>JAJJMB010007708.1:6863389-6998528 GCA_023531105.1 Papaver atlanticum
ATTAACAGCATTGCTACATTCTAAGTGAACTAGACCTTTGTCCTAACTCCTAATGCCATGCCTTTTTTAGTTTTTTACTATTTATGGTCGGGCGTTCTTAAGTTTACTTAAATGTCTAATGGGGTACCAGATTACTATTACTAGGAGGATACGAGACAAGCCGATATACCTAAATGTCAAGGTTGCTAATGGGGTACCAGATTACTAGGAGGATACAAGACAAGCTGATAAATTATTTGTTCGATATGGATGTTGGTATCCTCCACAATAATCTGGCGCTCCTATTGGCAATGTGGATAAATGGTGGAATCTAAGTTATTCAAACTTTGGAAAAGATACGTGAAATGTCATGTCTTATGACTTTGGGATCTTTTATTGCATTTTTCATGTGATAAGTCCAAAATTTTATAGAAGAAAACTTGAAATTTAAGGGAGAATGGTAACCAAATAACGTACAACATCAATCCAGACATCAACTGGAATAACTTGGTATTAATCTAGATAATGCCTAGAGGTGTGTAACTGCAAAATATTCACCATACACGTGGCGCGATCACAGGATGGGAGCATGATAGCTAAGCTACTACGAAGGCATGGGATCAATACTAGTTTAACTTTCACAGATCACGAGTCGTATTTGAATGAACGGCCAGAGAACCTCCACGTCTCGATGATGTGATGGGCCAGCTGTAAAGAGCTGTGACACGCGTGCATGAGTGGTTCAACGCTATCCCAAAAAAACGAGGAACGTAGTGAAGAATTATAATATCTTAGGATCGGTCACACCAATTACAAGGATCGGTCATACCATCTCATGGTGATTACTTAGGATCGGTTACACCAATTACCAGAACCGGTCATACCAAATCATAAGTCTAGGCATTGTGATTAGTTATACCAAGATACATAACCTAAGTTAAGATCTGTTCTACCATCTCACACATATTGGTCATCCAAAGATATGCAATGAATAGCCGGACCAATAAGCCTATTGATTTCCCTTTCGATTCACGAAACAAGTTCATGAATGTACTTCCTTTAAACAAATATAAACATTGTTTCCTATGATGAAATCTTCACCATAACCCATTCACATAATCATAACACTATATACAAGATTATGTGATTATGTCGATGTCATATTTACGAAGTTCAAAAGATAAGCGTTATACTTCGTAGTTTAATTCCTTAGTATTATTATCATACTATTATGATCACGTTACATCACTAGAGTATTATATACAATATGTACAGTATATACAGCTTCGCAGTTATGTTTTCAATATACCACGACTTGAAAGATACGTTAGGAATGAAACAGTTCAAGTCAATATTACTAACCTCAAGTGGAAGAATGATGTCGTCGTCATAGTTTGTTACTTCTTCACATTCTTCAGGTCTTCGGAGTAATACTTGTATGTCTCGACATTCCTAGACTTTCTAGTCTAACCTAAACGAAGTTGACTCTAGTATTTAATCAAGCGGCTCTAGATGAGTTTTGATACTAAAATATGACAACCAAACTTGACATGCCAACGTTTGGTGAGTTCAACCGATCTATGCTCTAACAACAACGATACTCTTGTCTTGACCCTCCCGGTATACAAGTTTAACGTTACCAAGATCCTTGTAGATGGGAGAAGTTCCCTTAATATATTTTTTTATGATGCATTTCAGAAGATGGAATTAACAGATGATAGGCTGACTAGATCCAACTACGTCATCTACGGCTTCAATGGTTCCATATCCAAGACCAAAGGAGAGATCGTACTAAAAGTCAAAGTCTGGACCTTGCGGGAGATCACCAGATTCAGCGTCGTAGATGCACCTTCCCCCTACAACGCCATCATGGGGAAGTACTGGGTTCATCGCCTCAAAGGCATAGCATCAACATACCATCAACACCTCTGATTCCCGGCTTCAAAAGGCGAAAGGGAAATTAAGGGCGATCAAGCCGCAGCTCGTGAATGTAGCACAACCGAGCACAGATTGAACACCGAAATGAGTGAGTTTAAGTGGAGGTCCAAAAAGGAATGAGTCGAAGCAGAGGTCTAAAAAGGAGCGAGCCACAAAGAAGAAAGCTGAGGGGCATGAAAGCTTCCTCGCCAGGGGGGCAGGACAAAATGCGTTAACCGACCCGGATCCCATTACGATCGCCAGTACATCAGGAACGAAGACTAGTGAAGGACGTCCCGAATAGCAATCAAATAAAGCTATGGTCCTCGGGGATCCAAAAGAAACTTCATCGTGATCGAGGAAACAAGGGACATCAACATCGGCACGAAAGAGCTACCTATGATGATAAAGATCGACACGCTTATGCCATCGGACCAAGACAAGGAGCTCGTGGCCTGCTAATCAAATATAAGGACGTATTCGCATGGAGCATGAAGGACATGCCGGGGATCGATCCCGACATCGTTAGTCACCAATTGAAGATTAAGCCAAGGGCAACGCCTTTCTACCAGAAAATTCGAAAGGTAGCTCCAGAATACCAACAAGCAGTATGAAGAGATTTGAAAAAACTCATGGACGCATGATTCATCAGAGAAGTCAAATACCCGACATGGATCTCAAACATGGTCATTTTGCCATAAAAGAACAACGAAGTCAGAATTTGCATCGACTTCAGCAAACTCAACAAGGCATGCCCAAATGACAGTTATCCACTTCCCAATATTGACCAGATGGTCGAAGCAACCTCCGGGCACCAAATGCTATCACTCATGGACGGTCACTTCGGTTACAATCATATTTCACTAGCTAGAGAAGATCAAGAGCACACAATGTTCTTCACTCCAAAAGGATTGTACTGTTATACCAGGATTCCATTTAGACTGCAGAACACGGGAGCCACCTATCAGAGGCTAGTTGATGAGATTTTTGCGAAGTGGATCGGCAAAACATTGGAAGTATACGTCGGCGACATGATGGTAAAAAGCAAGCAGTCAACTAACTACATCAAGGACCTCTAGGAAATATTTGAAGCAATGATAAAGTATCGCATGAAAGTTAACCCTAACAAATGCACGTTTGGGGTCCAATTTGGGAAATTCCTAGGCTATCTGGTTACCCAATGAGGGATCGAGGTAGATTAGGTCAAGGTGAAGTCCATAATGAAGATGTCGTCACCATAGATATTAAAGGAGGTACAAAAGCTAAACGGGAGATTCGCAGCGCTGAATAGGTTAATCACCCGATCATCGGATTACTGCAAACCGTTTTTCGACACCCTTCCGAAATCAAACGGATTCATGTGGACAAACGATTATGAGAAAGCCTACCAAAAGATAAAGAAGCACCTCGCCGGCATCCCAATCCTGTAGAAGCCAGAGACGGAGGAAATTCTTGCAATCTATCTAGCCGTTATTCGAAATGCAGTCAATGCGGTCCTGGTCAGAACAAAATACAACAACGAACAGCCAATATACTACATCAACAAGACCCTCAACTTTGCGTAACAGAACTACACAAAAATCGAGCAACTCATCCTCGCGTTGGTTTTTGCGATGCAAAAGTTAAGGACATATTTCTTATCGTATTACGTCAGAGTCCTAACCAAAGCGGAGATCGGTGCAATACTGAAGGAGACCAACAAAGTAGGAAGAGTTGAGAAGTTGAATGCTCAGTTTGAGCAGTTCAACATCATCTACGAAAGAAGGACGACAATCAAATCTCAGATTCTAGCAGAATTTCTTGCTGACTTGCCACTCAAGGATGAAGAAGAGGTGGACGACATCCCCGAGATGGACAATGACAAGGAAGATCCCTCTTCGGATATCCTCGTGCCATCAAATGAAATAAGATAGGAAGTATTTGTCGACGGGTCAAGCAATAAGGAAGGTGCCGAAATCGGTATCGTCATAGTCACGCCAATCGAGGACCGAATGGTTTACACATTCAGACTAGAGTTCGGAAAACGCACAAATTATGTGGTAGAGTACGAAGAAGTTATTCATGAGTTACGACTCGTCATTGAACTAGGAATCACCAACACGTTCGTTTAACAAGCTATTCACAGTTGGTGATCAGGCAAATCAAACTAAAATACAATGCACATGATGCCACTTTAAACACCTACATGTGCTTAGCTCAGGAATTGGCATCAAAGATAGGAAATGCCACTTTTCGACACCTTTGCAGGAAGGAAAACAACAAGAGTTCCTCGGAGCTTTAACAACATATCCTCATGTGTTACTAGACGACTCTCTGGTACCAAACCATTTTGGAAGAATCAAAACAATATCAACAACCTCCGTAAGCTGGTCCAGTCCAAACATAAACTATACAAAAATTAACATTGATGGGGCGACTAGAGGTCGCCCAGGATTTGCAGGTGCATAATTCATTTGCAAAGATTTGGAAGAACAAACTGTGATGGCGTTGATGCAACCTCTAGGAATTACAACATGATTAACAGCGGAAACATGGGATCTACTATTAGCATCCAGAACGACAACGAAAAAGAGATGACAAAAAGTTCTGTTTGAAACGGATTCAGAAAACCTCATTCGATTCGTCACTTCACTCACTGCTCCACCTTGGTACATCTCAGGGATGGTCGATGAAATAAAGAATAGAATTCGACAAATTCCGCAAGCAGCTATTCAACACAATTACAGATAAGGAAAGCAGGAGGCATATGGCATGGGCAATCATATGGCAGATGGAAGTCAAATAAGAAATCTATCCACCAAAATATGGGACCAAGCAATCCCAATTTTTATTAGTCAAATTATTTTTCATGACTCTGTGGGTACCACATTTTTTTTTTAAGAAATAAAAAGATACCATTAAATCATAGAAATTACAGGTGATGTGACAGGAAAGTTGGGATTGTACCCCAACCATTCCCTCTGCACTCGAAAGTTGTTACAATGCTTAGCTACAATGTCAGCAAGATTGTTGAAATTTCTTTTAAAAAATTATACTTTAGAAAATGAAAAATAGTTGTGAATCAACTTGCAATCATCTACTATTGTTTTATTGTACCAGAACAATTGGTTATTAGTATAATTGAAACAACATACTACTAATTGAGCATCACTAATGAAACACACTTTACCGTAGCTCCTCTCTTTCGCCCAAGTACTTGCTTCCAACATGGCCAAGCATTCAACCTCTTCAGCATTCCTCGCTATCCCTTGAGTGACTTTGCATCCAATATAGTTGCATGCTGCATCATTCATAATCAAACCCGTTCCCGAGAGATTAGTATTAATATAAAAATATGCGTCACTATAAACAATAATGCACAATCTTTTGGCAATGAAGATATTATAAAATTCAAATCATTTCCAACATTAGGAATGATAACATGCACAATTTTAGATCTTAGAAGGGTATCAGTATCATTCACAAGCTTAAGAGCTAATCTCGCAGTAGTGAAATAGTTTAAATTTTTGCCCTGAAAAGTGAAAGAACATCTGTACTTCCATATGCTCCAAGCAATAGAGAAAATTACAACAGCCTTATCACTCAAAATGTCAGAAGATAACCACTGCCCGACTCATTCTCTTAAATTCTGTGTTGAATCCCTAACTTGTGAAACTATGTTACAATAAAGAGTTAAAGACCAAACTGCTTGAGCAAAAGGGAAATGCAAAATAAGATGTTCAACAGTTTCAGGTACCACAGTTCCACACAGATTGCAATTCATATCATGAGAGTCATTAAATTTACATGGAAGATCTAAACTTTTGGGACTCCAAAGAGACTAAACTTTTGGGAGCATAGGGAGCTTCCAAAAAGAGACTTATAAACATGATCTACATTCTGGGGATTCTGAATGTGGTTGATTTGACTAGACAAAACTTTATACGCAGATTTGATAGAGAATTTATCATTTTTAGTGAATGGCCAGAATAGTTTGTCATGACCTGAGAAAGGAATTTTAGTACTCTGAATGAGTTGGGCATTCTGAGGGGCGTAATAAGCATTACTAGATCAAGATTTCCAACTATTAATACTCCTGTCTATCAAGTCAGACACTAAGAAGTTAGGGTTTGGGTAGGCAGAACATAGAGGCTGGACACTATTAGGGATCCAATTGTCATTGAAAGCCAAAATACTATTGCCATTTCTTAGATCCCAAACTGCATTGTGACGAATAAAATCTAAACCCCTGCAAATGCTTCTCCAAACCCAAGAGTTGTCTTTAATGAAGAGGAGAACAATCTTTAAAATACTTGCATTTCAAAATCTTAAAACAATGATCATTTTGAGAATGGATTAGATTCCAAGCAATTTTAGCCAGTAAAGCAACATTAACATGTCTAATATTTTTAAAACCAAAACCCCCTTGAAATTTGTGAGTACAAATATTACCCCAATTTTTCAGGTATAAGCCGTCAGGTCTGTTTTCCCCCCGCCAGAAATCCATTTGGGATTGCTCCATCTGGTGAATGACTTTGTCAGGGATAGAGAAAGTATTCATGTGATAGACTAGAGAATATTTGAGAACATGATTAACAAGAACAAACCTTCCTACTTGGTTGATGTTTTTACCAGACCATTTTGCTACTCTCTTATCAAAATGACTAGTGAGATGAATAAAAGAATTTGTTTTGGACCTAGTTATGAAAAGAGGAATGCCCAAGTATTTCCCATTTAAAGCAATCTTCTTAACTATAAGAGTCCTAATAAATAAATAAATGTCTGACGGACCCAAGATTTCTCCTTAGGTATGTCTGGATTGTAACTAATTTGCAAAGCGGCTGAAAGTCGCGTCAAAATTTTTGCGATGAATTTCATAAATAGTGAATAGTTTCGATCCACAAATAGAATACTATATAGATAACCTGCTTATAATTAAAACGAATAAAATCGATAGCAAGAAAAAAAAATTACTGGAAAAAAAAAATGACAGATAATTATGACCACGGAGTATTTTTTTCCTTATATATGGAATCTATATTAACTATTAAGTTTGCTAAAAATATGTTTTAAGTGGGCTAAAAAAAAGTTTGAAACACCTAATACCAATGGGCTAAAACAAAAAATTCAAAAAATTAATGTTGGGATAGAATTAGGGACGGGCTATAGCCTAGGTTAGCCCCTTGCTAGGCCCGTCCCTGCTTTAGGAACTAATTTTTTTTAGGAATTACTGGTTAATCCAGTTTTGATGACCCGTTTAATGGCTAGTCCAGTCCTAAAAAAAAAAAAACGCTAGTTCTGGACCAGACTTTTTATCCGCTCATCCAGAAAACTGCACCACACGTGCGAGCCAACAGAAATAATTACAAATCTAACCTTCTGCAACTGATATAACTAGCCAGAAATCGATCAAGCTCTGTTTTTTTCCTCTCTTTTTTTTTCTTCATCTCAGATTTGAGTTCTCTCGTTCTCTGTTGTTGTTGGTTTTTTATCGTTCTCTGTTGCTTCCCGCTCTCAATTGTTAGCTTTATTTCAGAAAAGAACAAGGTACTTTTACTATATTTTTCATCTTCTCTGTTGCTGCTTTACTGGTGATTTTTTTTTTTTTTTGAAATCATGATTATCAGATTCTTATCTATGATGTATTTATGCTCAATTTCTTCATTGATTAGTAATTAATTGTTTTAGCATGATGTACATTGTTCAATTCTGTTTTCGTTCGTTGTTTTTTTAGTAATTTTGGTGATTATTTTTAATATTTAATCTACTTGAGATTTTTTGTTCATTGATCATCGTTTTTGATTTTTTCTGAGACACATGATCATATCAAAGATTCGTTATAGGAAATTACTCTTTTTAAGTAATCTTTTGTTTGATTTTTGTTGAATCTGAGTATTGTAATGGAGTTACTTTTGTTCATTAGACATATCATGTAGTAATATAGTTGTAGTTCATTAGCATGCTCTTTTTTTTCATCAATAGACACGGTACATATCAATATGTTTTTTTGTCTATGAAGTGCATCAATAGATATTACAATGTTTTGATATTTATCCTACATTACGTATCAATACGTATTGCATATTGCGTGATCTTTTTTATCCTGTAGTACATGTCAATACATAGCACATATCCATTCAGAGACATAATACATATCAATATGTATTTTTTGTATGAACTGCATCATTAGATACTACAACTGTTTGACATTTATCCTACATTACATATCAATACATATTGCATACTACATGATCTTTTTTATCCTGCAGTACATGTCAATACATATCAAAATGTATAGCACGTATCCATTCAAAGACACAGTACCTATCAATACGTATCATATTAATGTTTTTTTTTTGGGTTTTGTTTTACAGGGTTAACATGTCTGTCGCTGGTCGTGATTCAGATATTTCTTGCTAGTCTCATGTATACCACAAGCAATACCACATTTGCTATTTGGTTACATCATCTTCGAATTTAGAGGATTTGAAGTTTGCCATCTGTAATGCATGGAGCTGGTTAAATCCACCGACTATTGTCATTAACTATGTCCAGAATGAAGTGATAGTTCATGTTCTTGCCGACGAGCCTCGCTGCATTACATTGTGCAAAGAATTTGGCTTTATTTGATTTGCAAGTGGATGTTATTTCAGCTGGCGGATCTAGTTCTGCTAGGCGTAAGGATGTTGACAACAATGCAGACTTAGTTGTGAGTGCTAAGGACAGTTATTTGAAAGATGGTAAAGAGGTTCAAAATGTCCTTTTTTCAGATGGTTGGGAGGATATTTTTTAGGATACAAATCAGCTCATCCACGGTGGTGTTGATGTTGTACGTTTGGCATGCAAAAAATACTATTAGAGAACTGGATATAAGGTGAGAAAACTGAAGAATGACCTTAAGAGATTCACTGCCGTATGTAGTAAAAAAGGATGCTCATGGAGGCTTCATGCAACTGCCATTGGTTGTTCTACTGATGTTTTTTAAGATAAAGGAATATGTGGGGAGGCACACTTGTGGTGGTGGTTATAAGTTGAGGAGTCCAACTGTTACGAGAAAGCTTATGAACCATTTAATTCATGAGCGTGTCAGGCACAACCCTCTCATAAAGCCAACAGAGATTGTAGATTATGTGAAAGTTTGGGTCGGGATCAACATCAAGTATCACCACGCATATCATGGACTTGAGTTGTCACATCAAATTATTTTTGGTGATGATGTGAAGTCGTACACTGATCTTGCATGGTGGGTGAATGAAGTTAGGGAAACCAACCCCGGGTCATATATTGATTTTGACTACAACAATAAGACAAAGAGTTTCAACAAACTTTTTATTTGCTTTGGAGCTTGTAAAGAGGGCTATAAATTGTGTCGTCCGATGATATTCTGTGATGCCACATTTCTTACGGGGCCTTTTAAAAGGAGCTCTCATGGCGGCAACATGTCTAAACGGCAATCAAGGTAACTGTTTTTTTGTTTGTACATATTGATATGTAGTATTTTTCTGTAATAGTACAAGGACATATGTATTGTTTATTTTCTGTAACAGTACAAGGACATATGTATTGTTTTTTGTGTGACATTACATATTGATATGTACTATCTGTTTTCCTTTTTTCAAAACCAGGTGCTTAACTTTTAATTTCTTTTGCGGGTTTTTATCCTCTCGCATATGCATTAGTTTCTGCAGAAAATAATGAAAGTTGGCATTGATTTTTTAAGAATATAAAGAAAGTTGTGGATGATCGCCCTATCACTTTTATGACTGACCGAGGTGAAGGGTTGATTAAATATATTCCTAAAGTTTTCCCTGAATCCCATCATAGCTATTGCTTTTTACACTTGTCCAAAAACTTACCTATCGCGAAGTCTGATGAAAAGTATAAAGAAGTGTACAATTCTTTCCATAAGGCTACATATGCGCTTTCTCCTGCAACATACGAGGAAGATCTTCAAGAAATGGTTAATTTGGGTAGGCCTTGGGTTGCTGACTACTGCCGCAACATTCCAAGGGAAAAGTGGTCCAATGCATTCTTCTTGGGATGTAGGTATGGTCAGACTTCTTCAAGCGTTGCCGAATCATTTAATAATTGGATTAATAACGTGAATAAGTTACCTGCATGTCCTTTGGTTGACAAGATCAGGTTTGTATCAGTTTCCTTTGTCAAAGCACAAGCTTAATATGTATTGTTAAGATTTTATAGTTTCTTGTAACAGGACAAGCATATATTTACTTTTTAAGCATGCTCCCCTAATCTATGGAAGATGATATGTAGTGTAATACACTTTGTTGTTTTCTTGTCATGTAGGCTATGTATAATGGAGTTGATGTCAGAACATCGCGAAGAGAGTCTTTTGATGAACCCAGAATAGTTAACCTATGTGTATCAAGCCTTGCTTGAACTTCATGTTCAAATTGGCCATCCTTGGAAAGTTAGTCAGTCACATAATCACCTATTTGAAGTGCATTCTCCAAGGTTAGTATTTGACCTCTATCAATATGTACTGTGTAAATATTCGATAGATAAATATGGTTGGTCTCTGTGTGCATGTCTCATATGGTAGATCTACAACAGAAAACTTGTACTTGCCAAAGATGGCGCGTGTATGGTTTTCCATGCTCGCATGCTACTGTAACTATTGCTGCAGCTGTGGGGGAGTTCCTTGATTACGTCGATGAGTACTTTAAAGTCAGTTGTTATCGTGAACTTATTCATTAGCTATTAGGCCTGTTCCTAATTACAATAGGTATGTGTTTTGAAAAGTACATATTAATGTGTGCTTTAGGTAGGATCATACAGTACAATGGATTTACATATTGATATGTACTAATGATTTTGTTATTTTTTTCCCACAGGACTAATGAGTATACTGTAGAAGATACCATTCTCCCACCACCTATAATAAGCGCTCCACCAGAAAGGAAAAGAAAGAGTCGCATTAAAAGTACATGGGAGAAAAAAATTGTAACTTGAAAACTCATCACAACAAGGCAACATGCAACCGTATTCGTCAGTACGAATGTTTCAATTCCTAATAACGACAGGTACGTGTTTCAAGCAGTACATACTATTCCTAATTACAAATGTTGCAATTGATTTAAGAAACATATATAACATGTTTTGTTGACTTCTTATTTTTTATTATAGGCTCGATGAGCAAACCGATGATGATACCATTCTTTCAACCAGCTGGTAATTTGAAATCTCGCCACAACAAGGCTACTTCCAATGTTTGATACGTCAGTACTGATGGAACAGTTTCTTTATGTTCCGTTTTTGTACTGTTTCTTACAAAACAGTTTCTTTTAAAAAAAAATCTTTACAACTTTTGTTCTTTTGTGTAGTAACTGAATTATGTTCTCAAAGACAGGATGAGATTTTTTTTTATGGATTTATGAATATGCAATTTAATGGGATTCACCAACAAAAATATCTTTTTTTCTTTTTTCTTTTTATATAGTACTGGCTTATTAATATGTACTGAAAGATAAAACTCAACATGAATGCAAGTATCTACCCCTATGAATATCAATATGTAGTTTTGTCTATCATTACATATTGATATGTATCACTACATATTCATAACAAACACAACAATGCTATTGTCATAACAAAGTAACACAATGCAAATATCACTACGTATTCAATATCATCATATCAATATGAATACGTATCACCATTTATTAAGAATTACTAATAAGTTATCAATATGTAAGTAAGTAACACAATGCAAATTACCAACAAAATAACAATGCAAATTAAGAATTACTAATAAGTTAGACAATTATTTTTGAACATTCCAAAGATATGTTATGTCAATATAAAAGCTGGTTATAATAGAAACTACAAAATAAAGCTAGTTACTTATTTAGACACTTATCAATATGTTCTGTCAGACTACTTTTAGCAATTATGACTCTTTTCTATCAGTTTCCAACTGATTTCTGGTGGAGATGCTGTCAGCAATTTGCATGCTAAATTGACCCTTTTGTTCCGAATCTCCAATTGCACTTGCTCGTCATCTCCCAAACTTACCCCCTTATATTTACTTTTCGATTTCATCTTCATAAAATGTATCACATATATTAGGCAGTCTGGTGATTCTCCTTGTTGAGGTGCTTCACACTCATTGACTATTACATCCTTTAGTGTTTCTTTTTCGTTCCGCATCAAGTATATGTTGATAGGTTTGAACAAGAAATCTGCCATTTTTTGGCGTTTGGATGACATGTTTCCTCCCAATCTTTCGCAAAAGAATTGTAGTGGTTTAATACCATTTTTTCTCAGTCATACTCAAGTAGCGTCCAATGAAGGTTGTAATGGCACATTGGTACAAGAATCTTCTGGATACTATTATCCATCTCCAAGATTGGTTTGAAAACATAATTTTCTTCTCCTCCTTCGAGTTTATTCGGGTGCTCAATATTGAACTGGAAAAATGGATGTACTTGAAGAGTCGTATTTAATCATGTTTATGCATTATACATCATGGGTACCAATATGTTAATCAACAAAAAATTATCCAGCACCACATATTGATATGTTCTGAATATAGATATGCAGTGTAAGATAAAACACAACAAGATTGCAAGTACATATTCCTACATACTTTAACATCAATATATAGTGAGGTAAATATCAATATGCACTGTAAGATAAACTTACCCAAGCAGACGGATCAAGATGCAAGATATGTAAGTATTTCTTTCTGTTTCGTGCTTCGCCTGGTCTTTCTGAGACTTCTTGTTAAGCTTGTATTGTCTGTAGTTGAGAAGATCTTGCTTTAACGCCTTGTTATGCACCAAGTCCTTAATTGTAGCTCCACTGACACAAAGACCACCTTCTCCCGTTCTCCAAGCAATTGAGCTGGAAATAACGACGAAAAAGTTAGAATAATCAAAGTAAGAAGCTTAGATATCAATATGTATTCCTGTGTAACAGAACATATTGATATGTACTAAAGCATAATATACCAATATGTATTGCTTACATATCAAAAGTACATATAAATATGTAGTAGATATGGATATCAATTATTTGATGTCAATATGTATTGCTTACTACAAATATATTACTAACAAAATAATAGTGCCAATTAAGAACTCACTTTAATACTTCATTATCAAAGTATATGGAGAGGATAGTTTTTTGTTCATCTTTCAAGTCTTTATAGAATGACAATCTTTTCAGTTTCAGGAACGCCTTGCACATTGTAAGTTTTTTGTTCTTCTTTGGTTTCACCATTAATGGTATTGCTTCCAATGCTCCAGATTTCGGCTTCTTGGGTTCTTTATAAGATGCAGAGAACTTACTTCCACTTTCGTAAATGTCATCTATCTTTTTTGCATAATGGGCACGAGTAATGGCTCTGGTAGGTGTGCGCTGCTCCTTTGTGGCGCGCTTTTTGTATACTATCACCATTTTTTGTTCCAGACTTAGGGTAACTGGTTCCTGCATTTTTTATCAACATAAAAAATATGTACTTTAAAAACACAACATAACTGCTTACTCAAGAATAAAACTAAGTGTTTTAAAACTAAGCATGCACAAATTAACATTCAGTACATATCATTCACCTGTGATGGAACATCCAAATTATCTTCATCTTTCGATCCGCTGGGTTCTTATTGCTCATCTGTAACTTCACCTTCATATTTAGATCTGCTGGGTTCTTGTTGCTCAACTGTAACTTCACCTGCATTTTTCGATCCGCTGGTTTCTTGTTGCTCAGTTGTATCTTGTGGAAATTCTACATGTTGCAAATCGCGTCCAAATAAATTTTCAAATTGTTGTCGTATGTCAATACCAAAAAGACCAAGGTTTTGATCAGTACCACTATCTGGGAGGAGGTTTGCATACTCTTCGACGTAAACTCCCATGCCGGAGTTTGCCAAGTCTAAATAATCTCCGATTGGGAGCTGTTCGATCTATTTCAAATTAGACATCTCACTAAACAAAGGTACATCCATGATCATAAAGCTACTCTCCGCCGCTTCAACGTTATAGTCTTCAGATTTCTGGGACATAACTTCAACTGAAGCAATTGTTTCTTGTATAGTTGTAATCAACTCCTTCGTTGCTACCTGCTGAACTTCAAGTAGATCAGTCTCAAAAAAGCAACATAAACTGTCAATATAAAGCTACTTACATATCAATATGTATTGCTATATGTAACACTACATACCAATATGTAGTGTTAGATACCACTACAATAATGTAAGTATCTACCACTACATACTGATATGGTACATATTGCGAGTGTCAAAAACTTAAACAACTACATACTGATATGGTACATATTAAATACCACTACATACTGATACATTACAAAGTGAGCGTTAAACTTAAACAACTACATACTGATATGCTACTTACTTTTTTTTTTGTTGCTATTTTCCGCTTGCATCTCTTCAACTTTTTGCTCCAAATTAGATCTAGCCCATCTTTTAATCTCAGAAAGCTGAACCTCAACACCGCAGAACTTCAATACTAGAGGTGTTGTTGACAAAACAACTTCAGAGGTGGCATTAACATTTGTTTGATCTTTCTATGAATCTGACATTTGGACTTCAACTGTCGGGTCAACATCCAAATCTTCAGAGGGGTTGGTTTGCGGAGGTGTAGATCCCAAGCGAACATAATCTTCATGGCTGGCTTCTCTCTGCAAAGGAAAAGTTTTCGAGTATATTTTATGCAACATCAGCACAAGCTTTGAAGCGTCAACCGTTGCGTCGTATTGCTGCATTGTGTTCACTTCGCTCCATTTATCAGAGACTACACTCCTCAAATCATTGTATTTCGATTTCCAATCCTCTCCCCCATCTGCTGAGTCATCTTCTTCCATTAAACTTCCATTTTCTTCTTCTTTCTCTTCTTCCGATTCAGCTTTGTCATCTTCTTCAATGGGAGTTTCAGTATCCTCTTCCTCTTGAATCCTTCTTGAGATACGATTAAGAATTTGTTTTTCATGGTTTGTATGCCCGTCTTTGAATTCATCATGAAACTGTACTTATCAATATGTTTTTTTTTTGACAAAATATGTACTGCAAGTTTATTTTTAAGTTCAACTAATAATGTATGTTTACCTCATACTCAGAAAGATCAATATCCTTTAAGAATTCAGTACATATCTTTGTATGGTTCCATCTAAAAGCTCTTGGCACATACATTCCTTCAGGTTCTGTCACTACATTCTCTGGCTCCACCAAATGGGTATGCTCCACATACCAAGGTTGTAAGTATTGATATGTAGTGTTAGATATACTATCAATATATAGTGGAAACACACAAAATAAAAGAGTTTAAAGTAAAGAAAATCTTACCAACAAATAACCAACACAACCAGTAGTGTCTTCTACGTTTTCCTCGTTTTTATTCAGCTATCGCTCTAAGTAAGAATATATAATATCATGCCATGAAATATTCTTTGCGTTATCAAGATCATAAACGAAACCATATTTTTCATTCAAAGCGTTTACATCTTTTGTTGAGAAAAATAATGAAGTGCACATAAATGGGCAGATAATCCTAACAAGATCTTTGGCATCTTCCTCGTCTTCCTCAGATTCTTGAGAATCATCATTTTATTGATCACCCACCCTTTGCAGAGAATCTTCACCAACTTTTAGATTAATTGGTGTTCTTTTAATGATTTTCAAGATTGCATCCTCAATCATTGGCCTAGTCACCTTTTTACCACTGTCCAGTACTTCAGGAAAAGTCCTTTTGAAGAATGCAGTTTGACGCCATCCAATTTTTAATGTAAGTTTTAAATCTTGATATTCCCTATTTGACATTCTTGGCATCCCATAAGTGATTCCTATTTCTTCTGGTGTGTATGTCAGCTCATGCGTTACGTCATGCCTTACAAAGTGAAATGTAAGCTTGTTCGGATATCGACCTCCCTTGTAACAGCGTAACATTTTGGTGACTGCTTTTTCATTCTTCAACCAATGTTCTAAATCAAAATTTGTATGCCAGAACAATAGGAACAAGTTCTCATACGATGCTTCACTGATCAGCTGCAACTGCAACTGCAAGTCACTCAATTTAAGTTTTTTTGTCTTCTTAATCTTCTTCACAAGCACATACAAGCTCCTGAAACCGTATCGGTATAAACTTCTTGGTTTTCCAACTGCTTGCTTACGCTTATTACCTGCATAATAACAAGTATCTAAAACCATTACATAACATTTTCAATATGCACCTGCTACATATTTCCATCACTAAATCAAATGTAAACTCAACAGGTATTATTGAACATATCAATATGTAGTTATAATATCTACTACATATTGAATATATTTGTGGTAATTACTCAAGCTAAAAATATCAATATGTAAAACATCACATACTGCATATCCAACATTACATATTTTGGACATGTAATGATGCTTTTTAATCATAAAATAGAGAACAATAGCTAAGAAATGTACCTTCTTTCAGAGGTACATTTGCTTTCTTCCCTTTTGCTTTTGGTGAAGGAATATCAGCTTTTCTCGCCCTTTTTGCTTTTGGTGAAGGAGTAGTTGCTGCTGTTTTTTTTTTTGGTTTTTGCTGTTGGTGCATTAGAAGTGTAAGTATTTGATAGTGGAATACTACATATATGTACAAGTTACCTACAATGTGATTAAGAAGAATATTGTTACTTATATGTACAAGTTACCTACATTTGATATGCACCACTACACATCTAACACATATTGATATGTAGTATCAAACATATTGCTACTTGACACTACATACCATTCGATCTAACAATATATTGAGACATATCAACATGTAGTGTCTACTGATATGTACTTGGGTATTCAACATTTCAAATATGGAGTGTCTAAAAGTATCAAACAGTATTCAACACATTGATATGTAGTGTCTAACAGTATCAAATGGTATGTAGGCTACTGTCATAACAAAGTAACATAATGCATCACTACATATTCATAACAAACACAACAATGCTACTGTCATAACAAAGTAACACAATGCAAATATCACTACATATCAATATCACCATATCAATATGAATATGTATTTACGGGGGTTGAGGGGGTAGCCTCCTCGTTTTTAAGAATTACTAATATTGATATGTAATTCAAGTAACACAACAATGATATGATATGTATCACTACATATTCATAACAAACACAACAAAACATAACAAAATTTCCACATGCAAAGAATTTCCACATTTTGCAAATCTACCGATACTATATATTGGTATGTAGTCTAAGTATCATTTGAATAGATGTTTACATTTGATTTCTTTCCTTTTGCTTCTGGTGAAGGAGTACCGTCGTTTTCATTCGTTCTTGTTGATGAAGGAGTAACAAATTCAGAAGATTTTGTCATACTCTTGTTGTTGGTGAATTTGCAGTGGGTTTTTCTTTAGGTTTTGCTATTGGTGAATCAACAACAGTTTTCCTTCTTGTTTTTGCTGGTGAAGGAGTTTCTTCTACAATTACTTCTCTAATTGTTCGTTTAGTTTCCCTTTTGGTAACCATTTTTTCAGATTGAAAATTACTGGAACTGTTAGGGTTGCTGAAAATGGAGTTAGGGTTTGCTGAAGAAGATTGATTGAAGACTTTGGTTTTTGTTGCTTATAATGAATATCGATATTTAGAGATGATTAAGCATGGGGTTTAAGTTAATTTTGCTGTTGGTGTTTGAGAAGAAGGTAGAAGTTTTCGTATGTAGATGAAAACAATGAAGAATTTTGTCTGAAAAAATAAAGAAGAAGAATGAGATATAACTGTCCACACGTGAATAGTAAGGGTAGCCAAGTAATTTTAACTTTTCAAATGTTTTTTTGGACCTCCGGTTAACTGTTTTTTGGCGCTGGACTACAGGATAAAGTTAGTCGGATTTTCAGGATGAATCAACAAATTTCCCAAAAAAATAATGTTTTTTGGACCTCCGGTTAACTGTTTTTTGGAGCTGGACTCGGACTTTCTGGATGAATCAGCAAATTTCCCAAAAAAGAAAACACAAAAAAACCCTGTGTTTATTCGGATTTGGTTTCGAATTCGGATCTTGTGGATTTTTGCGTCCGTTTACGGCACCTCCCTAGATGGAATCGCGCTCAAAAGTTATGTCCATCCCTCACGCCAGTAGGGAAAAAAAAAAGTCATAAACATTTCCCTTCCATTTTTCCTCACCGTCTCTCACTCATCATCACCATCTCCATTACTTTCTCTCTCTAAAAAAACTTGAGAGAGAAAATGGCAACAACAACAAGAAGTTCATCGGGATTAAGTTATCCAAAGAGATTTTATTCGGCAGCTTCTTATGTTGGATTAGGTCAATCTTCCTCAAACTCAAAGTCATCTTCATCTAAATCACCGATCTCAAATTTCAAAGATGATACTGCTTTATTACTATACGGATTATATCAACAGGTAAACTATCCATTCCAACTTCTTATTAGATCTACTATACCCGTAACACATCTGAATTTGTTGTCGACTGCCACATTATCTTTGTGCAATGTCATATAATTCAATTCGCATTGAAATTTGGTTATCACTTTGAGATTTTATTCAAAGTACAGCCAGATCACCGGATCTTATGATATGTAGCTGATTGACAAATGAATTTTGGTTTTCGAGGTTTAGATTTTGGCGGGAATTTGTTAAAAGTATTGAAATCTGAATGTATCTGGAGAGTTTTGATCAGTCATATATGTTGAACTAATTGCAGGCAACAGTTGGACCTTGTAATGTTCCCAAACCTCGAATCTGGAGTCCTACGGAGCAAAGCAAATGGACCAGGTTTACATGCATAATAATTAGCAGATACTCAATTTGGTTTTTAAATTTTCAGCCTTTTGATATTTTGTTTATCTCAAAGATGTTGTTCATATGTTCAGTTGGAATGGGCTCGGTAACATGGCTTCAGCAGAGGCGATGCGTCTTTTTGTGAAAATCTTGGAGGTAAATGCAGTTTTTAATGGTTTAGTCCATTTTGTGTGGCTTTTCTTTTAGCTGATTATGTCTGGGTTGTTTCTTTGTCCAGGAAGAAGAGCCAACATGGTATTCAAAAGTGCCAGAATTTGTTATTGAGCCTCTTGTAGATGTGGAAATTAATGTGAGTCTTAAAACTTTAAAGTTCATAATGTTGTATTTTTGTGACCAATCTAGTAGCTATATTTTGATTGCTACTCGTTATCGGATACAAAAACATTTTTATGAACCCCTTGTGGTTCAAGTTAATTGTTATCATCCTTACATTCGTTCAGCTGACATTAAAATTGGCAAGATATTGTACTATCTCATGCCTATGCTCATCAACCTTAACTTATAAGTTATCTTAAATATATTGTTATAACTGTGCTGTCATATCTACACTATGTAACCCTGTCTTCTGGAAGTAGAGTTTAGCTCGCACAATTCATTCTTTATTTTAATAGCTCGGTAGCACCTTCTCTTTGTTGCTCATCACCTTTGAGATTATGACATGGGTACGAGTACCATTGTCCGACACTGGTACTGGCTGCCCAGCAAAGCGAGCTCAAATTGAGGGGGACTGGGGAGAATACAAACATTCTTGCTTTAAGTTATTGAAGACCTAATCTCTGGCCCAAATAAAAATTGGGACAAAAGATCTTTAGAAAGTTAAAAAAATCAGGTCTGGTTTAAGTTCCTCATACCTCAATTGTCTCTAGGTTTTATGTTCCCAAGTTTGCAATTTATTAACCTAGACATGAATTTGTTGATTTGGTGTATCTCCTTCACATCAATTAACTAAACCCTGTCTGATCCTTTTTAAAGTGGCTGCATGTATAAAAGTAAACTATCGAGATAAGGAACTTAGCGAAGTTTATTGAGGCAATTACTGATTTCTTCCCTGAATATTCATACAATGCCTGCTACATACATCTTCTTCCACTAAACTACCTAAAGGTTGTACTTCGCTTGGTCTCTTGCAGAATACAAAGATGGAGTCAGTTGCTCCAAACGGAAACCATTTTCCCGAACCAAAAACCATTTCCACTGAAAATGTGAACCTTGCTGAGGCTCAGGATAAGGATGTTGTCACAGAAGGCGTTGGTTCTATTGCTGTGTATGATCAATGGATTGCTGTTACAGTATCTGGTCAACTCCCAAAAGCGCGCTATGAGGTATCAGTCCTCTACTTATGTGCTGACTTGAGCATAACTAGTTAGCTTGAGATTTTTGCTACAGTTATACTGTAAAAGGGAAATATTACCATACATCTTTTCTTTGAACTTGATTTTGTAGTCTAGTTATTAACTTAGACTTCTGTGTCCATGCAGCATGCCGCAGCTGTAGTTCAAGACTCAATGTATGTATTCGGGGGAAACCACAATGGTCGTTACCTTAACGATCTTCAGGTATGCAAATATGCTTTGTAGAGATCACTTATAATTGGCTCATATTCAAATCATACCACTAAACAGTAAGTAGGCACAATGAAATTCTGTAATCTGTCACCCCTATATTCAACACCTTTGCAGAGTTAGTGGTGAGGGAATTTTGAAGACTTAAACATCATTATAGATTTTGGATATGTATTTATTAATTTGGTTTTGTTGATATCAAAATGGGAACATTATTTAAATACCCCTCAAAATTCGCCCCTTAAAATATACCCTTATTCAATTTTTAAAATTACCCCTACCTTCTGAAAAGTGGAAGCAACTAGTACAAGTTGCTTTCAGAAGTGGACGTAACTAGCACAAGTAGCTTCCAGAAGTGGACGCAACTTTATACAAGTTGCTTCCAAAAAGTGGAAGCAACTTTCTCAAGTTGGCTCCAAAAAAATTACTTTTTACCCCTCGGGGGTATTTGTGCAAGGTCAACAAAAATGGAGGGTATTTATAACATTCCCACTATCAAAATCTATTGGACCTTTAGTCGTTTAATCTTGCATCTAGGTAGCTAACTGAAATGTGTTTTCTTTGTTTCTGTGAATAATGCAGGTCCTTGATTTGAGAAGTTTGACATGGTCCAAGGTTGAGGTTAGCGCAAAACCAGATTCTTCAGAAGTGTCTCCAGTACCTCTGCCTCCCTGTGCGGGCCATTCCTTGGTTAGTATGGCATGAATTCCTTTATGAATCTTAGGAAACAAGCTTCAGCATATCACTATTATATTTGCTGATATCCTTAGAATCATGTGCATTATCCAATGCCCTTTTAAAAATACTTTTTGCTTTTTGTGTTTGATAGATACCATGGGAAAACAAGCTTATTTCAATTGCTGGTCATACAAAAGATCCTACCGAGACTATCACAGGTTGGCTTATATCGACATTATGTTTGGTATTCCATAACTGTTGTAGTCCTCCACCTTTGTATTAATATTTATTCTCCATGGCAGTAAAGGCATTTGATCTGCAGTCTTCTACTTGGTCGACATTAAGAACTTACGGGGAACCACCGGTATTTCATTTACTTGCAAATGGTTGATACTTATGTTTCAGTAGGATGATATTTTTTTTGTCTTTTTTCCACATTGAAAATGTACCACTTTGATGTTGTAACATACTGTCTGCATTAGTGCACTTCGGCACTTTATTACGAGGTACCAGACTGCCTAGTTGGTAGAGCCTTTCATTGATAATATATAAATATCACGTCCGTAGCTTTATAACCAGTTTATACCCTTTATTATGATACCAGGCTGCCTAGTTGGTAGAGTCTTTCATTGATAATATATAAATATCAGGTTTGTAACTTTATAACCAGTTTATATATCAAACATTGTCCCGCCTTAGAGGAAGAAAAAACTAGTTAACGATCGAAAACCTAGATTTTAAGGAGCTGAAGCTGATCAGAGTGTTATCAGTTGGGGTATCACTTCCTGGTCATTTGTTTCTCGTTGTGAAGATGTTCAGTACCCGGTTCTTCATATTTTTGGAATTTTCTGCTACGTCAGAACTAGCCTTTGTTCATAATATTAAGTCACAACTTGCAAGGTCATGTTAGATATTATGTGTTGTGCCTTATTTTTATTGCTGTTTCTAGAGAAGTTCTCAAACGTTGACTTGTAATTTTCCAGATCTCACGTGGAGGTCAGTCTGTGACGCTTGTTGGAACTACTTTAGTCATATTTGGTGGTGAAGATGCCAGTAGATCTCTCTTGAATGATTTGCACATTCTTGATCTTGAAACCATGACCTGGGATGACATAGATACTGTGTAAGTGGCTTGTATAACTTCTGATGGATTCTCTTTGTTAGTCACCCAAGCTTCAATACTATCACATTATATTTGGTTGCCATCCTATAGTAAAAGCAGATACTGGAATGAAATCTCAACAGTTTTATCTTCTAGTTCTTTATTTGGTTGTCTGTGAACTTTACTTCACTCATTATATGTAACTTTTTATTGTTGTACGAAAAACTCACCTCATAGAAGAAGGCTTATCTTAGTAAAGTGATTGTTTGAACCTGTGGGATAATTTGTTTTGTAGCATACTGAATGGTCTTTCTCATTAATCAACCCCCTGAAGTTTTGTAGCATACTTATTGTTGCTGTGCTTAAGAAACAAAGCTTTAGAAGGTCTACCTCATATTGGTTTCGTTGTCTTTTTCCAATTATTTTGCAGGGGCATGCCTCCTTCCCCAAGGTCAGATCATGCTGCTGCAGTGCATGCAGAGAGATACCTTCTCATCTTTGGTGGGGGTTCACATGCTACATGCTTCAATGATCTGCATGTCCTTGACTTGGAGACGGTAAGGGAGCCTCCTTTCAGTGGAATAGTTTTTATCTTGCCTAAGAGACACCCTTTCTAGTTTTCCAATTCTAATATGTCTTTTTTGCAGATGGAATGGTCAAGACCGAAGCAACAGGGTAGCATACCAACTCCACGAGCTGGACTTGCAGGTGTAACAGTTGGCGAGAATTGGTTTATTGTTGGTGGAGGCGATAATAAAAGTGGTACGTGGTAATAAGCTTAATTTCATTAAGTTTTTTAATAGTTTCAATTCTGACGCGTACAATCTGTATGTAAATTGCTCTTTAGTCATCATTTGGCATAACTACAATACAGCACGAGTAAGACGGAACGTTTACATAAAATGCTGTCTCTTTGATTTTTGTAATCTGTTCTCTTTTTTTTGTATATTCCTGCAGGTGCCTCAGAAACTGTAGTTCTTAACATGTCAACGCTTGTCTGGTCAGTTGTAACAACAGTCCAAGGACGTGTTCCTATTGCTAGTGAGGTAAGGGTTTTTGTTGAATTTTTCTCTTACTAGGCAAGTTAGGGTGGGGAAAAGGCAATCTAATCAATCCATTGCATGGCTATGCAATTGAATTAAAAAGGTTGTTTCTGAATATTTTTTCTGCCTGCAGGGCCTAAGTTTGGTGGTGAGCTCCTATAATAGTGAAGATATCCTAGTGGCTTTTGGAGGATACAATGGGCGATACAATAATGAGGTCCAGAGTAACTATGATTCTGTTGTACTTCTTCTATCTCTGACATTGTTTTTTCCCCTTTTTAAATTTTGTTTGCTGATAATTAGGTTAATATTCTTAAACCAAGCAACAAGTCAACATTGCAATCGAATATAATGGAGAGGAGTATGCCCGACAGTGTTGATGTTCATCATGCAACAAATGCTACAAGAGATGCTGAGTCCGAGTTTGAATCTGGGAAAATAAGGGAAATTGTCATGGACAATGTTGACTCAGACCCCATGGTAAGCAAACTGTGGAACGTGTTCAGTTTTAGGGTTTATGTTAACATCATTTTTGCAATGAACTCCTCCACCGCAGGTAGTACCTGCATGGATCTTATTTAAATTGTAAAATCCAGAGAAGATTCTTGCACGAAGATCATTGTAATCAATTTTATTTGACAAATGTTTTTGAAGTGGAATGTTTGGTCGCTAAAGCTAGTTTTTACTCTGCCAGGGATCTGGTAGGCACAACATTAAAAGAGGTGAACACAGTGAACGGATTATAGCAGCCCTAAAGGCAGAGAAAGACGAAATAGAAGCTGCATTTACAAAAGAGCAGTTGCAAACCCTAAAACTGAAGCAAGAGTTAGCAGAACAATATGGTCGAAATACAGATATTAGCGAGGCAAGCATTTTAAACTTGGTCAAATGTTTCAATCCCCTCAGATATGAGCAATCAAGATGGATAAAACTGAAATCGTTTTAGTTGTATTCCAACCCTGAATTTGTTGTTTCCTTTTTTTTTTTTTTGTAGGAACTTCAATCTGTTCGTGCTCAGCTTGCTTCTGAGCAGTCGAGGTGTTTTAAACTCGAGGTATTTGGTTACCATTGTGACTTACTTTGTTGAGCTTTGATATAAAGCCTCTCATTCGTTTATTCTTCCAAGGTCTATACTAATCATGTGATTTGAAACTGCAGGTTGATGTTGCAGAGTTACGGCAAAAGTTACAAACAATGGAGACCTTACAAAAGGAGCTTGAACTCCTTCAACGACAAAAGATTGCCTCTGAACAGGCTGCTGCAAATGCCACAAAACAGCAAAGCTCAGGCGGTGTTTGGAGTTGGATTGCAGGAAACCCGACTCCTCGTAACCGAAAATCCGAAGACGATTATGACGACGAGGATGAAGATGCCTGAACTAGTTTCAAATCCAAACCCAGTTATAGTCGCTAGTAGTTTTTGTTTAATATCTCATTTTTGTTCTTTATATTTCATTATTTAGTTCCACACTAACTATTTTCTCAACGTTAACTCGTTCTTTCTAGTGATGGCAATAAGTTTTCAGTTGTATCTGTTATAATAGATCTCCCAGAAAAAGGTTTCTGTAGATGTTTTTTTTTTTCCTTGTAAATTTTACTGCTATCTGGTTTTATTGAAGTTGTATACGGGAAAGAAAGAAATTATTTTGATGAGTTAAACAAAGAGATTAAATCTTTATGATGTATTGGATGTGTTAAAATTCACTAGAATTTCAGATCCATGTGAACTTATATATGCCTGACAGTCGCATACAGATTCAATTCTCTCCTGATTCATGAATCTGACTTTTATAAAGCTCACTCGGAATCGTCACACACATCGGAGGGACTGGTTTGTCCTTCGACCCGACACACTCAAAATATCCCGGGTAACATAGTAGTTCCCCAGTTTTCTTCTTCAAAAACCCATACCTTACGTGTCAAGCACCTAAACGTGCACAGAACTCTTCCATGGCGACTCCCTCTGCTCAATCTAATCATCTCCCACTGCACTACCATAGTATACCACACGATGGCGATGAAGAAGATGTCGATGAAATTCCATCTCCTACTTCGGTTTATTCATTAGATTCAACTTTTTCCACAATAAATTCTCAATCTCAAAGTAATAATAATGATATCCCTAACCCTAAGAATTCAACTTTCACAGATTCTCAAACTTCTTCATCACCAGTACCGTCTTCTCTTCTTTATATTTCCTTCAATCAAGATTTTCAATACTTTTCAGTTGGGACAGATGAAGGGTTTAGGATTTACAATTGTTATCCATATGGTGAATCCTTTCGTCGCGATTTTAATGGTAGTGGTGGTATTGGTATTGTCACTATGCTCTTCCGTTTCAACATTCTTGCCTTAGTTGGTGGTGGTACTCAACCAATGTTTCCTCTTAATAAGGTAGTTATTCTTATTTCACTGACACTGCAATGGTCAATTTAGTTTTATTGTTCCTTATCTACTATGTATACCATGCTGGTTGAAGAGTGTGGTGATGATACTGTTATTTTAGTATACATGTTAGGTAGCTTGGGGAAATTACAAACTTAACAAGGTCTCAAATTCGGGTGCATTTGAAAAGGTTGAGTTACTATATATGTAACTAGAGTTTCATTGAACTGCGTGTGATGGTCTGCGTCTGTCTTGCTTATGTTACGGGTGATTGTACATTGGCTGCGGTTGGATGAGGGTATGCCGAGTTAATGTCATTGTATGAGGAAACAGTAATCCAAAACAAAACAAAACTTTACACGGAAACGATGGTTGAACTTGAACATGAAGAAGGTTTGGGCTGGATGGCTTTTCTATGCTTTCCCCAAATTGAGTTACCATAGTGGACTTGGAGTTGAGAACTTAGACGGTTTTTAGTTGTCGTTAATGTTTTGTATCATAAGAACAACTGGTAGAACAATTTGTTACACGGATTTGGGTATCAGATGTATAGAATCTTTCCCATGGTATAATACTGACGTTGATTATTTGCAGGTCATGATATGGGAGGATGACAAAAGCCTGTGCACGAAAGAGATTTCATTTAGATCAAATGTTCGGGCAGTTCGCCTTCGACGCGACCGAATAATTGTTATTCTAGAGCAGCAGATATTCATATACAATTTCATTGATATGAAGCTTTTGCATCAAATTGAAACGTTTCCAAACCCCAAGGGACTATGTGAAGTATCTCATGTCTCAGGGTCACTGGTACTTGCTTTTCCAGGACTTCAGAAGGGGCAAGTTAGGGTTGAGAATTATACGACTAAGAAGACGAAGTTCATATTTGCTCATGATTCAAGCATTGAATGTATGTCACTAACACAGGATGGGGAGTTGCTTGCTACAGCCAGCTCGAAGGGAACCTTGGTTAGAATTTTTAACACTTCAAATGGAACTTTGTTGCAAGAGGTATGTTTTGTTTATGAATGAACTTTTATTTGCTTGCAGTGAAAATTAGTTTAGTACATATTTCTTTGCTTAATGTTCGTCGTGCTTTCACCAGTTAGTATCCCTAAAATTTACTAACTGGATAAACTAATTTAGAAATTTCATTTCACTGTTAAACTAATTTCCTATGCTGAAGAATGATATATCGTCTTGAACTAAGTTGTTAACATTAAGACATTCTGAATAACCTCTTTTCTTTTTCTTTTCTTTTTGATAAAGACATTCTGAAATTTACAACTGGGTGACTTCTTAGGAGAAGAAATATGCATTGTCCCTGAAACCTTTATTTTTGTGTTAGTGTTCTCTTTCTTGGTGAGCTGGTACTCTACACTGAACAGCTTCGGATAGAAAAATATATGCAGCCTAGTTGTTGAGATCAGCATCTATTGAGCAGTAACTGTTCATTTGAATGGACTTCGTGGTTATCTGTTTCAAGTCACCCTATAACTCATCCAAGTGTCGCCTCACCAGCATAAATTTTCTTCTTAATTGTTTATCTGGTTTAAATGGTTTTAAATTGTTTATCTGTTTCAAGAGTACTTCTTTTCTTATGCATCAGCATGTTGCCTCGTTATTGGTGTCGCTAGTTGCTTCTATGGGGAATACCCTTATTGCTGGTCTCGTCATTAAGATGAAACAGTTACCTTTATTCATCGTTTGGCACCATTTGCATTACGTGCATCGTTCGACTTCATTATTTTTGATCTGTCAGTAGTATTTCTACTTTCTGGACTCTTCATTATCTCTGTCCAATATGTCAACACTATAAGATATATATGCACAAGGGTAAGGAATGATGCGGAGATTATAAGTATCTATCCGGCTTACAGTTTTCATTCTCACATTGTCTCTTAGTGGACGTTCTAGTTATGATGCAGTTGCTTGGATGCCCAAAACGCAGGTAAGAAGAGGCGCAGATCGAGCAGAGATTTACAGTCTAGCTTTCTCACCTACTGCGCAGTGGTTGGCGGTTTCAAGTAACAAGGGTACTGTTCATGTATTCAACTTAAAGGTCAATCAAGACACCTCACTGGGTTCATCTAGTTGCAATCCCCCTATTCCGGCAACTAGTTCACCCTTCTCTTTTATTCGAGGTACAAACTAGAAAGTTGTTATATTGTTCAGAACCACTTGTGATGTGAGTATTTCAATTGGATAATATCTTAGTTCTTTAAATCTATGGCAGATAGTTCTTAATGTTGCGTTGTTGAGTATATAAACCATGGTCTGTTAGATTCCATCACAAACAAGTGTCCAAATATCACGTCTCTTGACTGATGTGACAGCCTGCTTTTTTGTATGTCAGGGGTACTGCCTAAGTACTTCAATTCAGAATGGTCGGTAGCTCAATTTCGATTTCGTGAAGGTTTGAAGCACATTGTTGCATTTGGTGACCAGAAGGATGCCCAGAGTAACACCATTGTGATCTTAGGCATGGATGGAAGGTAGGTCCAAAGGAATCTCTCTCTTTATACACATTCATTATCAAAATTATGTAAAACTTCGGTGCGACTGCAACTAGGATTTTCTATGTGAACACTAATTGTAAGAAATTGCCCATAAAATCCTTTAGTATCTTCGTATCTACTTCTTTTTATACCCAGTCTGACTTGATTCATTTATAACAACCATATTGGTTTGTTGGCATCTGTGTGTGCAGTTTTTATCGGTGTCGGTTTGATCCAGTGGTGGGTGGAGAGATGACTCAGCTTGAACATCACAACTTTCTGAGTTTGTAGCCAGCTTTTCAAAGTAATAAAAAGATCTATTGGTATATTTGTTCTTATTTTTACTTTCAGCCATTTCTTTTTTCCCAGTTTTTTAATTTGCAGGGGTGTTATTAGTAAGCTGTAAATATTCGTCCATCTAACGAAGTGAAAAATTTAGGGTTTAGTTAGTAGTTAGAAGCTGCAAGTTGGTACTACGACTACCTAGTTCTGACTTGGTGTTGGGTGTGGGCACATTTGTATATAACAATTATAATGGCACATATAACAAATATTTATTCTGTGTGCTTGATTCTAGTTTCTGGTTTTACTGAGCTGATGAGATTAATTAAACCAGGAGGGATTAGGGTTTAGAGATCTTGTTGAGCACTTGAGCTCAAATCTGTGTTTTGTGTCTGGTAGCCTAAATTTTATATCATATCACTTTGTTGTTATTTGAATGCAGTGCCAAATATACGGTGTCTGGACTCTGGAGTAAGCATTAGTTATTGACTTTGAGTACAGAAGTAGGATCTTTTACTCGATGTAGTCCCAATTATACTATTCCTGGGGTTTGTACCAACATCAGAACTGATGCTCTAAATTGTGGTCCTAAGTATGGTTTAAGAATTATTTATTTTAGACGACAATGGATGTTGTATAGTATAGCTGCCTTTCTAATGAAGGATGAGTGGTAACACCGGATGGACTACCACATTGGAAGACTGTAGAATACCCATAATCCGTCTCCTGACCAGTATATAATGGAGTACTGAACTGTAGGATTCCCGGTGGTCGAGCTTCTTTGAGTTGAGAATACTGTGTTCCAAATGTGAACTTATTTGTTGATGATTGACTTGCCTCTCTTTCACACCCATTGCATAAAAATGTAACTGTACTTTCTGACACAGATTCATTAATGCAACCACATGTGATAATCGCTTCAAATTCGTCAAAGTGTTTTTCATTTTTCATTAATCCAAATGTTCAAATTGGTAGGTTAGGTCTACACTTCTTAATGGTTTCTTTACAAGATCATATATATATTGGAGCTGAGATTCAGCAATACAGAAAAATCATTTTTATTTCATTGAAAGAACACAAAAGTTCAGTTTTGACTGGTTAGAGTCCAAGATTGTACAGTAAAATCTAGTCTAGATTTTAGCGTATTGAATATGGATCATCCCTTATGCCAACATGGGATACTATTATATAGTACTAAAAGAGTACAAGATTTTCAAAGCTATACCAGCGAGAGAGAGATACTACAATGAAGATTGATTATTATTTTGTTACCAAATATTCAGTAGCAGTCAGAGTCTATCGACATAAAGAATCTAGCCTAGCTGTGGCTGTGAGCACTCACATTGTCCTAGTATGATTCTCTCCGATTTAGTAGGGTACACTATATTTGTTGTCATCATCAGCAGTCAGGTACTATTTACTGAAATGTAAACCACCATTATATGAGTGTACTGCTTTCGTTTCTTTACAAATTCTTGTTAAAGTTTTGGTTTTGAACTTTTAGATACACGTAAGGAATGTATATAAATTTTGTTCGCAGTACTCTAAGAAATTCATAAGCTACTTGCAAATTGATGCACTATGCTCGCCTTTCAACACACACAGAATTGAAGTGGTGAAAATTTCAGCTATCAACCAAAATAAGAATCACTATTTGGACGGATTTCAAGAAGCTTTTCCGGAATAAAATTTTATACACGTAAAATAAAAATAAAAGCTTAAACACTACAATCACTGGACGATCTATCCATTTACTCTACCCAGCTTAAATATTTTTCTCTCTGACAAAAATGTGCGTGGTTTTGTTACAAATCTGCTTCTGACTTCTGTTTTTCCAGAAGTCCAAATCAGAAACAAAACTATTTTGCTTCATAAAAAATTAATTTTTCGATTTCTAGAAATCGTTTTAAAATTTGACAGCCAAACTAACTTCTGACATTTCAATTTCTAGAAATGAAAAGCTATTTCTAATGTGCTATCCAAACACCCAACCATTGTGATTGGCAATAAGATAAGAGAGAAAATGTGAATTATCTAATATAAGGGTGTAAGCAGTCAAGAAAATACACTGCAGTTTTTTTTTATTACTGAAACACTGATACCATTCATTGTTATTAGATTTTCCCGACATACCATGTGAGAAATATACTCCAGCTTTTCAGTAAAATGACTTTGTCTTTGAAATTTAAGTACTTGCATTTTATTCAAAAGTTGGTTGAACGTTACAGACTTAGAGGCCTCCTCTCTCTATTATATATAGAGACTAGAGTCATAGAGACCAACAAACCTCATATTCCCTGTTATACGCAAACCTAAATTTGTCTCTCTGAATCTAATCACTTCCTTTCTCAAGCTTCAGTCTCTTGATCAATATGGCACTTAAGCTGTATGGTATCCCCATGTCGACATGCACTACGCGTGCCATGATATGTTTACATGAGAAGGAGGTAGAATTCGAACTTGTCCCCGTCGATCTTTACACCGGTGAACATAAACAACCTTCTTACCTCTCCAAAAATGTAAGTGTTTTTTTCTTTTCTTCATATAGTTGGTAAGTATTCAAAATTTCATCGCCTAAATGAAATAAAGATTTCTCATCAATTTTATGAGCTTTTAATATTTGACAAATTTATTTTTTCTCTCCAGCCATTTGGCCAGGTTCCCTTGTTGGAAGATGATGATCTAACACTCTTTGGTAATTATATTTTCTTACTCCCATAATCTTAATTTAGATGACCACTGTGTCATCAACCGGGGAAAACCAGGAGAGAAATCCTGTGAAGCCTTTTGGTGCACAGGCAATAATCTGATAAAAAAAGATATGGTCTTGCCACGGGAATTCACCGGATTATCTACAGTTGGTCTAGACTTGTTGTTAAACTTACTGAAAGTATATTTTTGTGATTGGCTTGAACAGAATCCAGAGCAATAACAAGGTACGTCAGCGAAAAGTACGAAAAGACGGGGATCGATCTACTAAGAAAAGACAATATCAAGGAAGCTGCACTGGTGAACCAATGGGTAGAAATTGAGTCACAGCATTACAATCCAGTGATCTTGCCTATTATCTATGAGATCTTCGTGAGTCCAATTACAGGACAATCACCAGATAAGACGGTGATCGATGCCAATGTGGAGAAGCTAGGAAAAGTACTGGACATTTACGAGGATCGACTCGGTAACAACAAATACTTAGCAGGGGATTTCTATAGTTTGGCAGATTTGCATCACTTGTCTTACACTTACTACATGATGAAAACAGAATGGGCTTCTATGATAAATAGTAGGCCTCATGTTAAGGCATGGTGGGAAGATATTTCTTCAAGACCTGCCTTCGTCAAGGTTGCAGAAGGGATGACTTTTAATTAATGCATAATAAGTGCAACTCATGTCGCACTGTTAGATGTATTTGAAGAAAAAAAAACGAGATTTTTCCTATCATATCAAGTAAGTAGGAGAAAAAAGTCTGCAAGTTTTGTTTTAGGTGGTTAGTGAATTATTGATAATGGTGGTGGATGGGGACTATAGCTAGCTAGGGAAAACTAGAGTTTGATAATGGGGGAGGGAGCATGCACGTGTGGTACGAATTTGTTGGTGTGAAGTTATTGATTTATAATATGCTTATTTATTTATTTATTTTTTTGAAGCCATAATATGCTTATTTATGCGTGTTCTAATATCCACAGGCTAGCTTTTGACGCGGTTCATACCTTTTTTTTTAATTATTTTTATTTTATAAGCAACAGCCTAAAGAATGGCTAGAGGCATGCCTCTACACGAATTGGAGGTCGAATTGGAGGTCTAGACCAAAAACAAGTTTGAGAGTTATCCTTTTCCCAAATAGCCAAGGAATGAGCAACATTGTTACAAGTTCTAGGCTGAAAAGAAAAGATACAAGAAACAAGACTAGAACTAAAAAAAGAGATATCCTTAAACAAAGCATCCGTTTTTTGATTGCCCTTGAAGTTCCCTTGAGAAAATTGGTCAATTAGAGCTTTGGCATCACTTTCCACTGTGAAATGTGTAAACTGCGGATCCACTGCCCAAATTGCTCTAGTTTCTGCTTCTTCTAGAGAGTAAGCTTCAAAATTTATAGCAGCACAAAAAGAAGATTTTCTCACAGCATCACGAATTATATAACATGCACCATTAGCCAAAGAGACACGATCAAAAGTACCATCAGTATTCCCTTTTAACCATCATGGGGAGGAGGCATCCAAGACGCTCCACCAATGACATTAGGGTAGGGGCAGTGGCGAATACAATGTATAACAAGGGTGTGCACTTGCTACCCAACCCATTGGGCTCTTCAGCATAAATCTCAAGCCCAAATTTTATTTCAAGCTTAATTTTGCTTTCTTGCTACCCCTAACAAGACTTTGCTTCCCTTTAGTCTAGTTTCTAGCTCCGCCGCTGGGTAGAGGACATGAGAAATAGTGGGAGTCAAGATTGTAATCATAAATTTTTCTCTAGCTAAAATAGCACTAGGTGTCTCATTTTTCTTAGAGAAAATCAAACTATTCCGACTATTCCATATAGACCACGTTACAGCAGCAAAGGCTTTCTTAGAGTCCTCAGGGAGAGTCGTAACAGTGTTAACCAACCAATGTAGTAGCAAATCAATTAAAGAAGTATTAGCAAAATTCAAGATAGGAAGGCCAAGAGAAGTAACAGACCAAACATAACAAACAAAAGGACACATGACCAAAACATGCATAACTGTCTCATTACAAGCAAGACATCTAGGGCAGATGATAATGTCTATTGGCATTCTATTTTGAAGGACAGTTCTGGTAGGCAGAGCATTGTTAGAAGCTTTCCAAACAAAAAGTTGAATGCGATGAGGCACTTTAAGTTTCCAAATGCACTTCAAAAGAGTGTTGCTTGGGGAAGGTCTAAGACCCAAGTAGGCAGATTTAGAACTAAAATTTTCATTTTCTGAAAGCACCCAAGCCCTCCTGTCAGGAGTGCAAAAGCTGGCTTAAGGGAATAGTAACAATCTTCTAGACAAAAGCATTGTCAAAATGGGTATTTAATCTAGAAATATCCCAAGATCTAGTAACAGGGTTAATGAAGTAAGAGACTTTTAAATTAGGGGCAGGTGGAACAAGAGGGTTAGGTGATGTGAATTTTAGTTGTAGTGAAAGTGGTGAGTAAAGTTCGTTCAACTCGGGCTTGTGAAGGATTTTTTAGAATTAAATAAAATTGTTTCAATAATAATAAGAAAATACCGAGACTCTGGATTCCACCATTGACCAATTAATTGATAAACTCTAATCAATATTCATGCAATATTCTTCTTTAAAGTGATTCTAATATTTGCCTCTAATAGATTTTTGAAGTAGTAGTTGTAATCACAAAGCATGAAACATCAAAAGTTTTAAAACCTAGCATGTTCCATCAAAACAACTCACAACTACTCAATAGAAATCAATTTTTCTTTTAAGTTCTATGCAAATAATCATGTAAAATAATTGCAATAAATAATTAAAATAGAACTATACCACTTTTCATGGAACAATGGCTTCCTCCGTCGCCTCGGCTAAGGGGTTTAGCTCCTCATATTAATCGTGTTCTCAAAATACATCTTTGGTGTTCAAAAGTTGATTACAAGAGAGAAAAGGGTATACTGTAGTCGCTGAAAGTCTAATACAGCAGACGGAATCGTTGCTGAAGAGCTTCGGTGACTGCAGGATGATGCGACCGTAACTCGTTGTCACTGAAAATAAGTCTGCCTCTGCAACTTTCTTTTTCCGCTGTTCTGTGTTCTTCGTCTTCTCCGGCAATAGCAGCAGCAGCAGAACCCGATCTTCTTCTAATGATTTTTCTGGCTTCTCTAAGGCTCTAAACTTTCCCCTAAGGTCTTGGTTACCTTCCTAGGACTCTAACCAACCCTTTTATACATAGTAGAGCAAAGAAAATTCGAGAATAACTTTGGTTTTTTCCTCCACAGCACGTTACGTTATTTTATTTTTTCTTCTGTTTCACGTGTTCTCAGCCGTCCAAACTCCTCCCGTGATAGAAACAAATCTCTAAGAAGAGTTTCCTTCCTCTTCTTCACGTAAATTTCCAAAAATAAACCAAGAAACTTGCCTCAAATAAACCGTGATGTTTTTAAAATAAACCGTGATGTTTTTCCGCAAAAGCCTATTTTTCCAAAAACACCTACAAGGGATAAAATACCAAAATTAGTACAAAAATGGGTACTAACACTATACATAAAAGAGATGAAAATAGACACATAAATGCGTCTATCATTAGGCCTGGCATAGCCTAGAAAGGGGATCCAAATATCACACCAAGGGTCAATAAACTGGCCATCTCCAACAATCCAAGATATGAAAGGTTTTATGAATTCTTTAATAGTAAAAAGACATCTCCAGGTCCAAGAGCAAGTAGATGGACACTTAGCATTCATGAAGTCAGTGTTGGGGAAGTATCTAGCTTTAAGGATAGTGCCTATAAGAGAATTAGGATGCTCAATCAGCTTCCAAGCATTTCTAGCAATCATAGCAAGGTTATTTAACTAAGCTTTTCTAAAATCCAAACCTCCTTCACTTTTAGGAGAGCAAAGAGTGTCCCACTCCAGTAAGTGAAGCTTCCTATCATTTGGGTCTAAAGTTTCACTCCACCAGAATTTACAAAGATGAGAATCCATTTTCCTACACAAAGTTTTGGGTATAAGAAAAGCAACCATTTGGTAAATGGGGATGACCTAACCAACATGTTTTACCAGAGAAGTTTTAGCTGCTTGGGATATAAGTTTACGATACCATAAGGTGATCCTAGCATCAACAGATCGAAGGATACTCACATGAGTTTGAATTTTGGATTTCTGGAAGCTAAATGGGAGTGCCCAAATATTTTTCTCCCAGGTCCTGGGAACTTATGTTGAGAATATTAGATAATTGTTGAATGAGAGCAGGAGGTAACTCCTTACTAAAAGGAATACCAGATTTATCAAAGTTAATTTCCTGACCAAAAGCAGAGCAATACTTATGCAAATAGTCTTTAACGGTTTGAAAATCATGGACAGTGGCGTTAGAAAACAGCAAACAATCATCACTTCATCAGCAAACCGAATGAGCTTCTTTAATAAATAGTAGGCCTCATGTTAAGGCATCGTGGGAAGATATTTCTTCAAGACCCGCCTTCGTCAAGGTTGCAGAAGGAATGGCTTTTAATTGAAGAAAAATATGTGCAACTCATGTCGCAATGTTAGAATTATTTAAAGAAAAAAAAAATGAGATTTTCCTGTCATATTAAGTACGTAGGAGAAAAAAGTATGCAAGTTTTGTTTTAGGTGGTTTATGAATTATTGATAAATGGTGGTGGATAGGGACTATAACTAGCTAGGGAAAACTAGAATTTGATAATGGGGAGGGAGAATGCACGTGTGATACGATTTTTTGGTGGGAAGTGATTGATTTATAACATGTTTATTTATGTGTTTTCTAATATCCACATGCTAGCTTTCTACATGGTTCATACTTTATTGTTTGAGCGTAACAATGATTGTTATTTATCATCTACACCAAATAATTGTTTTACCAGTAATTCTAAATATCTCGCAGGTCACACTGAATAAGACGGAAAGGGTGGGAGCCTTACCCGCTTCACATGAATTAGCAGGGGTAGTCATTAGGATGATTGGAGTCTCTTATTTTTTCGTACTTGGTATGAATCGCGAGATACTTATCACTTTTGTTGGTCTATATTTATTTTTTGAAAATATAACGTCGAGCTTTTTATGCAGCTGAAAACATTTAACATTTTAGTTTTTTTTTCCATATGAAAACTTAGGCAAGCTTATTAAGAAGAATATGAAATAATGCCGGGGCTAACGGTGGTAGACTTACCATAACTATCCTGATTAATGTAAAAAGAACTAGTTCAAAAGTTTCCAAATAAACTAATATGTTAATAGTTTTTAGATTAGATAACACAAAAGTAATTATTGGAGTTCCGTCTTCACTATCTCTACTCTTTCATGGTAGCTTAGATGAAATCTTCTTTGAACCGCACTCTGGTACAACATAGTAAAGCGAATTAGAGTCTTCAAGTTCTCAGCTTGGATTTCCACATTCGTGCACTGCATTTCTTTGGCTCATTAAAAAGCTAGATTCGCATCTCCAGTGGCTTCCCATTTTCCATTATATCCTAGATATCCTTTATTCCCAATGATGTTCCCTGCAAAGTCATAAGCAGTGTACTGCATTTGAGAAATAAGGTCTTACATACTGCATATTTTTATCTTAATCCCAAATGCCCCTCTTGGGGGTGAGGGAGATGGAACATGAAGGTAAACATTAGTATCAATAATGTATAAAATTATTTAGGATATGATTCTACAAGTTATGGACTCCGTTATAAGAGCATGTATGCTCCTTGATGTTATGAACTGCTTGCTCAACATTTGGTTCAGTGTGATTAAAGATATAGTCACACCTAGTTTTCCAAATAAACCAGCAAGCAATAACATGAGTAATTTTGATGTGTGGAGTGGAGAAGTTTATATCAAACCAAGAATTTAACCATTTCATAAAAATTGTAATATCCTACGGTTGTGATCATGGAGGTTTTTCCAGACAACATTGGCAGTAGGGCTGTTCATAAGCAAATGTGTCATAGTTTCCTCCCCACCATCGCACATTTGCATATAATATCAATATAGTGGATAATGCTAGCAGTTTTAGCATTGTGAGAAGGATATCATGGTCAGATTTCTATATGAATATCTTAATAACAGGAGCAATGTCCTTCTTCCATATATTACAACATTCTAGTAAGTTGGCACCAATAAACACAACTGTGTCATCGTACTAGAGATTTGAGATTGATTTAGAAGATGAATATATTTAAGGCATGAGTTAATTCTTGTTTTTGCGTGATTACCTTACCTATCACCCAGATAATCTAGATGCCAGAACTTTAACGATAATTTTATTTACATTCGAGAGTAAGCTCGTTGTCATATATTATGCCAGATCACTCTCGGGAGTCAAGGATCAAGGATATATAAGTAATGTTGATAAGAGCAGTGAAAGACATGAAACTGTGAAAAGCATAAACTGATTAAAAAAAATTCAAGTTGTCTAGCACAACTCCTGAGACTAGCTCTTATGGAGCTTCCCAGCCCCTTCCCAGCCTCTAAAACCGTGGTGTACTCCCTCTCTTTCCACTCACGTTTTCTATTGAGTGGGAATCCTTGCGGGAAGAAAGTCTAAACGGGCAATGGTTTCCCCTTTTCAAAAAGTGAAAAACGGCTAATCATCGCCCGTTTTTCACCACGAAACCAGATAGTGGTTAACCGTTTTCTTGGAACGGTTAGTCATCAACCGTTTTGGAGGGTTGGGGAACAGCTAGCCATTGTCCGTTCCTTGACCTTTTTTGGTTTGTACTCCGTTAACACCTCTTTTCAGGTTTACATTTTATCAGCCAAACATTGTTAACTCTCTCTTTACACCGGACCGGGTATACATTTTCGGAGGTCCTTGATCAAAGATTTTGTTTTCGAATGTTCGGGTAAACACGTTTAAGGTGCTTTCCTAAACTTGGAATGACAATCTAGTAAACGGGGTCTTGCGGAAGCCTCGTACCAATAACTCATATTTTGATCGATATTTGTAAATACTTAATTTCATTGAACTCATGTAAGATGCATAACTAATTTCATTAATTTTAAAAAACACACAACATAATACACTGATTAATAACCGAAGTCTAATCCTAGATCACTTTCACAGCTATCGCGACTGCACTTAGCTGGTGCAGCAAGCCTTTAAACCGCAAGGCGTCCCCAACGGCCGAGTTTAGTCTCGGGAGGGTTTAACAGAGGTTTACCCAAAAAACCTTTACTGTCGGTGCATCGGTACTAATTTTCATCACCATCTTGAGGAGGATTACGTGGTGGTTGTACCGTGTTAAGTTCCGGGAATGCATTTTTTATGATCACGTAGCATTCATAAAACTTGAAATTCCGGCCGATGTCCCTAGCATACAGAATGTTTGCATATTGCTCCTACAATAAAAAGCCAAAAGTAAGTTAGTGAAAACACGATTAAAAGATAGATTTACTAAAACAAAAAACACTTACAAGTCTTTCAACTGTCCATAAAGGAGATCTGTTATGTTATGTTGAATATAAATATTTTTTTTGGATGCGTACGTATTGTCTCACTCCTTTTTTATTACACCAACCCTACTCTTTATACTTGCTTTTGTTCTTCGATGAACATTTATAAATCCATGTGTGAAGTTATCAAAAACCTGGGTCCAAACCATATTGGACGAAACCAACCGGAGACGAACCTCCGGGAGAGTAACAACCTCAACCCAAGCATTTGTTATAGCAATATCTTCTTTTGTGGTATACAAAGGCATTGTAATTGTGTTGTTTTTGTCTTCTTGGTAGCTTTTATCTAAGAGTGAAGGTGATTGGTAGCTTTTACGCAGAGGACAGAACCCCATTGGGATCTATAAAACCCTCCCATCAAAGAATCGGTCGGTAGTTCTGGTCGAAGGAGCTTTTGTCTAAGGGTGAAGGTGATTACAATGCCTTTGTATACCACAGAAGAAGATATTGCTATAACAAATGCTTGGGTTGAGTTTGTTACTCTCCCGGAGGTTCGGCTCCGGTTGGTTCCGTCCAATATGGTTTGGACCAAGGTTTTTGATAACTTCACACATGAATTTATAAATGTCACTTGCAATTACCAATTGAAACCTTCTTGAACAAACCCAATTAAAGATTCAAAAGATAGAGTGGTATGGTGAAGATTTAGGGGATGAATTTTGGTTTTTCTCACAAAAACCATGAAAAAAGGGGGAAGAACTGAGGGCTGGTCGAGTTCTCTGGATGTTTGTAGGAGAAATCCAAAAACAAGTAATGGTTAACCGGTTCAATTCGTGTTGACTGGTCAAGACAAAGAAAACGAACGGTTGACGGGTGTCCGTTTTGATAGAAACGGTTGATGGCTACCCGTTATTTTGGAAGAGAACGGCTAATGATTTCCCGTCCTCAGCTAAAACCGGGAATTGCCGATGGGTCTAGACTCTTCCAAGGCTGACATGTAAAGGCGTTAGGGAAGTGGCCGGGAAGAGCCATAAGACTAGTCTTAAGGCCCATCTATCGTATTAGCAGTTTCCCAAGTTCATCTTTACTCTTTAGCCACAACCTACTTAATATTAATACACTCTGTTCCCGACAACGTTCTAGTTTGCTGAAAATAAATAGATCGATAGATAAACCAAAATATTTTATTGATAAAACAAGGGGCATAGAAAACATATACTAGTCCAGCAATAAATGTAAGGGGAGGGAAGGAGAACAAAGAAAGAGATAGGGAGAAAAATGAAAAAAGATAAGATCAGGGACGGAGTCAGGACTTAAATGCTATGGGGTCAGATTCTCTTTTTTTCCGAGATTCAATTTTTTTCCGATCCATATTTAAGCTACTTTAAAGTAACATGGAAGCTCGTATGGCGTAAGTTACCACTTTCGCCACAACACCATTAATCCCATTTTTAATACACACCAATTTCGGCGAAAAAAATGATGCACATTGATGCAAAGAGCCAAAAACAGCAACATAATTGCCAGAATAACTTGAAGAGTTCATCCCTTTATATAACAAGCTAGACATAACATACAAGCACCATTACTACTTACCGTAAGAAATTGATTATTACTGTTCATTCAACTTCACATATAAGGTTTGTTTGCAGTAAACCTTTGGATCAACTATGTATAACTAACTTGAGATTGACTACTACTGTTCTTCGGTTCAACTTCACATACAACGAAAATTATAAGATTATGTTATCAAATAAAACTCTAACTTAAAGTTCCATTTTTCCACAGAAATTTGCATCTACAGGACATTATAATTGCAAAAAACCTAGCCACATTCTCACTAAAATACAAATTCTAGTGGGTGCAAGCGACCCCACTTGCACCCACTTCCCTCCGTCCCTGGATAAGACTCAAGATGTATCAAAGTACATAGATCAGTAAATTACCAATCACCGATTTTTGACTCAAAATAAACTGACCGAAAAAAATTGGAATTCCAAACATAACCGAATAACCAGTATTTTGCCTTATAGTTTTGAGCCTACTACGGGATAGCCAAATCACAAAAACGAACAGGCAAAACGAACAAATTTAAGGGTTTGTTCATTACGGCCTACTAAGAGAATCACATGTTTTTTTCGCCGAGCAGTTCTTTTCAACCTCAAGGTACATTTTGCATCTCCCAATACTTATTTTATTATATTTTATCTACTTTATCATATTTTATCACACTTTATATAATGTTTTATGATTTTACTTTATTTTGAAAACCGCATTTGTTTTAATGCAAAAGAATATTTTGTCTACTTTATCATATTTTATCACACTTTATATAATGTTTTATGATTTTACTTTATTTTGAAAACCGCATTTGTTTTAATGCAAAAGAAGAAACATAGCGGCCATACTGATCAAATTTGCTCGTTTTGAGCGTTTTGAGCAAATTTTCTATAGTGGAAAAACCAGTTTGGTCATCCTCATGGCTGGGCAAAAAACAATATTAGCAAATTTTCATAGGAACTGCTCTAACGAGATCACCAGAAATCTCCAATTAATTTTCCTAGCGAAAAAAACAATGTTAACCAAAAAAAGAAAAGAAAAAGAGGTAGCATATTCCATGCCAAGCCGTGAATAAACCATTCATAAAATGTGGCATTACGAAATTCCAGTTGAGATCCTTTAAGAAGCTCTTCCACAACCCAAGAGCATAACTGCATTAGGTGATCAAGAATGCAACTAGATCCTGGAGGTGGAAGCTAATAACGTGATGGTAAGGTAACATTTCCCAGGACACTACAGACAAATTTATTCCCTGAAGCCGAATTAATGAAAAAAGAAAACTAGCTAGTATGGGGAAGAAAATCTGTTAAGAGCAATTTAGTTCCAAGTTTATAAAATACTTCTCATATAACCTGGTGATGTGTTGCAGCTCAATTTCATGTGATCTAATTTGTGTTGCTTCTGAATTCTATTGAATGCACTTTATGAGCATATATACAATACAGTGCGTCAATGTAGTTACTTTAACCCTGGTTTCCCTATTTTTTGCTGGGTAGTTTTTCTAACAGTTCTGGTATCGCTTCGAAGATATCAGCTACAAGACCATAATCAGCGACCTGCAATTCCAAAAACTAGTTAGAAACAAAACGAGAGCATTTTTATGCAAAGCTAACAATTTTAATCAAAATGATCATCACCTGGAATATGGGTGCGTCTGCGTCTTTATTTACAGCAACAATGACTTTAGAGTCTCTCATGCCTGCCAAATGTTGGATGGCTCCAGAAACCCCAAATGCCATGTACAACTCTGGAGCTACAATTTTTCCAGTTTGACCAACCTGAAATGTTACCCCAGAAAATCAACAGCCTAAGATGATAATATCAGAGGCAAGAATATCTTGGTAGTTCCATCGCATTATATGAGAGACATATACAAGAGTCTAACATTTTAAGCTAGAGAGAACTGTTAGACGTCTTACCTGGAGTTCATTAGGAACAAACCCTGCATCAACAGCTGCCCGAGTTGCACCAACTACAGGAAAAAAAAAAAAAAAAAAAGCGCAGAGGTTAGATCAAATTCTATTATTCATTGTGAGATTGTTCCCAACTGGGTTGTTATATCCAAAACTTTTACATTTCCCCTCTTTCTGACGAAGCAAAATATAATTAGAATGAAACTAATCGACCATTGAAGTTTATTGACGGGTATCGTTAGAGAAGTATATAAACTATTAAAAGGACAACCACGTTGCATTTTAAGATTCACTATATATACCTGCTCCACCAAGCTTTGCTGCAAGCTTCTCTATTAATTGGAAGTTTTCGGCACTCTTAAGTGCTCTACCCCCTGTGATCACTACTCGCGCACTCCCTAGATCCGCACGTTCTGTATCTTGGGATGTATGATTTACATATCGGGATTTGCCAACACTATCTGTAGGTATGGAATAGAGATGATTAATCAGCTAACTTGGGTTCAAATTGGTACGAAGCAACCAAAGCGGCTTACCTATTAAACCAAGTGATCTTAGAATCACAATTACATAATCAAAATTTTATTTCACAAATTTGAGGAAACATTTTTGTAAATTTAGTAGCAGACGTTCAGAAACAGACCTTCACTAAAGGTTGAGAGATCAACCTGGGAAATGGGAGCCGCTTCAGATCTGGAATCAGCTGAATTAAGCGACACAGGGAACGAAGTGGATCTAATGGTTAGCATACAAGGATTCACACCGGTGTATCGAACAGTACAAAGAGCGTTTCCAGCATAAATAGGCCTGCAATATAGAAGCAAACCATTCAACACAAATTAAATAATCATTCCAAATTTAGGTTGGAGCATTTAATTTGGCAAGGTATGAACATAGATCAAATAATCATTCTAAATTTACGCTGGTTGTGATGGTCAAACAGTTGATTACACAAAAGTCAGTTAGGTTGGAGCATGTATTTGCTAAGCTATGAACACAGCAAAAGTACCTGACAAATAGTTTAGGCCCAGAAATATCAATGACATCAGTAATTGGAGAAACATCTAAGAGAGAAGCCGCACGTGGCAGAACATTCTTCCCAAAGGAACTTGAGGCAGCAATTATGTGCGAGTAACCTCCACTCTGTTGAATCAAATGGACTAATGCAGCCCAAGGTTCAGCAAGAGGATGCGCTAGTTTATCTGAGTCTGCCACAAGCACCTACACAATGAAATGAAATGAAAGAACATTAGATAACTGCCAAACATCCAGATCAAAACCTTGCTATATAATTTAGTCGTAGGTTAAAAGGAATGCACCATTGAAACGTTTGAATAAAAAAAGAACCCACTTGTGAAATTGAAGGATGACTCATTGCAGCATGTGAAACAGCTTTTTGAAGGGATTCACCTGATCCTGCCAATAGAACTGAAATGGAATTTTCTTCCTCACCAACACCGATTGCCCTTGACGCTGCTTCTATTGCACTTAACGATGACTGTTTCATATGCCCATTTTCATGTTCCCCTAGGACCAATGTACTTGCCTACACAACAACCATAGGGGAAACCAAAAGATAGGATCGCAGACTCGCAGTAAGAACCAAGTAGAAATGAGAACAATTTCAACAACTACACCAGTGGCTACTACTGAAGTCACAACCCAAATTGAATAGTAAACCAAGAAACAATCATATTCAGTATTATTTCACAGAAATGTTGGACTGCAATCAAAATTCATTAGCGCTCAAGGGTTTCACCCAAATTTCAATTTTAATCTTTAAGAAATTCTCTTTCAACTGACAATTCTACTGTAATCAAGATCAATTGAGCACCAAATAATTGAAGAAAAATAAACAATTGGCATAAAAAGAAGAAAATTCATTAAAATTCAAAAGAAAATGAACCTGAAACTCAAATGTAGAGAAAAAAGAATTCCACAAAAGTAGGGAGAGAACTTACACATCTAGAAGAAGAAATCACAGACAAGAATCGATATTTATTGAAGGGAGATCTTTTTAGAAAGTTCATAACTACTGTCATTCTACTGGATCACTTTAGGGTTTCGTTCCTATAGATAAAAGCTCTCAAATGTTGATCGCGGGAAAGATAAAGAGTTTTTGCCCAACTACTGCAGTAGTTATCTAACTCGGTCACTGCTGACCTGCTGAGAGAGAGTACTTATCTATTTGCATCATGTTGATTTTCGGGGTCAACAAATGTTTACATCTTGTTACACCGAAAGCATACTCTTTGTTATAGTAATGCATCGGTGATGACAATAGACCGTTTTTTTTTTCTCTTGCCTTTGGGGCAAGTTGCGCCTAGGTAGGCGGGCTAGCGTAGAAATTTTTGTCACATTTTTATGAGTTAATTCTTTACGAGATAGTCTAGCCTATCCTGGACTAGCTCCGGGACAAAAGGTTTTGGTTTTGGGTTTTCGTTATATTAAGAAAAAAGATATATACATCCTAGGAATAGTCCCATAAAATACTAAATATGGAGCACTGTATCCCAATAAAAAAGAACTTGATTTACAACATAATCCCTAAAAATATCCTTATCAATAAACCATAACATGATAGTCTGCTTAATCAGCATTTTGAGTTCATCTGCATTCATAGCTTTACCTCCAAAAGTTCTTCTACCTCTTAATTTTGAGTTCATCCCTAAAGACGATAGACCGTTACTTGGATTGACACCCAATTCTGCATCTTCCTCCGTAAAAATATTAATTTTACGCGACGTTGGCAAGTCCGTTTCCTCGTTTTAGCCCAGCACATTGTTCCAAGAGGAAAAGAGGTTTGCTAAAAAAATTGCCATTAAACACAAGAAAGAAAACAAAGAACTTTTCAAAAGGAAAACAAAATCATTTTCCCTCATCACCCAACCTCAAAGAAGTTCTCCTACACTACCCCTAGCCAAAAATAGAAGGACAAAAAAAAACAAAAAAAAAACTAGTACTCCGTTCATTTCTGTAAAACAGATACATCTCATTTTGCAGTTTTCATGATAAATAAGAACCCCTTACAAATAGTAATGGTGCATTTGTTGCCTTTCAAAGGGACCATCACTTGCAAAATGTCCAGATAGTGTACATAGACTACAAATAATTGGTGATGGTGCACTTGGACCTTCCATTCTTTAAGCTTGGTTGAAGTTGAAGTTGAAACTACTTTTATACTAACAACACACTTAACGAATAATATTTGAAAATACTCGTCATTGAGCATTCAATAGAGTGTACTTATATTTAAAATATTATTTTTATTGGGACGACGGACTGGAGGCCCCGTAGGGTGGGAGTCCCTTTGTTGATGGTGTATTTTTGACAAAGGATAAAATCGTAAAATCATTTTTTGCATATTTCTGATCCAGCAATCAAACAAGTATGTGAAATTCATATTTCAGAATTTAAGCATGAAAGCTCATGCATGATAATCTCAGACTGAGTGCATAGTCTCTTAGAGGATGCATAAATATGCAAGCATTAAAGCCTCTTAGCTGAGCTTTCAATATTTTGCATATTTCATCAACACTGAGCAACTTCAGTATTCACTTCTATATAGAATCGATAATGATTGGACGGATCCTAGATGGATTGACCACTAGTATAGAGCAATAACGTCTTCAGGATGTCGCAAATGTTCCTTGACTATGCAGAATAAACATTCAGAACGAGTATGATGCTTCCACTATCTCATACCTCGATTCTCGAATAAATACAATGCTCCTAGACTGATTGCCTGCTAGTATAGAGCCATCCATTAATTAATTCTAGTGCAATATTCATCAATTGAATTCCTAGAAAATAATCTATTTTTATCATAATATCTCATTACTTCAATTCACGGCTTTTCTCAGCTGAATTCCATGGATTAGTAATAGATATTCACTTTTCGGGCTCATGGGCCACCACCTAGTAAGCCCCGAGAAAATGGTGAGAGTGTACTTAGCAATAATGCACGAACGAGATTCCAAAAATATGGACGAACAAGGATAAATGGACACCTATGCAAAATAGGAAAGGGAAATAATAATAGTAAAAAAAGGTTTAAGAGGCGCACGGGATCGGGCCTACCTGTCGGTCGGCCATGCCGCGGTCTCTTCATCTTTTCGTTTTTACCTTATTTTATTATTTTCCCTCATCTCTTCAAGCTCCCACGTTTGAGCAAAAAACCTAGTTTTCCATATTTCTCCAATATTGCTCAAATCTTCAAAAAGCCAAAAAGTCAAATGGTCCCACGACCGTCCAGACTTTTTTCACGTAAAATATTAAATATTACTATTATTTTAATATTCCTAAATTTTGGACGTACGAGCAAAGTCCTAATTGCTCATTCATGCAAAATTGACAGTTTCAGTCAAGATCAAACTCTTCTGAAAATCCAAAATATTGCTCAAACGACCAAGTAAATACCTAAGATTTTCAGGAATGGACGCGCGAGGGACATGGTGGCTCGTGCACCACCATGATCGGACCTGGACGGTCCCACGTATCTCCATTATTATTTTTAATAATAATTCATATCTTTCATAATTCTCGAATCCTCATTCATGGACATTCCTCCGCACGCTCGGACGTCCGTTCACCATCAATGGAAGGCTCTCATGCCTATTGGTTGGTCGATATTTCTTGACCCACATTGGACAATTCTCCATCTTCGGGATCCATGGTTCTCCAAAATTAGAGTTTCAAATTTACGATAATTCGATAAATGTTGAAAACTTTTATATTGATCCAGCAATCAATATTTTTAACGTTTGGTCATGCTGCCAACATTTTTAATTACTCGACCGAGCACCATCATTGGATGGCCATCCACTTGGCCGATCATTCGATATTTCGTTGGATGTTCATCCAATTGGACGTTCGATTGTCTAATATTCACTAATATTTTAATTGTTTGTCATTCGAAAATTCATGACATAGTAGATCAGGAATGAGCACTCTAGATAACTCATAACTCAACAACATCTGATTTCCTATCAAATGCTCGACATATCAGAATAGGTCCATGATCGAGCAATCTCATTGGACGCGCGATCCAAATTATCAGAACGTCATTATTACCTCAACTGGTAAAATGATATATCACTATTCATCAAGACTCAACGTCTGTGCATTATTCTATCCCAGCAGACTCCATGTTCAATCCATGAGTCTAAGAGCATATCACATTTGTCCATTATGCTCGACGCATCAAGGCTAAGACTCATGGTCTAGTCAAGTCAATATTTGACCAATTAAATACACGTCTGCCTTGAAGACTCCACATTCATGAGACATTAATCATGTCACATGGGGGGATATTCCCTAGGGTTTTGGTCTGGCGGTCTACAACATGTGTGTACACCCACGATGAGAAATGTGAATAAGTCGTGCAAGTAGTAGAAGGAGTTAGCAAAGTAGTGGATGGACAATCAACAAATTCTCCCACGCACGTGGAACCGGTTTAACCACGATTTCCTACTTTCATACTCTTTCACTCCTTTGCAACCATCACACTTACTGGAGATCAATGTATTTACTATTTTTGCAATATAAATAAGTTCGTCAATCCACGATTGAACAAGAACTCAACACGATAGAACTCAAGCTATCGAAACTTATCTTATATGAACTCAATAGTTCACAAAACTTGCAGAAGTCTCCAACACATCCACAATCCTTCAATCATCATTGATCTCACACACTTCTCAGATTTCCTCCTACATATCGACCTTTAGGCCGGAGTCTTACAGATTGATCTCTCAAACTCAAAGCACTCCCCTGCAGTGCGTTTATTTGCTAAAGCTTTAGGCAATTTGCTTGATCGAGGAATCGCTCTTCTCTCCACTTTTACCAAAAAACCAGCAAATCGTTTTCACCATCAACACCTTTTTATGGCCATTTTTTTGTCAAATGAAGCCTAACGAAAATGTTCAATTTCATTAAAAGATTAATTCTCCCATTCCACTGTCGCACAGGAAAAGCCTAAATTGCTCCTTCACATTTTTAACACTCCGGCACACTTCATCGTAAATATCTCTCAAACCAGGGGTATATACCTATTCTTCTCTATTCTCGATTATTCTCCTCCATCGAACTTCTTCTTCCTTCAGGAATTTTATCATCTTCATCAAGTAACAGCTCTGAATTTTTAGTTCAATTTCAATTCACGCCAATTAAATTCGTCCACACCATTTTCGACACCATCACCAACATTACCAGTAGCAGCACCACCACCAGATTAACCATCGACATCTCTAAAACCAGCAACACCACCGCCATCACAGAGAATCAAATATAAGTAATCAAATTTACATAATCTAAAAAATTATGTAGAAAAAAATAAATAGAATTTCATGAAATTGAGAATCAGAAAAGACGAGAGTACCCAAATACACCACAATCTTTTAAATATCAACCTATAAGTCCTTTACCAAGTGTGATCGTCTATGGACATAGTTGAGACAATACAACAACTTTGGTACACACTTTGTGTGATCGTCTATGGATACGAGATCGAGACAATACAATAACAAGATCACTTGCGTGATTGACTATGGAATCAAGATTGAGACAATACAACAACAAAGTGTTCACTTGATAATATGTACGGTATTAAACCAAAACATTATAGGATCAATATCAAGTGACTCGGATTAACGTACATGTGTAATTTACTTAATTATGATAACAATTATAATGCGGAAAACAAAGTAAATGACTAGGATTTTGTGACTGGTTACACCTTGCTTCCCAGAGGTAGCTTGTGATCGGTTACACCTTACTTCTCGAATTAGCTTGTGATCGGTTACACCTTGATTTCCAAAGTAGCTTGTGACCGGTTAGACCTTGCTTCAGAAATTAGCTTGTGACCGATTATAACTTGCTACACATCATAGGTTATGACCGGTTATACCTTAAATACCAACACAAGTTAAGATAGGTTCTACCTTGTCATCTTCCATTGGTCATCTAAAAGATATTCAATAAAGACCAATCATGATTTCCCTTTCGATTATGAAAACAAGTTCATACATCTACTTCCTTAAACCAATGTAATAATACAAGGTTTCCTAGGATGAAATCAACACCTATGTCTTATACATAATTAAGTAACTAAATACACAGATTATGTTGATGTTGTATTTACGAAGTTCCAAAAGATAAGCGTTTATACTTCGTAATACGTTTCCTTGATACTTTGATCATAATGATATGACTAAGTCTAATCACTAGAGTATTATATACAAATATATACATCTTCGCATGTTATGTTTTCAATATAGCGCGACTTGAGAGATACGTTAGGAATGGAAACAAGATCAAGTCAATATTACTAACCTCAAGTGGAAGGATGATGTCTTCATTATTGTAGTCGTTACTTCTTCTAACACATCTAGATCAAATATGATGATCAATCAATCATGATAGATAATCAAATGAATCTAAATATGCTTTAAGAGAGTTGTTCAAATGTTCACCATCTCATAGAAATATCCGTGAACAATTTGAAACATATTCGGTTTGGTTTGTAGGTGTACAAAGTACTTATACAAGAACCAATTCATGAACATAATGTCATGGTTTGCAAAACAAGTTCGCATACCTTATTTCATTAAAGTTCCAGGGACTTTAGTTCGCAAACTGAGTTTGCAAACGAACCTGAGTTCATAAGCATGGAAAGTCATACTTACCGATTTTAGAACCTAACCACTGTGTTCGAAAACAGAGTACGCAAACCCTAGTTCCGGACCTGACCAAGTCTAGCCATTCGCAAACACCGTTTGCAAACTGTAGTTCCGGACCCGAACTAGAACTTCACAGTTCGCATACAAGATACGCATACTCTGTTATTTCCAGCCATTGGTGGTAGTTCTAAAACTCTCATTTAATCATTGAAACATCCTTGGATGACAACAATGGTAATCTTAAACATACCACTAGCTTCAAGTAATTTTCAAGTGATTATTCGATCAATACGAAACTTCCCAAGTTAACGTCAAATGATTGTCTCACACAAATCATGTAAGATGTTCAAGGTAATTTTCACATGATCATCTTAACTTAATATTTAGTTTCCTACAAATAATTTTTTTTATAACTAAACTCGTCAAGTAGATGATGAACTTAGTGAAAAGATGAGGGTACCCAAATACACCATAATCTTTTATTTATCCACCTATAATTCCTCTTACCGAAAGTGATTGTCTATGGACAAAGTCGAGACAATACTACAAAACGGAATTCACACTTGTGTAATTGTCTATGGATACGAGATCGAGACAATACGACAACCAAAGTGTAATTACTTGATAATAGGTTCGGACTTAACCAAACTCTATAGGATCACTATCAAGTAAAGCGGAGTTAATTAACGTTTGTGTATTTTATTTTTAATTATAATAAAAAATTATAATTGCGGAAATAGAAAAGTAAAAGACATAGAAAGATTTGTTAACGAGGAAACCGCAAATGCAGAAAAACCCCGGGACCTAGTCCAGAATTGAATACTCTCAGAATTAAGCCGCTATAGAAAATCTACACCAACTTCGTATAGTTGAGACCAAGCAACTACCCCTAGATCACTTAGTTTCCTCAGTATCCCTATGCTTCCGACTTCGATGAGTGCATGCACTGGAACAATTCCTTTGGATCGTATTCCAAACAGTAAAGGAACGACAAATCTGTTTGGTAACAACTTTATTGATTCTTTAAGATAAGATATCTCAAGTCATATGCAAAGGCTATTCTGTTTAAGATAATAAACTGCTTTGCCTGGTTAGATCAATCTATCCAATAACTACAAAAGTAGTCAAGTTTAGATTCGCACTCAATCCAAATAAATCTCAAAGAGATATATTGTGAATGCCGATCTCACGCAACTATCAATTGAATAAATCTGATTCTAGTTGGATCCCAGTCGATCAAGGTTTGTGTAACACAAAGATATGAGAAACCAATAAGAAATCTTCTTCGTCTTCAAATCTTCTTTAATCTTCAATTAAAACCTGCACAACACCACTTGAATCTCGTATGATCAATCACACACATAACGGAGTCTGTTAACAATGGATTATCACAATATGTCTTTAGATCTATAAACAGTTCTAAAGATCCCGTCGATACTTCGATCTAGTTTGAGTGAACCTTATATCAGAAGAGAAGATTCTCAAGAATAAACAAAATAGGTGCAATCAAAGTTTCAACAACCGTTAGTCAATCAAATCAATCGAAAACTAATAACACTGCAATTATCTAGTTTCCCACCAACGGTACTCGTAGAGCTTCTTGATCCCACATAAGTCTTTAAACGAGCGGTCGTAAGAGATTTCGCCTAATTAGGGTACTTTCCTCTCCAAATAGATGGCTCCACCAGAAACAACAAAAATATGAAGTTTGCCTGGCTCTTAGGATAGTTTGCTAGAAATGCAAAGTTAGGTATTTATAGACCAAGGATGTTTGGACACCAAGGAATTTCCAAAACCGAAAATATTCTCAAGATATGCAATGAATGGCAAGATTCGGTTTTCATAATTCCAGTAAATGCTTGTCCAATATTTTCCGAAATCTCCCAATAGAAAATCTCTAATTAATAAATGCACATTACTAATTTTTATTCTCTAAAGATATGCATTTAATTGATGGTAATTAAAAGCATATATAACCAAAAACCTTGATTAAAAAAATTCTCAATTAATTTCCGTACATGATCTCCTTGAGTACTAAGGAATATCTTTGAACAATAAATGATAAGAGTTACTGTCCGTGTTCAAAGTATGTTGACATCTTTTTTCTGTAAATCATCTTTCATATTTACATTCTTGGAACCGGTTTTACCACACTTCTAAACAAGTTTAAAATTGATTCACCTGTATTCCAAGACTACTATGTGATTGATCAAATATCAAATCACATCCATGGGTTCAATCGGTTCTACCAATCACTAGGATCGGTTATCCCTAATATGGAAACACTTGTGATCGGTCACACAAGTTACCAGGACCGGTTACATCAATTACCAGGATCGGTTACATCAATTACCAGGACCGGTTACCATATACTAATGGTATTGCTTGTGATCGGTCACATTAGTCACTAGGATTGGTTACACCAATTACCAGGATCGGTTACACCAATTACTAGGACCGGTTACACCAATTACAAGGATCAATTACACAACTTCTCTGTTATCGGTCACACCAATTACTAGGATCGGTTACACCAATTACAAATATCGATCATACCATCTCAGGTGATTACTTAGGATCGGTTACACTAATTAATCAAAACTAATCATTCCAAATCATAAGTCAGGCATTGTGATTAGTTGTACCAAGATACATAACAAAGTTATGATCTGTTCTACCATCTCACACATATTGGTAATCCAAAGATTTGCAATGAATAGCCGTACCAATAAGCCTAGCAATTTCCCTTTCGATTCATAAAATAAGTTCATGAATGTACTTCCTTTAAACAAATGTAAAACATTGTTTCCTAGGATGAAATCTTCACCATTACCCATTCACATAATCATAACAGCATTCATAAGATGATGTCGATGTCATATACGAAGTTCAAAAGATAAACTTTATACTTCATAGTCTAATTCCCTAATACTATGATCATGTGATCATGTCTCACTACTAGAGCAATATATTCAATACACAGCTTCGCAGTTATATTTTTAATATAGCACGACTTGAAAGATACGTTAGGAATGAAACAGTTCAAGTCAATATTACTAACCTCAAGAGGAAGGATGATATCGTCGTTGTAGCTCGTTACTTCTTCATGTTCTCCAGGTCTTCGAGTAATACTTGTGTATCTCAACATTCCTAGACTTTCTAGTCTAACCTAAACAAAGTTGTCTCTAGTACATAATCAAGCGACTCTTAGATGAGTTTTGACACACTAAAATATGACAACCAAACTTGACATACCAACGCTTGGTGGTTTCAACCGAGCTATGCTCTAACACTTAGCTAAAGCTAAAAAGCTTCCAACATATATTTCGAGAAATATATAAACGAGATAAACTCAGCTCAAAATTTCAATTGTGTATAATGTAAAGTCTATATAGCTATACAACTTAGTCTCTTTAAAAGATATAATAGAATAGACTTCTGAGTGATAGATAAGTTTTAGTGTCCACATACCTTTTGTTGATGAAGTTCCTCCAAGCTCTTCAGTAGATCTTCTTCTTCTTGAATTGACAATTTCATTTTGTCTATCACAATCTAGTTCCATTTTGTTGTGACCGGTTAGACCTTGCTTAACAAATTAGCTTGTGACCGATTACAACTTGCTACACATCATATGTTATAACCGGTGCTCCCTTAAATCCCAACATAAGTTAAGATAGGTTCTACCTTGTCATCTTCCGCTGGTTCATCTAAAAGATATTCAATAAAGAACAAGACTAATCATGATTTCCCTTTCGGTTATGAAAACAAACATACATCTACTTCCTTAAACCAATGTAATAATACAAGGTTTCCTAGGATGAAATCAACACTTATGTCTTATACATAATCAAGTAACTAAATACACAGATTATGTCGATGTCGTATTTACGAAGTTCCAAAAGATAAGTGTTTATACTTCATAATACGTTTCCTTGATACTTTGATCATAATGCTATGACCAAGTCTAATCACTAGAGTATTATATACAAATATATACAGCTTCACATGTTATGTTTTCAATATAACGCGACTTTAAAGATATGTTAGGAATGGAAACAAGATCAAGTCAATATTACTAACCTCAAGTGGAAGGATGATGTCTTCGTTGTAGTCGTTACTTCTTCTCATTTTTCAGGTCTTCAGAGTAATACTTGTATGTCTCAACATTCCTATACTTTCTAGTCTAACCTAAACGAAGTTGACTCTAGTATTTAATCAAGCTACTCTAGATGAGTTTTGATACTAAAATATGACAACCAAACTTGACATACCAACGCTTGGTGGGTTCAACCGAGCTATGCTCTAACAGAATAAAATCTAAATTGATCAAAAAAATTCTTCATATGCAATCACTACAAACAAACTTCAATTTCAAACTTACTAAAAAACCTCATTACATCGATCAAATGATTCAAACTCTATACAACTGCAGTAGCAGAGAAACGGGTGAAGAAGATGATGGTATCTGGTTAGACGGGTAAACTTAAACCCGACCCATAAACACTTACCTGATTTAGTTTGACATTTCTTTCCACCCAACTGAATCAATTTCGATCTTCCTTTTTCACTGTGAAATTAAATTCCGATCTTCCAACATTTGGTATTAGAATAAAAAATAGAAACTGAAATTTCTACCTCCGCGCACCTTGATACAACCTAGGTGAATTCATACTTTAAACTAATCATTAAGTTGACCATAAAAAAAATCATCAAATAAACTGATTCACTCAGAAAAGTCATCCACTCTTGTTTGACAACTCAGGACTCCATCCGTTGGTGACCTACAAACAAGCTGCAAATATTTGAACCAATTATGTTTTCCACCCCAACTGATTCATATTCACAGAGAATGAGAACTTGATAATTGTTAAACTTGATAGGAAAAATAGTTGTAGGAATTCGTGGTGGCGGTGTCGGTGTGTGTGAAAAAAGAAATGAAACAAAAAGAACAATAACCTAATAAGGACTTGCTTAAATTGAATTATTATTATACCCTTTTCTTTCAGTATATTTTGACCACTTGGTAACCATGCATCAATAACACGTGCTATGTTTGCATATATTGCTTTAAAAGTAAAACATTTTGGACACTGTACGTTTCTATTTTACCATGACCAATGTAATTTTTGGCTAATTTTGAGCGAGGTAAAGAAGGGAAGAAGCGGCGTACTCCACTGTCCAACTGATGTCACATGGATAGTTTCCAGTTTTATATTTGTCAGTTTTACTTTTACTGTTTCGTATCTCAAGATTCTGACAGTCACGTGGCGCTCTCGAAGAGATGATTGTGAACAAAATGACTTTCCTACACTAGACCCAAACTCTTTTAGTAAACTAAGACACGTACGAAATATACACACTAAGAGCAGAAGGTAATTCCCGGAAACATTCACTGCTACATGCCTACATCATATTTCATTATTTTTAGATTGGTAAAGAATATGGTTATATCGACTTTCGGTCATCCCTCTCCACCGTGGCAGCGGTATTCTAGTACTAACAAAAGGCTATAGGTAGGCACGATTTTGTATGGAGGAAACCCGTGCTTTGGTATAATGACAACCAATGAGCATTCGTCATGATTAGTTTAAAGGATGGTTTGGTTATAGACATGATTAGTACTAGAAATGTCAGAGATGGCCGGGTTATATGTTTGTTTATGGTTTTACACTGACATAGGTCGTCAAGGTTTATACTTTGGTATAATGACGACCAATGAGTAGTCATCAGGGACGTCACTTTAGTAACATGACGACCTTGAACAATCGACAATTTAGAAAATTTTGTACCTTGACGACTTACTACTAGTCTAACATTTTCTGAAACCGTAAAAACGACTAAAATTTAAGAGTAACTGAAACTGAAATCAACATAATTGAAAATGTCAAAACACAACCACAATCTAAAAGTCCACAACATATTCTAAAATGTCTTGAAAACGCCTAACAACAACTAGTAAACCAAACATATCAAAGACACTAAAATTGATCAATACTAATGTCATCTTCTTCTTCAACTTTGTCGGGTTTTCAGCATCATCAACTCTTGGCACCTTATCGTCAGCACCCATCTTCTTGTTAGAAACTGTTTCCAATTTCTCCTAAACAACCTGTTCTTCTAACTCCTCAGATGAACTTATGTGGTTACCATTTTCATTGTAATACTGGTTTACACCTAAAAAGTCTGATTCCCTGGAAAAAAACTCTCGGATCATAATCCTCTTCTTCTTTCTATGATTCAATATAATTGAGGAGATTCTGGTCACCGTTCATCCAGCTTGTGAAGTATTTTGGATGACTATCCATCATGCTTAACAATTCTGCTACAGGGTCCTCTGCAGTTATATCACAAGGAGGTTTTTAAGGAGGAGCACACTTTTCTTTTCCTTTGTTATTTGTTAGAACCTAAACAATAAAACAATACATAAGTACAAGTTATGAACACATAAGAGAGAGTTGAACTTTTACCAGTAGTCATGTTATAATTTAATCGACTGTGCCTACCACAAATGTTACTACTTAGTCATTTGGTTTAATTTTTAAAATTTACACAAAACAACAAAATTTCTATGACATTAAGTCTTTATGCTATAAGTAATACAAAGATGACGACCAAAATAACTATCATCGTTCGTCATGTTTGAGGTATTATTACCTTGATGGCCCTGAGTATTGTGTACTAGTCACCATTAACATTATCAAAAGTCGTCATGATCTTCATCTTGCGACCATGGTGACCACTACTAAACATCAAAGTTCGTCATGATGCCAATACATAAACCATGACGACCTACACCCTGCAAATAATCTAACATAATATAATAATCACAGTACACAATAGAGTAATAGGATTGAGTTTAGATCATCATTTACAGTCTTCTTCTCGCGGTTGATGTGTTTTTTTTCCCTAACATTTTCAGGGATTTCAACCCTGGGTTCACTGAAACAACACTAATTCCAGCTTTTCTCTTACCTTTTTCTATTTATTTGAAGATTTTGATATAAGTAGTTGCTTCAGGATTGTTACTTGGTTGCTTCCGATCACTCGATATTAAGGAAAGCCAAGGATGACGATTTTGGATGAATAACGGAAGACGAAGAAGTGGAGAATATTAAAGAGGTTTTTAGTTTTTAAGTTAAAATGAATTCATGAAACGGGGCCGAGGTTTAATTCTATTTAGGTCAAGGGAAAAAAGATAACTTTACCATATTTTACCACCACTTAGCCACCCCTCTAAGTCTATTTAAACATATTTTTTTAATACTAATTTTTTAAAATAAAATTAAACGGTACAATTTTATCACCAAGTTATACTATATATTATTGGTGATAGTTTATTAGGTATTGAGTCCTATATTTACTATATGTGTAAACTTTCTTAAATAAAAGTCTTAATAAAACTTCCACGTAGAATTTTTTACATCCGCCGTTGGAGATGCTAAATTGATTCAGAGTAAAAAGAAATATAATCTTGAGAGTAAAACTGAATTACAGTTACGTTTTTGTGGCATTATCATAAATTGATTCAGATTTATATGTAGCGTATTGTTGTTTTCAGGTAACAGAAGTCTATTTTTTCCGCGTAAGATGAAGCCTTGCTTTCCAGATCTTTCCAACTGAATGATGAGTTTCTTCAGCGATAAAACTAAGGTGTAATGTCTTCTTTACTGAACAGATAAGAAAGAAAATGCTCAAGCTCCATTCAAAAATTTTCAATCAAATCTTACGCAAGTTTTTTCGGCATGAGCTCAGTATTTCATGATTTTGTGAATTCATAAGGTTCATTCCTTGCACCACATACCTAGCCTAAGTTGTTCACATTACACGTAACAGTAGTGAATCTATTTGGCTTCCATTTATGAAAATATTGTGGTTCTCAATGTTGATTATTGTGTCGAAACTTTTTCAGAAACACACGCAATAACCTATTTCAAGAAACAATGGAAGTGGAAATCTAGCAATTATCAATATCATGACTAACAAATTTATACGAAAGTAATCCATCTATTGATGATAGACAATTAAATATACTGTTGTTAGGATTGAGATTCCAGTCATCTACTATATAATATGATGATGTCGTTGTCATGTGATGGGACGACTCCCATGACTTTGTACTCTGGTGTAGTAGGTAACTAATTTATATGATAATTATTTTCCTGAGCTGGTGAGCTATATGAAGCACCTGCATTTACATTCACTTTTGGTTATAATCATATAAGATATAGATTTACTAATGCGTGTACTAAATGTTTGCTTAATTTTTTGATCTTCGTGAATGGGATGTGGTAACTCATTTGTACTGCAATTTCCATTATGCAGCAAGGTTCATTAACCATAATTTTTTATTAAATGTATAGGTATCCTGGCAGGTTCTAGCCCAAGGCAGTGACAATTATCTGGAAGGCCTCAGCAGTGACAGTCATACGAAAACTTCTATCGTTATCCTCTTTGTAGACACTCCACAGATATCATCATGCTACCTCCATAGATATTCATCAAAATTATGTGTAACTCGATTTACTTTTGTTGTTTGTTTTCCAGGAAAGCGGGATTGGTGTGCTAATGGCTGCGCCAACGGGAGCTTGATGAGTACTGATTTGGTTCAGGAGCAATGATTGATGCTACATGTTGTGTTGTGCCATGAGAGGCAAATAAATAAACAATGATTTGTATTTTGGATACGAACACCCAGTTGCATGGCTATTCTTTATGGTGTATAAGTTGTTGTTATACATCAGTGGTCTCATAGATACTATCCAACTATCTTTTGTGAGGTGTTTTGCAATGCTCCATAATCCTTCTTATAGGCAAAGATAAGGATGTATGTCTTGGTAGGTTTGATTTTGATGTTTTGGCTTACTAAAATGATTTGGAATGGACATATGGATGGTACTCCTTTTCAAAGAAATTTTAATTTTGAATGCTCTTAAGGGACCTGTTCTTTCTTTGATTGTGATTTCTTTCGGCAATTCCTTTTCTTCATATACCTGCTTATTATGTATAAATTGATGATTCATTTCTCAGACATTGAAGTTGAGATTTCTTATCTGACAAGTACATTGGTTCCAGACTTTATTTCTCGGGCGAAACTCGGAAGAAAAACGGGGTAGAAATCCTAATTCATAAGGACTTGGCAGAGAAAGTGGTAGAAGTGAAAAGGAAAGGCGATAGGGTCATCCTCGTGAAACTGTTTTTAGGCAAAGTGGGCATCAGTGTTATCAGTGCGTATGCACCCCATGAACGTACTACCAAGGATGAAAAGAAGAACTTCTGGAACTCCCTAGACGGAATGGTAAATGGAGTCGCACAAAACGAAAAGTTGTTCATTGGAGGAGACTTCAACGAACACGTTGGCTCAAGCAGTAGGGGATTCGATAGGGTACATGGTGGATTTGGGTTCGGCACCTTGAACCAAAGGGGGGAGGATTTTCTGAATTTTGCAGGGGCATACGATCTCTTCATCGCAAACACTATCCTTCCGAAGAGAAATTCGCATTTGATCACTTATAAAAGTCGTCAGCACGAGACTCAAATCGACTATATCCTAGCTAGGAAGGATGATAGGCCGGAATGCTTCGATTGCAAGGTTTTACTAGGAGACGACGTTGTGACCCAACATAAACTCTTAGTGACGGACTTCTATATCAAGACTCGCTACCAGCGGAAGAGAACTGCTAACACACCAAGAAATAAGTGGTGGAACCTCAAGTAAGATACCGCATGGACATTCAAAGAAAAAGTGCTCTCGGAAGGTGTGCTCTGTGAGGACGGTGTACCAGATCAAATGTGGAAAGAAATTGCTGGCCGGATTCGACAACTAGCAGTGGAAGTGTTGGGACAGGCAACAAGAAGTGGTAAGAGGGACCCAAAAGAATCCTGGTGGTGGTCAGAGGAAGTGCAACAAGCAATCAGACACAAGAAAAATTGTTTCCGGAAGCTCCAAGCATTTGAAACCGATAAAAATCAACGGAATTACAAGATGGCGAAAAGTCGGGCGAAACGAGCGGTAAGTGTGGCAAAAGGTCGGGCTTTTGAGGATTTTTACCGTAAACTAGACACTAGAGAAGGAGAACAAGACATATACAGGATTGCACGGTTGCGCGAACGGAAGAATCGTGACCTTGTATAGGTAAAATGTATTAAGGCTTCAGACGACCGAGTACTGGTGGAGGACGTAGAAATCAGGGATCGTTGGAAAGACTACTTCGACAACCTTTTCAATGCAGAAAGCGATACACCACCTTCCACCCTTGAGGGCGTTGCCGAGAGTGTGGAATCGTTAGAGGAGGTAAGGGTCGGTAACATCCACGAGAGTGAAGTCAAAGAGGCCTTGAAAGGGACCAAATTAGGGAAGGCCTTGGGCCCAGATACAATCCCGATTGAGGTGTGGAAATGCCTGGGAGATGATGGGATAACTTGGCTGACCAAGTTATTCAATAACATCTTCCGGTCAAACCGAATGCCGGACGAGTGGCGTCGAAGTGTGATCGTCCCGATATTTAAAAACAAGGGAGACATTCAGAACTGCTCTAATTATAGGGGAATCAAACTGATGAGTCATACACTAAAGCTGTGGGAACGCGTCATCGATCGGCGGTTACAAAGACAAACCAGCGTCTCACCAAACCAATTTGGATTTATGCCGGGAAGATCGACCACGGAGACGATTTTCCTGGTTAGACAACTTATGGAAAGATACATGGAGCAAAAGTGGGACCTGCACATGGTCTTCATTGACCTGGAGAAGGCTTACGACAAAATACCACGTGAAGTAATATGGTGGGCTCTCGATCAGAAGAAGGTATCACCGAAGTACATAAACTTAATCAAGGATATGTACGAGGGCGCAGTTACCGGTGTCCGGACGAGCGGCGGAGTATCAAGCGATTTCTCGATTAGGATAGGGCTATACCAGGGATCAGCTTAAGCCCATATATTTTCGATTTATTGCTAGATCAAGTTACAAGAGACATTCAAGGTGAGATCCCTTGGTGCATGCTATTTGCAGACGATGTGGCGCTTATCGGCGAATCAAAGGAAGATGTAAAGGAAAAACTTGAATTGTGGCGCCACACTCTAGAATCGAAGGGCTTCAAACTTAGTAAAACCAAAACCGAGTATTTGAAGTGCGATCTCAGCGACTCCGGGACAGTTGAAAGGGACATTCTGCTGGATGGACAACCTGTACCAAGGAAAGAATCCTTTCGCTACCTGGGATCGTGGCTCCAAAGTGATGGGGGAATCGAGGAGGATATTCGCCATCGAACTCAATCTGGCTGGGGGAAATGGCGTCTGGCTTCTGGCGTCCTCTGTGACCGCAAAGTCCCGCTAAAGCTTAAAGGTAAGTTTTACAAAACAACGATCAGGCCTGCCATGCTATATGGTGCGGAATGTTGGGCGACGAACAATCGGGACACTTTGAAGATGAAGAGTACCGAGATGCGGATGCTGAGGTGGGCATGCGGACATACGAGGCATGACCGTATCAAGAATGAGTACATAAGTAAGAAACTTATGGTAGCGCCAATCAAGGAGATGCTCGCCCAGCATCGGCTGCGCTGGTTTGGGCATCTCCAGCGAAGACCGCATGATGCTCCAGTGCGAGTAGGTCGCATTAGGTGCGCGGAAGGAAGGATGCAACGCAGAGGCCGACCGAAGCTAACTTGGGATGAGTGCGTAAAGAAGGACATGAGCAATCGAAATCTTTCAACAGAGCAGGCGTTGGACAGACAGACATGGAGGGCGGCGATACGCGTGGAAGAGGTAGGTTTCAGGTACGAAGACTAACAAACCCCTTTTCTGTATTTTTCGTCAATTTCTTTGCCACTCAATCAGCGAACACGTAAAGGCAACCCTGCAGATTGTGAAGGGGGGAATCCCCTGTAGCGCTGCAGTTGGCAGGATTGTGAAGGGGAAACACCCCGTAGCTTCTGCAACAGGGACATGGTGTAAGCATATCCGCATTAATGGTCGAGAATTCGTATCCCATAAAAACGGTGATTACTTACCATCTGGTCCATAAACAATCGCGGCGCAGGTAGCGTCAAGTATTTTGCTTGCCGTAGTGCAAGTTGTGCAAGGCTCTGACAGGCCGGCGTAAAAACTATGTTATATTTTTATGAGATATTCTCTAGTCGACCCGGTACTTGCTACTGGAAAAGACTTTGGATTTGGATTTGGATGTAGTCAGTCTCCGAAGGTGATACAGTTAAGGTTTGGCCTTGGGAACCCATTGAAAAATCTTTATCATTAAAGGTCGAGGAAAACACAAGGCTGTCTTAATTTGTTGGGTTACGGTTGAAATAAAATCAAAAACAGGGATGGGTTGCATGAGTTTACAACTCTAAAAGAATAGCCTTAACCATTATTACTTAGCTACTGTTTCTTTAATTTGTTATTTTTAGACAAGCTAATGCAAAGCACGGGCACAACACCTAGTCACACTAGGTTTTAAAAAGCTATGATTAACTCGGCAAGTTCCACAAATATCGGCAGCTAGGCTTGTGTAAATTGCATATGGTCGCATATATGTTTTGGTCATCGACATTTCCGTCTAAGGCACCACAGTGCCACACCACCAATGGAGAATAAATCCTGGTATTAGGTTTTGGATTTGGTGTAGCAGGCAAAAATCATCGTAGCCTTGATCAAGTAGTTGGCATATTTCCTTTATTGGCCGTGGATGTGCCCCACACAGGCCAGACACTGCTTTGACTACTTGTTCCTACCAACATAAATATCGATCCATCCTGTACAGACAGTACAATTTTTTATTTTTTTTTGAAGGTTGTACATACTGTACAGTGAGTCAGTGACTAGACATGCTTACGAAATGATTCCCAAATGAATAAAGGTTTCACTAGCGGCCCTAAAGAACATGTTTATATTAGCAGTTTGCACATTGCACTTCAGACCTTTCAGAAAGTGAGAATCGGAAGAAAACAAAAGAAATGGGTTTGTTTCCGGCTCTTTTTTGTCACAATCTGGTGTCTTTCCGGCTCAGACAGCAGGAAAGTTCTAATTCTATGCTAACGGATGTCGCCAAATTTTAAGCCTAGTAATTTAGTGATAACCACAGTAGTCTTGAATATGTTGAGGAGACTTGGTTCATGTAAAAAAGAAACAATGGTGTAGACTGTAGACCTAATATGATCCACCAAATCACATGGCAGAATCTTCAGACTTACTGTAGTTGTGGGTTAACGCAACCACACTTGTACTACCTACCGAATCAAAGTAAATCCTATACAAAAACAAAATCCAGAGTAACTTCTAACCTACCACAAAAATCTTGCTCTACACTGATTTCCTTTCTTGACTAGAAACCATTAGAGAGAGAGCTGGTCAGTAAGCAGTACATATTTTGTCATACTCTTAAGCAGAACCCCCTAATTTCAATTCATAAGAATTATGTCTTTATCTTAAGACTTTGGATGTTTTAATGAAGATGAAATGGCACTCAGATGAGAGTGATGCACCACCAACCCATCTCTTTCTTTTCTCCGTCTTTAATGATATATATGAAGGGGTTGGAGAGTGTTCCTAGTTTGTTGCCTCTTGAGAGGGAAACATTTCCTAACCAATGGGGACCCAATTTAAGATGCATTTTTGCTTAGGTTATTGATTGTTTTATAACTATAATACCAGTGATGATGTGAACTGTGAAGCCTTATTATTATCATAACCCAATAAATCTTCTTACTTGGATGTTCAACTTTTTAACACTAAAACAAAGTCTACTTAGAAAAAAGTTTCTATGTATGAGTGATCAATCAAGTAGTACTAATCAACAGTAAAACATCTATTCATGATAATATAGAGATCCAAACGAGATGACTGGACATAAAACTAATACTGTTTTGGAGGGAAATTTTAATGAAGAAAGAGAAGAACAATAAGAAGTAAAGAAAGCTTAGTACAACTTCAACTGCCAAAGTTCAGGGGTTCCTTGGAGTAGCATTAAAGCCTCTCTCTCTCTAGCTGTATCAGATCTTCATTACTACATTACCTTCTTCACCTTCCAAAGATTAAAAGATTTGTACTAGGTATATATGATAACAGAATTCTTGAATCTTGAATGATAACTTAATCATTTTGAGTTGAAGAAAAATGAGTTCTAAAGTTTTTCACTTGATGGGTTTTATCAACTTTGTACTTGTTCTGTGTCCGAATGCCCACCTTTTAGTTGCAGTAGATTCTTCAGAGAATGTTGTGCACAGTTATGATAATGCTGGTCAGATAAAGATGTACAGAGATGAGTACAATGGAGATGGAAAAGAGAATAACATTGTTAAGATATCTGGTCAGGATGAAATCGAAGAAAGAAGAGATCTTGTTTTAGAGAAGGTCAGAAATTTACTGGGACTAAACAGCTTCAAAACCAATTTTCCAAGACATGGTCATGCTGAGCATGGGATGTTATCACCTTCTCCAGCACCCACCATTGAACCTCGAGCTCCAGCTCCACTACCAGCTCATGTCCATGTGGGGCATCATCGTTTACACCCTCGCTTACCGTCGTCACCTCCAACCATTTTACATCCAGTGCACACTGAAGTTCCAAGAAGACATGGAGATGAGGTTAGAGTTAAGAAAATTGTGATAGCTGTTGCTGTGTCAAGTGGAGCAGTTACTGTGATTTCTGTTCTCGGATTCCTCTTGTTCTGTTGGAAGTTTGGGGAAGGACGGCGAAGATCTGCAAAGACAATGTCGGTTAATACAACCAACGGAAGCTTTAAAGGAAGATCAAAGTGTGTAAATTCTCTAATCACCTCAAACAAGGTTAGTTTGGAATTGGGTCCAGAGCATTTTTGTCTACATTCAGTAGAACCAGCTTCAAAGGTAGATCTTTCCCCTGTTAAACAAAATTATGAAACTGTGAGCATAACATGGAAGAGAAAACAAACTAATACTTCCTTGGATGAGGTGAGTGAATCTGGCAAGGATTCAAGGAAATCTTTTTCAGATAATGACAGCTATTCATCTGATAATGTTAGCTGCTCCTCGGTTGATGAAATTATTTCTGTTCATGAAATCAGAGAAGTGGTTACGCCGGCAATAGATAATGGAAATTGTTTATTAGAAAATGAAACCATTGAGATTGAAGCTTTATCATCTGACGATGAATCTTTCCACTCGTTGTGCGGTTCAGATTCATCAAATGTGCGAATTTCCAATGCTTCTGAGGGTGATCTGAGCGACCCATCTGAAGTTGTTTCATCGCCGAATTACCCAAACCGGTCATCTCCACCAGAACATAGTTCCAAACTACATTATTCCTCGAAGAGAAAATCATCAACTTCACCAGTGAAACCAGTTTCGACTCCACCTTTACATACTCGTAATCTGCAACAAGCAACACCATCATCACAGGGTACCACAATTACTTCACAACTTATCACTCCATCTCCACCTCAACCACCTCCTCCACCTTCACTTCTGTATTTCTCATCCTCTCACTCTTCATCTAGTTCAAAGAAAATTACTTCAACAACAGCATGCTTCTCTACAGCATCAAAACTACCGTCCTCTTCAAAATCAGATTCTTCTTCAGGGTCTAACCAAAACTTATCATACGACTCTTCTTCATCAACTCAACATAAATCCCAGGCGGTTTTAACAAGTTTACTAGGTACAGGTAGTGCAAGAAGTATACCTCCTCCACCATGCCCTCCTCCGCCATTCAGTAAAGGAAAGAATAATTCCCTTCAGCCTCCACCACCCCCACCAGGTTCACTTCCTCAATCCACAGCGGTTGGCAAAGATGGGATTCCCCTACCAAAACTGAAACCACTGCATTGGGACAAAGTCAGAGCCACTCCTGACCGTTCTACAGTCTGGGACAACTTGAAATCAAATTCCTTCGAGTAAGCCGGCTAAATTATCATTTTGTCCAATGTTTTAACCCCAATCTCTTTGTTTGACACTAAATTAACCCTCTTCTGAGATTCCTGCAACAGATTTGATGAGAAGATGATCGAGTCGCTATTTGGATACAAACTACAAAATGCATCTAAGACTGATGAAAATAAGAGCAAAAGCCCCTCTCCAACAAAGCACATTCTTGAACCGAAAAGGCTGCAGAACATAACCATACTCTTGAAAGCTCTAAATGCAACTGCAGAACAAGTTTGTAATTCACTGAATCAAGGTAGAGCTCCAAAGATATTAAGTTTCCACAAATAATCCAAGCTGTCCAATTAATGTACTTATTATATATTATCTGTTGGGATGGGAGCAGGGAATGGCCTGAGTATGCAGCAATTAGAGGCCCTAGTGAAGATGGTCCCGACTAAAGAAGAAGAAATAATGCTTCTGAGCTACCAAGGGAACATAGATGACCTAGGGTATGCAGAGAAGTTCATTAAAGCAGTGCTTGATGTACCTTTCGCGTTCTTAAAAATAGAAGCTATGCTTTACAGGGACACTTTCGAAGATGAGGTGGTTCATCTGCGAAAGTCGTTTGCAATGTTAGAGGTAACAAACTAACAATTAAAATCATTTTAAACCAGAAACAATTGTTTGAGATGCCTATCCCTTTTTAAATTCTTGTTACTGCAGAAGGCATGCGAGGAACTAAGGTCGAGCAGACTCTTCTTGAAACTACTAGAAGCTGTGCTAAAAACAGGAAACAGGATGAATGTAGGTACAATAAGAGGAGGTGCAAGGGCATTCAAACTCGACGCTCTTCTTAAATTAGCAGATGTGAAAGGAACAGATGGGAAGACTACCTTACTTCATTTTGTCGTTCAAGAAATGATCCGATCGGAAGGAATCAAAGAGTCAGACATTGTTATAGCAAAAAACAATCAGAAAATTAAAAAAATCGTTGAAGAGAGAGAAGAAAATTGCAGAAGAATGGGTCTTGATCATGTTTCAAGCCTGAGTGCAGAGCTCTGCAATGTGAAGAAGACGGCAACAATAGACTTAGATGTTCTTGCAAGCTCTGTTTCAACCCTGTCAGATGGAATGGTTAACCTACAACATTTAGTACACAGGGCTTTATCTATGGATGCTCGGGATGGGAACTTTGCCAAGTTAATGAAGTCTTTCTTGAGTCATGCAGAAATCAGTATCAAAGAGCTAAAGAAAGATGAAGATCGAGTTTTCTTACATGTCAGAGAAATTACAGAATATTTTCATGGAGATGTAAGCAAAGATGAAGCAAACCCACTTCGTATTTTTGTGATAGTGAGAGACTTTCTAGGTATGTTAGATCAAGTCTGTAAAGAGATTAAATCTTCGAAATTACCTAAGATTGCAAACACCGCCGTCACTCCATTCCGATGACAAACTTTCTTGATTCATGATTTCATATTCAACTCGCTTCATGTAAGATACAATGAGAGTTCTGTAACATTTTAAAATTGCATAAAGTGGTTGAAGGGTTTTGTTTCAAAGCAACCACAGGATTCAGTATTTTTTTATGGCTCAATACAGGCAAGCAAATCTACTAATTTAAAATGTAGCACTGTTCTCAAAATCAAGATTATATAAAAGAGAACGAGATACGCACAGCAACAGGGGGGAAAAAACGCCTACTTTCGACTCTTTTCTATGGAAACACCATCTATCATCATTCTTCAACATTAGTTCTACTTTTAAACTTGATTTTTCAGGGACATTTAAATTCTTCCTTATCAGTATGTATATTATGATTGAACTGTTTCACAAAACAATTTCGACAAGCAACCAAGCAATGAATTCGAAAACAGATTCATAAAGCAACAAACTGAAGAGTGGAAAAACACATTCATAAAGGAACAAACAGAAGAGTGGAAAAACACAGTTTCACATAAGTGAATACAAACAACACAAGAAATATTTCATTACCATCATTTGTTTCCAATATCATTTGAGCAATAACAATTGAGAAACAGTAACTATTGGTATGCAATTACCTTACATTAGCTGTTATTGAAGTTTCTACAAGCATAAACACCTACAACCACAGAAACAAAAACTGAAATCGCACCTTGTCTCGATAACACAAATTCTGTCCATGTTAAAGGCTTCAGAACTTGACTCAACACCTTCTCAAACTCCACTTTTGTTTCCACCAAACTCCCAGAATTATCAATCACTATATCTGCTTTCTCCCTTTTCGAATCAAGTTCCATTTGAGCATTAATTCTATTCCTAGCCTGTTCTTCAGAAATCGCATCTCTTGCAACAAGTCGTTGAAGCTGAGTTTCAGAATCAACCCAAACAACAATAACAGGTTTGGTCCATTTATCTAATTTAGTCTCGAACAACAACGGGATGTCAAGAACAATAACACTATAACCCTTAATCCATAGATTAAGCACTTTCAATAATATTCCTTTAGAAATGTAAGGTGCTAATAACCTACAAATTAATAACATATATTAGCATATGTGAAAGATTGCCGGACTTAAGTATATTCACTTATACTCTACATCATCAATACACATTCAACAGAGCACCATGAGGAAAATAGGGAAAAAAAAAACTGATTCCTTATTTTAACAGCATGTGATAACTTCCCTCCTACTTGAATATCGAAATTCAAGCCTAAAGAAAAAAGCGACAAAGTTCTTAAGAACACCAGCCCGAAATTTCTCAAGGAACCACAACAAACTACATTGAAACAATTAAATTGGACCTAGCCATCAGCAAATTCTAGACAAATTATAGCATGTGATATAATTCGATAATCTGGAAGAAACAACATTTCCATCTTAGCAAACATTATAACCTGATTCCAGGAGGATATACTGTATTCGTCAATTTCTCTGGTGACATAAACATACAGTTCTTACCACTTAGTGCAGTACAGTAAAACTTCGATAAATTAATAACGTTGGGACCAAAGAAAATTATTATTTTAGCGAAGTTATTAATTTAAGGAGTTAAAAATTAGCTTATCCAAGCCTAATTGGGACCAGAGAATTTTATTATTTTAGCGAAGTAATTAATTTATCGAAGATTAATTTATTGAAGTTCTACTGTAATTATTTCTCTACTGATTTACCAGCATTTCACACCTCTAAAAGAGCAATTTTTTGTGATGTTTATTCTGTAGCCTAGACGTGTCCGCAGAAATGAAAGCTATTATACATTTACACTATCACTAGTAGGTGCCAATTTAACATAAGCAATACCCAAAACACAGTTACTATTAGGTGATAAAATTTCATACTAGGTCAATGTGCTGAGTATACGATTAGTAATCAAAAGTATTACCGGTTAAGAAGTTGTCGTTTGGATGGATCAGTGAATACAATTTGACCAAGTAGTGGTCTATTGACTTCACCAGTATCATCAAGTAAAATTTCATGTCCAAATGCAGCAACAACTTTTTTCCAACCACCAGTGCCTTTCTTTAATACATCCTGCCGAACACAAGAATCACACAAAGTTTGAAGATCAATATTGGGAAACCCAAACCATCAGTCAAATTAGTCAATGTTGAGAAACCCTAAATAAATGTAAAGTAGAGAGAGAGTGTGTACACGAGCAACGAGATCAGCATCAACAACGGGGACTCCATGAGACTTGAATAGATTGGAAATTGTACTTTTACCTGAAGATATCCCACCTGTTAATCCTACTATCCTCATCTTCACTGTGGTGGTTCTGGATCAGAGAATGAAATCAGTATTCAGAGCTCGGGTTTTCAAGTAAAAGTTGTTAGAACAAACAGATGATGTTTGGATCGGCAATTGGTTTGGGGCTAACAAATAATTGCCGTGTTAATATCCATGTTTACTGAGCACTAGCCTGACCTTCACTGCTCCATAGCATTCAAAGCAAACAAGGACATATTGAGACTAAACATACACATGTGAAAAGAAGTGTGGCCCTATTCGTGCTCAAGAACACTAGAGAAGGGAGAACACGTAATTTGAAAACAGGCTCTAATAAGTTCCTTAAATTCACCAATTGAAAATTAAAATTCAGAAACCTACATTGTTCATCTGAATTTTATACTCCACAAAACTAATCACTTTTTCACCCAACAGGTGTCATCACTTGCATTGTTGTAATAACAAAGCAAAATCATTATCAGTAATTCAAAACCTTCAAGAATTGGTGAAAAGCTACTAACATTCAACTTGTAAAAGCCCCTTCGAAACCCAAATACCTAATATACTTTTGACAATACCTGAATTTCAATATATCCATGAATCCCACGATGTTAATTTTGAATTTCATGCTGGACAATATAGTTGCTACCATGAATTCTTCTCTCAGACTTGCAATATCAATAAATTCTCAAAATTAACATCTTTGTTTATGTAAATTGGATTTCTTTCTTAAGAAAACCCGAAAAGAAAAATAACACATGAAAACAGATCATAGAAGCTCTTACAGATTTAATGACCAGAATAAATCAAATCTGAATAGGGTTCCTTAAAATTACTCACCTTTTGACGTAGAAGAACAGGAGGATGTATAAGAGAGCAATCAGTTGAGGTGATTTGATCGAAACTCTCAACAGCGGCAGCAGGGTAAAAGTTGGAAGAATGGTGATACAGTGGAGTTTTTAGTACCATAACCCTAGTAAATTTACAAATAAACCCTCACCTCCAGTCCAACTCTTTAACTCTTCCAAGAGTAGGTGAATAACCCAGATTTACACTCTCTCAACTCGGCCTCCACTTTCAATTTGCTGCACCTTGCCTTCTCCAAATAGTCCAAACCGCTTTCTGCCTCAATCACTGGTGTTTTGTCTTCTTTAAGCCATCTTTTGTTATCACAGCGGTGTGCAACAGGCCTATAGTAGGGGTCCCGTGCCTGATGCCTGACTCAATGCAGAAATTGAAGCACTTGAAGCTTTATTGAAGGTGTGGAAGTGTGGAATGAAGAGGTTTGGGAGGCATTGCACTAGTATGTCAGGACCTTCAGGAAAGATTGATCTAGCTCTGGAAGCCAAGCATGTGTGGGACGGTAATACTTTTTCTTCGACCGTACTGCCAGACACCACTTATAAATTTACGCATTTGAAGATTAAACTGAGATAGTGTCGGCTCATGAGGCCATCTCGGATCATATAGTCAGATGATGCTAGCTGTGTGGACCCTGGACTAGTAAAAAATATCTTATTTTCGGGGTTGGTCTCAGCTGAGAATGCTGTGCTTACTAAACTTGATGATTTAGAAGTGAGACGAGCTGTATTAAGTATGGATGCAAAATGAAAAATTGCGGCCCGACAATTGATTGTAAAGGATTCAGCATAGCTGAATGGCAATTGCTTCAAAAAATTTTTTGGCAATAATGAAAAAACAGCGTGAAATTCCCAATAATTAACATGGAAATCATCAGAACTGTGAAATCTTTACCGCGGACTGAGAAGCGCAAAAAGGGGTGCTATCCTCCCAGCCTCAGGGATGTGATTCTCAGCATACAGAAAAAACAAGCATGTGAGTACATTATTTCGTGGACAAAATCAGGTATTTCCCATCTTTACTGCATCATCGAACGTATATTGAAACACCAATAGATCTATCATTCATGGAGATTTTCTCCAGCTGTAAAATCCGCAGTAGTACCCAAAATAATGATCTTGTTTAATAGGGAAAAAAGCCAACAGTCAATCGAACCCAAAGGAGGATTACTATCGAATGAATGGAACTGGAAGCTATTAATTACATTGCATGAGGTTCTTTTCTAACTTTGTAATTGTAAACCCCTAATTAAGTTAATGCAAGAATTTCCATATATATAACAAATATATACCGTAATCAAGCAAACTAAACCATATAACATACAGAGCATCCTCTGAAAAGGAATAACCTGTTCTAATTAAGATATATTGTTTTCAAGCAAACTAAAGCATATAACATACAGAGCATCCTCCCATAGGAAAAACCTTTTCTAATTAAGATTGTGCCTAATAACTTCCTGTACTATCATCTTATGGTTGAGGTTTCAACCCGCAACAGTGTCTGCAAATGCCAAATGGCACAAATTTTCCCTTGGTAACTCGATTGAGAAAATATATTAAGGTAACTTTTCTTTGATCCGCATATTAAGGTTTTCAGAGAAGCTTGACCTGATAAGTTAAGTGAGTTTTCCCAAGACATGTTTTGCAGCAAACCAGATTTTGGGCCAATTAATCCTCACCTGACTCTGAATTTAGATCAAAGAGTATGGTTACCAAAAAAATCAGATACCAAATGAGACACTTCAATTCAAAATTAGAATAAGGGAAAACGCTGCATACCATGTATCGCTTCCATGTTGTCTTCCTTGTATACCCCAAGTGGTGAGCCGCGGGCAGAGTGAAGCATCTCTCCGGGCTTTGGTACCCTTTGAGTTTTAGGAGTCATGCCAATTGAATATCTTTGTGAACTTGCCTGTATGATAATTTATTGATCATGGTATTATAATAAGCACTTCTCACCGAGGGGTTCTCGGGAAAACAAAATCAAGAGTATTTTAGGTATCAGCTCTTTCTTGGCTATTCAGTAAACATAAATATGTATGACAAGTAATTACAGTGTTCTTCTAAGGTAAAACTTGTATTTGATAATGTGATATAATTCTCAATCTTTTCATATGTAACATACAATAAGATAGAATGTGCGCAAGTAGATACATACCCCAGGTGTCTGGAAAGCATCTTGTAACCCAAGCATTTGAGTATTTGATGGTTCTCCCATAAGCTAGAGTAAGAGAAGTTCCAAGCAAAAACCTCATGAGATACAATAAAAAAAAATAACAAACATGAAAAAAGGAAAAAGATAAAAGAAGGAACAGTACGCAACATGGTCAGTGAACGTACAAAGTCTGGTATTTGAAGGTTTGTATTCCCTGTCACCATAAACAAAAGAAAGTCATGTAAAAATCAGAAGCTGAGAAACAAAATGATACGTTTATAACTCTTACCTTCTTTACTCGAGAAATCAAAACCACTAATAGATGGCCTTGCAGAACCACAATGTGGGTGTGCCATGAACATCTGCTGTAGAAAAGATACATGCATATTTCTTTCATCTTCTTCTTTCCACCCAACTTCAAATTGTCCATCGTTCGTCTTTACTGCCAAGTTCGGCATATTTTCTTTGAAAAATTGCAGAACTGGGGTTTGTAGCTGCTCGTCACTACAACTAGAGCGAAGCAAACGCAATCCAATCAGCAGATGTTGTTCCTCCGCATCACCAATTGCCCGAGTTGAAGCAATTCGCCTTTCCACTGCATAAAAAACCAGATTAGCTAATTTCCCCTTCTCACCTCAACAATCAAGTTGTCATAATACCTCAGATTGTACTTCAAGTCAATGCAACTACGAGGAATTTGAACCACAAATAAGAATCGTTAAGATCTTCTCTAACTCATTGTAAATCTATACAAATCTGTTATAAATCTTACATATTCGTATAGTTTTCTTTTGCTGCCAATCTACCATGAAGATAGATGGCATTTTAGTAAGAAGGTCAAGTTGAAATGTGTTCTGCATCCTGAATATTCCTGAATATGGTGTTTGCTAGCAGAACTCTTAGCGGTAGAAGAATAATTTGTAGCATAAAATCCTCATACTTGAGAGCTCTAATGACGACATGGGTATGAAACATAAATGGCCCATTCATCGTTGAATGTAGAAACATGTTAAGAGTGAAAATAGCATTCACAACTCATATCAATCATCTAAGAATAGTGAGAGAAAAAATTATCACTGAGATCTTAGTACAAAAATGCTATTTGACTAGCAAAATAAACTGACACCAATAGAACTTCCACCTACAACTACGAAATTGGTGTATGTTTGAAAGCCTGAGTTGTTTCCTGTGATATTAAATATATAGGATTCACTGACCCTACAACCACGCATACTTAATATCTCAACCCCTCATTTAGAGGTAGATACTGGTAGTTGTGAGAGGTGCCAAAGAAATATTAGAACTGCACTAGTGCGACAATAGCATAGAGTTTGTGCGATGTCGGTGACATCCAAGTGTGACAAGCTTGATCATTACATAATTTTGAGAGCAAATAGATGTGTGCCCATACAAGTTAAATACTTGTAATGGGAACGAATAGGTACTTTCTGTTGCGGGGTTTATACATAGATTAACTCATCAATTTTTCTTGTAATGGGAATGAATACATATTGCATTCCTCTACTTCCAATCCCTTCCATTTGTTTCGCAACATGTATGGGTTATTCAAAACCCTTCCTTGATTCATCTTCTTGAAGAGAGATGAATGTCAAATGGCGATCAATCAGTTTGTAACCATTTTTAAAATGGAGAAAACTTGATATCAAATGGAGCTCAAGATATACCAGAGAAGGGACACATAAATAAGGTATGAATTCATAGGCTCTTAGAGGCATTGCACCAGACACTTCATATTCATATAAACACCACAACACATTCATCAAATTCTCGTCAGATAGTTCGATCCATGAGTTAATCTATACGGCACCCAATGTAATCTAGAATAATCCATAATTTTTCAAAAGTAAAAATTAAAACTAAGCAATTGAACGAAACCCTAAAAAAAATATAAAAAAAAAAAAAAAAAAAAAAAAACTCCAAATTTACTAAACTAAAATTTAGATAAAACTGGAAACTAACCTTCAAGATCTACAAATGTATTGCTTTTTTCTTCTATTTCTGGTTTCTCGGTCTTGTTGTTGACATCATTATCAACGTTTACAGGTGATGATTGTTCAACAGCAACCCTTATAGCTTTTCGTTTCGCCATTTACAAGATTGACCTAAAACTCCATTTTTAGGTACCTTTTTTTATTTTTAGGTACCTTTTTTTACTGTAAATTGATACGTTGTTTCTGTAAAATGAATGGATGGATTACTTGCGTTTTTTTTTTTTTTTTTTTTTGATGGTTTGGACTTTAGAGAGACGAGAGAAATATTGAAAACCTTAGAATCTGTACCCGGAGACAAAGGGTGGGAAGGAATTTCAAATTGAATATGAGAAAGTTAACGGTTTCTAATTGAAGTTAGTTCTAATCAACTCGCCGCAGGTCATGTGCCCATTTTTTAATCGATACGTCGCATATCACAACGCCAAAACGACTTTGAAGGATGCTGTACAAATTTGACACCACGCTAATATGTTGCGCGGATTTACCTCTTGTAAACCCTCTTTGAAGGATGTTGTACAAATTTGACACCACGCTAATATGTTGTGCGGGTATATCTCTTGTAAACGCCAAGATACCATTCGGCCTTAGGAACACTTATCAATTTAATGGCTTGCTGCACATGCTATGTGCAGACGCGATGCTTGCGAAAGTGTTTTAGGATTAATTTAATATATTTTTATGCTCATACAATTTAATTATATGAATTGTTGTTATATACCGTTTTTAAGTTGTAACATATTTTTTGAAATTGATCCTTCTCATTTTCTTCTTGTCATACTTCCAATAATAATACTTTCATGTCCTTTTCTTCGTGTCTTTTTCTTCTTGTCCTACAACGGATATTGTATTCTTATCCCAACGGATTATAATCAATTCTTGTCCTTTCATTTTTTTTTTCTTATTATCCAGTAAAACTTCATAAATCTTCCAGCTTTTTTTTTCTAACCACAACAAACCAGACGACTGATTCACCAAATAAACATGAAGTGATTCACTAAAGAAGAAGATGTTGGTCTTGTGCAAGCATGGATCCATGTTACAACTGATCCAGTTTATTCAAGGAGACCCCGCAACCAGTTTTGGTCCAATGTTTTTGAAATTTTCGATACGATAACCGGTAATGAAAATGCTAGAACTATATAAAAAAAAGATGTTCAAAATAGGTTCAATTGCATCAACAGGGAGGTGCAAACTTTTATCACGTTTCAAGCTGATTTTAACATACACAATCCTTGTATGGCGTTTGAAGAACGGTTGAGTATTTATTCAAATCGGATGATTAGAGCTATATTTAAGCTAAACATGTCTAACTTATTTTTCTTTAAATTTTTAGCAAATTACAGCTCTGTTAGAATATTACCAAGAGACAAGCCAGGAGTTTATATTTATATAAGGATTTCTTTTACCAAGGAAAAGTCTAAAAGATATCGCTATGTAAGGAATTTTTTTACCAAGAAAAAATATAGACAACACTGACAAATATAAAGCAAGCACATCAACCAAATGGAGTGTCTGACTCGTGATATCCCTATTAAAGGTGTATTATATACACATCACCTATTTTGAAGTATGCGTGTTGCCATTTGGACCTAATAATATTTTTGGTTATTTGCCTTTTTCTCTTGAATACAACAAATCGAAAAAGGAAAAGAAAAATCCATTTGCAATCAGTGTGATTATATTAGGTGTAGCTTGGGTTTCAGAAATTGAACCAGCAGGTTTTTCCTTAATTCTAAGATCTAATGTAGGTAGTTTTAGGGAATTTTGATAAAATGCCCCTGTTTTGAAATACACTAATAAAAGTGCCCCCGTTTTTTTGAACTTTTCAAAAGTGCCCATTCTTTGACCGTTTTATTCAAAAAACGGCTAACGGCTTGTTAGGGCTGTTAAGTTCCATCTGGTACTTGATAAAAGTCTTAAAAGCCCTCAATAGAGTTAGTCTGAATAAGGCCGATTCGGCTGATTCTTCGAGTTAGAAATCAGCGAGTTAGAAATCAGCGAGTTAGAAATCAGCGAGTTAGAAATCAGCGAGTTAGAAATCAGCGAGTTAGAAATCAGCGAGTTAGAAATCAGCGAGTTAGAAATCAGGCAGAGTCTTGTCTGCTTCTGGTGTTATTCCTACCATTTTCAGGCCTGTATTTCTTCTCACCTGCACAACCTAGCATACATCTAATTCACAACTCAAAGCCTCTCTTGCAATTCCTGCAAAGCCAACTCCATTAGAATCTGTAGCAATACATAAATCAACCATCACCAAAACCACTTCTCAGTCACTTCCCATTCTAGCTTTCTTACTGTAGTTCAGCTCACCAACAGCTGATAGCTGCACCTACCACTTCTTCCTTGGGCTCAAACAAATCCTGCAATTGCACCTACACAATACCCACCTGCAGCTTCATCAACACCTCAATTAAACACATCACCAGCATCATCCACCACATCCATCATCCATAACCCTTAACCACAAGCAGATTCAAGACAAACCCATTAACATAAATATCACCATCTATTTCACTTCTCTGAACTTATCTGAATCTACAAGATTAGCCCTAATTCTTCAATTCACAGTACCAGCAAACCCTAACTTCTCAAGAATCTTGTTGAGCTTCAAGTCCATACAAAGAAATCAAATCTCTGTAATTCATAATACAATCATCACCACGAAGCATCTGCTCTGAACCACCACCAAAAAATTAGGGAAACTCTAACTCTTCTCCAACTGATTAAAACTCGAAATCAAGAGAAACCCATTCATCCTGTTCTTCTCCATATCACATAAACCCTTTTCAAATCAAGAATCAATGAACCCAGATTTTAAATCAAAAAGCGAAATCAATGAAGACCATAAATTAATCAAGCATAATCGTTCATTAAACAATTAAGTTACTGCAATAAAATTGAAAATTCAACAAATACAACAGTACCCATTCTCTCCATCAAAATCAGAACCCACTATTCTCTCAACCTTTTTCAATTGCTCAAAAACAGATCAGAGATACTTGTTCTCCATTACAACTTAATAGATAAGCTCCAGTGAACATTAATCACCCAAAAAAACCTAATTTTTCTTCCTTATCAAAAAAATACAGTAATCTTCATATCTCTGCACATGCATCATAAAAAACTCGGCCTTCATCAAACTTTCAAATCTCTGTTACATAACCTAGATATGATGTTACTATCTTCTTTTTCATTTTTATTAGAATTTCTCTATAGTTGATTTCTAGGGTTATAACACCATAAAATCAACCATACGAATCCTAATTGAAATATGGAGACAACAAAAGGAAAAAAAAAAAAAAAAGATAGAGAAGGAGAAGGAGGGGTTTTCTGCCAGAGGAGGAGGAGAATACAAGAAGAAAAAAAGATGGTTGTTGGAAAGGATTAGAATAGGAAAGAGATGTTTTTAGTTTCTGATATGTATTTAGGGTTTGAGAGGATAGATACGTAATTACACATGGTTATTTGACTTGGTAAACGAATTTTGACTAGCTTATGTGGGACAAGACGGAAAACAAAACAGAAGGGGCAGTTTTCAAAAGTTGAAAAAAAGGGGGCAAGTTATTGACCGGATTTTGAAAGTGGGGCAGTTTAACAAGGAAGAGTGGGACCCATCTCAGCAGCATCCCCAGAAGAAGAAGAAGCATTAGGACTCCTACAAGCAAAGAAGTGGGCAAGAGAATGCAGATTCTCAGATTTCAACGTTGAAGGAGATTGCAAGAACCTTTTTGATTATTTGAATGGCTTACTTTCTCTGATAACTTGGCAAAATCAATCCCTCATGGAGGAAATAAAATAGGAGATTAGCTTTTGTTCAAACTTTTTGGGTTTCTTTGTCCCTAGATCAGCAAACAATGTGCCTGATGTTCTAGCTAAGGAAGCTAAATCTTTTAGAACTGTTCTTAATTGGGTATCTATACCACCTTCTTGTATCGTTAAAGCTTTAGGAGTAGATAAATCTAGTGTTAGGGAAGATCTTGTAATCTCAACATTTAATGGCTCAACTCATTCTGATGTAAGGGTTGCTAACTCCCTAAGTTAGCCTTTTGAATGACTATCTAATTTATAAAAAAAATAAAATAAAATAGTATTAGGTGGTAGAGAGAGGCCTAATCTTGGAGGTTAACTCAACTTGTGGGTCAATAAGTTGGTCCGGTGCCTGTGATAGATGTTCGTTCATCTCATGAACTGACGGGCCACCATCACTTAATTCCCTCCTTCTGTAGTGCTGCCCTCTTTAGATTCGAAAGGGAGAAAAAAAAAGATTACCCACTTTCCTTCCTAGAAATTGTATTGTTTTCTTTTCTCAAAATATAAAAAAAAAAGTTATTCTGTTTGAGCTGGAACAAGATCATTTAAAGGAGACAAAAATATCAATGTGCATAGCAAAAGGACCAAAATGTTGATATGAATATGGTTGTCATCTTAAAAGAAAAAGAAGACACAAAAATACAAGGACAAACTTATCTTTATAAGATTCATCATCCTTCTGGCATAAACCCCCTTTTTAATCACAACCTATATCATGCCATCCATGTGAAATTAAAATATAAATCTCCTCTCAACCTTTTCCTTCTTTTTTCATCATACTTTATTTTATAAAAAGAAAAGATGTTCCACTTCCAAGTATAGCTGTTGAGCAGTAGACCAGTCGACTGGACGCTTCTTCTTTGTTATGATTCTGAGATATGTGTAAATTTTGATCCCTCGTGTAAAGAAACAATTAAAATACCAAGTGGAGATTAAAAATTGGAAGTTTTCTCTGTTTGTTTTTGTAAATAACCTAACTATTATAATGCTTTTGAGGTCTTCAGACATACCCTCCTGTCTGAATGGATCAAGTCTGACAAATTCTTAAAACAAAAACATTACCCTGGATCGGCAGTCATACAAAATTGAACACAGAAGATTACCATGATCACCAGCTAGAACACAAAAACTACCAGTATTGAATTCGTTACCTTCCATAAACTAACTTAAAACTTTTTCAACATCAAACTTTGAAACATACTGATGTGTAATTTGAATTTGTCTAATCAAATTTGCTTAAAATTTAAGCAATTTTACTACTTTAATAAACTTTATTGCTTTTTCCTTATTCTTTTCCTTGACTAAATTGAGAGGGAGATGGGTTTTGAAAGAAAGGTATTAATAGACCGTAAATCTAGGTATATCAACAGCTTTAATTTCCAAAGAAGATTTCACTTTGAAGTTTGCACAAGTTACACTTATCCCCATCAAAGTAACATAATCAACTTTACAAACTTTGATTTTAAGAAATCAATTTCTAACAAATTGTTCATCAAAAGTTTGGAGAATAAAAATTAGGTATCCATTCATTTCTTCAAATTTCTAAACAAATTGTTGATCAAAATTATGGAGCATCAAAATTAGGTACACATTCATTTCTTCAAATTTCGAAAACCTCTATCATTGTTACACAAAACCCAAAGAAGGAAACTTCAACGGATCCTCAATTAATCAATCTATCCAAAGACCCAAACATTCAAAATCAACACATGCAAAGTCATACTAGTAGGCAACATAAATTGTACAAAAAAGGAAAAGAATGTAGTATTATTACAAGAAATTAACACAAATATATAAAAAAAATTTAATAATAACAAACATCAAATTTATCAGCAACTCACTTAATTTCTTATCTCAAAATTAAATGAGACCAATGATCACCACCACCATAATACTCCTCTTCTTTTCATATCAAAAGTATAATCAAACCAAAAAAAAAAAGAGAATAGAAAAGAAATGAAATGAAAATTTACTAACTTCTGCATTTGCTCATTTTGTTGCACCCACGTTGGTAAGGATTAGCTTGAGCACCTGGTTTGCAGTTGTAATAAGATGCACCTCTTCGTGAACAAGGAACGTTATTCTTTTTCAGTGCACCATAACTTATGTACTTTGTTGTAGCTAAAATACGTCTACTGATCTCTGAACTCATTTGGAATTCTTCTATTTCTAAAGAATCTCCGATAGTCCCGTCGGCAAACGACGACGGCATCCAATCCAAGTTGTGTTGGCCGAAGGCATCGGCGTTTGAGATTATCATTATGAATACTGCACAAATCGCCAAGAGAATTGACATACTCTTCGCCATGGTTGCTCTTCTTCTACTCCAGTTGAATGAATCAGAGAGCTTTTCTTGTTGTGTGAATTGTGATGTTTTAATGAGACAGATTGATGAGAACGTTGTGAGTTATAAGGGTTTGAGATTAACAAATGACATTGCTTTATGTTGGATTTACGAATATGCCATTGTTGTTTATGGACAACCACTACCTATTATTATTATTTTTTGACTTTTTTGAAGTTTTGGTTTTGTATTTGGTTTTAATTCTTGACTTATTCTTTTACAAACAGCAAAAAAATGATAAAGATGTGAGGGTCACTCACAAGAATATATACATAGATGCTTTCCACCCAATTGGTATTATAATGCTATTAGCTGTTAATAAGAAAAAACATAAATCGTTTTGGACCCTTTCTTTGATTGATTAACAAGAGGTTGAATTTTTTTTTGAGAAAAAAAAAGAACAACAACAAAAAGTGATGCGATGATTGATTTTCATTATTTATTTTTGTTGATTAACTCAATTATATCTTCTGCACAACCTATACCTTGACCAGGATAAAATGAAGTGGGCTGTGTTGAGGCGGACAAGCCGGCGTAAATCTGCCATATCATCGTTAGATGAACCGATAAAAAGATTGTTTGGTCTGTATTGACGTTCATCTCTAACTTACCACAATTTGTTTCGGATAAAATGCTCTGTTTTTGGTTTTCGGTTCATAGATAAAAGCTTGTCGGCTAAAGAATTCCCCTGTTCCTCCTACTAGGATGGAAAGGTTTTGTAGCATGGTAAAACTGTAACACTATTCTGATACCCCTGAGGTCAAATTGGAATGTTAGGTGGGATAGCAACCATGGGTCTGTATTTAATGAAGGCTGTCATACCAAACGAGGAGCGTAACCAGAACACTTACGAAGAGCAGAAGGGTAAACTTTGTAATTACAGCATTAAAATGTGGTTAGTTACTATCGAAAATGAAAAGGACTGCTTCTACTTGGGATTGAACTTTGCACCTGTTTCCAGGTCTTCCTGTACAGAAAGAGAGACTCCCCAAACACGTCGTCACAAGTTACGAGTTACAAATTTACAACACCTCTTTCGTCTAACTTCTACCCGTTGAGACTTAACGGCCTGTTAATATAAATTAGAATTGTGCCCGTGCTACGCCCCGAGCATTTATTTTCTTTTAACTTGGTGCGCGTGGGGCTTCCCCCGCTCCGTGGCGATGCATTTTTGATTTGGTGTGTGTGGGAATTCGTCCTGCCCCGTGGCGGTGCATTTTTGATTTTGTGTGCACGGGGCTTCGCCCCGCCTCGTGACGATGCATTTTTTTATTTAGCGTGTGCGGGGCTTCGCCCTGCCCGGTGGTGACGCATTTTTGATTTTGTGTGCACGGGATTCACCCTGCCCCGTGGTGATGCATTTTTGATTTGGTGTGCGAGGGGCTTCGCTCCTCCCCGTGGCGATGCATTTTTGATTTGGTGTGTGCGGGGATTTGCCCTACCCGTGGCGATGCATTTTTTGATTGGGTGTAGGCGGGGCTTCCCCCGCCCCATGGCGATGCATTTTTAATTTGGCGTGCGCGGGTCTTTGCCCTTCCCGTGTGCGTGGGGCTTCGCTCTGACCCGTGGTGATGTTTTTGATTTGGTGTGTGCGGGTGTTTTGGGGTAAAAACTGATTTTGCTGGTTTTGGTAAATTTGGGTGTGAACCCTAAACAAATGCACTGCACAGGAGTACTTTAGATTCGAGAGATCAATCTGTACAATTCTGGCCTAAACCAAGAAATAGTCGTTCCAGCCTTGCTTCGGTCACAAAGTGAATGAGAAGGGTTGATCTTAGGGAGGGAAGCGAAGAAAGTGCTGAGATCAGAATGGTTAACTCTGAAGGTCTGGCTATTTTATGACTTGTATCAGAATATAGAACTAGCTTGCGGAATGTAAGCTATCAATTCTTGGTGTTTTTATGTATACTTATATTGTTAACCAAAACTCTGTCCTTTGGTTGAAATATGTTGGAACCTATTTATACAAGTCATAGTTGAACGCACCCTGATCTCATAGGAAATGGGAGTAGTTGAGTGATGGAGGAGCGGGATCGTGTTAAAATGTTGAAAACCACGTCTTTCAATAAGAGAAGACGGGTCGGTACACACCCACTACTTCTCTGCTACCACTAACTGTCCGCTTTTCCTGACACTTTCTCATAATGGGCGTGTTGCACGCCGCACACTGTAAACCGCCAGACCAATACCCTGATGAACATCCCCCAGTTTGTGACATGTTTGATGTCTCGAGTATTTTCGTAGAAAATATGCAGCAAGTTGCTGAATGGGTCTTGTTTGCAAGACCTAGTTATTCTGACCAATCACGCGCAAGCCAGGCGGTGGGTGGTCATGTGTGGCGAGCCAAGTCATGAGACTTGCCGCAAAGAATAGCATGTGGCGCTATTATGTTAAATAACTAAGTTATTTGTGAAATCGATACTTATAAAATATCGTATGTACTCGATGCATGTAAAGCATCGCTTTTAAGCAAGCAACTCAAAATAATCGATGCATGTGAAGCATCGTTGTATAGAGTCTGTCTTGGTTGGTCGCGGAACCTAGTGTCTTAAAAGGAGCGTGACCGGCCACTTTCAGGAAGCTGCTGAGAGCTTTTCATGCATGCCAAAAGTAGGCCGGTCGGTCCCTATAGGAGTGATGGCTGGTAGCCATTTCGACATCCTATTGGTCGGTCCAAGTTAAATCTAGACCGGTTAAATTGGCTAGCCAAATTGGATGGCTGAGATGATTTGCGGCAGTTATTGGCTGCCGCTAATTTATTTAAGATTTTTATAAGGAGCACGGCCAGCCATCTTTGGGCGCGCGTTTAGGAGCCATATGGGCGGCCGCGGCTTGGCCGATTGCTCCTCATGGAAGAGGGGCGGCCAATGGTAACGGCCACATCTTGTTTGGCGCCTAGAATAGAAGTTTGGTAGGCCAATTCGTCTGGCGAAGTTGGGCGGTCAAGATGATTTGAGACAGTTAATGGCTGCCGTTGATTTAATTTAGGTATTAAAAGCCGTGTGACCAACCTATTTTGGGCTAACGGTTTTTGGTGCTAGCGGCGCGCTGGGAGTTGTTCGACCGACCAACATTATAGCCGAGCCGCTGGTGAGAATATTTGAACCTTGCCTGTTGATCGAGATTAAATCTAGGCCGATCAATTCGGCTGGCGAAGTTGGGCGGTCAAGATCGTTTTGCGACAGTAATGTAATGCCGCTTAATAAAATTAGGGTTTTGTAGCTCGCGCGGCCAACTGTTTTGGGCTAAGCGTTTGGTGGCTCCGCTTGCGAGTTGGAAGGAGGCCGATCGTCCTGGGCATTAGCAGACCCGCCAGTGTATATGATGGTGCTTGTACGGTCACGTCAGGAGGCGGCCAAGCTTGGTAAACCAGCCGGCCAAAATGTGCGGCTGTGATCTTGTTTGAGACTGACATGGGCAGCCTAGATTAGATTCCTTAAGGAATTAGGCGCATCGACCAACAAACTTCCAACTTTATTTAAAAATGTGTGTGGCGGGTTTAAAGCGATCTGATTGGTCGATGGGAAAGGGGCCCGACAAGCAGCAACATGGAGCGTGGCCAGCCGGCCACAGGCGGTGCCTGTTGGAGCGGATCGGCCGGCCAAGTGGCGTGGCCGCGCCTCCTTTTGCTGTTGCTTCTATTTGCCGCAGCTCCTCTCTTACTTCTTGTTTTCTACCTTTGGTAGGATTTTGCTCCTACTAGTCCATGGCGGATTAATTTCCTAGCTTAGTTAGGTTTGGTCTCGACCAATAGGGTTCGAGATATTGCACAGGGCGCAAAAAGCCTAATTTTTGCAAATTAATTAGGTCAAAATTTGAATCTTGTGAGTTATCACAAAATTGATCAAATTTGATAAATCCTGTGTGTTGACATAGAATTCTTTAATTTTATTCTCAGAGAGCAGTTAATGCATCTTCTGACTGAGTACTTTCATGCAGACCTTAATCTTGATACTTCGGGAAATTCATGCTACTCAGCTGCGAGTGAACACTAATTGTCATGTCATACTAATATTAAGGGTTCAGCCGGGGAACATAGCATAGGAAAAATACTCAATAAGCCATACATTAATGAATAATGCAGGCGGGAGATTAAATACTCATTAGGCTCTATACTAGTGAACAATTCATCTAGGAGCTTGAGTTTCAATACAATATGAAGAGCGGCATAGGCACTCATCAGGTTTTGATATATCCTTCAAATTCCTTGCGGAATATAGACATATCAAGGTCTACTACTTCTGATGCCGGGTCAGGTAGACAGACTTTTACAGTTTTCGCCATAAGCCAAAAACCACCATCAACAGCGGGGCTTCGCCCCGTCCCGTCCGATGCATTTTTTATTTGGTGTGATGGGGTTTCGCCCCGCCCGGTGGAGATGCATTTTTCATTTGGTGTGCGCGGGGCTTCGCCCTGTCCCTTGGAGATGCATTTTTTATTTGGTGTGGCGGGCAAATACATTAGATAGGTGGAAAATATGTGCATATTTTATTTATTTTTTCTTTTATTTTCGCAGAAAATATGGATTCCCCCCCCCCCCAAACACGGTAAGTTAGGTTTTCCTTTGAGTTTGTAATTTTTAAATCAATTATACGTTGCCAAGTGTCCTCACCTAAATATTGTCACGTCATGAATTCCAAATTGAATTTGGTTTCCTTTTTTTGTTTTTTAATCTTTTTACTATTCTTTTTAAACCAATCGTATGTTGCCAAGTGTCCTCACCAAAACTTTCGTTTCACAAAACTCAAAAAGGACCTATTTCGACCCATAGAAAGTGAGGGTTTCCACACCGTTCAACATGGGAGCTATATTTGTCTAGGTCTTTGAGTCTTAAATATACTTTTTTTAAAGAAAGATTTTATGAAACAGTAACATACCAAAGTTTTTTGTTTTTATTTTGTTTTTATTTTTCTTCTTAAAAGAATTCATTCCCATTAATAGCCTCCCAAGTTACGTATGGATGAAGATGAAGTACATCAAAAACCAAAGAGTAGCAAGTGACATCATATTGTGCTAGTACATAGCTCAATATTTCAAAGAGAGAAAGAAAAAAATACCAAGTAAACAACTAACAATAAACATGAAAGAGCCGATTAAATAGGGAGAGGACGGTCTCTGGAGATTAAATCCTGACTGTTTTCTTCTTGAATAAGATGAGCTCCTTTGAAAAAGGAGAAATCTGCTCCAACAGTTGACCAACAGTAGATTCTGGTGATCGGAAAACACAATCATACTTCAATACCCATAGGAAATAAAGCCATAATGACAAAGAGGGACGTTATAAAAGAGGAAAAAGAAACGATATAACAGCGCAGATAAGCTACCGAAAACTGGCAGAAATAAACATAAAACCCAGAATATGTATAAAATATGCGATTTTATGTTACCCTTAGTTCAATTATATTGTTTAAACCTGACTTATTACTTATTAAGGAATCCGTTTAAAGTGATATTTGAGTTTCACAATTTTTCCATGTGATTATGATGTTAAGTGCCTTGGATGTGTATGTTATTTGTAAAAAGGTGAGGGCACCAAGTACACCACCGTTTTCGTTTGTGAAACTATAAGATATGAATTCCTTGGACGGTCACAAAAATCAATATCCAAGGAAAACCTATAATGAGCAGGTCTTGTTTTTTTATTTTATTTTCCAAGAACCGAATTCTACAAGGTTGATTAACGTACTTATTTGCTTTAACTTTAACTAAAGAAGAATTTATAACACGAAAATAAAAGTAAAGCAAACACACAAAGCTTTTGTTACGAGGAAACTATAATGTTGCAGAAAAGTTATCTCTAAAGATTGAAGACCACAAAAAGTCATCTATAAAGAAACTCATTAAAGGTTAGTATAGAATACTTAATCCTTTTGGAACTCTTTTTTATTCTACATTCTATCTATATGAACATAGTGCTCACTATTTGGATAAAAACCTATGACAGTAAATATATATTTGTATATACACCCGAGGGAATTGAGATGAATAGCTTAGTGAGAATAAACATTGACCTTGAAAAAGTCTTTATGTTATAGTGAATGAAAATACGAACTCAATGAGCCAAGACTCAATCAGTTTCATTGTATAACGAATAAGTTATGAGTGAGATACTATAGCTAAAAAAATGTGGATAAAAGTTAATTTCGGGTTTACAGGAGAGAAAAGTTTAGGAACCTTTCTTTCTGCCAATGTTCGCAAACATAAAACCACGATTTACGAACTAAACCTCAAAAACGTGATTAAAGTATATTTTACTCAAGTTTTTGATGTTTTTTCTCTCAAGCAAGGAAGCTACTATCCCACACGCAATCTATTGCCATATTTGGATAGTTTCTAACCCATGTGATGTTTTTTGTTCCTTTCTAAGCCAAGTTACAACTAATCTTGCTTTATTAAGAGACAATTACAACTTATGTAAATACAATTTATGCTATTATTATTATTTTTTATTATTGCTTGGGATCAATGTAATTTGTGAATATGGTAACTAGTTCAGGAACTTAATTTGGATATAAGTAACCTAGCCTTGGTCATTCACTATATAAAAATGATTCATATGGCTACACAAACTATCCCTTGGAAAATTGTGAATGTGTTGCATGAAGTTGTTTTCCACCTCTTCCGTTCTTCACAAACAAGGGTGATTTTTTGAAGATTTTACTTGGGGATTGTAAAGTACATGTTTACTATCTTCTTCTTTGATAGTTATGGGACTTGTATCCAGGTTATTATAATAATCCTTGTCTATTATAAGGTCATTATCTTCTGATATGATGTTATTCGAGGATTATTGATCATAAACTCTATATTTGTTAGGTTTCAATATAAGGTTGTCTACAAGATATCTCTATAGGTTTCAGTATAAGGTTGTCTACAAGATATCTCTATAATGTTTCTAGTTGATATTGTGAAGTAGACTCAGTTAGTTTACAAAATGTGTAAGAACTAATTGTTGAGAAGTATCTTCTATAGATAATTGGGGTTATGCTAGAAGATTTATAAGAGAAACTTCTACATTGAATTAGTGTTCTGCTAGGAGTTTTACAGGTACGTGAATATAACTGAAGCATGGTAATTATGTGGTTATACTTTGTCTATATTATATCTAGTCTGAAGTCTGATAGTATACAAGAGGTTTAACAACTTTGACCAAGGTGTGTTCAGTGTGAACTAGGTCCCGTGGTTAAATTGTAGTTTCTCGTTAACAAAATCTTAGTGTGTTTGATTTAATTTTATTTACGCATTATCAATTCTTTTACAATTAAAGTGAAAGCAAATAAGTACGTTATAAACCTTTTAGAATTCGATTCTAGAAAAAAAGAATAAACTAAACTTGTTCTTGTGAGAGTTCGGATCACGAAAGAGATCATTTTAGGTTTTTATTGGATATTGATTTTTGAGTCTTCCAATGAATCAGTCTTATATGTTCACGAACGAAATATTTGGTGATGTACTTGGTACCTTCCCCTTTTCGATTGGTATCAGAGCAGGCAAACACTTTGGGACCTAATAAGTGTCTGTGTTGTAGCGATGCGAACATATAAGCATGAATTCGAAATATTTCTCAAATAATTTTAATTTACGCACCACCAGGATTTGATGACACTATTTCTTTATTTTTGAAAATTAATCGCCTTATATTAGAAAGCCAGTTTTATTGGACAAGGATATGCTTCCAATAAGTGCCCAAATCACCAACTTCGAAAGAAAACACATAAGATATAAATGTAAAAACATGAAAGAAAAAAGTTGGACGTGCATATGTTGCCTCGTTAAAACCTTGACAAGGAAACCCATAGTGGTAAAAACTTGACTAAGGAAAAAGAGTGAAAGGCAACTAATCCAAAAAACTGTAACAAGATTAAAATTACATAAAGTGATTAATTACAATCATAACTCTTCAAGATCATAAAAAATCTTTGTTCTCATTCGGTACCTAATGAGCTGTCTTCTAATGTTGGCAGTACGTATGTCGTCAAAAGCAAGTAGTGGGAGTTGAATATATTCACTAGTGATAAAACTATCAATGTATGGTCCTGAGCCATTCTATAAATAGCAATACTAATAGAAGTGTCACGATGGCTTGTACAAGGTATACAATTCATTGTCTTGGAGATTGAGACTGGCGGTTCAGCCTTTTTTTTGCAATCAAGGATTTATAAGGTGAGAAATGTATCCCTGAAGAAATACAAGTAGATGAGTCACGATTTGTAAAACCAAACCAAGATAATACATAACGAACTATATGATTTCAACATCATGTTGTTTCACAGGAGTTGTCATTTTTCCATGAACAAAGGAACCATACATGTAATTTAAACTACGTATTGATATTAGTAATAACTAAAGTAAGAATTCAATAAGACTATTATCTGCGTATTGACACTAATGTTATCACTAAAATGAGAATTTAATAAGGCTATTATCTACTTATTGACACTAATTACTTATTGTGTATACTTTTTATACAATCTTTTTTACAAGGTAGGAGTGTTACAACTTGGATCTATTTTGTCAAAGGTTACAAACTTCCAATTTTTGTTGTGAATGATAAGAGTTTTAAGATCTTGAAGATTTTGACGACCATGATATTGACAATGCAAAGGAAAATTTTGAAGGGATTAACGCTTTTATTCACGTCATAAGACAAGATCTCCAGCATCATGTGGCTACATGTGAAACTTCGAAAGAAGTTTGGGATATATTGGAGGCCAATAACACTAGCCACACAGTTTCATTTTCTATAGTTATGAGAAACAACTATTGATTCAAGTTTTTTCATCATGATCTGTAATGTCTTTTATTAGATTGTTTAAGTACCATGTGATAGTGATTTCATTTTATTTTTTTTGGTAAATCCAGAATGTATTAAAATTAAAATAAAACTTTAGTATGAACAATTTTTACAAGAATAGAGCGCGATAAAAAAGGCCAAAGCCTCAGAAACTAGCAAACTATTTCTATTCTCATAACAAAAGGAGGCTTACCATCATAGATTAGGCCATCATCAGCACCTACTTCAAACACATAATCTCTTTGAAAAAGTATCTTGGAGTGAAGTTAACTTCTTTATATGCATGTTCATATCTGACAGAATCACTCTCTATCTCTCTCAAAAATAACAGAGACTTTAATACCCTAAAGCTGCAGCCGCTCCGACCGGATCTCTTGCGAGCAGATCAAAGCAGATCTTCTCGTAATATTCTCTAAATCTTCCTCTACTTTCTGTCTTTACACTTTGTTAGTTTTTTGTTACTTGCTTTTAGCTTTCAATACTCATTTTTCTCCCATTATATCTTTGTTATCTCTTCTTATTTTTAACATAATATATTATGTTATTATATTTAGTTTTAACAACTCAGTTTCAATCTTCTGCTACTAGATCTATCATTCTTCTGTTGTTGTTTTTGGATTTTTCTTTGTTTTGTGAGTTTTATTCCTTTCAATGAAGCTCAAGATTTGGAGTCCCGATCTTACGGAAAGAACTTCATATTTAGTAGTATCATCAACTACAACAACAACAAAAGCAAGAACTCCGTCAACATCTAAGACCACAACAACATCAATGAATCCAGCAGCAGACACCAAGATTCAAACAAAAACAACTTCAGACACCAAGAACGCAATATTAGACACCAAGACTCCGGTTCAAATGCAGATTCAGATCGATTCATCCCTTTTCACTCCGATTCCAACCGATCCATTATTTTAGTTTAGTTATTTTAGTAGATTACATTTGGTTAAAAAACCCTGTGAGGTGGTTGGATTATTTGATGATCCCTACAATTGTGCATTTTGCATCTCGTTGTAGATTGTTTTTGCTTCAGACAAAACATATATGGCCATTTAACCTAGTCATGTTACCTTGAGTTATGGAATGGTAGAATTGGAAGTAAAAGTTGTACGTGTGGTCAATATTTGAGGAGCAAATCTTGTGATATTGTTGATATATTGATTTGTGAAACTTATTAAACGATGTGATCTGTAGTGATTATTGTAACAATCCCGATTTTAAAATTGAAGGTATTAATGAATAGCCGAGGTTTGTTTCTTTTCCGAAAAAATAATATGACAGAATCATACTTAGAACAAGCAGGTAACCATCTTTAGCGTGTATACCTAGGTACATTATTGTCAGACAAAGCTTGAACTGCACTACGAGAATCAGAATGTATCAACAGTCATCTGAATCCCCATTGCACAACCCATTCCAAGCCAGCGACAACAACAAAAAGTTCAGCATGACAACACTCAAAACACCCACCACCCTATCATCAACATTTCTCACGACTAACCCGGTGCCAGCCACACCACGATCATCTGCAGCTACTTTGTGACAACAGAGTATGAGTTCATTCTGTTATAGTAGAACCTTAGTACATTCCACTGGCACAATAAACTTGACTTTTTTGTGGTTCACTCTAAGATAATTCAAAATTCTTAATTCCTCACAAGAATCGTGTATATAACGCTTCATTCTTTTAAAGTTATTATAAATAATACGGTGAATCCTTATCTTCAACTTATATAATTTAGCCACAACTTCAAAAGACGAGTCACACTATTAATCTTTTAATCCGCAATTCAGCAGCAAGTATGACACCATCTCTAACCGCCCATAGTTCATCAACATTACTTATCATCTTGGAAAATATGCTTGCTAAAACAAGTCACAAAAGCTCCATTAAAGAAAGTAAACGAGCCATATAACATTTTTTTTAAATACCTTACTTACCTATAATTAGAACCCTTTTCACTTTTCTTTAACTAATTATTAGGTGCACTTTCAACTCTTCTTTGACAAATTTAGATTTACCTAGCCTAGCTTTTTTCTTTTTAAGTTTTTGGCTTTTTAATTTTATTTATATCTTGATAAAGAGTTTTTCGGCTTTTTAATAAACAGATCTAATTAGTGCAAAAGAACGACCCGCTAATTCTTGCTAAGAAAATATAAACAAAAAATACAAAGCATTATACTAGTATCTTTTTTTTTGTAAACCAATACACATACCCGTTTAATTATTTTCAACAATACCTGCCCAGGAAAACATGAATTAAAAAGAAGAAGAATAAGATTTGGTTGATTTCATCATATTATCGAATCATCCAGGCACGTCTCAGTGGTTAGTGCTAATCATTATCTTTAAGAATTCATTTAGAATAATGATCATCCGGTGCAGCCGGCTTTTAACCGACCTTAGAACGCGTTAGTCCGGGCCCAATTATTCAGCTTCAATTCAATAAATAAATCAGTCGGATACAATCTGGTGGTAACAGTTCTTGTAAGTACCTGATGCAATGTTAATTTCATTTGCATATCAACTCGAAAATCCTAACAACCAATAAACTTGTCTAAAACATCTCACATGTAGTTTCTCTTCATTTGAATCTGGTCTCAAATTATAAGATAATCTGCTGTTACGAAAGCTAGCAATATACGGGAAGAAAAAAAAGACACCAGTTTACAAAATATAACAACAATTTTACAAGGACATAGATCTAGTTCCCTAATTCAATTTGTAAGTAATGGAACATAACTTCACTTTTCATCTTTAGAGCTTTTTTTGAAATATTTTCATTTTTCGAGCTTGCTAAGTAATGCATCCATTTGAGGCAGTTCATTCACAATTTGTTCCCAGTCAGGCATGCCCTGCAAAAACACGTACAGAAGGCGTTATCTGGGTTGTAAGAAGACTCTCTAAACTAGTAATAAGAGAGTCAACGGTTTAGGGAAACTCAGGGTTTTCATATTTACGACTAAAATCAATTGCAGTGGTGATAGGCATCATCTTTGTAGTTATTTACTGAATGAGGAGGCATTTATGTTATTACGCCTGTATAAGCCTGCCTCCGTATGTGTCTAACTGAACAACTCAATAAACTTTAACTCTTATTACGACTTAATATTGATTTCCCAGTAGCAAAGGCAGATTTCAAGCTACACTTAGAATATCTACAAACTACAATGACTTCCATAAAGAGATTCTGTGATGATTGACTTACCCTTCCTGATCTTCGAACACGACCATCTAACCGTAATATTATATACACATCTTCACCAGGTGTAACACCTTCAGACTTTTGTTGATCACGAATCCACCTACATGAACACAAAAAAGAATTTGAATGACATTAAATGAAGAGAGCATGCAAGTGCTGAATTCTATGAGCAATTTTGGTTATATATATAGTATAAACGTTGTACTGTGTTAATACTATAAGTAATATTATTTCAGCTCGAGGTTTTGTTCATAGTCATATTATGCCTAACACATGATGTTTACGTAGCTGAATTTCCAACAAAGAAGAACAAAATCATCTCGTTTGTGAAAGCGAATGCTACTAGTATTATCTTGTTTAAGTAAAAACACAATTTAGAGTTATATAGCATTTTTGTACAGGAGAATTACTCAGTTTTTGAGTTCATTGTGTTGAGTCCAGTTTTGGGATTAGATAATCAATCGTGTGGGTAATTCTGTGTGTGTAATTCTTTGCAGGTACAGTAGTTCGATAGAACAGAAGGAGGTCGTAGTTGTTTTGGTAAATGCAGATAATATACACACATTCTGCATTTTGTTGAACCATGTTAAACTTATGAGTGCTTCACTAATTGCTTCATTTTAAGTCTGCATCTTAACTAGTTCTCTTGTTCACTGCTTTTATCCTAGATCCTGAAGTAGTGAGGTTTGGAGCAGTTTGGAGAAACGTAGGGTTTCACATTGGCTAATTCATTTCTGCAATATTAACATTTAGATAGCTCTGAACCGCAGCAAAAGATACTGTTTAAGTGTTTAAGATAGGAAAATGGGCAGGAACCTGAACAATAAGTCAAGATACCTTGCGATAGAAGTTTATATTAGATTATCTTTAGGGAGTACGTAGCAGAAGTATTTCAGTGAACCTTTTTCAAATAAAATGCATAGAGCAAGAAAAAGATAGAAACCTTTCCCATTCAGTGGGCGAGACAACCTCAGCCTTGAATCTGACTTCTGCTTTCAACCGTGACTTGGCAGATATTGACTGAGCTCGACTCTCAAAATCATCCTACAACGAGTTCACCACATGTTAACTTTTCAATAAACAACCATAACTTTTAGATGATTGAGAATGCATGCTTAATAATGGGCAACTCTACGAAAAACATCTACTCTTTCCGATACATTAAGCTGCTATCATGTTTCAGTTGTCACACCAATCCTCTGGTAGAGCCCCGGTGACAATGCACTTTTTATACTTACCCCAATAGAAGGAAGAGAAGTAGAAGCCTTTGCAGAACCACCAAAGCCTTTCTTTTCGATTTGCGGCTTTTTACCTTCTCCAAATATGACAGGGACCAAAATCACTCCTCGTTTAAGGAGTTCCATTCTGAAACGTTCGGCCCTTTGAATGGCAAGAGAAACGGTCTCCTTTTTCCCAGCCAGGATAACCTAAAAGCAGTCTTACTTGGAACGTCAATACATACAGGTAAGAGAAAGGAGAGCGTGTATAATTGAAGTAATTTACTACTTTGAACTTCAGTAACAACATATTTAAAACTAAGGAAAAGTGCTGATGCTAACCGGCCTAGCGTTGTCTCGCAGCTGCATGAGTTCAACAATCCGACTGGTTGAAAGACGCAAAGGCAATCTTGATAGAGTTTCATCACGAGTTATTTGCGCAAGCTGCTCCTCTTCCTTCTTGCTGTCCCATATAAATAATGCCACCAGTATAGCGAAACCTGTAAAGTGCTGATTCAAAAGATCAGTCAAATAAGATTGTTCATTTTCTTAGCATCACCAAGTTTAGCGAAAGTACAATTTAGAATTTTCTTACTCCCAGTATATGTATCATTGAGTAAATAGAAATGATAAAGAATCGGAAACCACATCAAACATGATGAACCACTTTTTTTCAATTGGGATGTAGATTTTTGTGCTATGACTACATTTTCTCTTTTGAAATTCACAATAGAGAAACTAGTCTTCTAACTAAGAAGCTTTGCGGGACTACCTCCAATATTTATGGCACCATTTCCGGCAGTTTCCAAGAGATCAGGAGCACCATCACCACCTTGAATTGCACGAATAAGCCTAGGTACAGTAAAGAAGGTTGAAATTCCAGCAGCTGCAGCAAAGGCCACGTAAAAGAATTTCCTGACCCCACGAAATGGTGCTTGAACTTCACTGATGAGCTTAAGATCTCTCCTGAAACTATATCCAATGTCCTCCCCACCTAGCCTAGCCTGTAAGCAAAATTAAGAAAACATGGAGATCAATATCTAAAAAATCGGTGAGAATTTCAAGATAAGAATGCAGAATGGTTCCAAACAAGGCACGGTATTTATTTCATGACAAAGCAGATATAGTGTTATGTTACTAAAAACTCTATAGCCCGTTGTGATCTTAGCTGGTAATTGACCCATTCAGACTGCTTCTAAATTTCATTCAGATTTTCTCCCTTAACTATATAGTTCTTCCAGCAAAGGAAGTTTTAAGCCACTGGCAGGGTCCACCGATTTAAGATAACAAATTATACAAAGAAACACGCACCTCTTCTTGCAATTCTTTGAATTCAGGCAAAGCTCTGAAGGATGCCAAATCTGGATCATTGAGAATCGTTCCAAATTTTAATTGATATTCCCTTAAACAAGTTCTCAAACACTCTGCTGCTTTCTTTCCTTCCCCTCTGCCTCAGAGGAAACACGAACAATAAACAAAGAATTACCCACAGTTGAATGCCACCAAACCAGATTTTTCCGAAGGAATCCAAATGTCACACTGACAATAAAGTACACCAATTTAGCCAAACCTTACCGGTACGCATGGCAGCAGGCTTTGTTATACAGTGCAGCTTGACATTCTATTGGGGTTGGATCTAAAGTAAGTGCTGTCTCAAACTGAGAAAGGGCGTCCTTTACCTGCCAGATCCATTTAACTTGTCAATATGTGTAAGTTCTCTTTTATAATCATATAATCGTAATAAACTGTTAATTAAGAAGTATTAAAACAATAAGTGTATAAAGAACCCAATGAAAGAACCCAATGAAAGGCACGTGAATGCTTTACTTGATAATGTTGCAACATGAACTAATAAAATCTAGTCTTGGAATGACATTTAACGGGCCAACATTCAAGCCACCGTTGAGGATCAACTGGATTTCTAATTATAGAAGATCAACTAATGCATTCACAAAGAAAATAGACTTTTCTTCTTGAAGAATAACAAGTAATCACAGAGATGAGATATCCAATTGGGAGTTCATCAAACTATACAAATATAAGCTGCATCCTAATACCATGCGTCCCATTCACTAACACCTATTCAGTAAATGACCAAACCCTTTGCTTCCTTCACTGAAGAAGTATGAAGCTAGCATTAAATCACAATTTGCAAACAATATAGTTTTTTGCACACCTTCATAAACAAATGAAATCTAGTACACGGTGTGAAGTTCTTGAGGAAAGTTGAGTAGCTACAAGTGGAGACCAGAAATTGTTTCAAGATAATATATGTTAGGCTTTAAAACACTCATAAACATTCCAACAAACTACTAAGGAAATTCCAGTAGATTCTACCCTTTACCCAAAATACAGCTCCATCAAATACCCAAAATCATCAATAGTGTTCATTTGAAAAATTATTGCTAAATTGTAAGATAATTTCAATCTAACCATGTGAGTCGTCGGATCCTACCTGATCATGCTTGAAATTGACACTTCAAAACACAATCGAACTAAAAATTGTTGAATGCTCATGACATTAAAACTGAACTAAGAAGTGAAAAAATTAGTTTAGGTAACTTACTCTTCCTTTAGAAAAGAGAGATAGACCCAAGTTAACACAAGACTCTGCAGTGTTTGTTGTGGTAGTCTCAGAAGATGAACAAGAAATCAATCTAACTTTACTAATCTTAATGGGTTTCAGACAGTTCCTTTGAGGAACCCATGAATTACGTTTTGAAAATTTGAACAAATGTTGCTGCAATGCAAGAGCAGCCATTGCCATTAATTAACACTCCAAAATTCAAGTTATCCAATTCAAATGGATGTTCTTGCAGGCCAAACGGCACGTGGCACAGCCACAATCAATCCTCGTTGCGGAAAACTTCGTTCACCCTCTTTTACGTGTGTGATTGTTCACTGCCTTTTAAAACTTTACGAGGGTCTTTTAAGTCATTAATAAAACTAGTCTCTCTAGTTATTAGGGTTTTTCTCCATCATTTTATAAACCCACTAGATTTTCTTCTGCGAAAAAGTTTTTCTCTTGGCGGACCTCTTTTCTGTGGTTAGTACTCTAGATCTAACGTTTATCTTTTGATTTTTGATGGATTTATAGGGTTGATTCTACGATATTCTGGTAACTATGTTTTCTTAAGCTCAAAATCTAGGGTTTCCGTGAACTAATTCGTTTCCGTTGTGAATCAGTTTAACTGTTGATTTTTTTTTTGGGATCCATTACCAACTTGCCAAGATGATGAACGAAGAAGGACAGAATATGGATCTTTACATCCCTAGGAAATGGTAAAACCTAGTTATCTGTTTGTTTTGTGTTTGTAGTTTTTCAATTTTAGGTTAAAATTAAGTCATGAGTTTGAGTTAATATATGCTTGTTTTGAATTGTAGTTCTGCAACAAATAGGATTATTACTGCAAAAGATCATGCTTCTGTTCAGCTCAATATTGGACATCTTAATGAGAGTGGCATTTACACTAACCAATTCAGTACCTTTGCACTCTCTGGTTTCGTCCGAGCTCAGGTTACTATTCGTACTTATTTTTGTTATATAGCATTTAGTTTGACTTAAACATTTAGTGTTTGTGTTCTCGATTGAGTCCTGATGGTAGTGTTTTTTTTTTTTTTTTTTTTTTTTTTTTTTTGTAATGGGTGTTGGATTAGTTAGATTTTGATTGTACTTCGAGTAATCCATCCTCTTACAGCTCTTAATTGGCTGGTTTGGAAGTTACGAATAGATACGTTAGAGCTGTTTGGTTTCTCTGAACTCCTGGCTGTTAATTTGTTGGTAAAGAAACAATTTACTTTAATCTTATACAAATGGTACTTGGTAGTTAGGGATGAGGGTACAAGGTTATCAACATGTAGTTTTGCTTGCCTGTATAGATAACTACGAAAGTAAATAAAATGTAGGTCTCCCTGCCTAATTAGTTGATAGTTGAACTATATAGAAATTAGAACGAAGTTGCTGGAATTATGAAGCTCTTGAAATAGTTCATGATGGAAAGCTGGGATGCTATGTGTTGGAGATGTTCTTAAATTCATTGCACTTTTTAAGAGTTGTCTGCATAAGAAGTTATGTTGATTGAGTTTCAAATATCTGTTGATCTATCAACAGTCGTTGCTTATTGATTCTATCTGATTTTTGTTAAGTTGAAGATTATTACATTATTATTGCTTAAGATACTGTATTCTCAGTTTATTGTATGTCATAGTTTGTGGACCTTCTGGATGTAGCGTTGCTTGTGTTGAACCAGAAACATGCCGTCTGGTTTTGTTGATGGATATGATATTTTATCAAATACAAAACAACAGTTCAGTCATATTTAAGATGTTTAGCTAAAAAAAAAACTTTTGGAATTCTGCAGGGAGATGCAGATAGTGCAGTAGACCGTCTTTGGCAAAAGAAGAAAGTTGAAGAGAAGCAGCAGTAACCAGTTTCAAACGTCACTTGGGATATCTATGATGAGGGTGTTGTCTTTGGGAGAAGACTCTTTCTTTCGTTCTTTCTTTTTCTTATTAGGGTCAATGCCATAATTTGTTAGCGGTTTATTTAGGAGTAGACTTCAATCAGCAAAATGACCCTGGAGGATTTTGTTATACGTTCTTCGTTTGTGTTTTAAAACAAATGTGCTTACATTTTGTTCCTCTGTTATAACAGTTTCTACATCCGATCATTGGGCTTCTATGATATATTCTTTATGTTATGATTTAATGTTCTGTTAGAACTTCAAAAGCAGTTTTTTTGGTTCAAGTAGCATTTCTTACGAGTTTGATTTTGAGAAAAAAGAATAGTTTCAGTTAAGTTGTCATGATTGAATCGAAAGGAAAAAGATTCAGAACAAATTTCTTTCAAAATGCTACCAATTCTGCAAAAGAGAAGCATGATATAAAACTTAATGCTTGATGTGAATTCTTCCCTATGAGCAAGTGAGCAGCTTCAAGTTTTCTACAGAAGTGGCGAGGCATCTCTGAGGATGTCATTCAGTTTCGCAACTACATAATGTCTCATGTCCGCTTCAGTGCAGGAGTGAGATAATAGTGTTTTCCAAGTTTAGAACTCCATTTTGTACCTCCATTTATAGCTGGTAACTGTAACTGTAACACTATCCATTTTTTCCCTCTCAAGTATTTAATTATTTTGCTTATTGTCCTTAAGAGTTAACCTACAGAAAATTCCTTGTATAGTCTCACTCAGTGCCTCTTGTTGAATGGATAAGATAATCTCACTCAGTTTTAACCAACTTGACACACCACCATCTTCCTGTATCCAGAGATTTTCTTACAAGGAAGGTATATGTTGGTATAACCCTGTTGAAAAGCTTGATATATCGAGCTACTTTCTGTACATTTAAGTAACAGAACAAATTAGTTCTATTTTTCGGTATTTAAAAGTTTGATGATTTCATTCGAGCTACTTTTTGAGAAAGACTGAAAATTTTAGAGTATGTAAAACTAATAGTGGAGGAAATGTGATGACTTGCAAGCTTCTGAAATGAAGCCATGAGTGATAATGTTGACCAAACATGAAGCACAATCCATTCCTCGCTTAACAATAACGGCATTCTAGTGGGTTCAGTTGAAGTGATTCTGGGATACTGGTTGGAATGGAAGGGAAATAAAATGTCTAATTTGGATTACCAAAAGATGAGAAATCCCATACCTGAATTAATGCCAAAGGAGGCAGATACAAGGGAGAAGATGAGAAATTAAGGTTGGTGGAACTCTGGGGAAGCTTGAATGCTTGTACGATGATCGGACAAGTACTAAATATCCCTCTTATAACGAAGAAACACACCATCTCAGTTTAGAAGAAGATGGCGCAGTTTGTGTACCGGAGACCGATCATCTAGCCATCCAAAATGGTGTGAATTTGCAGCCTTTTTATGCTGTAATCTCACATACAATGGCATCATAGCCATCCAAAATGGTGTGTGTGTGCATTTTTTTTCTTCTTCCATGCATAATCTAACAAGTATTGTTCAGGTATTATCTTTGCTTTGGTGATCCAATTATATAAAGATTTTATTTGTGTTTCAGTAAAACAAAAATATACCCAAATCTCCATTGTTCCAAATATCAACAAGAATATTCAACCATATTATTACTATTACTGATCACGGCAAGCATATGCTTTAAGTTTTGATGGTTCTTCCAGAACTAGAGACGCAAAAATCTAAGGAAATACTCTATTATAACATCATCGAACAAGTAGATGATTATAGGTTGGAACCACCAACATTATTCAACAGAATCCCGTGACAAAGCATTTTAATACCAAGGTGGTGGAACTAGAAGCTGTCTTGCAATCTTTCCATCTCCTCCGTTCGGGAGGAACCTACCCGGAACATGTTCATTTCCGGTTCCATATACAATTCTCAAAATTTCAGCCGGTGTTCGGCCATAAGATTTAGAATCAGACATTGCTGATAAGACATTGCTGGTTGTTAAATTCTCTGCTCCTAGGTTCGTTGGTACAATGACGCCTTCATCTTTGATTCCGCACTTCCCCAAATTATTCCTCAGCTTTGAAATTTGTGCTGTGAATTCGGCGACAGTGTAGTTGTATGGGTGCACTAGTTCTTGGCTCCTCTCGTATAGGTACATCCTTATGACCGCGTCTTGGCCTGATTCAACCCCTAACAAGCCTCCTAGCAACTGCAATAACACCCACGCAATATCTGTCACATCAAGAGCAAGTGAACCCTGACAATAAGTAATGCTTGTAATATTCAGATTCTCACCCTTTTAATTTTGTACCCGTTAAGGAATGGATTCATACCGACATAGCCGGTGAGTCCAACGTATGGAATTAGGTATGAACTCAACATGTAATTGACGCTGTTTGCATATGGATCAAATGGAGGCTCCAAATGGTGCCCGAATGCATTGTCCATAATGGCTGCAAAATTAGACGCACTTAAATCCAACAACGGCCGTGGATATCCACCAACTGTTGACTTGATAACCCTGAATTTGTACAAGGAAAACAGGTATAAGATTCATGGTTCTTATTATTTGTCAAGAGAAGGAAATACTGAAGGAAAAAAGAAAGTATATATACCTTAAATGACCAACTTCCTGATATCCAAACTCCTCGATAATACGTTTTGCAAGATCATCAAGGTTAGCTTTCTTGGCTCCCTTCGGTGGTGGTCCACCCATCGCTAATTCTTGCGCAACCTGATCAAGACCATAGCCCAACGCTCCAAATAAAAAGTATTCAGCTTCTAAGTATTCTAGATTCAATGCAAATTGCAAAAAATGAATGTCTTCAGCGTAAATTGCAACAGCATCTGGAGGAAAAATTGGTCCACAAGTTGGAGGCGGGTTTGATACACAAAGAGGTAAAAAGTTCAAGCTCGAAAGTATGAGCAAGAAGAAAGCTGAGAGAAAGGAATTTGAGATTATAGTAGTCATGTTTAAAGAGAATGAAGTAGTGAAATGGTAATTTAGTAAGTAATTCATTTTCCTAATGAGCCTATTTATAGTGATCAAAGTTGTTATCACTTACCACTTGCTTCTTTGGGTTGTTGATAATACTCTATTAAATTCTTACCAATATAAAGATCATTTTCGTATCTTTCAAGATCATTAATTTTCTTATCTTCAAATGGGTTTCCAAGATTTAGTTTTATCCTAAAACCAAGCCATGCAAATACTCCAAAAGAAAATTCAAAAATTTGAACCATTCTAGTCAATTTCGAACCTGTATTACCCAATGTGTACGATGGCACGATTAAATTCTAGATACCTCGTGTCGTAAGTGTACGATGACACAAAGTTCCAGACATTTTATGGAAAAACTTAATTTACTTTGGTAAAAATATAGTTCCAGAAGCTTTGCCGATCCATACCACCATAAATTCAGTGGTTATCGTCACGGATATTACGATACAGATACAATGATGCATGCACCGTAACAACTTTGACAAAATTATGGATTTAGGCATAGTCATAGTGCCGTATTACAATAGAGTTAGTGCTGCATTAATGTAGAAAGCTAGATTCACACAAGCATGCTAAATTTTACCATATAATATTAGTATCCCAAGATGTTTTGATCAAAATAACACAATAGTATATTCGCAATTGAATAGTGGGAATATGATAGTTGATACATGGATTTAGTCACTTACTGTTACTTTATTACCAGTCGCGATGACACATAATTCCATATCAAGATGCTAGGATTTGCACTCGTCCAACCAAAAGAGACTAGCAAGTACCAAGGTTTGAAAAACGAGCCATTTAAAACGTAGCGTATCTATAAGAATCACCTACATCCATGTCTATATAAGACCGATAAATAGAAAATAATATCATTATATAAATCCGTTATAACCGTTGTCACGTGTGTTGTAAGCTTTTTTCTAAAATTGCATTTACATTTTTTTTTATTCTAAATAATATTGTAACGTGGGTATTTTTAACCATTTTTTCCGTTTTTACGTCCATTATGACCGTTTTTTAGAAAAAGAATATAATAATATCTTCTTACATAATTTTTAATTTTCAAAATTAAAGACTAAAAATTACAATAAAAATATTAAAAATAAAAGAATAAAATACAAAAACGTTGTAACAACATTATTAGATCCGTTATAATTATTATTAAGTACGTTATAACTGTCAACAACATTAATTTCATATCATAATTCTTTTTCATTTCCTAATTAACAGTCAATATTTTAAAATAACATATAAAAAACAATTTTTTCCTAAATAATGCATTTTTGTCTGAAACGTGCTCACACCCGTCAAAAAGCGTCATAACGGTCAAGCTCGGTTACCGTGACCCGTTTATCAAACCTTGGCTAGTATGACCGGTCCGGCAAGTAAGCACAATGATTGTGCGTTACAGTGTTGCAGGCCAAGTCAGTGTTCAGCCATAACGGCGCAATGCAAAGCCATAATAGCGCAATGCTAGCCATAGTGGCGCTATACTGTATAGACCGTCAAGCACTAAGATAGTGGCACCCTGCAGGGACAGTGAAGCGCAAAGGTAGCGCTACACTGTAAAGACATTTGGCTAAGTAATGAAGCTATTGGCCGACACAATGAGGCTTCATTGAGGGATTGGCAAGACATGGCCAAAGGTGACAGATGCAACATGCGATGTTGGCATTAAGGAATATCCGTGGAATTGAGTTGGCCCAAACTCAAGGATGATGCAAGAAGGTGGAATAGGCCAAGAGTTGGTCTATGGCATTAGTTCAAGGCTGGCCAAAGCTTGAATAGTGCAAACAAGCTAGTAATGCAAGAGTGGCATTGCTATTGTCAAGCAAAATGGCTAAGTGAAGCATATGACGCCATGAGTAACTAGAATGAGTTTAAGGAACTGGCCTTGATGATTGAAGCACAAGGATGGTCCGTGCATTAGCTTAGAGTAAGAAGTTGGCAGGGCCAAGATGGCTGAGCAAAGGATCAAGGCTAAATTCAGTAAAGCGCAACAGTTATGCAATACAGCTCAGGTGACGGTTGTGAGTTGGTTATGAGCTTCACAAGCATGCCAATGACGTAAGACAAAGTAGAGCGGTTATAAAGGGAGTTTATAAGCGTTGGATAAGGTTCCTAACTGCTAGAGAACAGGTGTTGAGCGATGGCGTCAGTTTAAAGAGAAACTGGCCAGTTAGCATAGTTGGTGGCGGTAACAAATCTGCTTTAATGGACAGATGGCTGTCCCATGCGTGTGCAACGGTTGTGCACGGTTTTGGCCAAGTAAAGTTGCTAAATAAATAGTCCCAAGGCATGGGAAATTCGGCAGGCTTACATAGGAGAGTGTGAGACTCAAAATATGAGAGTTTTTGTAAGGCTAAGGCTTGGTTCAAGGTGAACAAGTCTGTGTAAGTCTCTAAGTGGGCAAGTTTTATATTTATTCCCTTTGATGCAATAAAAGAAGTTGATTGTGTCATGTTCTAAGTGTTCTTGGTTGACTGATTGTGTTTGGCAATGTATGGCAATGTTTGAATGCATTACGGGGTGCATTTGAGAAGTTAAGTGAAGAGAAAGAAGGCTAAAGACTTCCGCTGAAGAACTGTTGAGTTAGCTGTTTGCATTGGTGCAAACTTATAAGGTTGAAGTGCAGGTGGGTGAAGCTTGATTCATAGAACCACTGTGCTGCCGGGTTACACTTTCGCAGAAATTTGTCTGGGGTATTTGAAGGTGTGACAGCTAGTATGGTATAACCTCTTTGTAAAAATGCTCCATATGGAATAATCCATATGAGAATAAAAAATTGTAATAGAAACTACCATTTAGTCCTAGAAATTAATAATAAAGTGAGTTTGGTCCGGTTGACCTAGTCAACTGTCTGTTTGGTCCTTTTATAAAATATATATTACTGTTTGGTCCTAGAAATTATTATTTGGTGTGCTAGGGTGGACAATACCCACGCGGGATGATGTCATGGATGATGTAATGGTCTTTTAATAGTGGCAGAAATACCCTTTTGGGACCATATATATACTCAATTATTAAGAAAGAAGGGAATCATTTTTATTTTTGTTTTCTCTCTCCTCAAGTTTTTATATCTACTTACTCTCTGTTTTTTTCTTCTTCTTTTTGTTGATGAAGACGATTGTTTTTGAAGATTGATTTTCAGATCTATAAAGATTGATTTGCAGATTACTAGATCGATTTTGCTGTTGTTGAAGATGATGAAGATTTGTATATTTTTTCTTCTCTGCTATTGCTGCTGCTGTTGAAGATGATGGAGACGATGAAAATTTAGCCTGGGCAGATAATCAAGAGAGGCGATTTCTTGACTTCAGTCCAGTGATTTTGACATCCCCTAGGGTTTGGATTTCCTGATTCGAGAGCTCAATTCAGGATGAAAGGATCTTAGTTTGTTAGGGTTTTTATTACTCTCTGCAATGGGTAATCTCTATTTCCCAGATTGTTTGTGTGTTTCTCCCTTTTAAGCTTGGTTTTCAATTTCAATTTAGGGATTTTATGCTTGGTTTCAGGTAAGTTGAATTTCTTCCCCTTTTTATTTTAGATCGATTTTTGTTTGGTTTTTTTGATCTCGTTTAGTTTGGTATCAAGTAAATCTTCAATCCCTCTTTCTTCCGTGCTATAATTTCTGGTTCACTTCTTTTGGTTTCCATTTTTTCCTCCTCAAATTCTCCGTATACTTGTTCTCTTGTAGTTTTCTTTGCTTTCGCTTAATGGTTCTTTCATATCTGTTTCATCAAATGTTGGTCCTCATGGGAGGCCTTTCTTATGTTTTAATGGAGAAACCCTCCTCCATAAAGGTGATCTCTGCTGCCTTTTTGAATGCTCTTCATTTTCCCTTTTTTAAAGAAGAATTACCAGCAATCAGGTTAACAAATGATATGTTTGAAAAAGGTTTGAAACAATGGAAATTCAGTCTCATTGGGAGACTTGATTTAAATAAGATTAGGCTTGAACAAGCTAGAGAACAATTGCTCTGTCAATGGATGGCTGAAGGTGAAGTCAAGATCATCCCAATTAAAAAGGGTTTTATTGTTATCAAGTTAGATAATGAAAGTGATAAGACTAGAATCTGGTCAATAAACTCTTGGAAAGTGGATGATCAATTTATGCAAGTAAGGGATTGGGATCCGAGATTCAAACCCGAAAATCAGAGAACTTCTTTCGCTAAAGTTTGGATTAAGTTCCCAGGGCTTAGCTTGGAGTATTGGACTGAGGAAAATTTATTGGCAATGGCCGAAGCTTTTGGCAAACCTATTCAGGTAGATAAAAACACTTTATCCATGGATTTTGGGTTCTTTGCTAGTGTTTTAGTTGAAGTAGACTTTGCAAACAAGATTCCAGATCGTGTTTGGGTAGAAAATGGCGGTGATAACAGCGAAGAAGGCTTTTGGCAGTGTGCAGAGATCCCCAAGGTCCCTATGTTTTGTTATAATTGCAATTTGTGGGACACTTGGTTTCTGAATGCAGGACAATCAACAAGGATGTTTCTAATGGGATTAAAGATAATTTTGTTTCATATGAAATTATTATTAAGAAGAAAAAGAAGTCTAAAAAAACAAAGAAACCTTGTCTGTTGAGGAGATTCAAGAAGGTGATAAGACGGATGTTGATATAAGTGTTCCGCTTGTTTTAGAAGGGGAAGTTTCCATGTCTTCTGATCCATCAATTCCCCTTGGTTTTGAGACAAATAATAGATTCCAAGGACTTGAAGAAGAACAAGAGGATATTTCAGCTCTTATAGTTTTGGAAGTCACAGAGATCAGCATCACCAATTCAACTGTGTCCGAGCCAATTTTAGGAGCCAACTCCAAACTGAGCCGAAAGTCTAAAGCGATAGGTCTCTTACCCAATGGTACTCTAGACATAAAAAAGAAAGGTACCTCTAAATCTGGCACTAATTCTAATAAAATCTCAGCTGTCAATCTTAAGGATTTTGGTTCTGTAATGGGGCTAAGCTTTCATTCTTCAAAGAAAAACCGTCAAGAAATGTTTAGCGATGTGGAGAAAAACCATAAGGAGTTAATCATAGAGGAGGTTGATGAAAGTCATACTTAAATGAAGTTGGCGCACTTGCTCAGGTTTGCAAGATAAAATTTAGGTTTGTTCCAATATGTTAAGATGCATGCTCTTATGATGCTTTTGGTTTCTTAGATACGTTAAGATCCTTTCTCGTATGATGCTTTTGTTTTGTACTTGGAACTTATTTTCTTTTAGTTTCTTCTTTGTTTGTTTGCTTTAGTTAGGGATCTTTTTCTCAATTTAAGTTGTATTCGCCCGCGCACGGTTTGTGTGCATTTTAATACAATTCCTTTTGACTGATCAAAAAAAAAGTCATAAATTTTCTCGGCCCATTTCAAAGAATATTCCTCCATATAAGAATAATTGACAGTATAACCCTATAAATAACATAGGTCTTGTAATATATCAAAATTTAAGATGAAGTAGTTCTTCTAACCATTTTACAACATGGTTTTGATTCGAAATGATTTTTTCTTCTTCTTTTGATGCACAACTGAATACAAATATATTTCACTCATATGATTTAATTTGTCAATTTTGAGTGTTAAAGTTGAGTTTTTGTGTTTATACATATAAAACAAAATCCCCATACAGATAGTATCTGTATTATCTAGGTACATTTTTGTGTTTCATATGCATATGTATATATATAGCCCAAGGTAGATTTATAAAATAAAAAAGAAAATTGGTTTATATACGAGTCTCATGACACACTAATTGATGCATAGTGGTATCCTTAAATACCACCTCTACCCTTGCTAATCTATTTCTCTCTTTTGCCCCATTTCTTTGGTTTTATTTCTTGTTATATCCTTCACCTTTACTATATCTTTTGAAGCCCTAGTTCTACTTGTTAGAGCACTGCTCGGTCGAACTCACTATCTCAAGCTTGTTTGTCAAGTTTAGTTGCCAAAACTATAAGTCTTGATTTCTAGTCTACTTATAGCGAAGTTTCGGATTAGGATAGTAAGTGTAGTTGAGCCTTAGACTCCACGACGTTCATCGATTGAAGACGAAGAACTACTCAAGGAACTTGTGGAACTTCATCAACAAAAGGTATGTGAAGACTTGAACTTATCTATCACTCAAAAGTCTATCTATTCTATCTCCTATTTTGAGACAAAAGTCGTATTGCTATATAGACTTCGATTATACATATTTCCTATTCCGAGCCGAGTTTATCTCGCTTATATATTTCTAGAAATATGTGTTGGTAAGCTTTCGCTTTGGCCAAGTTCATCTTTACTCGTGACGAAAGTCATGTTGATTATTTCAACAACTTGAAAATCGCTTTGATGAAAAATAGTTTGTGAATAACAACTATATAACATCCTCTAAGAAAGTTTCAATGATTGAAATGAGAGTTTAGAACATGTAACCATCTTTGGATATAAACATATTGTGTTCTCACATTTGTGTAAAAGTCCAAAATCGGGAACCCAAAGTATGCGTACCCGTACGCGTATTGGCGGTTGTTGGAAATCCGGGTAAGTATGCTTACCCGTACGCATACTGGCGGAAAGTTCACGTCCGTGAATTTCTGCTGGAGTTTGAAAGTGAAAAACAAACTCAATCCGGTTATTTAAGTATGTGTACCCGTTTGCATACTTAGGTAGGTTACTTTCTAAAATCGGTTTGTTCATGAACTAAAACATTTATATAATAAGGAATGCAATCTTTTCAAACCGTGGCTATAATGTTCATAAATCGATTCGAGTGAATCAAAACCGATTTTGCTTCGATTATGTCTTGTATACTTCTATAAGATCTAAGCAATTGAACAACTCTCTAACTAGTTCATTTGAGTCATTTGAACTAGTTATGGTGAAGATAAATAAGGTTGATATGAAAGTGCTCATATGGCAAACCATTGGTTAACTATTGTTGAACCAACTAAGTGTACACGTTTAGGTACGGTTACTCAAACCTTAATGAAGTTACATTTCATTTGTGTATAACAAGCTAAGTTCGATCTAACGGTTGAAAGATATTAGCTTGAATCTAATAAGGTTTTCATCTAACGATGAATATTGAATGCTTTGTTACCAAGGTAACTTAGATTGCAAACCCTGATTTGAAGACTATATAAAGGACAACTCTAGCAACTGGGAAACCTAATCCCCACACCTCCTGTGTGATACTAGTTGTATAAGCTAGAGTCGATGCTCCTTTAACCTTAGGTTTTTCATGAAACCCTGTAGGTTTACGACTTAAAGACTTCATTGGGATTGTGAAGCCAGATGATAGACGCATTTATGTGTCTATTTTCATCTCTTTTGTGTATATTGTTAGTACCCATTTTTGTACTAATTTTGGTATTTTATCCCTTTGTAGGTGTTTTTGGAGGAATAGGCTTTTGCGGCAAAATTGGCTCGAAAAGTTGTTAAAGATACCTGGAAGGACATTTGCTATTCGGACTCTCATTTTGGATAGGGGGTAACCCATTTCCAAGCAGCTACTAAACATAGACCGGAAATGGATAGAGGGACACCATCATTTGAACACGATTTTGGCGGACAGTGTTTTTCTCTCGATTGAAGATTAATCAGGACCGGATTTGGGAGAGATTTTTGTCGGATTTTCTTGCTGGATAGGATGGATTGGGTCTGGTTTAGTCAAACAGGAGTGGTAAAAGATTTAGATACGCAAAGAAAGCAATCTTCCTTGCATATTTCGGTGAATCAGGGCACGGGAAAATTATGGCAGTTTCATGGTTTATTTTTGGAAACAAACGTGAAGAAGTGGAGAGAAAATATCCTAGTGATTTGATTCTATCATCTAACCGATAATATCACTTCTAGAGACGTGTAGAAGAGATAAAGAGAGAAAGAAAATTTGGAACTTTTGGTCGAAGAAAAGAAGGAAATTCTCGAGTTTTAGTTGCCCTATGATGTATGAAAAGGTTGATACGAGTCCTAGAAAGAGGAATGAATACTTTGGGGGAAGTTTAGAGCCTTAGAAAAGCCAGAAAAATCAACTTGAAGAAGACGAGTTCTGCTGTTGCTGCTACTGCCGGAGAAGAAGAAGAAGAACATACGACGCACATAGAACATTCGCATAAACTGTTGCCGTAGCTTTCATATTCAATACCCTTTGTAACAATTTTTCCAACAAATAGTTTCAGTTCGCAACAGTTCTATTCCTCTGTAACAGTAGGTTCTGTAACAATTATATTAGTTACAGAATCCGCTGCTTTTACACTTTTCACTCTTTTAATCAACTTTTGAGCACCAAAGATGTATTTTGAGAACATGATTAATATGAGGAGCTAAACCCCTTAGCCGAGGTGACGGAGAAAGCCATTGTTCCATGAAAAGTGGTATAATTCTATTTTAATTATTTTTGCAATCTTTTATATGATTATTTGTATAGAACTAATATAGGAAAATTGATTTTTATTGAGTAGTTGTGAATTGTTTTGATGGAACATGCTAGGTTTTAAAACTTTTGATGTTTCATGCTTTATGTTTACAATTATTACTTCAAAAATCTATTAGAGGCAAAATATTAGAATCGCTTTAAAAGAAAGAATTGCATGAATATTGATTAGAGTTTATCACTTAATTGGTTAATGGTGGAATCCAGAGTCTCGATGTTTTCTTTATATTTTTGATACAACTTTATTTGAATTGTTGAGTTTAATTTGAGTCTAGAAAATCCTTCACAAGTTCGAGAAACGAATCTTTTTACCACTACAACTACAAAACACATCACCAGACCCAACTATTTTCTCTGTAGTTGCGTGATCTGATCTTGTTGTTTCTATCGTGATTGAGTACAATCGTAAGATTGGATTGAGATTTATATCTCCGATAGGCAAGATAGAAAAGTAGTCACAAACACCTTCGTCTCATCGTTTGTGATTCCACGATATCTTGTTTCGTTAATTGATTAAGATTATTGTGAGGTGATTGATAATTCTAGGTTGTTCTTCGGGAATATAAGTCCGGGTTATCGATTGGTTCTTGTTCACCTTGATTTATCAAAAGACGGAACAAAACTCGTAGGTTTATCCGTGGGAGACAAATTTATCTATTCCTATAGACTTTTCTGCGTGATACAGATTTGTTTATCAAGTCTTCAACTTTGGGTCGTAGCAACTCTTAGTTGTGGGTGAGATCAGCTAAGGGAATCAAGTGCGTAGTATCCTGCTGGGATCAGAGACGTAAGGAGCACGACTGTACCTTGAATAAGTATGATATTGATTAGGGTTCAACTATATTCCAGACCGAAGTTAGCTTTGTAGTAGGCTAGTGTCAGTAGCGGCTTAATACAATGTGGTGTTCAAATCTGGACTAGGTCCCGGGGTTTTTCTGCATTTTCAGTTTCCTCATTAACAAAACTTCTGGTGTCTGTGTTATTTCTTTTCCGCATTATATTTTTTTATATAATTGAAATATCAAAGGTTATGCGTTGAATCGATCAATTGTTAAATCCAACCTTGGTTGTTGATTGAAATTGATTGATCCTTGAACATTGGTCTTTGGTACCATTCAAGTTATCTCTCTTATATTCAATCGGGATCGCAAATTATTATTTGTTTGATTGCGGATTGAATTGAGAGATTGAGATATAACTCTTTGATATACTTTTTATAAGATTGAGTCTAAATGTCAAGTTGATTCTCTTGTAAGTATATCGGAGTTAGTCCATACAGATTGCTAATCGAAATATTGGGTGAGGTTGTTAGACCCCCACTTTTTCACTACTCCTCCCAAGTTTGTTTTAAGAAAGACTAGGTTAGAACCCTTTTTTTCCTCTTTCCTTAAATCTTTCTCTTTGAGTTGAGTTGATGTTAGGAGATGCCTCAATAAGCTTGTAACTTCCAATTGATTTTGGGTAGAAGTTCTAAGTATTATAGAGAAGAACTTTAATTTTTATTTCTTCCTTATTCTAAGGGTATAAGAAGCTTAATTTCAAGGGTTAGTAATTCTATTTTATGGTGTTTTGTTTCAGTTTCTATATTATTATTGCAAGTAAAAGTAATACTTTACATTAGTTGGTATCAAGAGCTTTGGTTGATTTTTTTTGGGGGAAGGTTGTGGTGAAGATTTTAATTATTAGAGGAGATTACTACTTTATTTGTCAAGTAATTGGAACATTATCAAATTGGGTTCATTCTCCTTGTGATTTCATTATGGCTCTAAGAAAAATAGTTAACCAAGGTGAAATTTCTATGAAAGAATAATTGGAAGTCCTTAAGCATGAAGTGTTTGATGAAATGCAACAAAGAATGGATGTAAAATTTGAGGATTTTTTTTTAAGACTTGGTAAGTTAAATATCCATCAAGATCAATCTAGAACTCATCATCATAATTATGAAGAAGATATGACGGATGAGGAAACCATTTCTTTTGGTAGTCATGTTCATCCACAAGGGAGACGACAAATGTTTGAAGAAAGACCGAGATACCACAATGTTACTACTTCAAACCGATGGGAAGGTGGACTCAAGGTTGATATTCCGGAATTCCATGGGGGTTTAGCTCCGGAAGACTTCAAGGAAGTGCCCAAAAATAAGAAGGTTCGGTTGGTTGCAACTAGATTTCGAGGAAGAGCCGGCGCTTGGTGGTAACAACTCAAACAAATGAGGTTAAGGAGAGGTCAAGCTAAAATTGAATCTTGGGAGAAGCTTAAGAAACATATGAGACTTGCATTTCTACCCCATAATTATACAAGACTTATCTATCAACAACTCCGAAATCTTAGGAAAGGGTCCAAGTCGATTAATGATTACACCAAAGAGTTCTATCAATTGATTGCAAGGAACGATATTAACGAAACGGAAGAACAACTTGTAGTAAGGTATATAGGAGGTTTGAGAATGCAATACCAAGATACTTTAAACCTATTTGATATTTATTCGGTTTCGGAAGCATATCAAAGGGAATTATCTTTAGAGAAGCAATATGCAAGGAGAGTTTCTCATGCCAATTGGAGTACTCACACTCAAGGAGGTGTTAAACCTACCACTTCTCCAATGCCACCTACTCGAGCTCCAACTATTACCATTCCATCAAAACCCAATACCTCTCAACAAGTCTTTCAAGGTAAATGTAACAAGTGTGGAGAAGATGGCCACAAAGCATATGAATGTAGGAAGAGTGATCGCCCGGGGGAAAACTTACTTGTTCATGGTGATGATGAAGGTGATGTATATTTGGATCTTATGGAGCCACCAATATTTGATAAAGAACCCGACGAGAAGTGGAAGAGGAGTTTCTCACCGGTGACCAAGGACCATGTTTGGTTGTATTGCGTAACTATTTTACTCCAAAACTCGATGAAGGTAATCGATGGCTACGCCATAATATTTTTCAAACCACTTGCACAATTGGGGGAAAAGTTTGCAAGCTTGTGATTGATTCGGGGAGTTGTGAAAATATCGTTTCCGAAGAAGTGGTTCGAAAGTTGAAGTTAAATACAAAAGCACACCCTTCTCCATATTCGTTATCATGGCTTAACCAAGGAAGCGAGGTAAAAGTCACTAAACGTTGTCTTATTAAATTTTCTATTGGTAAAAAATATGTAGACAAAGTTTGGTGTGATGTTGTTTTGATGGATGCATGTCATTTAATTCTTGGGCGGTCTTGGAAATATGATCGGTTTGTGAATCATGATGGGAGAACAAACAACTATTCGTTCATGTGGAGCAATAATAAGTTGACTCTTGTACCCAATCGTGAGCTTATGCCTAAGCCACAAAATGGTGATGGTAAAAATCTACTTACTTATCACAAGTTCATAGAAGAGTTGGATGATTCGGACGTTTTCTATATACTTCATGTTAAAGAATCTCCATCATATGATTTCGTGCCACCGCTAGTCAAGCCAATTATCGAAGAATTTCAAGATGTTTTTCCTACCGACTTACCGGATGCATTACAACCATTAAGAGATGTGCAACACCAAATTGATCTAGTACCCGGTTCAAGTCTTCCCAACAAAGCCCACTACCGGATGAGTCCCAAAGAACATGAAGAATTACGTCGCCAAGTTGAAGAGCTTATAGCCAAAGGTTTTATAAGACCAAGTCTTAGCCCTTGTGCGGTACCGGCCTTGTTAGTACCAAAGAAAGATGGTTCATGGCGTATGTGTGCGGATAGTAGGGCAATCAATAGAATCACTTTGAAGTACCGATTTCCAATTCCTCGTTTGGATGACTTACTTGATCAGTTAAGTGGAGCATGTATTTTTAGCAAACTTGATTTTAAAAATGGATATCATCAAATTCGTATCAAGGTGGGAGATGAATGGAAGACCGCTTTCAAGACTAGAGACGGGTTGTATGAATGGATGGTTATGCCATTTGGGCTCTCAAATGCTCCAAGTACATTTATGTGAGTAATGAATCAAGCACTTCGGCCGTTGATTGGGAAGTGTGTGGTTGTTTACTTTGATGACATACTTGTTTATAGTCCTAATATGGAATCTCATATACGTCACCTTCGTGAGGTTTTCATGATTTTACGGGCGCAAAATTTTTATGCTACCTTGAAGAAGTGTGCATTCATGACCGACAAAATTTTGTTTCTCGGCTATGTGGTTATTAAGGATGGGATTTCGGTAGATGAAGATTAAGTTGATTTTTTTTTGATGAACTAAAAAGAAGAAAAAAGTTGAGTTTTTTAAAATTTCGGTAAATGAATTTTTAATTTGTCAATTTTCAGTAAATTGACCGATAAATTTCGGTAAATGATTTTTTTTTTCTTCTTTTGTTGCACAAATGAATACAAATATATTTCACTCGTATGATTTAATTTGTCAATTTTCAGTGTTAAAGTTGAGTTTTTGTGTTTATACATATAAAATCAAATCCCCATACAGATAGTATCTGTATTATCTAAATAAGGGGGGACTAGGTTTTAAAGAAGAAAATAAGGTAAATCAGGCAATGATCAGTAGGTTAGTTTGGAGATTAGTTAGTCGACCAGATGATCTGTGGGCTAAAATTCTTAAAGGAAAATATTTCAAAAAATCTGGAACACTACACTCTAAGAAAAAATCTAAGGCCTCTTGGATATGGAAGTGTATCCTACAAGGTATTGAACATATTAAGAAATACAACATCTGGGAGGTGGGTGATGGAGCCTCTATTAACATATGGGAGGATAGATGGCTTCCTGCTAGAAAGGAGACCTTAGCCAACTATGTTACTAGAACAAACACCAATATAACACTTGTGTGAGAGTTGATCAACTCAGACACCAAAAAGTGGAACTTGGACACATTACAATCTATTTTCGATAGCTCTGTAGTGCAGGAGATTATGAACATCAAACTCTACACAACAAAAGAAGGAACACTGAAGTCTGATAAACTAAGATGGACTCTGACAAAAAATTGAGAATTTTCTGTCAAGTCACTGTACTCTAAACTACTAAATCCTTCCAATCGGGTCTCTAACTCATCCAAAAAGTTTTGGAGAGGTGTATGGAGCATGGACACTTCACAGAGAATAAAGTTGTTCATCTGGAAGTGCCTCCAAGATGCACTACCAACTAATCAGAAGCCGGGCTCAGTTATGGATGTGAACAACAAATGCGCTTTCTGCCAAACTGTCGTGGAATCTATCTATCACTTATTTTTTTACTGTGATTATGCCAATACTGTCTGGAATTTATCGCCTATGCCTATACAGGGAGTAACTCCAAACTCTAAAACTTTCCTAGACAAATACAATGAATGGAGGACAGGAGATCTTAACACAGTCTCAATGGCACTGGCTGCTACCAAATGTTGGTTCATTTGGAAAGAGAGGTGCCTTAGAGTTTTTGAAAACAAAGCTAGGTCACCAGAACAACTAGCCTTGGATATCTCTAGACACTATGCATACTGGCATCCACATAACTTGGCTAGAATAACAACAATAGATTGCAAGAAACAGAAACAAAATATTATGTGGCATCTGCCAGTCACAAACACATATAAATTAAACTGTGATGCATCTTGGTTATCTGAATTTACTGATGCTGGTTATGGTTTTGTTTTACGAAATTGGACAGGCACTTTTCAAGCAGTTGAAATGGGAAGATGCAGGACAGGCTCAGCTGAAGAAGCAGAAGCTATAACTCTGCTACAAGCTACTAAATGGGCCAATATAAACAATGTTCAAATTTTGGTGATAGAAGGGGACAATCAAGCTACAATTTGGTACTTACAAGGCAAGGAATCAGCAATCAATTGGCAATGCATAGCCATCTTGGAGGAAGTTAAAGTTTTAGCAGCACAACTATTTTCTTTTTTAGGTTTTCAGTATGTAGATAGAAGAGCAAACAAGGTTGTAGACTTGCTGGCAAAACAGGCAGGAAAACTAAAGATACAGTCTCTTGGAGCAGTCAGGCACCTAGCTTTTTAATTCCTGCAATTTCTTTTGACACTGTCAAAGCTTATGATATATGTAATTTCAATAATAACAACTCTGTATCTCCTACTGTCAATGTTAATCCAAAAGATTCAGCCATCGGACGAGCTACTCAGCATGAGTTAGTCTCAAATGAGACTGAATCTGCAGATTAATAGAAGCTTTTTGCAATATATTTCTACTTTCAAAAATAAATAAATATGCATATGTATATACGTAGCCCAAGGTAGATTTATAAAATAAAAAAGAAAATTTGGTTTATATACGAGTCTCATGACACACTAATCCACGCAGTTGCATAGTTGCAAATAGTTAAATAGATAACAACTCTCTATGTAGAAAAACGAATGAAGATGGAGGTTCTTTGTTAAGGTACATGCATGTACTTATCCATCCTAATCAAAAAGTTATATACAAAGCAAACCACGTAACTCGTTACCAGATATAGACGAAAATTATTATTAGAAACCCATGTCGAAAGGGTAAAAGAAAATTATTTTATCTTACGGAAGCCAAAAGGCGATAATAGGTGCGGTGGAACAAATGGCAGTTGTTGCGCGAGAAACCATAACGGCCAATGGTATCAAGCTTAGTCATTGGATGGCTCTGGAAGCTAGTGTTTCTATCCTGTGTTAGGTACCTAGCTCAAGTTCTCAACCATTTACCCTCTGTGACTGTGGACCATAGCCATATTCCACTCATTAAAAAAAGTTAATTATATTCCAATATTTAGATGCACTGCTCTCGGCTGGTGCTGCTGCAGATTTTCAGCGCACAACCAAAATCAATGCTAGGCAAATGCAAGTACCAAATCTAGCACCGCTTATATGTGCGTTATACAAATTAACCCTCAAAGCCGACCTTAAAATAATACGAGTATTAAACAGAAAAACAGCATAATTCGATTAGTCTGAGCAGCTGAATACATGATACAAGACCCGAAAAACATACAGTATATATGGATAACTGAGAACGGCAAAGGGATTGCACATGGCTACGTGAGAAATATTTCATGTTCTCAGCTCAGTTGCTCTCCGTTTTATTCGATATAGGCACATAGATATAGTTCATCAAGGAATACATCTGTTATTATTCGTAAGAATATAAAAGTTCTCTGGCAATCTTTCCATTTTCTCCTTTCGGGAAGAATCCACCGGGAACATGTTCACTCCCAGTTCCATATACAATCCTTAAAATTTCACGCGGTGTTCGAGCGTAAGATAAGGAATTATAGTCAGCCGCCAACACATTGCTAGTTGTTCGATTCTCTGCTCCTAAATTTAGAGGCACACAGATACCTTCATCTTTAATGCCGCATATTCCTAATTTATTCCTGAGCTCTGAGATACAGTCTGTAAATTCAGCGACAGTGTAATCATATGGGTACACTTTATAATCTGCCCTCTCGTACAGATACATCCGTATGACAGCGTCCTGCCCAGCTTCTACTCCTAATAAACCTGCTAACAACTGCAAAACACACCAATATGCAGAACTTATTACATAAAAATTAACATTCAGATATGAACGACAATGAACTGGACAACTTATATAATGATACAGACAGAGTTCATACCCATTTTGTTTTCCATCCCTTCATGAATGGATTCGCACCAACGTAACCAGTAAGTCAACTTCTTGATATCCAAACTCCTCGATGATACGGTTAACAAGTTCATCAAGATTAGCTTTCTGTGCTCCAATTGGCGGTGGTCCACCCATTACTAACTCCGGAGCGACTTTATATGGACCATAACCCAGTGCTCCATACAAGAAATAATCAGCTTCCAAGTGTTCGAGATTCAAAGGAAATTGCAGCAAATGGACATCGTTGGGGTAAATTGGAATCGCATCCGGAGGATGAGTTGGTCCACAGATTGGTTCTAGTGTTGGAGGAAAACCTGCCGAGTTCATGACCGGGAACATGAGCATGAACAATGCTGAGAGAAAGAAACTAGAAAATGAAGTGTCCATATTTTAAGAAGAAGCGAGGAGGCTGAGATAATTCTTCTAACTTGAGATTTCAAGCAACGGTATCAAATGGAAGTGTCTCGAAGTGGATATTCTCAACCCATAACGAGGGAGATTGCTTCCATAAACTCTTTACTAGAAGTGGTGAATATTCATGAAGGGGTCGTAGACTCTAGATTGTGGATGGCGGATAGAAACATTACGGTTGATGCTTATACGGTTAAATACGTGTTTGATTCTCTTTGTGACCAAGGTGATGCTAGCTTCCCAAGTGAGATTATTTGGAGTCGACATTATCTGTACAAAGTAAACTTTTTTCTATGGCTTTTATACCATGAAAGGATGATGACGGCGGACAAGCTTATTAGAAGGGGTATGGATGTGGATAGGGTGTGCCGGTTTTGTGAAGAAGAAGATGAAACAAGTGCCCATTTATTCTATGATTGTTGGCGAACAAAGAGAATTTGGGATTATTTTGCCGAAGGATGCAACTTCAATTGGAATTACGATACTAATATTTCCGCAACTATAAAAACTTGGAGTCATGATTGGGGCGATGAAAGACTTGACCGTATATGGAACAACTTACCGGTTGCAATATGGTGGTGCATTTGGAAAGAAAGGAATTCTATAATCTTCGATCACAAAAAGAGAAACTTGGAAAATCTAATTCGAGATATTAAGATTCAAGCTTATTTTTGGGCGGAGTCAAACACTAAAATGTTGGGTTTGACGGCTAACATGATGATAGCTTTATGGGACTCGTATTTCTATCGGCCGCATTGAGTTGGATATGAGATGTTTGGTGGTTATTTCATTTTTTTTACTATGCTCACTTGGCTATTTGTTCTTTGCTCCTTTCTTTGGTGATCGATTCCAAGCTCGGTCTCCTTTTTTTATGTCGGTTGTATTTATTGGGTTGAGGTACCCCTAAATACCTCTTTACAATGAATTTTTTTCTATTGACGGATCAAAAAAAACATGAGTAGTCAAATTTATAGTGATTAAAAGTTCTTAAAACTTGTATTTAGTTGCTGATATGTACTAATCTAAAAGCCATTACTGGACAAATCTATATAAGTTGATATGAACCATTTAAAGATTATTCATCTGCGCAAGCAATCATATAAGATAGTTACTTACAAGAATTGTTCACTTCATTTTACAAACTTTTGATATTCTCATACCAAAGAGAGTAGTCACTTGCCAATTATTTTGGTAACTTGGGTGTCCCGACTTATCGTGTTTGAGTTGGGGGTAAAAATGCAGAATTATTGTCACGAGTAAAAGTGTAAATAAAGTTTTGTAACCTAATTTTTTTGGTTTTCCCTATTTCCCTTCTCACTTTTCCTATTTCCTACCAACTTTAGTTCCCATCCCCAGTAACCCTCCTATCCTCACTTTTCCTATCTTCCATCCACTTTAATTCCCATCCCCAATAACCCTATGTACCACCCATATAAATTTTCGTATACGGGCTGTGAGTTATAACCCCAAAGGTGTCACTATCCATCCACAAAAAACCAACCAAAACAAAAGTAACACAAAAACCCCAAATAATATGAATATTTGAGGTTTTTGTATCAATATCCACCACTACCATCACCGACCACCACCACTACCATCACCAACCACCACCACCACCATATCCACCATCAATATATACCAGCACTACCATCACGAACCACTACGATCACCAACCACGACCACCATCAACTACCACTATTAGCAACCAACACCACATCCACCAACAAATATTAGCACTACCATCACCTTAAAAAGCACCACCACCAACCAACACCACCACTAACCAGAAACAGTACCACCAAAATTTGGTTTCATCATAAACTTACTGTTTCATCATTAAAATCTTCGGTTTCATGATAAAAAAAATAGGCAAAAATAAGATGAAACCAAATTAGGTTTCATCATAGAATTTGATGAAACCAAGTTTAGTTTCATCACAGAATTGGATGAAACCAATTTTGTTTGGGGTTTTTGTATCAAATTTAAAAAAATTGGGGTTTTTGTATCAAATTTGTTTAATATGGAGTTTTAATGGATACCAACATTTGAATGGAGTTTTTGTACTCCAAATTTGGTCACCTTGTTGTTTTACTACTAGTTCTGTTTGGTATATCTTACTTAAACACCATCTTTTGAAATTTTATATACGCCTAAGAATAAAATTAACAAAAAGATACCCAATCAAAAAAAAATAAAAGAAAAAAATAAAAGGAAAACAAATCACGAATCACTTTTTCTTCTTCTCCGCCTTTGACCACAACATCTTCTACTCCGTCACTTCTTCTTCCGACTCATGGTAGTAGTTGTCGTCTTAAACTAGACACCGCACCAAAACCTTTTAGACGGTTATACTGCCTAATAAGTTCATGACCAATGACCACTAAAATACATTGGAAGTATCAATGGACTTGAGTTAAACTAGTCCTACTCATTCGTGATGCAAGCTCACACTGGATGATGTCGTGCAGTACATTTTATGGCCACTAATAATTAAGTTAAAAATTTGGTACTCGGCAGTTGTGCAGAGTTTGGACCGGAGAGAGTATGCATATCGAAATTAGCGAGAGTTTGGAAGTGCTGTGGAGGCTAGATAGTTCAAAGGATTGTTTGATAGCTAGAACGGTTAAAGGATTGTTTGATAGCCAGAACCGTTATTAATTAGGTTACTTACTAATCTCCAAATTTTATTCACAAAATGTTTTTTTAATAAAATTAGTTAATTTTTTGGATGTTAGATTCATTTAGGATTTGGATATTTTTCTGTAGAGTTCCAATAATGGGGCCTTCCATAATACTCCCTCCATACCACATATATATAAGCGGAGAGAGACATTTCTCTTAGATTAAGAAAATTACTTGGAATTCATAACTTTATATGTTTTTTCTAGTTATACTCTTTATTTTATTCCCAACACAATTTCCTATGTACCATAAATAAGGGTATTGTGGAAAAACTTATCTGGGAAACATGATTCCGCCTATCTAGTGGGACAAGCAAAAATCAAAATTCCGCTTATATAATAGGTACGGAGGGAGTAATGATTTACTAATTAATTGCCCATCAAATTGTATATTGTTTCTAACTTGACTGTTTTTTAGTGGTTTTGTTTAATGTGAAGGAGAGATTGATGAAGGTTTAATGGAGATGAAGATGTGAGATTAATGAAGAAGAAGACAAGTAAATGGTAGTAGTCATAGTAATTTGACTATTTTATGTGGTACACAGGAAAAATTAGAAAGGAAAAATAGATTAATTTCAAAAATTGTGAAGAGGTTGGGAAATAGGAAAAGTGGGGATGGGAAATAGGGAAAACCCATTTTTTTCTTCCTTATATGACAAATTGTTACACCCGCAAATGTACCTTTGCAATTTTTGGCTTGAATATGACCCGACAATACAGTGGCTCAGTGAAAACTAGTCACCTACTCGTACTTCAACCTTATAAATTTGCAACAATGCAAATATCAACACTCTTACCAGGTAGGCAACAAAAAACGTACTTGATTTTCTCTCTACCTTCGATTGTAGCCCGTACTATAAACATGGGTCAGTGTCATGATTGCGCTTCACAGAAAATGGTACTTACGAATAACAAGAACACATAGACAAGCTTTAAGCCAACAAAATTATTTTCATTAACTTAGTGGAAGATTATAAAAATTCGGTCCATCCAATGGACTTACAAGCTTATCGCCGAACTAAACTTAAACTCACTCTACTACAATGTTGGTGCCTATATTATTGAAGGACTTCCTATCACAAATGTTCTTTGTCCTGTTTATAACGCCAAGAACATAGCCAAACCGTGTGCTACCATTTCACAGCCTATGAATAGCCATTTGTCTATAAGTAGTTTTCCTAACCGCCAAGCGCTTTTCAATTGCTAGCTTTTGTGCTATATTTGGTGGTTAGGCATTGCCAAACAAGGTTATAAACCCAGTTTATAACCGTGTTAAGGTAAATCATTGATCTGGCATGCACATACAACTCGTAACCGTAATCCTTAGCTAATGTACTGCCATCATTGCGTTATAATTGTCCCGACCATGCACTTAACTCATTTAAATGCTCTCATATGAGTAAAGTCAAGCCATTCATGACATGGTCTACTGCTATGAGCATACATATTATTTCTAACTTTAGAGAAATTCTAGCATTTTGGGACTCTCCTTGGCGACAACGAAGTTTCTTTCTTAAAGAATCCTATTACAGGGACTCCAAAGATTTGGTTTTGAGTGATCCTATGGATTCAAATGTCCTAGATATGGATGAAGGGGGATCTAATCTATAACAAAATATCCTTTGATAACTAACCTAATCACCTAACCTAAAATCTACTCCCTCCATCCCATTTTAGATGAAGGTTTAAGCTTTTTTACAAGTCTCATATTCCTTGAAGACTTTCATATTCCCCCCGCCCCCCCCCCCCCCCCCCAAAACTTTCCTGTTTTTTCCTTGCTTTGACTTGATTTTTTTTCCCCAAAACTTTCCAGATGATCAGCTATTGTTCAAATCAGTAATCAAAATCATGATCAAGACATTATGCCAAAGTCTAATCTATAGGCGGATTTTCAGACTGAGAATCATTCAATATCTGCATGTCCTATTTTTCAACCTAAAAATCAGTCACAGAATTTTTCAAATTGTTATTCTACGTCAAATCTGGTGCTAAAAAGGCTTAATAAGGTTTGGAGGAAGGTGGCCAAATTACAGCTAGGGGCTAACCATGTTGATAAAGGCAAGTCTATTGTTAAAAACAGTTCAATTGGGTTCGAAGATGAGGTTGCTATCCCATGGGTAACAGTGAGTAGAAAAAAGACGGATTCGGGTCGATATATGGGCCAGATGGGAAGAGTGTTACCCAAAAGGGTATCAACTCTACACCATTTAAGGGTGGAACTCCTGCCCATGACTTGAGGGAGAATTCGGATCTTGATATGGACTAGATGGGGAGAGTGGTATCTAATGGTGCGGTTTTAGACCTAGATATCGGCTCTACATAGAATAAGGGTGGAACTCCAGTCCATGATCCGAGTTCTTCTGAACCGTTGATTCTTTCTCACTTAAATTCAAATTCTATTGGTCATTGTATACATCAAGTACAAGACCAATCAGAAGACTCAGATTTTACTCAGCCGTTGGATTATTTAGATTCATCTAATCCTGTGCTTCAAATTTCAAAAACGTTAAATGAGTCTGAGAATCTAATTCTTGGTAACAACTCAAACGGTCATGAATTGAATGATATTGAGAAGCCGATGAACTTTAATAACTATTTGGGTATCTCTACTGATCACCCTAAGGCTAGTTTGATTTGTACGTAACTTGTTGAAAGAACATCAAAGGAGTTTGTGGATTTGGAAATACCTCTGGTGGAAGATGATGATGGCTTGGGTCAATACGACAATGAAGAGGAAATTATTGAAGTTGCAAGGAAGGATGATGAAGATGGTAAGAATGTAAGATTAAGGCTCTCAATTGTGATCAGATTATGGAAAATTTGGAGTTGGATGAGGGTTTTAACCCCATTGCTTCTAGGTTTCAATTGTTTCTTAATGGATCACAAAATCCTAAGTTAGAACATCAGGGGTTTGGGTCAAGACCCACAAACTATTGCAATTAAAACGGCAATTGCTAAGCATAAGCCTACAATTTTCACTATTCAAGAAACCAAAACGGAATTAGTTGATGATAGTTTAATCAGATCCTTATGGGGCAGTAACAGGTGTAATTACATTTTTCTTGCTTCTGGTGGCATTATTGTCATGTGGAAGGAGGGTGTACTGGTGATGGAGGATCATTTAGTTGGAGCCTTCTCCATTTTTATTAAATTTAAAAATGTGCTTGATAATTTTAGATGGATTTTTACATCAGTCTATGGGGCATCTGATTCTGGCAATAGTTAAGGGACATTAGAGATCTGTTTGATGATCCTTGGCTCATTGGAGGTGATTTCAATGCTATTCTAAGTACTGATGAAAGAAATTTACCAGGTGGTGGAGCTGCAAACAGAAATTCCTTCAAAGCTTTTGTTCAGAGGTTTTCCTTGACTGATCTCCCTATGGCTGGTGGGAGATTTACTTGGATTAATTCTCAGCATCCTCCACTTTTAATCAGGTTAGATAGATTTGTTCTTTGTCCTGAATTCATAAACCATTGCCTCTCTCCTATGCAAGTCAGACTAAGAAAACCTATATCTGATCATGCTCCAATTATGTTGCATTGCAATTTTGGAGATAAATTGAAGTCCCCTTTCAAATTAGATAATTTTATTCTTCATCATCCTGACTTTCTCAATATATAAAGGGAACAAGCATAATTACAACATGCCTCTTTGTCCTTGAATGCTGCCAGAAGAGTTACTCAAAGAGCCAAAGAGAAATTGGCTAAAGATGTTGAGAGGAATTCAACTTACTTGCACCAGATAGCCAATTTCAAATATAAACTCAATAGCATCAACTGCTTCAAGATAGATGGAGCTTTATGTTTTGACAATAAACAAATTGCTGATGAGACTAAGTCATTCTATTCTTCTTTATTCACTAAAAAAACACAAAATTAGACATGGTTTGACAATCTGGTGGTTCCTAAGATTTCTGAAACAGATAGCATGCATTTAGAAATTCCTTTCTCAGAAGAGGAAGTGAAGAAAATAGCGGATCATTTTGGCACTAATGATGGTTTCACTATGGAATTTTATAAATATGCTTGGGACATCATTATGTATGATTTGATACAGGTAGTAAAAGAGTTTGAAGTTACAAGTAAGCTTGATTGGAGGATTAACTGTACCAACATCACTCTAATACCAAAGTGTACTGGGGTTGTATCTCTACATAACTTTAGGCCTATAAGCTTAATAGGAAGTGTGTAAAAACTTATATCTAAATTGTTGGCTGAAAGAATGAAACTGATTTTTCCTTCTATAATTTCTGAATTTCAGGGGGATTTTGTGCATGGCAGACAAATTCAAGATGGGATTTTAATAGCCTCAGAGCTTATTGATTCTAAACTGAGAATGCATGAGACTGGTTTGATTTGTAAGGTGGATTTTGAGAAAGCTTTTGATAATCTAAATTGGAACTGCATAGACACCACTCTAGGAAGATTTTGTTTTGGTATGAAATGGAGGAGCTGGATAAAATGGTGTATTTCTACTCCAAGATTTGCAGTTTTGTTGAAGGGAGAAGCAACTGATTTATTCAGAAGTCAGAAAGGCATAAGACAGGGAGATCCAATTTCTCATTTTCTTTTCATTTTAGTAGTTGAGGTCCTTTCTCTCATGTTCAAAAAAGTTTTTTATGATGATTTAATCACTGGTTTTAAAGTTTCTCAACATGGAACAATAATTAGTCATTTCCAATTTGCAGATGACCTTGTGGTGTTTCTCAAGGATGATGAAGTGCAGGTTCAAAATTTGAAGCATATTCTGACTGCTTTTGAGATGATTTCTGGTCTGAAAGTGAATTATAGGAAGAGCACTATTGTAGGTCTAGGACAGTTGCATAACAGAGATGCGTGTGTTGATTCTTTTGGGTGTTCCAGTTCTCAGTTACCCATAAATTATCTTGATATTTCTATTGGCAGTAAGTCTAAAAGAAAAGTGGTTTGGTGTGATATCATTCTTAGAGTCCAACAGAAACTAGCAGCTTGGAAGAAAGTTTATTTATCTAAATGTCAAAGACTCATAATGATTCAAAGTGTTCTTGCAAGTTTACCAGTTTACTACTTATCAATGTTTCAAATGCCTATATCAGTGTCTAAGGAGCTGGAAAGATTAATGATAATATTTTTATGGGGTTCAACCAATTATGTGAAGAAGAAAAGTTGGGTATAGCATGGTCTAAAGTCAATTTAGGGGGGGGGGGGGGGGGAGGAGTAGGCATAAAGAAATTACATATTGTTAACAAGGCTTTACATGCTAAGTGGATTTGTAGATATGGGTCTGAAAAACAAGCTCTCTGGAGGAAGATTATCAATCAAAATTTTGGAGGTGATGTTGAGGCATTATTTCCAAATCAGCACAATAGAGCAGTTTGTCACAGTCATTGGCTTGGAATTCTAAAATCCAAAGAATTTGTAAAAGAGGGCACAATCCTTACTGTGAGAAGTGATAACTGCACTCACTTCTTGGAAGATGTCTAGGTAGGTGAATCTAGTCTTAAAAGCTTATTTCCTAATTTGTACAGGATTTCAAGAACTAAACACAAGATGGTGAAAGATTTGGTTTCTTCTAATGGAGCTTGGGATTTCCAGTTCTATAGAAATCTAAAGGATCATGAGATTTTGGATGTTGCAAATCTCTTGCAGGTTATTGGTGAACCTCCTCTGAATGTTGATGAAGATGTAGTAAAATGGAGATATGGGGATTCTTTTACAATAGCTAATGCTTATATAGCTTTGGAAGATGGGGGTCTTTTGAGATTTCTAGATAAACAGTTATGGAACTCTAAAGTACCACTAAATGTTTCCTTTCTAGTTTGGACTTTGTAATACAAAGTTGCATCAACTCTAGATTTCTTGTTCAGGGCTGGTTTGGTTCAAGATGCTAATTGCTTGTTTTGTAATCAATGTGCAGAGACAAATGACCATCTATTTCTTCATTGTAACTCTGTTACTAGCATTTGGTCTTATTTTCTTGGTGGTTTTGGAGTTTTTCGGGCTCTAGCTGGCTATGTGAAAATGAATTTATGGGAATGGGGATCTAAGAAGGACTCTACCAGATTGAACAAAATTTGGAGCTTACCGCCTTTCGTGATATGGTGAAGAAGCGTAACAATCATCTCTATAATAATCACTCTAGAAATGTTAATCAGTTGATAACAATAGTTAAATGCTTGTTGTATTCTTGGGCTTTGAACTCAGACATTTTCTATGGCTTTCCGCTATCCACTCTGATCTGTAACTAGGATGCAGTGATTCGCTGATCCTGTTAGAGCACTGCTCGTTCGAACTCGCAAGCGTTGCTATCTCAAGCTTGTTTGTCAAGTTTAGTTGCAAAAACTATAAGTCTTGATTTCTAGTCTACTTATAGCTAAGTATCGGACTAGGATAGAAAGTGTAGTTGAGCTCTAGACTCCACGACGTTCATCATACAAAGACGAACAACTACTCAAGGAACTGGTGGAACTTCATCGACAAAAAGGAATGTGGAGACTTGAACTTATCTATCACTCAAAAGTCTATCTACTCTATATCCTATCTTGAGACAAAAGTCGTATTGCTATATAGACTTCGATCATACATATTTGCTATTTCGAGCCGAGTTTATCTCGCTTATCTTTTTCTCGAAATATGTGTTGGTAAGCTTTCGCTTTAGCCAAGTTCATCTTTACTCGTGACGAAAGTCATGATAATTGTTTCAATCTCTTGAAAATCGATTTGATAAAAAATAGTGTGTGAATAACCGCTATATATAACATCCTCTAAGAATGTTTCAATGATTGAAATGAGAGTTTAGAATATATAACCTTGAATGGATATAAACATTGTATGTGAACTCATACTTGTGTAAGTCCATAATCCTTGAACCAAAGTATGCGTACCTTGCATTTAGGATAACCGAAGCTAAGTCCGCGTACTGTCGGAAGTTCACATCCCATGAATTTCTGCTGGAGTTTGTGAACTGAAAACAAGCTCAGTCCGGGTACTTAAGTATGCGTACCCGTATGCGTACTTAAGTGGGTTATTTTCTAAAAACGGTTTATTCGTGAACTAAGACATTTATAAATTAAGGAATGCATATTTGCAAACCGTGGATATGATGTTCATGAATCGATTCGAGTGAATCAAAATCGTTTTTGTTTCGATTGTGTCTTGTATACTTCTACGAGATCTAAGCAAATGGACAACTCTCTAACTAGTTCATTTAAGTCACTTGAACTAGTTATGGTGAAGATGAATAAGGTTGATATGAAAGTGCCCATATGGCTAACCATTGGTTAACTACTGTTGAACCAACTAGGTGTACACGTTTAGGTATGGTTACACAAACCTAAATGAACGTGCATTTCATTTGTGTATGGCAAGCTAAGTTCGATCTAACGATTGAAAGATTTTAGCTTGAATCTAATCAGGTTTTCATCTAACGGTGAATATTGAATGCTTTGTTACCAAGGTAACTTAGATTGCAAACCCTGATTTGGAGACTATATAAAGGAGAACTCTAGCAACTGGGAAACCTAATCCCCACACCTCCTATGTGATACTAATTGTATAAGCTAGAGTCGATTCTCCTTTAACCTTAGGTTTCTATCGAGACCCTGTAGGTTGACGACTTGAAGACTTCATTGGGATTGTGAAGCCAGACCCAACTATTTTCTTTGTAGTTGCGAGATCTAATCTTGCTGTTTCCATCGTATTTGAGTACAATAGTAAGATTGACTTGAGATTGATTTCTACGATAGGCAAGATAGAAAAGAAGTCACAAACATCTTCGTCTCATCGTTTGTGATTCCGTTTATCTTGTTTCTCTAGTCGATTAAAATTATTATGAGGTGATTGATAATTCTAGGCTGTTCTTCGGAAATATAAGTATGGGTTATCGATTGGTTCCTGTTCACCTTGATTTATCAAAAGACGGAACAAAACTCGTAGGTATTTCTGTGGGAGACAGATTTATCTATTCTTGTAGACTTTTCTGTGTGAGACAGATTATTTTATTAAAGTCTTCGACTTTGGGTCGTAGCAACTCTTAGTTGTGGGTGAGATCAGCTAAGGGAATCAAGTGCTTAGTATCCTGCTGGGATCAAAGACGTAAGGAGCGCAACTGTACCTTGGATCAGTGTGATATTGATTGGGGTTCAACTACAGTCCAGACCAAAGTTAGTTTGTAGTAGGCTAGTGTCTGTAGCGGCTTAATACAGTGTGTGTTCAATCTGGACTAGGTCCCGGGGTTTTTCTGCATTTGCGGTTTCCTCGTTAACAAAACTTGTGGTGTATGTGTTATTTCTTTTTCGCATTATATTTTGTTATATAATTGAAATATCACAGGTTGTGCGTTGTATTGATCAATTGGTAAATCCAACCTTTGGTTGTTGATTGAAATGTATTGATCCTTGAACATTGGTCTTTGGTACCGTTCAAGGTATTTCTCTTGTATTCACCAGGTTCGCATATTTCTATTTGTTTGAGTAAGGATTGAATCGAGAAGTTGAGATATAACTCTTTGATATACTTTTTATTAAGATTGAGTCTGACTGTCTAGTTGATTCTCTTAAAAGTATATTGGAGTTAGTCCATACAGATTGCTAAGCGAAATATTGGGTGAGGTTGTTGTAACCCCACTTTTTCAATTGGTATCAGAGCAGGCAAACACATTTAAAGAACTCATAAGTTTATATTTGTAGTAATCTGACTCTATGGACAGAAGTGTTATCTCGATAAATGCACCACCAGATCCAGGGATTCCAGAATCTTATTCCATGACTGATTTAATCAAATCTGTAAGAGAAATTCTATCTAAACCTCCGCCAGGTTTAAAATCCCTTGAGGTTTTTTCAGAAATTGAAAAGAAACTTGAAAGCTTATCTTCTGATGTTGATTTATTTCTCCAAAAGGAACAAGAGTCTCTTGACAGGATAAATCAAGTTATGCTGAATAATATTTATGTTGAGGTTGATATTGATTTGCCAATCAGTGAGAGTAATGCTCCTCCTCTACGTAATTCAATTAGTTGCAACAAACTAAACAAATTACAAAAGGAGTCTAAACCTCAGTCATATGAGTATGTCAACTCTATACATGAATTTATTCACTGCTCAAATCCTAATACTTCCTATCAAGATAGTAGTAGTACCTTCTCTTATGAGGAAGTCAGGATGTCTTCTTTTGTCAAAAGAGTTTCCCTTCACAATACTAAAAACTATCTGCAGAAGTTGTGTTTCACAAGTCGGAAAAAGAAAAATCAGAAACACAAGATTCCTTGGGTTTTCTTATAATTCTTTGATAGACTTATAAAAACATGGTCTTGGATCTCTCTCATTTCTGAAGTTTGTAAGAGTTGTTGGAAAGAAACATTTTCCTGGTGTCATGGCACCCAAGACTAGTATACACTATGTCTTGATGACCATACGTTTCTGCTCAAGAGATTTATTTGTTGAGTCCCTACTCCAAATGCCTTGTTTTAGTTATCCAAACAGGTCCCTCTTGCACTCGTGTGGTTCACACAACTTGAACTCTGTTCCCGTACATTTTCAAATCCAGAACGCACTCGAACCAGCTCAAGTCCACCGCTCGAAACATTAAAAGAGGAAAACCAACTTTGTTCTCCTCGCCTCTTCTTCTTCTCAACAGTTTGTGAACGAAAGGAAAGAAACCCAAACTGTTCGTGAACTGGTGTCTCCCATAACCTCAATTCTCAGTCTTTTTGAGTGTTCTTGGATTCATTATCCTCACTACAAAAAATTACTCTACGGGTTGTCGTTCATTGCTCGTTTCCTTGCAATACAGGTGTCCCACCATTAGCAACAGTTCGTGAACAGGAAAGGAAAATTCAACAGTCCATAAACCAAGTAAGTTTCTCAACTTTTCCTTGAGAGCTTTTTTTTTTGCCAAAAATGGCACATATGAGAGCTAGTCATGCTGGTAGTTCAAGTGGTCAAGCAGGGGATAGTTCCTTTTTCGATCCTAGTATCCGTGCTAGGTTTGTCAACCCTGCTGCTCGTGTACTCTATTTGGAGTATAAGAATAAACAACCAATTTTTGAAAGGTATTATGATGAGTCAGAAATTGAGGTACAAGGTTTATCTGATTTTTTCAAAAATCACTCCTGGGGTATTATTCACAAGCCATTAGGAACTGCCCTTATTGAAATGATTGCACAATTTTATGCTAATATTCATGATCCAGACCCAGCCAATTGCATGTTCAAGATTATGGTTGGTGGTATTACCTTCACTGTGGATCGTCATATTATTTCATACTTGTTGGATTTTACTCATATTGGTAATGCTCGATTCCCTCCCCCTGAGAGTGAGAGACTAAATCCACAAGTGATGTCAAATCGTCTCTTTAATAGAAATGTCTCTCGGAGAGATGGTAAGATTTTTGTTGGTGGTGCTGGCTTGTTCCTCAAAGTCGTTGCGAAACTTATTGTGGCCAATATGATGCCAAGCGCTATTGATAACAATCTCTGGACCAAGTCTCTTGTTGAGTTTATCTGTTATATTGTTGAAGAGAGAGACATTGATTTTTGTGGACTTATTGTTAATCAAATGATAAGTGTGAAACTGACTTCAAAGAAAACTCTAGGTTTTCCTTGCCTGATCATAAGGATTTGCAGTCACTTTAACATGACTCCTTTTGGAACTGAGATTGGTGGTCCAAAGGTTCTGAGTAAGGCTAGCATCAAAAAGATGAAGCAATCTTCAACCAGTGTCCCAGCAAGTACCTTTGCAGCTGCAAACTCTGAACTTACTCGTCTTCAAGATAAATTTGATTGCTTGAAAGAGCAGATGGAGTATGCTAAGGCAAAACATCAAGATCTAATTGAGAAATTTTATGAAATTGCTAGAGATTATTATGGGAGAAGAGATTAATTCTAACTTTAGTAATTCTGTTACTTGCTTTATCTGTTAAACTTCTTGTGTTGATCTACTTTTAAAACCTTTACTTTAATGGTTGTAATAACTCTTATATTTAGCTTTGAATGATTTTATCTTTCAATTAAATTGCTACATATGTTAGATCCATAAGAAGTACAAATAATTGTGGTCAAAAGTTAAGTCCTTCATATGTCGATATGCAAGTATTGATAAAAGATTGAATGAACTTTTGACAAAACAAAAGAAAAGCCTATTATGTCATTATGCAAATATTGATGAAAGATAGGATGATCTTTTGTTTACAAAGATTAAGTCTATTATATGTCATTGTGCAAATGGTGATAAAGAATAGAATGAATCTTTGTTTATTCCGCAGTATTGATCTTCCCTGATCCATATACTTATGTTAAATACTGTGCGGCTCCGTAAGTTCTCTTATGTGAGCATATCCAATTAAATTAATCATGGGTTCTCTTGTGGTTAATTTAATTTAGTTTTTGGATACAAATTCATATTCTTATGTGATTTGTTAATGTCCAAAGAAATCCTTCTTTTCTTGTGAAAGTAAGGTCGCTCTTGTTGTTCTTTCGGGAATGACATTTTATGGGGGAGAGTTCTTAATTGAACTTGTGCTTAATTGCCAAATCTTTGTGGGAAGTGCGGCTGTGGAATATTATAGGGGTTATCTTGTATCTTTATGAACTCCTTGATGAATGCATTTAGTTTCGACTATATGATTGCATCTAAAAAGTTGGTATGTACTTTCTTTTGGTCATGAAATGTCTCTATGGAAATTTTATTAGGATCCCACTAGTTTTCGTACCTTTGCCAATTTTATTGACAAAAAGGGGGAGAATTAATGTGTAGTTCACACTAAAAATACATATGGTTTTCGGATCATTATGTAAGGGGGAGCGGTTTCCATGTGAGATGGAGTATTGACTAAGGGGGAGTGATACATATCACCATAGTATTGTTGTCGAAGTTGTGATACAATTGAAGTTTGATGATGTGTAATAATACTATGACACTGTGTAACAATGATTGAGAGCTATTGTTTTCTCATTGTTATGGCTACAGATCTTCAACAACGGTGATGCTGATTTGAATATCTTTGGAATCATTGGAGTACTTGGAAGTGACGAAGATTTCGAGTAATGTTGAAGAACCAAGGAAATCATGCATGTGGATGAGAAGCTGCAAAGTTTATTTATTTTGTATTCCATATGTATTGATAGTTTTGTCACTAAAATTGACAAAGGGGGAGATTCTTAGAGCACTGCTCGGTCGAACTCGCAAGCGTTGCTATCTCAAGCTTGTTTGTCAAGTTTAGTTGCCAAAGCTATAAGTCTTGATTTCTAGTCAACTTATATCTAAGTCTCGGACTTGGATAGAAAGTGTAGTTGAGCTCTAGACTCCACGGCGTTCATCATACAAAGACGAAGAACTACTCAAGGAACTGGTGGAACTTCACTGACAAAAAGGTATGTGGAGACTTGAACTTATCTATCACTCAAAAGTCTATCTACTCTATTTCTTATTTTGAGAAAAAAGTCGTATTGCTATATAGACTTTGATCATACACATTTGCTATTTCGAGCCGAGTTTATCTCGCTTATCTTTTTCTCGAAATATGTGTTGGTAAGCTTTCGCTTTAGCCAAGTTCATCTTTACTCGTGAGGAAAGTCATGATAATTGTTTCAATCTCTTGAAAATCGCTTTGATGAAAAATAGTGTGCGAATAACCGCTATATATAACATCCTCTAAGAATGTTTCAATGATTGAAATGAGAGTTTAGAATATATAACCTTGAATGGATATAAACATTGTATGTGAACTCATACTTGTGTAAGTCCATAATCCTTGAACCAAAGTATGCGTACTTTGTTGTTTAGGATAACCAGATGTAAGACCGCGTACCTATACGCGTACTGTCGGAAGTTCACATCCCGTGAATTTCTGCTGGAGTTTGTGAACTGAAAAAAGATCAGTTCGGGTACTTAAGTGTGCGTACATGTATGCGTACATAAGTGGGTTATTTTCTAAAAACGGTTTATTCGTGAACTAAGACATTTATAAATTAAGGAATGCATATTTGCAAACCGTGGATATAATGTTCATGAATCGATTCGAGTGAATCAAAATCGTTTTTGTTTCGATTGTGTCTTGTATACTTCTATGAGATAAAAGTAATTGAACAACTCTCTAACTAGTTCATTTGAGTAACTTGAACTGGTTATGGTGAAGATGAATAAGGTTGATATGAAAGTGCTCATATGGCTAACCATTGGTTAACTACTGTTGAACCAACTAGGTGTACACGTTTAGGTACGATTACACAAACCTAAATGAATGTGCATTTCATTTGTGTATGGCAAGCTAAGTTCGATCTAACAGTTGAAAGATATTAGCTTGAATCTAATCAGGTTTTCATCTAACGGTGAATATTGAATGCTTTGTTACCAACGTAACTTAGATTGCAAACCCTGATTTGGAAACTATATAAAGGAGAACTCTAGCAACTGGGAAACCTAATCCCCACACCTCCTGTGTGATACTAGTTGTATAAGCTAGAGTTGATTCTCCTTAACCTTAGGTTTCTATCAAGACCCTGTAGGTTAACGACTTGAAGACTTCATTGGGGTTGTGACGCCAGACCCAACTATTTTCTTTGTAGTTGCGTGTTCTGATCTTGCTGTTTCTATCGTATTTGAGTACAATCGTAAGATTGGCTTGAGATTGATTTCTATGATAGGAAAGATAGAAAAGAAGTCACAAACATCTTCGTCTCATCGTTTGTGATTCCGCAATATCTTGTTTCGCTAGTCGATTAAGATTATTGTGAGGTGATTGATAATTCTAGGCTGTTCTTCGGGAATATAAATCCGGGTTATCGATTGGTTCCTATTCACCTTGATTTATCAAAAGACGGAACAAAACTCGTAGGTATTTCTGTGGAAGACAGATTTATTTATTCCAGTAGATTTTTCTGTGTGAGACAGATTTGTTTATTAAAGTCTTCGACTTTGGGTCGTAGCAACTCTTAGTTATGGGTGAGATCAGCTAAGGGAATCAAGTGCTTAGTATTCTGCTGGGATCAGAGATGTAAGGAGCGCAACTGTACCTTGGATCAGTTTGAGATTGATTGGGGTTCAACTACAGTCCATACCGAAGTTAGTTTTTAGTAGGCTAGTGTCTGTAGCGGCTTAATACAGTGTGTGTTCAATCTGGACTAGGTCCCGGGTCTTTTATGCATTTGCGGTTTCCTCGTGAACAAAACTTATGGTGTCTGTGTTATTTCTTTTCCGCATTATATTTTGTTATATAATGTAAATATCACAGGTTGTGCGTTGTATCGATCAATTGGTAAATCCAACCTTTGGTTGTTGATTGAAATTGATTGATCCTTGAACATTGGTCTTTGGTATTGTTCAAGGTATTTCTCTTGTATTCAATCAGGCTCGCAGATTTCTATTTGTTTGAGTAAGGATTGAATCGAGAAGTTGAGATATAACTCTTTGATATACTTTTTATTAAGATTGAGTCTGACTGTCTAGTTGATTCTCTTAAAAGTATATTAGAGTTAGTCAATATAGATTGCTAAGCGAAATATTGGGTAAGGTTGTTGTACCCCCACTTTTTCAGATCCTCTTTTAGCTTCTTGTCACTGTTTTAGTGACTCGAACTTTCTTTTATAAAATTTTCCCTTTTCCGTCAAAAAAAAGAAAAGAACAAACTTAAAATATAATATGGGATCAACTTCCAAATTAAGACTCTTAAAGAATCCACTAGTGTACAAGATCTAAGAATTAAAAATTAGGAGATTTAACTATTTCATGAGGTATTATTGAGGGCATATATGGAAAACATTTAATCTCTTTCAATTTCCATAATCTGTGTGAAAACACCCACAGCTTCATCTATACTGGGACAGAGGGAGTAATTAAGATCAAAATTCCCCAGTAATCTGCAGAATGCCACTAATGTCCTTGCGAACAACATCCGCCTTATAAGAAGGAAAATACTTCTCCATAAATAGCTTTTTCATCTCAGTCCATGTTGTAATACTCCCTGGAGGAAGGTAATACAACCATTGTTCTGCTAAATCTATTAATGAAAATGGGAAGGCTTGCAGCATAACCCTATCACTGTCTTCGGTACCTTGCCTAAGACTTGTCATCTTGTGCTGAAATTTTTGAAGATGACGGTTATCTCAAAAATAAACCTAAAAATAAAATAAAAATGTCTCTTCTTCTTCCTCTCTTCTTCTCCTCGCCTCTTCTTCCATTTTTCCTTATTCAACGACGATTATCTCAGCCGATAATAACTTCAATTGGTTAAAATTATTGAAGATAAAAAAAC
>JAJJMB010007708.1:6998538-7096719 GCA_023531105.1 Papaver atlanticum
AGCCGATAATAACTTCAATTGGTTAAAATTATTGAAGATAAAAAAACACATTTTGGGGGTCACTTCCACAAATTTGGGATACTAATGGTTACATGGGGCTGTATTTTCATTAAGGGGGTATTTGTTTGTGATGAAATATCAATACCGCCCTTTACCCTAATAAAAACTAAATAAATAAATAAATAATAATTTGAGGTTGGTATCCCCCATTTCCTCAAAACTGTCTGCTTCTCTTCTTCTTCTTCTTTCATAACTTATTTATTTCATCGCCAATTAGTCGACGATTCCAAAAATTTCTTCGTCCATTAATTTTTGTACTGTTGTGATTGAACTGTTTAGGTTTTAAATCAAAAATTAGATAAAACTGAAGAGTTACAGAGTAACTGTCAGTATTAATTTATGTATGAATGCAATGCTGACTATTATTGTCGGCATTGTTTCGTGGATAAACCCAACGCCGACAATTTTAGTCGATATTGTCTTTTTTGAATGCAATGTTGACTGCTATGTTACTTAATTGAGCTTTTTGCATGTTAGGAGTCGGCATAGTCGATTTAAATTATATCAATGTCGAGTTTTGGTTATTTTTGTCGGCATTGTTTCAAAATTTAATTACAATAATGCTGATTATATAATTTTCTCTATTGTCCTATTGTTTCAAAATTGCATTTCTCTGCTCCGAAGTTGACCACAAACGACATTATCGTGAAACACTTTTCGATGCCGACTGTGAACTTTACATATATATGTCGACTCTTTGTTTGATAATACCAGTTGGTGTTTGAGGTTAACAACAAGACAGCTAGGTTGCGCACCCAGGAGATGGGATTAATGTTGTTTAAAAGTGACATTTTTTACTTCTCAGTGTCTTTGTCTAGAAGAACTTTATGAAAAGGCGGGGGTATAACAACCACACCCAATAATTCGTTTGGCAATCTGTATGGACTAACTCCAATATACTTTCAAGAGAATCAACTAGATAGTCAGACTCAATCTTAAGAAAAGTATATCAAAGAGTTATATCTCTATTTCTCAATTCAATTTGCAATCAAACAAATAGGAATTTGCGGGCCCGATTGAATATAAGAAATAACTTGGATGGTATCAAAAACAAATATCCAAGTGTCAATCAATTTAATCAACAACCAAATGTTGGATTCCTAATTGATTGAACTTACGCACAACCTATGATATTTCAATTATAAAGATAAACAATATAATGCGGAAAAGAAATAACACAGACACCAGAAATTTTGTTAACGAGGAAACCGCAAATGCAGAAAACCCCCGGGACCTAGTCCAGAATAAACACATACTGATTATAAGCTGTTACACCAATTTCCTACTACCTATTCGGACTAGATGTAATACCTGCTTCAGTTGTATTCAAGCACTTATAAAACTCCTAGCAGAACACCGATTCTCCTTAGAAATTCTTCTCGTAAATCTTCTAGCAGAACACAAAGCTCTCTTTAGAAGATACAACAACACCGTTGATACTTTTCGATATTTTGTTTTCACAAAACACCGGTTTGATTTCCCTTTAGATATGAATCAAGGTTTTGGAAATCTTGTGTATTTTTCAATCAACTACCATACAAAAGTAGAGATACCGAAACAAACTTGTAGATTAGGGTTTTAACTTACAATCAGTATGCGTACACACAAGGAGTCCGTGAACCTGATTTTCGTAAGTGAACTTGGGCGATTCCAAAGATCAATTTCCAAGTTAAGAAAACCCTAATAATTCTACAACAAGAACAACTAGAATAAATCTAGAGATATCTTGTTTAAAACTTCTTAAGGATTTTTACGAGATACCTTAATCGAAGTTTTCTCTATCTTCCGATTTCGACTAACAATTGTTGGTATACGATCGGAAACTGAAATCTATCAAAACCTAGGATTTATGATCAACAACTCTTGAATGGTTTTATATCAGAAGAGAAAACCTTAGAAAAGACAAGAGGTGAAAAATCTAGATTACAAGTTGTATAATCAATCACGAAGATTAAATCCAACTCGGCTTTGTGATCCTCAATACAAAGACTTGTATCTCACTCTTGTTCACGAAGAACAGAAGACATGGAAAACAACCTTATGAAGCTTACACCAATTTTCCAAAGGGGATGAAAAACGTGTAGCACTCACGAACCCTTTATTTATAGTGAACAAGGTAGCTTGAAAGCTAAGCAAAGCTATTTTCCTTTTTCAAGACTCTCCTAATTTTGGGAGTCTTTCCTAAGTTACAACTCTTGCCAAAGTAATTAATTAGCAAATATTGTATTTATGTGAATAAATCACATTTTAACTTAGGTAGGAATTAAAAGTTATCACAAACACTTTAATATGATAATCAAATATGTTTGGAGTAATAACTATCTTGCCTAGATAAGGAAACATCATAAACTTGACCAAAAATGGCTTCTAGTCACGTAATTGGGCTCAAGTCCGTGAACCGTTACAAACAGTTCGTGGATTGTTTCCTACTAACAAACTGTAACAATTACAACAACACTTATAAATTTGACTTTAATAAATCACTCATAACTCCATCGTTATAACTCGGAATTAAGTGATTCTTGGCTCGTTGAATTCGTAAGCTCATTCACTATAACATGAGATCCTTTCTAGGGATAAAGGTTATTGTCACCGAAGTCGCGAATCAAATAACCTCAAGTATATATACATAAATGTACATTTACCGTCATAGGAATTGTTCCATAGAGTGAGCATTTGTTTCGATAGATTAGAAAGGTAGAATTGAAAAACAATCCAAATGAAATCGATTACCACATACCTTTGTTGATGAAGTCCTTGTTGATGTCTTCTTGTAGTCTTCAAACTTCATCCTTCAAGGATAGCTTCGATTCTACTTCTTAGACTTAATCTAGTCCTAAACTATCTTTAGTATACTAAATAAAGAATGCATTTTGGCAACTAAAATTGACAACTAACTTGACATACCAACGCTAGTGGGTTCAACCGAGCAATGCTATAACACTTTAGTTTTGTTCATTTTATAAGGATATGATATGATTGTAATTCGTATTTTACTCATTAGGCTATTGGATTAAGATGCGGAGCAAACAACGGGCATTGATATATATCTTCGACAATGCCGACTGTACATGGATATTTTGGAAATACCAAATGTCGGCATTGTTTTATGATGAAGGAAATGCCGACAAGAATCACATAAATCAATGGATGGCTTAGGGTTTGATTTAAGGTTCGATTTGAGGTTTTTTCATGGATGAAAGTTTGATTTTCTACAAAAGGTTACAATTGGGAGTCATTAAAATCAATGTAAGCACCGTCTTCTTGGTGAGATGAGGATTCCCCAACATCAAATTCCTCACTAGAATCTCTCATATCACTGAAATCCCCCAAAATCCTTCTTTTTCTATATCTTGTATTCTATAACTAAAACTTAAAAAGATAAATCAAACCCTAAAGGTTAATCTTAACACAATAATCTATTAACATTAATTTTGTTCTAATTTATCAAGGATAATTTAGCCATTACGAAATTTATTTGGATTAAGGGTTCTTTAAATTACTTCATAATGTTTTATTTTTCTGAGTATCCCCCAATTTGTGAGAGTATCCCTGTGGATGGTGAATTTTGGATAAGGGGAAAAATTGTCATTTCAATACCATAAGACAAAACTCAACTCTCGCAGGAGAGACTAAGCCCTTGGCCCTCAAGGCACCCATAGCCACGATTCTAGTATACGTCATCGCGATACACTACTGGTTGTGATGCCGTGATTCCTAGCGCACATCCTCGACGAGATACTGCTGATCACGTAGGTTCTATAGAGCGTAAAACATCCCCGAAAGACTTACGAACCATAACATCCATAATTCTAGCATGTCTTCGCGAGACACAGCTGGTTGTAACGCCATAATTCCTAGTATAAATCTTCGACGAGATACTGCTAGTCATGTAAGCTCTGTAGATACGTAAAAACGTCCTCGACGGACTTATGACCTAGAGCGGAGACATACATATCTCCTGTAAGCACGACTCACCGTATTTGAGATCAAGGACTAATTCCTAGTACATCATCGCGAGATACACTGGTCATGTCTACTCTAGGCCTTGACTCGATTCACTGAGGATTCCGAATAATTCATAGGACATCCCCGCCAGATATGTTGGTTATTCTGCCTCTGGGCTCTTTCGATAGACTCATAGAACATCCTTTCGAGATACACTGGTCATGTCTTCCCAAAATACGGACACAATTGACTCATAGCACATCTCTGCAAGATACGCTGGCAGAGACATTATTAGGCGTGCAAGCCTTCCTTTTTCTTCCGAAGATGTCCCAGCCTAGAGACTCAATCGCGTCAGCCAAATATTAGACGACCTCAGTCGCGTCAGCCAAACCGCAGATGGCCTCAGTAGCATCGGCCAAGTCTCAGACAACATCCATCACGTTGGCTAAATCTCAGACAGCCTTAGTCGCGTCATCCAAGCCTCAGATGGCCTTATCCATGCCAAGCCAGCTCTTTTCAAGAGTCTTATACATGTATAAGACTCAGGCACAAGCCTCACTTAGGGCTAAAGCCTATTTCTCAGCATCTCAAACACACTCATGACTAGTAAATTGGGTCGGAATTGTACATGTCTATCCAAAAACGTGGATATGCTCCCTTGAGCTCCGCATGCTCAATAAAGGGACCTACAAGCAATAATACGGTCTCCACATGACATATGTGACCGGTCATGGAGAGAGGGAGCTCAACCCTAGCTTCTATCACACTCTACACATGATTTCTGAGGCATTCCATGTCTTTTCACGTGACGCATACTAGTCATTCTCACAAATAAGAGAATATCTCTCTATCTTGGCCAACTCGGCTAAAGAGAATATTTCTCTCTCTCAACACATCATCACAAAGGCTAACTCATCTTCGCACAAATGGCGGGATATCAATTAGGGTTTTGGTCTGACGGTCTACGACACGTGTGAGAAATACGCGGCCTATTTCTCACCGCAGAAGAGAGTAAAGGCGGTGGAATAAAGAGATAAACTCAGCCTAGTTTATCTCTATCTATTCCTAAAGAGACGGGAGAAGTGCTCCGCACGAAAAGAAATCCCTACCTTCACCGACCTGAGATTAGAGAATTTAGCTATAAATAGGTCTTCTGTTTCTCCAAGATAATACATAACTTTCTCATAAACTCTATGAATAATTCTTCTCCAAACCCTAGAATTCTATGATTTGTCTCTTCATCTGCTTCCCTCCCTAAGACCAGCCCTAAGCCTCTTCCCTGTGACTGAAGCAGCCTTTGAACCACCACTATGCGTGGTTTAGGAGAAGACTGTTCATGCTCAACCTCCCGTAACTTAGTTTCAAAACCCTAGATCTCATTTTTAACCTCTCACTAATTTTATATAACTACATTTTGGCGACCACCGTGGGAGGTTGTCCACTCAGTTACAGATCTCAATCATGGTAATTATTAGGAAGGAATCCGATTCCACCAATCCAAACAAAAACATAATGTTGATTCAGTGTTTGTAATCCATTACAAACATGGTCGAGAGGGTAATAAATATCATCACTTTTCTCTTTCAGAGGATTGTTTGACCTTACTGAATAGTTTAGTGACGTTCAGGAGCACCTACATCTCTCCCTACATAACTATCTCTCCCTGCATAACGAAACGCCCTACTGCCTGATTTCCATAAAATCTACTGTTAATCCTTGAAAATGTTGGGTAAGGACAAAACCGAGCTCTTGGGGACTCAACAAAATCTTGCAAAATCTTAAATCGATATCAAGACTTATTTGAAAATGCCTTTTAGAGTTACCAGTAGGGATAAATCCAAAAAATCTAGATCGAGTACACGTTTCCTAAAAAAAGAGTACTAAAACTATTGAGAATAACACAAACGGGATCCAGTCTGTCAGCAATCGACCTCACCGGAGAAGATAAAGCTCATTACGAACGCGACAGAGCAAATGAGCAACCATGAAGTCGACCTTATATCTGAAAGACTTAAAGGACCAGATGATGCTCTAAACTTGGAGATTCTAACGAATATTTGTTTTAAAATTCGTTTAGGTCAAGGGCCCTCAACCTGATCACAGGGGACTCGGGAAGTTTACTTTACTTCATTATTTTAGTTATAACTCTTTCATTCTGTATCCGATTGACCTCGTTCTTTTTCCGTTGGATTTTTATTTCCGTCATTTACAGGATAAACTTACGAAAACTTAGAAAAGATCAAAGATCATGACCTAATCAAAAACATCGCCTAGCCACATACTGTCACAGATTACCATATCCATCCAAGATATAACTTGTCTCTCTTCCTGCTCTAGATGATCATAACCAGAACGCAAATATAAGATGAGACTAGTTTCCAAGACGACGCTCAGAAAAAACCCATACTTATCCAAAAATGCAAAGATGCTAATCAATATGCTACCTCAACACCTGTTCCGTCAGAAAGAAGAGGAACTAGCCCTAGAAATTGTATAACCAAGTCTCGATGAGCCTCCGGCTCAGCTGCACCAACGACTATCCAATTTCATTTGCCAATGGAACCTCAGTTCACCCAATACGGAAAAGGAGAATATTTTTGTAGTTGAATCTATCAAGGGGTAAAAAAAATCCGTAGTGATAGTCGTGAGGCCAATCATTTAGATAAAGACTTCACTAGTCGACATACAACCATGATCGTCTACTGTCAATGAAGTAAATAAGGGAATGAATCGATATCATAACTTTTCATCACCCAAGTCATAAGTTACTCATCCAGACGGTCGATAGTAGTTCTCACAGTGAAAGCCCATTCTCTTGGAAAAACCAGATAAACATGTTATTCCATGTATCAGAGTCATATGTGACTGCCGAAGGACAAGATACAATGACCACTTACAACATTATCAGGTCATGGTAGTACTTATCAAAAGGGAAAAAAAGATATACCTCTACAAATTTACTACAGAGTTCACATGAGTCCCCGTCAAGACATATAGTAGAGGCAGAACGACAACTTCATCTTGTCCACGATAAACCTGCGGCTAAGACCTCGATATGACTCTCTACAGGCATACCGCAGAGTTTCATTAATCTTGAACACTAAGAGGGTATTATTTCAACTTCCAAGCATCCCGAGTCAATAATAAGTCTTTGTCGAATCTAAAACAAAGGACTAACGAAGAACCATACATCCGACATTTGCATACCTAACAGAAGGCGACCCAGATATCCAATTCTCATATGGCATATCTGGGCAAGGGTCTCTAGTGAGTGGGACAGACTTATCATAGGAGACAACCAGACGGTTTCAACATGACTATATTCTTAGTACTGCATTTTTCATTCCTCACACCCAAAAGTTATTAGTTGGGAACTGGGGTCTAGAGATCGATATTTACATTGGTGAAGGGACTTATTAGTGACTCGAGAAATCTCTCATCTATCTTCAGTCTCGTCGAATTCCCTTCCATCAGCATCTATCTATTCAGCAGTTACGACTATGTCTCGGATCCTGACTAAAGATATGATGATTCAAATATGGATAGTTTTCTATAAGATGTTTTAGAGTTTTATACGCGTGTACCAGGACTATATTAATTATAAGAAGCATTCAAATCATTCCTTAACAATAAATGCATGCAAGAGACGAACTAGGGTTTATAATCGGTTGAAGACGAATCTATAGTTTCCATTATACTCACATGCGGCTCATAGACACATAACTCGACGAACTGGGAAAATGGGTAGAGAATTCGACAACACACCCTTGAAAAAAAAATAGCTGTCTATATCTCTCCTACCACGTGTTAAAAGGGTATGATGTTCCAAAATACGATTCAAGAGATATCATAAAAAAAACTCGAAGAAATTTCTAATGAAAATCTCTGGATTCCCGAGTTCAACTTCACGTGGACTTATCACCGGAAAAAATGCTTCAAATCCTAATTTTTCTCTAAAATAGGAAAGGCGGCTCTTTTCTGCTTGATAGTTCAACCACTGAAATCGGACGTCCAACGAAGTTTTTACATCCTCTGGAGTGAAGGTCGCGCAAGGGAGGAACTCCTATTACGAATTTAACTTAGGGTTTCCACCTACTAACATAATCGACGGAGCAATCTAGGGTTTGCATCAAGTTCGAACTCATGAGGGTCTCCTTCCTTTACCAGATGCATATGGGAAAGGACCATAGAAGAAAAATATCAACCCCGAAGAAATTCATCCAGCAAAGGCCCCTAGAGAAAATCTCGTGCTCCATGTTTAGCTGCTTCACTTTGGCCTCTGCATCTCGAGCCGCCTGCATGCTCTTTATCTATAATACGCTCCTCCAAATTAAGAACCCCTCTAAAAAGCGAGGATTTGAACTCAACTCACTCCAACGGACCCTGAAAAAATTGAGTCACTCTCGCAACCACCTCACATTGAAGCGAAGATTATTGTAGGTAGTCAACAATTCTCCCATCTCAGAAAGGAGATCAACGCCAAATTCACTTACGAGTACTTCATCTGAGTCCAGGATTTCCTAAGGACTGACGAAAACAAGACCAACAATAGTATATTCGGTGATATTTATCGGCAGTGCTTCATCTTTTTGAGTTTCTTCAATGAGATAAGTACTGATAACTAGGGACTGATAGGCGCTTGAGTCATCATTTAAGGTAGATCTTTCTTTTTCTATTCTCAATGAGCATATCCTGAGTATTCCCATAACATGAGTATACAAGTATAATGGAATATGATGGTCTAAAGGTATATATACGAAGTAAATATACATTCGTACTTTGATATCCTACCCTTATTTCAATGCTAAGAAATCTAATCCACGTCCCCAAGGATACTCATAGGTTTTGTTCGAACCGAAAAGAGCCAGAAAATATGTTTTGTGTAACAAATGGTAAAAGCGTATATTCATGTCACGGGTGGTCTATGACTTGAAGGGACTAAAATAACGTATTATACTAAGCTAAGGAATATAATCAAGTCATAATACTCCAAGGGTCATGCTTGAGGCGTCGGAACATGCCAGGAGTCCAAGGAACACAAGGATTTATCTCGTAATTAGGGTTTCTGTACACTGCAGCGGGAAAACGTGAAAACTGATGACAATCCATAAGGAATTTTGGTGTATTCTCCTGAGAAAATATGTTACCCTATGTCTCTAGTATAACATGTCAAAAGTGCGCCTCAATCGGATAAAATATCTAGGAGATGTTCTCCCAACACCAAAGTAAGTACAATCTGAAAAACTCCTGAAATTTTATACGGGATTTCTGAAGTCAAAAGTATACACGGATTTGATTGGCCAAACGAACTCGGAATCAAGTCATTATTTTTGCATTATAAAATTATCCTCTTATATTTTGAAGTTGGGTCCGGGGACTCAAATCAGAGTCCATGTCAAGAGTTTACAACCATTCTACGCAAGTCTCTCAAAATTGAAGTTTTCTAACGAACACCCAAACGAAGAGTCCTAATACAAGCATAATCGTGTGGAAGAAGGATGGACCGACCTCCATACCTAGTGCACGAATAAAATAGTTGTAAAATAGTTCTCTTTTAAATCCTAGCTCAAAAGGGAAGCCAAAAACCAAAAGGAAAAGAATTAGAGCCAAAAGAGAAAATTAAAGGAATTTGACTCAAGTAAGGAAACCTAGGGGTTTTCCTTCTTCCAAAACCTCTATAAACCATGTCCAAGCACCTATCATGCGCATGGATGCTCTCCTACGCCAGTGGGACGTCACTCATTCTCTCAAAAAAATTCGGAAGGACCAAAGATGAAGATAATTAGGGTTTTGAACCTAAATTCAAGAATTTGACAAAGAAATGGATTTTTCCAGGGAGGGAGCCGAGCCTCTCCCCATTCACTTGGACGGTAATTTACACTTATCTCAACCCCTTTTATCTCATCACTCTTCAACAAAAACGACCTCATAAGGGATTTTGACCAAAATACCCTTATTTCAGAATTTTGAGTATTTCCAAAGAAGATGGCCCTAATACATCCAGAGACCGACCAAGCCATCCTATACTCATTACCAAGGTCTCATGCATGTGAATATTAAGTTATTTAGGTCTCGAAAGAAGAACGGGATTGAAACAGGGAAGTTCGAGTTCATAATTTCCAAAAGCAGGACCAAACATGTGCCTCTCTCCCTCTCTCAAGCCGTGACCATGCCTAGGGAATCTCATTGCCTCTCTCATGCCAAAAAAAAATCAAGCTCATAGTGGTTTTTGACGAAAATACGCTTAGTTTCAAAAGTATGTATTTTCTCTAATAAAAAGGTGTCTGATTGGTACAAGGAATTTAATCCAGCTCTCATTACACAAGGTACCGGACTACAAGATAGATGCATGTGTACCAAGCCTCATCAAGCCTCTTCAGAGTGTCTGAAGAGTCATACACAAACAAAAGAGAAATTAGGGTTTAGGTGCAATACAAGCCTGAACTCAGAATCTGTATGGGATAAGGTCTCTGCAATTAAAAAATGATTGTCGATCTTATATTATGGCTCTTCACCAAACTCACAGCCAACTAGGAATCCGCTTAAAACTCTCTCTTCCCCACATATTCTCCTGTACAAACTCGGAAGCTCATAGATGCACAAAGAGAGGAAATTAGGGTTTTGGCCAATAAAACCCTAAATAACAATTTTATTCGATCAAAACGGAAATTTTGTATCATCAAGACCCATTAACGCACTAGTAAGACTTCCCAACGCAAACGCCCGAAAGGATTCCAAGTCCAGAGTCGACATCAAGTTCGGAGTCAGAATAAGCGAAGACTAAACATCAATTCGAAGGCTCTACAATTCTAAAAGAATGAGTGGATCGTAATTTCGCCTCTCAATGATTTGTCACCATCTGTATACTCATCATAGAAAAATCAAGGTTCTACTCTGAGTAGGGGACTTAATGTGGATGGTGAAATTTGGATAAGGGAAAAAAGTGTCATTTCAAGACTATGGGACAAAACTCAACTCTTGCAGGAGAGACTAATCCCTTGTCCCTCAAGGCACCCATAGCCACGATTTCTAGTACACATCCTCGCGAGACACTACTGGTCGTGATGCCGTGATTCCTAGCGCACATCCTCGACAAGATACCGTTGATCACGTAGGTTCTGTAGAGCGTAAAACGTCCCCGGAAGACTTATAAACCATAACAGCTACAATTCCAGCATGTCTTCGCGAGACGCAGCTGGTTGTGATGCCATGATTCCTAGTATACATCCTCGACGAGATACCTATGGTCATGTAGGCTCTGTAGATGCGTAAAATCGTCCCCGACGGACTTATGACCTAGAGCAGAGATATACATATCTCCTTTAAGCACGACTCACCCTATTTGAGATCAAGGACTGATTTCTAGTACATCATCGTGGGATACGCTGGTCATGTCCACTCTAAGCTCTGATTCGACTTACTGAAGCTTCCGAATAATTCTTAGGACATCCCCGTGAGATACGCTGGTTATTCTGCCTTTGGGCCCTTTCGACAGACTCCTAAAACATCCTTTCGAGATACACTGGTCATGTCGGCCCCAAAATACAGACACAATTGACTCCTAGAACATCTCTGCAAGATACGCTGGTCAAAGACAAGTGAGCCGAACTCTCGCAGAGACATTATTAGACGTGCAAGTCTTCCTTTCTCTCCCGAACATGTCCCAGCTGACTTCGGAGAAACTCAATCGCGTCATCCAAATCTTAGAAGGCCTCAGTCATGTCATCCAAACCTCAGATGGCCTCGGTCACGTCGGTCAAGACTCAGACAACTTCAGTCGCGTCAGCTAAATCTCAGACATCCTTAGTCGCGTCATCCAAGCCTCATATGGCCTTATCCGAGCTGAGCCAGCTCGTCTGAAGAGTCTTATACAGGCATAAGACTTAGGCACAAGCCTCACCTAGGGTTCTGTAATGGTCTTAGTATGTTTGAGAGAAATTGTAACAGAAATTGAATGGAATTTAAACGGGAAGTAGCCGGATAATAGAAATTCTGCCTAAGCAGCCTCTTAACACTTCATAAATTCATAACTGTCGAAATAGAGTTTCTCTTACAGCTTAAAAACAACTCAAAGAAAAGAAATCCCTAAACTAATCAATTAATACGAGATGGACACGCGTCACTCACGGATAAGATCTCTACTGACCAATTATTAAACGGCCGACACCTTTATTCTAGGCACCCAGGTTTGTGCTAAGGGCACTCATGTATAGCTTACGGCTAACTACTGGAAAGTCACATGACAATACCCTCTCCATCAGCAGATCCTTGTCCTCAAGGATGGAATTTAGGAAAATGGTGTGCGATGTGAGCAGTATCTTCCCAGGTAGCATCTTCAATGGAAGCATTAGTCCACCTAATAAGCAACTGAGGGACAGAGAGACCATTGCGCAAAATAGTTCTTTAGTCCAAGGAAGCAGCAGGAATAACCAATATAGTGTCATCAGTATCAAGCACAGGCAGGGAAGGAGATGGACTGTATGAGGCTCCAATGTGCTTCTTCAGTTGAGAGACATGGAAGACAGGGTGAATCCTTGCCTCTGCTGGTAATTGGAGTTTCTATGCAACTTCACCAATCTTCTGTATAATAGGAAATGGACCATAATACTTGGCTGCTAGTTTGAGATTCCTTCTGAATGCCACCGAAGCTTGCCTGTAAGGTTGCAACTTCAGGTAAACCTTGTCACCTACTGTAAAGACTCTGTCAGTTCTTGTCTTATCAGCATAAAACTTCATCCTCTCCTGGGATTTATGAAGAGTATCCTTCAATAAATCAATGACAACATCCCTTTGTTTTAAATATTCCTCAACAGCAGCAACAGATGTTGTGGCAAAAGAAGGAAAAGCAATGTGTGGAAGGAGGTAACCATAAAGTGTCTGGAAGGGGTTCATTTTCAAGCTAGTATGGTAGTTGGTATTGTACCACCATTCAGCTAATGGAAGCCACGGATGCCATTTCTTTGGTTGATGACTACACATACATCTCAAGTAGCTCTCAAGACAAGAATTGACCCTTTCAGTTTGGCCATCAGTTTGTGGATGGTAGGCTGTACTTAAATTCAATTGAGTGCCCAATGCCCTGAATAAGTCTTTCCAAAAATAACTTGTGAAAATTTTGTCTCTGTCAGAAACAATGGATGCAGGTAACCCATGGAGCTTGAAGACATGTGAAATAAGAGCCAGCAGTGTAAGGATGGTGCAGGCCAATGAAGTGGTTGTACTTAGTTAGTCTGTCCACCACAAATAAAATGACAGACTTCCTTCCACTCATTGGTAACCCTTCAATAAAGTCCATTGATATGTGTAGCCATGCATGATCTGGGATAGGCAATGACTGAAGCAACCCAGCAGGAAAGGTGTGCTCTCCCTTGTTCCTTCAATCCTTTGACATACATCACAAGTGGAGACATAGAGGAGAATATCCTTCTTCATAGCAGGCCAAAAGAAGTAAGATTTGGCTCTAATATAAGTGGCATGCATGCCAGAATGGCCACCCACAGCTGAAAAGTGTATGGAGTCCAAGATTTTGGTCCTAGTTGTAGCTGAACTGCCAATATAAAATCTCCCTTTGTATCTCAGAATGCCATTCAAATAAGAGTATTTAGTAGTAGAGATGGGGGTGATATCAAGCTGAGCAATTAAATTCTGAACTATGGAGTCTTCAGCATAACTGTCAAGAATGTATTGAGTCCAAGATTGTCTTGAAATGGAAGTAGAATTGCAGGCAGCAGTGGAGTGAGATCTCCTAGAAAGAGCACCAACTACTCTATTCTCAGATCCCTTCTTGTAACATATCTCAAAATCATAACCCAAGAGCTTCATAAGCCATTTCTGCTGTAAAATAGTGGAAATTTTCTGTTCCAAGAAATAGTGAATACTCTGATGGTCTGTCTTGATAATGAAATGTATACCTTGTAAATAATGTTTCCACCTAGTGACTGCTTGGACAATGGCTAGCAACTCCTTTTCATAAGTAGACAATGTAGCAGCTCTGGGTCCTAGAGGCTTGCTTTAAAAAGCAATGGCTCTGTTGTCTTGCATAGGAAAGCACCAATACCTAAGTCACAAGCATCTGTTTCTAGGACAAACTGCTTGGTGAAATCAGGTAAAGCAAGCACAGGTGTAGTGGTCATTTCCTTCTTGAGCTGAAGAAAAGAAGTAGTAGCAGCAGGGGACCAATGAAAAGAATCTTTTGTAGGTAAGTCAGTCAAGGGTCTACAAATGAGACAATAGTTTTTAACAAATTTTCTATAATAACCCGTGAGGCCCAAAAACCCTCTTAGAGCTTTGATATTGGTAGGTGTAGGCCAATCCACCACTGCAGATATCTTTGCAGGATCATCCATAACTCCATTAGCAGTAACAATATGCCCCAAATACTCCAACTCTGATTGGCCAAAAAAAAAACTTAGAAAAGTTGGCATACAGCTGATTATCTCTGAGGATTTGCAAGGTGGTTTGTAAGTGAAGAATATGGTCCTCCAAAGAAGAGTTGTAGACCAAAATGTCATCAAAGAACACAAGAATAAATTTCCTTAGATGATCTTGAAAAACCTTATTCATAAGTGCCTGAAAGGTAGCTGGTGCATTGGTGAGACCAAATGGCATCACCTTGAATTCAAAGTGACCATGATGGGTTCTGAAAGCAGTTTTATGGGTGTCAGAAGGAAACACTCTGATTTGATGATACCCAGACTTCAAATCAATCTTTGTAAAGAACTTGGAACCATGCAACTCATCTAACAGTTCATCAATGACTGGAATGGGAAACTTGTCTTTGATGGTAATGTTGTTTAGCTTCCTGTAATCAACACAAAATCTCTAGGAATTGTCCTTCTTCTTAACAAGTAGAATGGGAGAAGCAAATGGGCTGTTGTTGGGTTGTATAACACCAGAAAGTAACATTTCTTGAACCAATTGTTTAACTACATACTTCTGCAGGTAAGGGAATTTATAAGGACTCAAATTGACATGCATTGAATTAGGTTGTAAAGGTATTTTATGGTCCAAATCTCTTTGAGTTGGAAGGGATTTTGGCTTAGAGAAAACATCAGCAAACTGATTTAGGACACAGGATATCTGTGGGGGTGGTTGGGATGTACTAGTGTTGGTAGAAATAGAAAAGAGTTGACCTACCAGTCCATGAGAATGCTTTTGAAAGAACTTTTTAACTGCAGAACCACTCATCATGCTCAAGGATGCTTGTTGGGTGATGCCCTGTAATGCAATCTTCTTACCATGATGCTGGAAGGAGATACATAATTTTGACAGATTGAATAAAACATCCCCCAATTTTCTCAACCAATCTGCACCTAACACAATATCACACCCTCCTAAGGGAAGGAGTCTCAAGTCACCACATAATTTGTGTCCTTGCATAGACCAATCTAATTTAGAACATATGCCAGAGCTGATAGTTTTATCACCATTGGCTACAGTGACTAGTAGACTAGCAGTGTTTTCAATGGGGCACTGTAAACTTTGAGCTAGTCCAGAGTCAATAAAACTGTGTGTACTACCAGTATCTATAAGAATGGAGATGGATTTCTTCTTGAGGAAACCAGGAATTCTAATGGTATCAGCTGAGGCACTACCAGTCAAAGCATGTAGAGAGATTTCCATATTACTCTTCATTAGAGTTTCCTCATCAGTCTCATGTTCAGTATCCAATCCTGTATCAGAAATTTCTTCAGTTTCTTCCCCTATTAGCACATATAAATACTTCTTCTTACAAATGTGTCCCCTTCTATAAGCCTCATCACAGTTAAAGCATAAGCCTTGTGCTTTTATTGCTTGTACCTGCTTAGGGGTGAGTCTTTTGAGAGGTAAAGATGGATTAGCTTTAGGTAAGGATGGTGGAGCAGAAGAAGTGGAGGGTACAAAAGTTGATTTTGGAGGAATGGTGGGTGGTGGAAAAGGTCTTAAGGTAGGGAAGGAGTTGGACAAAATATTTTGGGTGGTTTTAGGTTGTTTGTGTTGTAATGTGAGGGTTTGCTCTTGCATCCTTTCCAGTGAGAAGGCATTCATTAGTGTTTTAGGTTCAAACATGAGTACTGAATTTATGAGTTCCTCCTTTAAGCCCCCAATAAAACTAGCAATGAAGTATGTTTCTGGAAAATCCTTATGAACACTTAACAGTAAGGCCTTGTAATACTCAAATTCTTCAAAATAAGCTTCTACAGTGGTCAGTTGAGATAATTTATTGAACAAGCCAACTATATTGTCATGAGAAGGATTTTCAAATATGGAACAAGCATTATCACAGAAATATGGCCATGGAATATGAGTTTTATGAAGGCAAAAATTGTCATACCACTTGTTTGCTTTACCATCTAAATGTATGGCTTCCATCCTTGTCTTGTGCATCTCCTGGATATTGTTCATCTGAAAATAGTATTTACATTTTTGGATCCATCTTTTTGGGTTATCACCATCAAATCTAGGAAAATCGATCTTGGGCATTCGATGAAATTGAGTAGAATCTCGACCACCAGAATGAGAATTAAAAGGAGATCCACCAGTGTTAGATCCTTGAGAACCATTTTGATCTCTGTCGAGATCTCGATTAGAAAAAAAAAATCCCAACTGAGATTGAAAACCCTTTTCGATGTCTGCCTTTAACGACTGCATACTAGAATCAATTTCTACCTCCATCGCCTGTAAGTCATCTTTTGTCGACGTTGTACTGAGTTGCAGAGCTAGATTGTTTACCTTAAAGTGTAAAGAATCGATCTCATGTTATTGTCTGTTGTTGGTTTCTTGTAGCTCCTTGCAAGTTTGAGCCACCATGATGCTAGGACGGAACGGCTCTGATGCCAGTTGTATTGTTCTTAGTATGTTTGGGAGAAATTGTAACAGAAATTGAACGGAATTTAAACGGGAAGTAGCCGGATAATAGAAATTCTGCCTAAGCAGCCTCTTAACACTTCATAAATTCATAACCGTCGAATTAGAGTTTATCTTACAGCTTAAAGATAACTCAAAGAAAAGAAAGCCCTAAACTAATCAACGAATATAAGCTGGCCACGCGTCACTCACGGATAAGATCGCTACTGACCAATTATTAAACGACCGACACCTTTATTCTAGGAACCCAGGTTTGTGCTAAGGGCACTCATGTATAGCTTACGGCTAACTACCGGAAAGTCACATGACAGGCTCAAGCCTATTTCTCAGCGTCTCAAACATACTCACGTCTAGTAAATTGGACCAGAACTGTACATGTCTATCCAAAAACGTGGATAAGCTCCCTTGAGCTCCGCATGCTCAATAAAGGGACCCACAAGCAATAATACGGTCTCCATATGACAAATGTGACCGGTCATGGAGAGAGGGAGCTCAACCTCATATTTTTATCACACTCTACACACGATTTCCGAGGCATTCCATATATTTTCACGTGACTCATCCTAGTCATTCTAACAAATAAGAGAATATCTCTCTATCTTGGCCAACTCGACTAAAGAGAATATTTCTCTGTCTCAACACATTATAACAAAGACTGACTTAGCTTCACACAAATGGGGTATATCAATTAGGGTTTTGGTCATGCGGTCTATGACACGTGTGAGAAATACTCGGCCTATTTCTCACCACAGAAGAGAGTAAAGGCGGTGGAATAAAGAGGTAAACTCAGCCTAGTTTATCTCTATTTATTCCTGAAGAGACGGTAGAAGTGCTCCGCACGGCAAGCAATCCCTACCTTCACCGACATGAGATTATAGAATTAAGCTATGAATAGGTCCTCTATTTCTCCAAGCTAACACACAACTTTCTCATAAACTCTCAGAGTAATTCTTCTTCAAACCCTAGAATTCTTTGATCTCTCTCTTCATCTGCTTCCTTCCCTAAGACAAACCCTAAGCCTCTTCCCTGTGACTGAAGCATCCTCTTCCTTGTGACTGAAGCAGCCTTTGAATGGCCACTGTGCATGGTTTAGGCGAAGACTGTTCATGCCCTAGAATCTCACTTTTAGCCTCTCACTGAATTTAGGTATCTACAATCCCTCAAACGTAGGTTCTTGAAAAACCATCCCCTTTTTTTTTGCTTTTGATTGTATGAACATGCTGGATTTGATTAAACTAGGGATTTAAAAATTAGTTTCTAAACTGAATACGGTTACAGTTAGGAAAATATGAATTCCCAACAGTGGAATTAGTTTACGGATTGAAAAAGACGGGGATCTAACAACCACACCCAATATTTCTTTCGGAAATCTAAATAGACAAACTCCGATATAATTTCAAGACAATCAACTAGACAGTCAGACTCTATCTATAGAAAAGTATATCAAGGAGTTATATCTCTATTTCTCAATTCAATCTGCAATCAAACAAATAGGAATTTGCGAGCCCGATTGAATAAGAGAAATAACTTGGATGGTATCACAAATCAATATCCAAGTGTCAATCAATTCAATCAACAACCCAAAGGTCGGATTCAAGAACTGATTGAACTTAACGCACAACCTGTGATATTTCTATTATATACCAAAATATAAGGCGGAAAAAAAATAACACAGACACCAGAAATTTTGTTAACAAGAAAACCGCAAATGCAGAAAAACCCTGGGAGTTAGTCCAGCTTTGAACACCACACTGTATTATGCCGCTACAGACACTAGCCTACTACCAATGAACTTCAGACTGGAATGTAGTTGAGCCCTAATCAATCTCACACTGATCAAGGTACAGTTGCCATCCTTACGTCTCTGAACCCCAGCAGGATTCTACGCACTTAAGTCCCTTAGCTGATCTCACCCACAACTAAGAGTTTCTATGACCCACAACTAAGAGTTGCTACAATTATCAAAATAAATATTTTTGCAAAGAACTGCAACACTTGACTTTTCGTCTTCATTAGAATCATAGTGATCAGACATTTCATCAAGAGTTGCAGCAAGACCTTTGTTCCCAGTGTATTTTCTGTGATTCGGACACTCATTTGAAAAATGACCAAATCCTTTACACTTAAAGCACTATGGCATATCCTCGTCATCAGTTTCGTCAATATCCCTGTTTTTAGGAGGAACACGATTATGAGGTTTAACTGATGACCTAGGTTTGTCTCTGGTGAATCGTTTACTTTTCTTCAAAAGAAGATCTCTAAACTATCTTGTGATCAACGAGACTGACTTGTCAAGATCTTCATCTGATGAATCATCCTCGGAAAGATCATCTTCAGAGACGCAAACACTTTTACTTTTATCAAGTAATTTAGTGTTCTTTAGTGCTTTGAAAGCAATATCCTTTCCAGTTTTGGATACATGCTCATGATCAAAGATCTTTAGCGTCCCAACCAGAGTATTTCTGGAAAGAGTATCAAGGTTATTTCCCTCAATGATGGCATGCTTCTTAGAATCGTATCTAGATGGCAGCGATCTGAGAATTTTCATCACAATGTCCTTTTCAGGAATAGTCTTACCCAACATAAAGATGCATTAACAATTTCAGAAACTTTGTGATTAGACTCATCAAATGAATCTTCATCTGCAATACGAATGTTTCCCCAATCATAATTTAGGTTTTGAAGCCTAACTTCCTTTTCACATGTATTCCCTTCAAATACGGTTTCTAAGATATCCCAAGCATCTTTAGACCGAGTGCACGTAGTCACATGGTGCTTAAGATCTGGGGTAATGGCATAGATGATAGCGTTTAACCCCTCATAATTTTGCTTTGCAGTGAGAATATCGGCAGGTTCATATGCACCAATATCCTTTGGAATAGTTGCATCGCCTTCTGCAACAACCGGAGGATTATTGCCATTAACAACATAAACCCATGATTGAAAATCACGCGCTTGAAGAAAGGCACGCATATCAATTTTCCACCATAAGTAATTCGAGACATCGAAGACTGGTGGTACGTTTATAGAGATAGCACTTCTATCCATATTCAGATCGCTACAAACATAGACTTATAAGGTCTTAAACGTGTTTGCCTGCTCTGATACCAATTGAAAAAGACAGGGGTCTAAGAAACACACCCAATATTTCATTCGGAAATCAGAATGGACAAACTCCAATATACTTTCAAGAGAATCACCTAGACAGTCAGACTCAATCTATAGAAAAGTATATCAAGGAGTTATATCTCTATTTCTCAATTCAATCTGCAATCAAACAAATAGGAATTTGCGAGCCCGATTGAATAAGAGAAATAACTTGGATGGTATCACAAACCAATATCCAAGTGTCAATCAATTCAATCAACAACCCAAAGGTCGGATTCAAGAACTGATTGAACTTAACGCACAACCTGTGATATTTCTATTATATAAAAAAATATAACGCAGAAAAGAAAATACAGACACCAGAAAATTTTTTAACGGGGAAACCGCAAATGCAGAAAAACCCCGGGACCTAGTCCAGCTTTTAACACCACACTGTATTAAGCCGCTACAGACAATATCCTACTACCAATGAACTTCGGACTGGAATGTAGTTGAGCCCTAATCAATCTCACACTGATCAAGGTGCAGTTGCGCTCCTTACGTATCTGAACCCCAGTAGGATTCTACGCACTTGATTCCCTTAGATGATCTCACCCGCAACTAAGAGTTTCTACGACCCAAAGTCGAAGACTTGATAAACAAATCTGTCTCACACAGAAAAGTCTATTGGAATAGATAAATCTGTCTCCCACGGAAATACCTATGAGTTTTGTTCCGTCTTTTGATAAATCAAGGTGCACAGGAACCAAATGATAAACCGGACTTATATTCCCGAAGAACAGCCTAGTATTATCAATCACCTCACAATAATCTTAATCATATGGAAGCGAAACAAGATATTGTGGAATCACAAACGATGAGACGAAGATGTTTGTGACTACTTTTAATCTTACCTATCGGAGATAAATCTCAAGCAAATCTTAGCAAAGATAATACTCAATCAAGATAGTAGAAGTAAGATCAGAACACTCAACTACGTAGAAAATATTTGGGTCTGGCTTCACAATCCCAATGAAGTCTTCAAAGCGTTAACCTACAGGGTTTTGGAGAAAACCTAAGGTTAAAGGAGAATCGACTCTAGTCGCAACTAGTATCACACAGAAGGTGTGGAGATTAGGTTTCCCAGTTGCTAGAGTTCTCCCTTATATAGTTTTCAAATCAGGGTTTGCAATCTAAGTTACCTTGGTAACAAAGCATTCAATATTCACCGTTAGATGAAAACCTGATTAGACTCAAGCTAATATCTTTCAACCGTTAGATCGAACTTAGCTTGTTATACACAAATGAAATGTACCTTCATTTAGGTTTGAGTAACCGTACCTAAACGTGTACACTAGGTTGGCTCAACAGTAGTTAACCAAAGTTAGCTATATGAACACTTTCATATCAACCTTATTCATCTTAACCACAACTAGTTCAAATGACTCAAATGAAACTAGTTATAGAGTTGTTCAATTGCTATATTCTCGTAGAAGTATACAAGAACACAATTGAAGCAAAATCGATTTGATTCACTCGAATCAATTCATGAACATTATAGCCACGGTTTGCAAAAGATTGCATTCCTTATTATATAAATGTATTAGTTCATGTCGCAACCGATTCTAGCACTTTAACCACTCAAGTATGCAAACGGGTACGCATACTTAAGTAGTCAGACCAAGTTTGGGTTCGCCAGAATGCGAATGGGTACGCATACCTCCAAACTCAGCCGAAATTCCCGGACCTAAACCTTACGCCAGTACGCGTACCGGTATGTGTACTTAGGTACCCATACTTTCATAAACCAACAGGTACGCATACGGGAACGCATACTATGGTTCCCGGACATGGATTACATATATGCAAGAACACATACTATGTTCATAATCCAATAATGGTTAAGTGTTCCAAACTCTATTTCAATCATTGAAACATTCTTAGAGGATGACAATAGCTGTTTTCACGAACTATTAGCATCAAAGCAATTTTCAAGTTATTGAAATAATCATTACGAAACATTCCAAGTCTACACCAAATGATTGTATCACATAAATCATGTAAGATGTTACTCGGCAATTTTCACATGATCATCTTTTGACTTTCGTCAAGAATATAAGATGAACTTGGTCGAAGCGAAAGCTTACCAACACATATTTCGAGAAATATGTAAGCGAGTTAAACTCAGCTCGAAATCTCAAATGTGCATAATCGAATACTATATAGCAATACGACTTTTGTCTCAATATAGGAGATAGAGTAGAAATAGACTTTCCAAGTGATAGATGAGTTTCAGTCTCCACATACCTTTTGTTGATGAAGTTCCACAAGCTCTCATTAGTAGTTCTTCGTCTTCAAATGATGAACGCCGTGAAGTCTAATGCTAAACTAAGCAATCTATCATAGTCCGAGACATCACTATAAGTAGACTAGATATCAAGACTTATAGTTTTGATCACTAACATTGACAAACAAGCTTGAAATAGCAACGCTTGCGAGTTCGACCGAGCAATGCTCTAACACGGATGATTTTCCAACCGTAATTTTTTTTTATGGTTCGGAATATATTAACTCCCAACGGTATATACTATTTACGGTTAGAAAACCTAACAATATGTTAAATTTCCCAAAAAAAAATCAAAAAAATTCTCAATCTTAAGTTATTCTGACTTTATCTATGGTTGGAAAATACAAACTCTGGACCGTATTGTATTTACAGTTAGTTCATTTAAAAAAAATAAAAAAAAATTGATTTTTCATTTTCAACACTGATTATAAATCAAATTATTAGCCTAATCTAATCACTAACTTTACATAGTTTAGTTAATTTGATTTTTAATAGTAATTAATTGATGACATTCTAGCCATTGACGAAACTAGCAGTACAAGGGGTGTTGTTTAGGCTCACAGTATGAATCTAACTCAATATCTGGCCTGCCGCGAGTCAGATGTTAGATGGTTTTTTCATTTTTCTGATGCTTGTTGATTCGAAATCTGACTCCACGCAAATATTTGATTCGAGACCATGTGAGTCTGGTAATATTTTGTATTTGGTTTGTTGGGCATATATCTGACTGGGTTCAAAAGTTTTTAATAACTTTCTGAGTCGAGCGTAACGAGTCCGATTCATATATAATGAGTTAGATCTAAATGTTTCAGATTCAGACAAGTCAGTTAAGTCAGAAAAAACTAACGAACCTGTTAATCATTGGATACGTGGATGGCTTTAGTCCGGAGTCTAGTATTTCAATTATGCAGCTCAACCATTTAACCTCGGTTGACCATGCGGCCATTTGAAAGAAAATATACACTCCAATAGATTTCAAGTTCAAAGCCTACTTGATAGCTGTTCGACAACCAAAATCAAAGCTCGGCAAATGCAAGTACAAAATCTATCAACGGCTATATGTGCGTATTGAATGGAAATTAACCCCAATGGGAGCACTTAATACTTTTGATTTCTATAGATTATAAAATTAAGTTTTAAATAGAAAAATGATGAGGCCGACCTTGTAATAATTTCAGCCTTGTGCTTAAACAGAGAAACGGTACAATTCGATTATTCTAAGTAGCTGAATACATGACGAAAACCCGAAAAACATACATTATATATGGATGACTGAGAACGGCAAAAGGATTGCACATAGTTACTACGTGAGCAATAATCTGGTTTCCCTCCACTTTATTCGATATACTGTAGGACATAAATATAAAAGTTCATCAAGCAATACATCTCTTATGATTTGTAATAATGTAGAAGTTCTCTGGCAATCTTTCCGTTCGCTCCATTTGGGAAGAATCCACCGGGAACATGTTCATTCCCAGTTCCATATACAATCCTCAAAATTTCACGGGGTGTTCGAGCATAAGATAAGGAATTGTAGTCAGCCGACAACACGTTGCTGGTTGTTCGATTCTCTGCTCCTAAGTATGGTGGTACACAGATACCTTCATCTTTGATGCCGCACATCCCTAATTCATTCCTCAGCTCTGAGATACGTCCTGTAAATTCAGCGACAGTGTACTCGTATGGGTACACTGTATAATCTGCCCTCTCGTACAGATACGTCCTTATGACAGCATCCTGCGCTGATTCTACACCTAATAAACCTGCTAACAACTGCAACACACCCCAATATGCAGAACTTATTACATAAAAATTAGCATTCAAATACGAATGACAATGAACTGGACAAAGTATATATATAATGAATATATAATGATATAGCTAGAGTTCATACCCTTTTTGTTTTCCATCCCTTCATGAATGGATTAGCACCAACGTAACCGGTAAGTCCAACGTATGGAATCACATATGAAGCCAACATGAAATTCAGGCTGTTTGCATATGGATCAAATGGAGGATCCAGAGGGTATCCAAATGCGTCATTCATTATCGTAGCAAAATAACAAGCACTAAGATTCATCAACGGCCTTGGAAATCCACCAACGGTCGTTTTAATAGCCCTAATAATATAAACAAAAAACATAGTTATGAATTAGATGACCCCTACAGATACTGTTTTAAGGAGAAGAAAATAAAAATGGAGGAAAACTACAAAACATACTACCTTAAATGGCCAACTTCTTGATATCCAAACTCCTCGATAATACGGTTAACAAGTTCATCAAGATTAGCCTTCTGTGCTCCAATTGGCGGTGGTCCACCCATTACTAACTCCGGAGCGACTCTATCAAGACCATAACCCAGTGCTCCATACAAGAAATAATCAGCTTCTAAGTGTTCGAGATTCAAAGCAAATTGCAGCAAATGGACATCGTTGGGGTAAATTGGAATCGCATCCGGAGGATGAGTTGGTCCACAGATTGGTTCTAGTGTAGGAGGAAAACCTTCCGAGTTGATGACCGAAAACATGAGCATGAACAATGCTGGCAGAAAGAAATTAGAAAGTAAAGTATCCATATTTTTTAAGAAGGAAGTGAGGAGGCTGAGATAATTCTTCTTCCTTCAGTACTCAAATTTATAGCGATTATAAAGTTCTTAAAACTTGTAGTTGTTGATATGTATTAATCTAAAGCATTCAGTGTACAACTATAAGTTGATATATGAACCATTTAAAGGTTATTCATATGTGCAAGCCATCATAAAATTAGAAATTTACAAGAATTGTTCACTTCATTTGACATTTTTTTTATATTCTTATATCAAGGAGAGTAGTCACTTGCCAATTGTTTTGATAACTTGGGTGTATCGCGAGTGATCACCGCACAATCTTAAGAAACCCGCAGGGGCCTTGGGGGAATTAGGGGTGGTGGCATACATTGCCATAGGCAAAACAGTGCACCGGTCCCTCTACATTATTCGGCGAGGTCCTAGAGTCTATTTTAACTTTGAAAAAGAAAGAACGAAAGAGTTAAGAATTAATAATAAGTCCTAGGATATAGTTCAAATACGTCCATAAGTGTTGGATGCAGTTTGGTTTTGTGTAATGCTACGTTATTCGGCAAAGTCTTAGAATATGGTTTATAAGTATTCTAGAAAAGCTTGGAACCAAAAATAGCATGTTAGTGAGACGTATACATTTTTGGAATCAAAAGTTCGCTCAAAGGTTCCCGACTTTCCTCCTAACTACTCCTATGTCTTTGTGAGAATACGTTCAGTAAATGCTATGCGTAAGTGTAAGTAGAAGGCTTTAACTTATGGCACCAAACTTTCATTTTCAACTTTGAGAAAGCTCTTCAATGTGTTTGGTTGATGCATTTATCTATCCTAATCAAAGAGCTTAACCACAAAATTAAACCACCTAACTAATGGGAAGATGAAGTTTCTTCACTAAACCATTCTAAGGTAAAATCAAGTTATGCTTATTTGACTCAACATACTCTTATCCATATCCTACCTATATCTAAGAATGATAGGACTTGCAACCGCTGGAGCTAAACTTCTTCAGTTTTGATTACGATTATTGACCCTGGAAAATTTGGTAAGAACATCAGCTAACTCATTAAAAAAAAACTGCTGAATGGGTATCAAAACTCAAACCCAAAACTTCTTACAGAGTGTAAGCCGGATCAAATAAGAAATAGGCTACATTATCCTATGCTGAAGTTTACAGACTTGCTTCCTGTGAGAAAATTACGCAATACAAAAAGTCGGTCATACAAGATTATTGTATGATATATGCAAAATCAAATTCAAGTGCAGCACATATGGGGGTTTACTGCTCCATTTTACGCTTGGCACCATCGAAGGTATTCCTCAGTAACATTGCAATAGTCATTGGGCCGACACCTCCCGGAACTGGAGTTTCCCATCCAGCTACCTCACATACCTGGTCAAAGTCCACATCGCCCACTGGCCTGTAACCTGTCCTATGTCTTGGGTCTGCCACAGCATTCGTCCCAACGTCAATAACAGCAGCAGCGAGTTTAATCCAATCACCCTTAATCTGGAAAATAACCATTATACTAGTTACAGTTCAAGTCAATGAATTCCAAAGAAAAATAGAAGGAAACACTCATAAGTACTGGCGGTTTGTGTTTGCTGTATGCCATGCCGATATTGTAAGTTTTGTTCTCATCTACTCTTTCACTTAGAAAAATTAACAAAACAACATAAGCCATACACACTTCTGATATAAGATGTGAATAAATGTTGCATTCTACCGAATATAGACTAAAAACCAACTTCCTGGAAGCCTAGCCATCTAATTCTATAGGAAAGGAAAAAGCATGAATTTTGTAGCGAAATCCCCACATACCAAATGCGCTTTCCCAGCTGCAGAAATCACAATGTCTGCTTCACGGATGATGCTTTCAAGGCCAGGTGTATGAGAGTGAACAATAGTCACAGTTGCATCAGCTTTGAGAAGAAGCAATGACACAGGTAAGCCAACTATATTGCTTCTCCCAATAACAACTGCCCTCTTTCCCTTCACACTTATACCACTCTGACTTAGAAGTTCAAGGCATGCCTGTAAAAAGAATAACAGCTTTTGAAAGAACACTAGCCAAAAATGTAAATAAAGAATCAGATTAACATGGTGTTTACATTCTTTCAGTGAGACAAGTAGTAAGTTTTAAGCAATTGTCCCCTGAAAAGGACAACAACATAAAAGAAGTAGGAATGCAAAGTGTAATACCTTTGGTCCACAGGGCTGAAACAGGGGATCTCTGCCTTTCATGGCAAGTTTACCAATGTTCATAGGATGAAGCCCATCTACGTCCTTCTCGATACTAATTTCATTCATCACATTTTCTTCAACTATATGGCTTGGCAAGGGAAGTTGTACTAGTATCCCTGTCCAAAGTATAAGCAACAGTCTTTATCAACACAAACAGATAACAGAATCAAGGAAAATAGATAGCCGTGTCATCCAATGATGGTGCATACACCGAAAAGTGCATGAAAATATGTGGAAACACATCAGACTTATAAGAGGGGGTGTAAAACAAAACAATGGAGATCCAAATACAACAACTGAGCTTATATGCTTTTAAACTTTAAAGTTTGATACTGTATATGATCGGAACAAAATATGCATGAAAGAACATTTTATAGCATAGAGGAAATCCATTGGACTAACCATGGACATCAGGATTAGCATTTAGCTCGTGGACTTTGGCGATCAATTCAGCTTCAGAAACTTGTTCAGGGATATCAACATTGAATGACTTAATCCCAACTTCAACACAAGCTTTTCTTTTCAAATTCACATAGCTTTGAGAATCTTTCCTAGAACCTACTAGAACAACAGCAAGTCCAGGAACCTGATAATAACAAAATCAAATATCAACTATTATTGAGAACATAGTATAATTCGAAGCTCAAAAGTACAGCAGAGATCAGCAAATTGGCTTTAACAAATTGTTCTTTTGGAACGGAAATGCATGATTTGAATCATGTGCAAAATAAAGGAATTGTAACTAGGTAGGGTTGAAAAAAAAAGCAAAGACTCTTTTAAGTAATCTAACTTGAACCAAGATATCCAAACATTCTAGTATGAAAACCCATTATGGATCTCATCGATAAAGTTAAAAAACCAAATGAAATTTCAACATGAAAAGAGAGAAAAAAGATGATATACCATGCCATATTTCTGAGATAGAAGCTTAACTTCAGTAGTAATTTCAGAGCGTATTGTTTGAGCTATAGCTTTGCCATCAATAATACATGCTTTCTTCTTTTCTTGCTGCTGCTTTTCAGAAGAAGGCGCCATTAATGTAGATGATTTTTAGAATTTGTCAAACTCCAACATTAATTTTCAGTACTGTACTTACTATTTTTGGTTTCGTTTAAGAAAATATGGAAGATCACATCACATGGCCATGGTAAGCCTAATAGGGGAGGGTCGTTAGCACATTGCCACATTGGTCTTCTCTTACTTTGACGCGTTGGGAATAGACAACATGCTCTTCTATGAAGCATTGCCACATCAGTCATCGGCCTTGTTCGCCTCTGTTATGTTCGCTCGCCATTCGTAGACGGATACTATATTTTTCTGGTTGTTTTCCGGACTTGGCCGTTTTTCGGCGCTGTATCATCATTGATAGACGCATTCGTTAATCATATGCGTAGCCTGCTGGGTCACAAACTCCGACTCGACATCAAACCAACTGAGCTCGCACCTATAATATGTCTCCAAGTGAAAACCGAAACTCAAGAAATAACAGAGAACCGAGTTGGTAATAACGGATGTGTTCGTCTGTAATCTGCTTTTCTGTCAGGGCGAGTGAGTGAGCTAACTATGAGCACATAGCTCATTTAAAAAAAGATTATTGTTTGATAAGTTAGATTCCCTTTACATGATTAACAAAAAAAAAATGGCAACTTGCGCGGTGTCTAAAACATTTCAGACACCATGGGAAATGTCGTGGAAACTCTTCAACAAAACCTACCTCATATTATAAGCGTCTGATAATGCAGCTAGCTACTAATCTGCGTAGACGTTTTCAGACAGAAAAGAATTGGTTCAATTCAATGGTCTTTGCTGGCTGAATAATCAGTCAACATGGGTTTGTGGTTCTTCCCATTTCTGTCAGCCAGGGATCCATTTCAATCATATACTTCCAGTTACAACACTCAACTTCAACGGATATTATTGGACTATAGAATTCAATATGAAAAGTTGAAAACCATCAAACTTCTTACAGAGTCTAAACCAAATCAAATAAGAAAGGCTAGAACTATCTTACTCTATACCAGAAGTTTTATGGATTTTTGGACATGTAAAAAATAATGCATGTCATTCAAGAAGGAGCACTGATAGAGAGTTTACTGAGACATTGTACGCTTGGCACCATCCAAGGTATTCCTGAGTAGCATCGCAACAGTCATTGGTCCCACACCTCCAGGAACTGGAGTTACCCATCCCGCTACCTTACATACCTGTTTAAAGTCCACGTCCCCCACTAGCCTGTAACCTGACTTTCTACTTGGGTCATCCACGGCATTTGTCCCAACATCAATTACAGCAGCACCGGGTTTAATCCAATCACCCTTAATCTGAAAATATCAAAGTAACCAATGTACAAGTTATGGTTCAAGTCAAAAATTCAAAAGAACGGGTAGATTAAAACACAACATTCAAATTTTGCAAGTCATACAGATGGTCTGTATTTGCTTAATGGTGTGATGTTGAGATTTTAGGCAGGATGCTACTTACTTGAACTAAAAAATAGTAAGTAAAACAACTTGCACAATACACGCTTCCACTTTAAAATATGTAACAGTGGCTGTTTTACGATTGCTCAGAAGTAGCAACACTATTTCAGAGTCTCTAGATCATTGCTATTATAACAGTCTTCCTAGGAGAAAAATGTTAAAACAACCATTACGAACAGAAATATCAGTAACAGCCTCCCCTCATTATACAGTGGTATAACAACCTTCTTCACTAATTGCTTCTAAGGGGTACCCCCAGCAACAGGCTTAAACTTTAAATTGAGGATGTTTTTGGCTTATTTTATGTTACATCTCAACTTACAGACTGTAAAGACCAGCATTTAAGGATGTAAAATTTCAGTGGCATACAGCAATAGACTAAAGTACTAGTAGAACTAAAGAAGCATAAAACTCAAGTTCTAAATTCCAGAACTGAAGAAGCAATGAAACATGAAATGAAGCATAAAATGAATGTCTCATACCATATTTGCTTGTCCAGCGGCAGCAATCACTATGTCTGCTTCACGGATGATGCTTTCAGAATCAGCAGCACTGGTACGAGAGTGAACGATAGTAACAGTAGCATCAGCTTTCAGAAGAAGCAATGACACGGGTAAACCAACTATATTACTTCTACCAACAACAACTGCCCTCTTGCCCTTCACACTTATACCACTACGACTTAATAGTTCAAGGCATCCCTGTACAAAACACAACATTTTTCAAAACAAAACACTAGCTGGCCGAAGGCCTAAAAGTCTGCTGTACAAGTGCAGCCGGAAAATAAATTGTTGACATAATTTTTACATTCTTTCAGCAAGATAAATTGTTTCTTGAAACAACTGTCTTACCCAAAAACAAACAGCAAAGGTAAGAAAACAAAAGAAAGTATAATAATACCTTTGGGGTGCAAGGCTGAAATAGGGGTTCTCTGCCTTTCATTGCAAGTTTACCAATATTCAAAGGATGAAATCCATCTACGTCCTTCTCGATACTGACCTCACTCAACACGTTTTCTTCACCTATATGGCTAGGCAAGGGGAGTTGTACCAGTATTCCTACCAAAAGCATAAACCACAGTCTCTAAGCAAACAAACGATAACTAAATTAAGAAAACTCGATAGCCGTATCATCCAAACAAACAAAAAAGTAAAAGAAAATCAGATTAATGTCAACCAGAATATTAAAAGAACACCAATCGTTTAATGCTGAATAATATCCTATGACCCCAAGTTTGACACTTAGCAAACCATAGAGTTGCAATCAACAATCTACATTCAGTTTCCTCTTTCTTCCTTCTTTTTTCTATAAACTATAAGTTCTTAGTCTTAGTTTTGTTTGGTTCTGTGATGTAAAGACAGTTAATACCAAAAAAGATTGGTTTAAAGGAGGTAATGATGATCATTGTCATGATATATGGTAAAATACATATCCTTTTTGTCCTGATCAGTATGCCAGACCGAAAACATTGTTAGAAAGTTACACTGAGACCTATTTGGTACTGATGTTCCAGAAATTCACTTTCCCTCCATGTACTAGACATATTAACATAAAATAGATTGAATCTTGGATAAACCCACCCTTTCGCATGCGCTTTCAAGGGAATGACAAAGGGCGTTTGATATGCGGGTGACAAACACGCCAAGCAACTAATTCTGTTTAATAGCATAGAGCAAGTAATTTAGGACTAACCATGGACGTCAGGATTAGCATTTAACTCGTGAACTTTAGCAATGACTTCAGCTTCGGAACTTTGTTCAGGAAGATCAACATTAAATGACTTAATCCCAACTTCAGCACAAGCCTTTCTTTTCATATTCACATAGGTCTGAGAATCTTTCCTACTACCTACTATAACTACGGCAAGTCCAGGAGCCTGAGTTCAAAATGCAAAAGAAATCATCAAATTCAAAGAATAAGTACTTTTGGGAATGAAATTAACTTCAATAATAAGTTCGGGCTGATGAAAATTATAGATCAACAAAATTTAGAGAGAGGGAGGTGAATTGTATGTATGCAATACCTTGCCATATTTCTCATTAAGAAGTTTAACCTCAGCAGTGATTTCAGAATGTATGGTTTGAGCTATGGCTTTACCATCAATTATAGATGCTTTCTTGTTCTCTTGTTGTACTTCAGACGAAGTCTCCATTAATGAATGATGGTGATTGGATTTCAGAAGTAGAAGAAGAAAACTGATCAGAACCTCTAGATCTGGTTATGTGGGATACAAAGGTAGTAGGTGAGTGTTTTTCTTCGGGCAAAAACCCAGAAAAGTTCAATCGCGGGTAATCCCCGGCCCTATAGGTGGAGCAGGATCCAAAGGCGAGTTTTTGTGGGCGGCTGGGCGCTATGTCTATGCAGTATTCACAAAGGGGACGAATAGCCACGTGATTTAGGTGGAGTCCTGTTATTAGGAGGGAAAGAATCGATGCGAGGAGGGAAAGAATTTGGCCAAATTTCAATCAATGTGCGGTCAAAGTCGGATACAAAGAAAATAAGTAAATATTTTCAATATTCCCAACCTACCCGCACGAACCTTTAACCGTTCTCAACCCTTCTTTCTAAGAATCCATCGTATTCTTGTTTAGCTCTTCGTCCATAAAAGAAAAACCCTAATCTTCACAAAAACTTATTAGAACACAAAGATTTTATTGGGTATTTCCTTACTGTAATTACCTATGTCTGTTGACATCGCTCCTGATCAGTAAAAAAATTCCAGGTTTTTTACTTCTCTTTTCGCAGGCGTTAATTTATTTTTTATTATTTGTTTTTGTGTGCAATGTATCGGTAATGGTGTTGAGGTTTTACTTCATTTGTTTCTTCTAGCATAGCTTAGTTACATGCTATTGACATGAGGGGATGTTGATCACAGAGAAGTGAATTATATTTTTATACAAACTATAAATCTACAGACGTATGACTGTACTCTAACTATTCTTCATTGATCACTTTTGTTTGGGTATATGTTATACTAATTTTATATTCCAGTGATGTGTCTGTATAATTAGACTATGTTCTATAGAAAAATTATAAATTCGACTCTTCTACTGAATGTCTTTGCACTCTTTGTACAGAAATCTTGAATATAACGAGGATGATCAACTGGTACCATTGGCACACGAATTCCCGGACTTAACCAAGTATTTCCAGACGGAAGAGGTACGTTATCTCTTAAAAAGGTATTTTATGATCCGTTTAATTTTGAACATACATGAGTTTAGTTGATGTTTAACGCACTTCGACATTACTTATTTGCATAGGTATTTGATTCAAAAACGGAAGCTGCTATGTGGATTACGGAAATAGGGTTAACTCTCAACTGTGTGATAGTGAAATCGTCTTCCAAAATTCAAATATGGTTATGCAATGTGAAAGAAGCCGCAAATTTTCTGATCATAGAAGCAAAACTTATGTGCCCATGACAACGGCAACGAGGAAAAGAAAGTGTGGTACCATTAAATGCGATTTTCCATTTAAGATAAACAGTAGTTCCAACAAGGATGGAAAATGGGTTGTTCGGGTGAAATGCGATTTTCATAATCATTCTTTGCCAAACGCACTTACGGGACACTCATACCCAGGTAGATTGAACGAAGAAGAAATGATGCTTGTTGAAGATTTAACTAAAGCAGGTATTAACCCTCGTGGTATTCTCATATTACTGAAGAAAAATTTCCGAATAATCATTCAACTATGAGAACAATTTACAACACAAGGGCAAAGCTTAACCTTATCGCCTGTCAAGGAAGGAATGTAATGCAACAATTTATGGTGTTGTCTCAAGAACGGCATTACACAGTGGAATATAGGTATGATGAGGAAACCAACGAGGTAACAAATATTTTCTTTGCTCATCCCAAGTTTGTGAAGCTTTCCCAGTGTTTCCACAAATTTCTTATATTGGATTGCACCTTTAAGACAAATGGGTACAAGTTACCCCTTCTTCATATAGTTTCTCATACATCAACCGGAGCAACATTCACAGTTGCAGTTGCCTTTTTAAATAGAGAACAATAAGAAAATTACTCATGGGCATTAGAGTGCGTAAAACGTCTGTATAGAGAAAATGAGATACCTTCTGTCTTTGTGACCGATAGGGAAATTGTTTTGATAAACGCAGTTGAACGTGTTTTTCCACATGGGACTCATCTTTTATGTACATGGCATATTGGAAAGGCAGTTGTTAGCATAGCTCGGTTGAACTCACCAAGCGTTGGTATGTCAAGTTTGGTAGTCATATTTTAGTGACTCAAAACTCATCTAAAGTCGCTTGATTGTATACTAGAGTCAACTTCGTTTAGGTTAGACTAGAAAGTCTAGGAATGTTGAGACATACAAGTATTACTCCGAAGACTTGAAGAAAGTGAAGAAGAAGCGAACTACAACGAAAACATCATCCTTCCTCTTGAGGTTAGTAATATTGACTTGAACTGCTTTCATTCCTAACGTATCTTTCAAGTCGTGCTATATTGAAAACATAACTGCGAAGCTGTATATACTGTACATATTGTATGATACTCTAGTGATGTGACATGGTCGTATTTATATGATCATAGTATTAGGGAATTATACTACGAAGTATAACGCTTATCTTTTGAACTTCGTAGACATGACATCGACATAATCTTGTATATATTGTTATGATTATGTGAATGGGTTATGGTGAAGATTTCATCCTAGGAAACAATGTTTTACATTTGTGTAAAGGAAGTACATTCATGAACTTGTTTTATGGATCGAAAGGGAAATCGCTAGGCTTTATTGGTACGACTATTCATTGCAAATCTTTGGATTACCAATATGTGTGAGATGGTAGAACCGATCGTAACTTTGTTATGTATCTTGGTATAACTAATCACAATATCTGACTTATGATTTGGTATGGCTAGTTTTTATTAATTAGTGTAACCGATCCTAAGTAATCACCATGAGATGGTATGATTGATATTTGTAATTGGTGTGACCGATCCTAGTAATTGGTGTGACTGATCACAGAGTGTATGTGTATCGATCCTTGTAATTGGTGTAACCGGTCCTGGTAATTGGTGTAACCGATCCTGGTAACTGGTGTGACCGATCACAAGCAATACCATGAGTATATGGTAACCGGTCCTGGCAATTGATGTAATCGATCCTGGTAACTGATGTAACCTGTCCTGGTAACTTGTGTGACCGATCACAAGTGTTTCCATATTAAGGTATAACCGATCCTAGTAATTAGTAGAACCGATTGAACCCATGTATGTGATTTGATATTTGATCAGTCACATAGTGATCTTGGAATAAAGGTGAACCAATTCTAAACTTGTTTGGAAGTGTGATATAACTGATTCCAAGAATGTAAATCCATGTAAATATGAATAAGCATTTACAGTGAAAAGATGTCAACATACTTTGAACACGTTCAGTAACTCTTATCATTTATTGTTCAAAGATATTCCGTAGTACTCAAGGAGATCCTGTGCCGAAATAAATTGAGAATCTCTTAATTAAGGTTTTTGGTTTTATATGCTTTAATTACCAGCAATTAAATACATATCTCTAGAGAATAAATATTAGTAATGTGCATTTACTAATTGGACTATTGAGAAATTTCGGAAACTTTAGACAAACATTTATTGGAATTAGGAAAACTGAATTTTGCTATTCATTGCATATCTTGAGAATATTTTCGGTTTTGGAAATTCCTTGGTGTCCAAACATCCTTGGTCTATAAATACCTAAGTTTGCATTTCTAGCAAACTATCCTAAGAGCCAGGCAGACTTCATCTTTTAGTTGGTGGAGCCATCTATCCGAAGAGGAAAGTACCCTAATTAGGCGAAATCTCTTACGACCGCTCGTTTAAAGACTTCTGTGGGATCAAGAAGCTCTACGAGTACCGTTGGTGGGAAACTAGATAATTGTGGTGTTATTAGTTTTCGATTGATTTGATTGACTAACGGTTGTTGAAACTTTGATTGCACATAGTTTATTTATTCTTGAGAATCTTCTCTTCTGATATAAGATTCACTCAAACTAGATCGAAGTATCGACGGGATTTTTAGAACTGTTTGTAGATCTAAAAACATCTTGTGATAATCCACTTACCAAATTCTGGGATTAGTAAAACGGGTTGTAACGGCTCTTGCCTGTTTCAAAGAGGTGTGTTACATTTTTTTGTAATGGCAATGGGGCCGTTATAACGGCGTTAGAACAGGCTATAGCCGTTACTACGTGGCGAGTCGTATCAGGCGAGAGCCGTTACGAAATTTTTGTAACTTGACAGTCGTAACATCTGTGAGCCGTTACGAACTTTTTTGTAACAGCAAAAAAATTACTACTAGTCAACATTGACCTGGTCAAAATCAGTCAATACGACCAATTTTGACCAGGTCAATATTAACCGGCAGTTCATTTTCAGCCGGAATTACGCCGGAATCCAATAACCAGCTTACCCTTTTCATTCCATCACATTATATCAATTCAAATAACTTTCAATCAAAGAAGATCATTCAATTCATATAACTTGGAAGTACCAAAATTCTTGTAAGTATCAAATTCTAAGTTAAAAAACTTGCTGAGTTCATAGAAACTTCCTACATTGTAAATTCTTTTAAGTACCAAAATTCTTGTAAGTATCAAATTCTAAGTTAAAAAACTTGCTGAGTTCATAGAAACTTCCTACATTGTAATTTCCAAAACTTACAATATTGAAAAGCAACAATCAGATGCCAATCAGTTCATAGATAGTTCATAAGCCAAGGCTATCCCACCAAACCTGCAATCAAGATATGTGAATTAGATGAGGCAAAGCAAAGGCTATCAGTACTTACCAAGAACCACATAACCTCAATGAAAAGTAAACACGTCAGTAGTGTCAACCCACGCCCACAAGAGTATATAGTAAAGTATGATGTAATCATAAAGGACTTACGAGCTGATGTTCTCAGTGTCACCATCGATCCCAGCTTTATCCCACACGTCAGATTAGTGTTATGCTTCACTCCATTGATGTTGTAATTCCATGACCCACTATCGGGAACCTGAAAATACAAAGCACCAGTTAGCCTCTAGTTCATCATATACAAAAACACCACAAGGAAAACATCTACCATACAAATCGGTTCAAGACACTTTGCAACCAACCTATCATACTAAAAATCCAATCTCAATAACGGGCATCGGAAGTTCTATAAAAATCTAAAGAGCATGTGCAAAAGATTATTACCATGTTGAAGATAAATGACATTCGACCAGGAAGAAACATCTCATTCAACTTGACAGTAGTCTGTGGCTTGACAATCCATTGATACACTGACTGCACAACCAGGAAATCAATGTCAGAAACCAAATAAACACAACTCCTTCCCATCCTAAGCTACCGTAAATAAAAAGTTCATCACATTCTATGCAGGACAAACACACCTTTGCAGTCGCGGTACGACAAGTCACAGCATGCTCTTCCTTCGCAACTTTGCTGGACACCACGAACAACAAACTCAGTAAAACACCCCACCCGATAAAAGCAAGCACAACATCACCCAACACACACAAAACAGAATAATTACAGAAAAGCATCAAAGTAATCCACTAGCACCATTCTCTAATACGCGACTAGCACAACAATACAGAGATTGAACAAACCAGCATGACTCTGCAGTCAAAATTAAAAGTTAAACTAACAAAACAAAGTAACCAGACTTCATTCATAATATGTTACCACATTGTTCCAGATCATCCATTCTGCTGCTAGATTACGAGTTCAGCTCAACCCATTGTTTCTGTGGATGAACAAACCCCATTTTTCACTCACAATACCACCAAATTAGCCACCAGAACCTATGAATGCTGGATAAATGTAATAAACAGTGATCATCTTATAAAAAAAAGCATACAATTTGACACATACCTTGTTTACCGAGTTGCTCATCCACATCTACCGCGATCTGTTTCAGAAGGATGATTTAGTAATTTCTCTTCATATTGATCATTCTCAGCTGCATAGTCATCCTAGAGAAGATACAGAAATTAGAGAGATATAAACGCCAATCAAACAAACAACTAAAATCAGCAGGCATTTCATAAGCTGCAGACAACAATTCATGCAACACTTACCAGGTCAACTACTTCAACAAATGCTTTCTTGTACTTTGCCTTAATTTCTTCTGCCAATACCTACAACAAACGCAACCTTGAGCCGAATACAACAAAAAATTCAAGCACCTAGGATCAACATCAAGCAATTTAAAACCTAAGGAAAAGAAATATGGACTTTTAAGGCATTATAAAGTTTACAGTAAAGTAGGAAAAGTAAGTGCGGATTCAACTACATTGGACACCTTTCTCCATGGTTTTCCTAACCTACTGTGGAAGACGTGTTATTATTCTCAAAAACTAAGTTACAGACACAAAAGGTTCACAACTTTAACAAGGTTTATGCAGTTTCCCGTCAATTAACTTTACTGCCTGAAAGATCGAAGTACTTGAGTTCATCATTTTCATTCTCTAAGACTAAGGTGTTCGATTCTGTTAATCCAACAGATTCAAAGAATATTCAAATATTCCTACCAATGAGATGAACACAATTTTTTTTTCCCAAATTTGGCAAATACAGCTAAACCCCAAAAGAAACTTGCAAGAATTGCCTAAAAAAAGAAACTAATTGTACTTTACCTTAGCAAATCCTTCAGCAATACCAGTCTGAGTACCAAAAATATAGTGAGCTTAGTTTTACCAGACTCTTTCTTCTCTGAATTCTTAGCTCAAGAATTAGCCAAAAACATCACAAATTTGTATCACTCTCAGCTCCATGACATTCTTAATTTCTCAGTTCATCAAAGTTCAACCCAACGACGACTTCACCTCATTGTTTACTCCAGAGCCCTCATCTGATAGGAGAATGAAATTCAATCATTTATCAAACATAATCACAGATTATCAAGTACAATTGACAGAAAATGAAGCAGTAACCAAACCGAGAAGATAAACAATTTGACAGAAAATCAAAACAAAATCATAAACAAAAAGCCCAACACTTGCTTCTACAAAATCATAATAAAAAACCCAAAATCTATAAAACCAAAAAGCACACATATTATGTATGATGGTTAAATCATTAGGGTTTTGAAGCTAGAATTGATTCATTGACAGGAATCAAAGAAACTGAAAACCCTAAATCGCTACATAATCTCAAAAACCCATAAATCACGGACATAGATATAATCGAATCCGAACCATACGCAGAGATAATACTCTTGATAAAGAAACCAAAATAAAGAATGAGATCTAGAAAATCGAAGGAAAAAAACCTTACCGGATAAGATAGAACAAGGTAGGCTAATCGATTTTAACAAATTCAGTATCAGCAGAACAACCATCTCATAGGATTCTCGACATGCTTCTTACAGTAATCAATCACCCTTACCAACATCTTTCAATCTTCTTAAGAAATCTATACAACATCAATCACCCTCAAAAGCATATTAGGTTATGAAGTTCTTAAAGTAGAAAAAAAAGGAGGAAGATGTGCATAGAAAATCAGAATTGAAGGAAGTTCCTCCCGGTTTTGGGTAGAGAGATTGAGAGAAAGCAACAGAGAGGAAGAGGTTCGGAGTCTTGAGACGATGTGGCAGAATGATGGGATAGAAAAGAAATAAAAGATGAAGGGAATATTATCTAGGGTTTTATGTTTGAAAGTGCATCTCGAGAAACATATGAAGGGTAGAGATATTAGTATAGGTATATACGGTGTAGATGGATGGTTAGAAAATGTGGGCCCCAGAAAGAACTCAGGTGTTACGACCCAGGTGTGACCAAGCATGTGGCTGGCACGCCTATAAAAAAATTCGTATAGGCTCTCCCTTGTTACGAATATTCGGGAAATTCGAAACGGCTATTGCCTGTTACAAACATTTCGTAACGGGCAGTTGTAACGGGAATTTTGTAACGGCCACAAATCCGTTACGAATTGCTGTTACTAATCCGGGAATTTGGTGTAGTGATCCATTGTTAACAGACTCCGTTTTGTGTGATTGATCACAAGAGATTCAAGTGGTGTTGTGCAGATGTTTATTGAAGATTAAAGAAGATTTGAAGACAAAGAAGATTTCTTATTTGGTTCTTATATCTTTGGGTGTGCACAAACCTTGATCGGCTGGGATCCAACTAGAATCGGATTTATTCGATTGATTAGTTGCGTGAGATCAGCATCACTTTATAGTTTCTTGTTAGAATCTATGTCGATTAATTGCGAATCTAAACTTGACTACTTTGTAGTTATTGGATAGATTGATCTAACCAGGCAAAGGAGTTTATTAGATTAAATGGAAGAGCCTTTGCGTATGACTTGAGATATGTTTATCTTGAAATAATCAAAAGAGTTGTTACCAAACAGATTTGTTGTTCCTTTACTGTTTGGAATACGATCCAAAGGAATTGTTCCAATGCGTGCACTCATCGAAGTCGGAAGCGCAGGGGTACTGAGGAAACTAAGTGAACTAGGGGTAGTTGCTTGGTCTCAACTATGATGATGCAACATTGGCTCTAGGCCAATATTCCTCTTAACGCAACAGAAGCTTGAGATGAAGCTTCATCTCATGCCATGGCGCATCTTTTAGCATGCGCCATGCTAAAAACACGGGGTGTTACACTCTCAAACACTTCTAAGACTTCATTGATCACTCAAACACTTATGTGTGTGCATGATGATTAAATCCTTAAGTGTTTAAATGAACATCAAATTTCTTTAGTTCTTTGGCATACTTGCCAAACCGAACAATCATTATACACGGCTCCAGTTGCGGTTCCTTATGTATATTCTTTTATTGTATTTGCTTGATTCTCAAGTTATCTTAGCTTAAATTCTTAGCAACCTATGGTTGTTGAAAATCTATAAATAGAGATGCTCTATCAACTGAGAAATTCAACCCCCGACACTTTGTGTCCTAGTTGATTCTAGAGTCGTCCTCTATAGACTTATGTTTCCTCTGAGAAACATAATTAGGTCTATGACTAAAAGACTTCGCTTTGGGGATTCATGAAGCCAGGTCTGAATATCTTTACCTTGATAGTTTATGTATCCTGAGGATTTCGTAATCTCTTTCAGGCAAGATAGATAGTAATCACAAAGTTCTCTTTGTCTCTGACTTTATGATTTCTCAAGGTGGTTAAGAATCTGAAAAAAACTAATCTTAATTGATCTTTTGAAGATTGTTCTTGAGAGGTGGTTAAGAATCTAGGCTGCTCTTCGGGAGTCGTACGTTCCGTATTTGGGAAGTTTGCTAGCTTTGTCTATTGCAAATTGATTTTCTCACCTTGATCTTTGATCTAAACGCAATCAAATAGGCTTATCTGTTAGAGGAAGATTGGTATCCAAAGTCTTCACTTAGGTTGAAGCAACTCTTAGGCTGTAAAGGATGTCGGCTAAGGGAATCAATTGCGTAGAGCCTTGCGAGGTTCAAGAGACGTGAGGAGCGTGACTGTAATTGAATCGATTGGAGGGTGGATTAGGTATCAACTACATTCCAGTTCGAAGTATGATAGTATGCTAGTGTCTATAGCGGTTTAATACAGTTTGGTGTTCAAATCTGGATAAGGTCCCGGGGGTTTTCTGTTATTGTCGTTTTCTCATTAACAAAACTTCGGGTGTCTTGTGTTTTTCCTTTTCCACATTATATTGTTTATCTTTATAAATGGATTTACACATGTTTATACATATTCAATCTAAGTAGATACGTATGCCTAACTGCAATCGACTACAAAAGTAGTTTTTATAGAATTCCTATCTTGAAAGATAGATAACAAGTTTATTACTTGGCAGAATTCCGATTGGATTATTTAGATACAACTAGGATATTGATTTTTGAGATCGTCCAAGTACTCTACTTAACAATCGGGTTCACGGACTCTGTGTCTATATACATACTGATTGAGTAGAGGTTAGAGATATGAACTCTATATACATACTGTCAAGGATCATTCAGTTGGTCTAATTGCAAATGTATTAATTTTTGTCCATACAGGTTGCCGAACGAAAAAATTGGGTGTGTTGGTACCCCTGCGTTTTCAAATCGGTCCATACCCAATGCATGTAGTCAAGACTACCCACATTCCTGGAAATCCCCTTTCCTGATTTTTCTTTAATATTTCTCTAACATCTGCATTAGTTTTTTTTTGTAAATAGGTTGGACCAAAATGATTAATCATTGCTTCGCAAAACAACGCAAGATACTTGTATGCAGTTGTTTTGCCCATAAAATGATACTCATCGTTGGAATCCGGAGGTTTGCCATAACCTAAAACCCTTAAAGCTGAAGTAACCTTTTGTTCAGGACTATGACCTCTAATATTCAGTGCATCATACTGATAATTAAATTGAGGTTCTACCTGAAAATGCTCACCAATAATCTTTAACACCAAATGTCGGGCATGCGGAATCGACGTTGGAAATCTTCATCAGAGAACACACTATGGGGAAGAAAATAATCTATCATCATCTTCTCGTGGAATTCTTCTCTCCGTCGATATGTATATCTTCTTATGAATACTTCTCTTGGCTCTGGATCTCTAGATATCTGCCCCGATGAATATAACTACAACTTAATGTTGGTCGGTTCTCTATCTTCATCTGACTCGTCATCCATTTGTCACATCGCCTGAATGAACATTCGTTGTTATGATTCAAATCTATCCATATGAATACGCACCTCATCATCAAAATAATCCATTGATTATGAAACTGAAAATAAGTAAACCAAAGATTAAGTTAGAAAGGAATAAGATGATAGTTAATTGATGAAAAAACGAGGTGTGATGAATTTGAGTTTAATGGGGGTGAATATATAGGGTGGGATGGGCGGAGATAGCCGTTAGACCATTATTTCCTAAGCGATGGAATCTCCACCGAACGGTTTTGATTAAACCGCTAGCGGTCGAGCTTCGACCGCCAACGGTGTAGTATCTACCGTTTGATAAAGACTCCATCACTTAACAGTTTTACCATAGTGAACTGACATGGCATATAAGTGAGTTAGCCATCCCCCATAAGAACCGACCTAAGTGTGTGTTATTGTTATATTGAACCTATTTATCATGTTTTAGTGGTTTTTACATTTGATAACTTTTATCCGAGGGTTATGAAATTTTTTTGTTTTCTGATTTTGGTGCATGCAAAGCCTATTCAGAAAAACCGCCAACTCGTTTTACTCAAAAATCGGTCCAAATCGGAAAAATCAACCGCCTAAATCGTTAAAAATCGGAAATCGAATCGGTCATATAGCGAGTAGTGATTACACGAGTAATCGGCCTTGCAGAGGGATTTTCGACTACTTCCAAAAGTCATATTGTAACGGTCCCTTTGGAGTTCGGTCCATAGGAGACCCTAGCTCCGGCTAGGACGAGACCTTACAAAAGAACAGGTTCTTCTGTTTTCTAATTTTCGGTCTTGGAATAAAAAACAAATCGAATCCAGCAACTAAAGATAGAAAAAAGACCTGAAACCACTCAAAAATCTTTTCCACTTTGAAACTCTCCTCCAAAAAGTCTTTAGTTGTTGCGAGTCTAAAGACCTTTCTCAGAAAAAGAAGAGAATGACACCCGACTCTTCTATTTTTAACTTGTTTTGGTATTCTCTTACTATTTTTTGTCTTCATCTTTTCTTTCTCATAATCCCCAGTTCTGATTTATTATTCTTGCTCAGCCTTTTTCACTCACTTGATTATTAAGCTAGAGTTTGCGGTAGCAATCTCAATTGGTAAGTTGGTTTTCTGTATTCCACTCTGTTTCTGATTCTCTTTGTATCTTTCTAATCTTTTTTTTCCCATGGTTTTTTGCTGTTGTTTCTTGTATACAATCACATCAACACCTAGCTATTGGTAATTTGAATACTGGGTTTTGTTGATTCTTGTTGCATTTTCTTAAGTTTTGAGTTAATCTGATGTTGTTGAGTTGCTCATGAAGGAATATTGAGAATTTATTGAAACACCTTTCTGTGTTGCTTCATCCGCTTGTATTTTGGGTGTGTATCAGTGATGAATAGTGGTGGCTTCTAAATGAATCGGAATTGCATTAAGATGGTTCTGTTCTTAGTTCTTATATTGGGAAGAATTGAAGGGCCTAATTTTGTTAGTCTCACAATTTTCTTTTCTTTTTTTCTCAGCAAGCCAGTGTTTTTAATATGTTTGTTATCTTGAAGTTATATTTGTGTTTCAATATTTTGGTCGATTATGTGAATTTTGCATGTAACATTCAGGATGTGTTTTTGTTACAATTCGACGGGTCAGGGTATATGGTAGTGTACCTTTACTATAGCCTTCAAATTTAGGTTTCTTATCTTGGTCTGTTGGTCATCTTTTTTGCTTGATTGTGTAACAATTTGACAAATTTGAATCAATACATAGGAGTGTTGATTATTTGGAATCTCTAGTAGGAAAATCCGAACTTCTACCCACGCTTATACATTAGGATGTTGTATTAGTCACTTGACATGAAGAAGCTTGTAGATTGATGTCAAATTATGGCTTGTATGAGATAAGATTAAACTTCTTAAAAGGTTCACCTTAGAGAATAAAATGTTTGTTATCATGTCTTTAGTATGGTCAAGGGTGTGTAACATTTAACCATGAAGTATTTCCCATTTATAAGTAGGTACACTGCGTTAAAGATGATCAGTTGGAGATCACGTAGATGGTTTACATATATCTTAGTATAGGAATCGGTTAAAGGGTTCTTTCTGTTCGTTCACATCAACACCTTCTTAAGGTATCTATATTGGTTATCTCCGCAGGATTTGGCATTTACAAGTTTCATTGTTTCGGTCGTCTGATTTTATTTTTATTTTCTCACTAGGAATGGATAGATCTTGTTTTCAGGCGTAAATCATGTATGGAGAAACAATTGTTGAGCCTGTCGGAGAGCTGCAGGTCACTTTTGGCTACCAATGTAGTGGTAAACAAGGAGGTTCTAGTGAAATGGTGGATGGATATGAGATTCCATATGGACATAGATTTCGAAGGAAAAGCTCCTTTTCTTTCTTGTCTGGAGCTGCTCTAAGCGCTAACACCACATTAGCTAATACAAATATATGTAATGGGCGGATAGGGGCTGAAATTCTTCCTAGTCTGGATTCTCCAAAATCATTCCGTAGAGTCCCCTCTTCACCATCATTTGCTAGGTTGGATATGTTATCGTGTTCTTTTCAGAGTGGAATGTCAACCTTGAGTTCTGCTTCATCAAATCAAAGCGAGATATCAGATTGGGAATTTCATAGATTGAAATCAATGAGTGCTCCTTCTAAAAATGAAAATTTCCTTCATGCTAAGGAGGTAGAAGTTGCGGGTGGGGCAGCTGGTGAAGATAGAGTTCAAGCTGTTTGTTCAGAAGAAAATGGTTGGCTCTTTTGTGCTATATATGACGGGTTTAACGGAAGGGATGCAGCAGACTTTTTGGCCGGGACATTCTATGAAACCATTGGGCTATACTTGAATCTTTTGGAGAAGGAAATGAAGGAGGAAAGTAATATGAATTCAGATGATTGTCTCCTATATTATATGGATGAAAATACTTCTCTATCTGAGGAACACATTCCTTCGAGAATTTATGATGACAACAATGATAAAAGCTTCACCGATGCAGAACCTTCACTAGTTAATAATAAAAAAGTCTCATATGACTCGTTTAGGCATAAAGTGCTTGATTGTCTCCAATCTGCTCTTAATCAGGCTGAGACCGACTTTCTGTACATGGTTGAACAAGAAATGGAGGATCGTCCTGACTTAGTTTCCGTTGGGTCTTGTGTTTTGGTTTTTCTAATTTATGATAAGGATCTATATATACTTAGTTTAGGTGATAGTAGAGCTGTGTTAGCTACATATGGTGTTGATGCTAATGAGAAGTTGGAAGCTATTCAACTGTCAGATATTCACAGTGTTGACAATAAAATAGAACGGGATCAACTTCTCAATGATCATCCAAATGAGCCCTCGGTTATTGTTGGTGGAAAAGTAAAAGGGAAATTGAAGCTAACTCGCGCATTTGGAGTTGGCTATTTGAAAAAGGTAAATACTTATCTTTCAAGTTGTAAGTTACATGCTGGGGATATCACTTCTTTCCCTATAATTACGTGCACTGCGGCACTGCCAGAAGAGCCTAAGAGTGAGTCTCGAACAGTGTATCTATACTTGTTTAATAATGGATACGCGAACATTTGTCCTTCTTTTCTCAAACGTAAACATGATCATTTAGTCTGTCCATCCATTTTTAACGGTTCTTTGTAATTAATTTGTCCAAATAAATGTTTCATATAACGATCCATATTATTTTCCATTGTTTGTGCAGAGAAAAATGAACGATGCTTTGATGGGTATTCTCCAAGTTCCAAATCTATTAAGTCCACCATATGTCTCCACCCAGCCTTCACTGAATGTTCATAGAATCTCAAAAGAGGACTGCTTTGTAGTTATCGGAAGCGATGGATTATTTGATTTCATCACGAGTGATGAAGCTGTAAGACTTGTACATAAATATATTTTAAGCAACCCATCAGGTGATCCAGCTAAATTCCTTCTTGAGCAGCTCGTACTAAGAGCCGCTGATAGTGCAGGTAAATCAAAATTAATGTATAAGAAGTTCTGTTAGCAACTTAGTCATTTTAGTTATAACCTAATACTCTAGTGGTCCTGAATCCAGCCTATTCATCTTGCAGGTTTCAGCACAGAAGAGTTAATGAGAATCCCTGCTGGTAGAAGAAGGAAGTACCATGATGACGTGACCGTGATTGTAGTCATACTTGGTAGCAATCTGCGCACGTCAAAGGCCTCAACTGTTCTATAGAATAACAGGTAATATAATAGTTTGATAACATGACTTTGCACTTCTGGTATCTCAATTTTACAAGCATATTTGCAGTTCTATCGGTACAAGATTTATGACTCTTGAAAGCCATAGTTTCATAACTGCTGATGGCATATCAAGTTTGAAGAGTTTATCATTAAACATTTTGGTTAATCATATTCACTGCTCGTCAGTTCTGGGGATAAAATTTAGGCTTTTACAGCTCATCTTTCAGTCACGGTAAAATTAGAACTTTTTAACTGGTCCCTTATAGTGAGACATGTGTATTTCGTGAGAGTTCTTTTTATAGGAACAGAAGAATTAGGTAAATATTTAGCTCATTTCTAACCTCCAACTTGTTCATCCTAAGAAAGGATTAGGATATTGATGTGGCTGCTTTTGTCATTGTTTAAGTCATCAAGAAATCATCATTCCAAAACCACCAGGCACCACAATCAAACCACTGATTTATTTCTTTTTTGTTTCATCACGAAATACAGTACACCATTATTAAAGTGACCAAAATCAAGAGATTCTGAAGAGATATTAATGAAGAACATGATGACATTAGACCCCATCACTCATCTTTTCATTTTTCTATTAGTCTTTCCTGTTGTGTGTAATCTAGGATTAGAAATCATACCTATCCTAGTTTCCTCCTTTCCAGTATTAGTATGGTTATTAAACTTGCTCTGAAGATTTTCAAACAAGTTATAGAATGACATCAACATTAAATCGCAGTTAATTTTGGCATCAGCGTATTCATTAAGTTGAATTAATTGTCAACTGCAACAGTATAGAATTCCTGCTAACTTTTCTCTTTGGGACCACCACGCTTATCATTGAGTTGGCGCGCTAAGTAGTTTATCACAGCCGCTATAATCCAAGACAACACTTTCATTTTTTTGGTTTACTTGTAAGTTCAATGCAAGAAGTTGCAGAACTCCATAATAATCATATTAGAGGAGCTTTTAAGGTCTAAATTCTAATTTAAATCAATTTAAAAATTGCAGTTAACTTTGATATTAACGTATTCCTTGTATCAAGTCCAACATTATTGAATTCTTGCTATCTATTTGGACCACGCTTAGTGGTATTGCTTTCTACTTATGCACATCAGAAATTGGCACATATGGTGGTGGTATCAAGGCCTCTATTATTTGGATGATTTTGTGTTCTACTTGGTTTTTGAGACATCGACACATATCTCGATCCAAGTGTATTCATTGTTTGATTTATTTTGTAGGGTTAATACAAAAACAAGTTGGGGTACTCCATGATCACCTAAAAGGGACTGTTTTGATCATGGATCTACTATGAAGATGATGACGATAAAGAAGATGGAGATGCGCATTAACAAGGATAGGAACATGAGAAGAAGAAAAAAATTGGTAGACCCGAAGGGGGCCATTTTTTCTTAATGGAATTCATGATTTACCTCCCAACAAATTTCTCTCAGAGAATGATACGTTGGTACATTATTATATAGAGGTTAGGCACATTTAAATGCACAAAAATAAGATATTCCTTTTTAACCCGTGTAAGACTGTCATAAATTTCTTCTCAAGTGTAGATTTTATTTTTTTGTTTTGTTTTTCTTTTACAAGTTGTAAATAAACAGCAATGTCTTATTATGAATGTAGTTTTTGGAAAAAGCTCACCAGTCACCACCCTTGTCCTCCCTACTTACAAAAAAAACATGACTGTTACATCGGTTACCAAAATTCTACTGGGAATCACCGGTGTACCAAGCAAAAACAATCCTTAACCTTCTTCTATAAATAAAGTTCCTTCATGTACATGACACAAATGTACCTAATGCAAATTATTTATGGACCCAACGGCGCCGCGGCCGGGCATGGTTTATATTCAGTTCTTGTTTGCTTATGCTTATCAATGTAACTTTCTTTCTTCATTTTAAAACTCGTAGTCGCAACTCGCAAGGGTTTCTTGTTGACCATCATTGAACTTTGTTCTTCACTTCAGGTTAAACCCTATTGTAGTGGCCGTTAAATCATTTTCAATGCAGAGATGAATATTCAATTGTGGGTTTATTGTGTTATTGTTTCCTAAGTTAACAACCCTAAACCCTACATGGGATGTAGCCTAATATAATCATGCCCATGATTCTTGAGACAAGTGTTAAGTTTTTTACATTAACCAAGCACACAAAACTATTCAAAAGTCAAGTTTCCTTGGTAGACCAAAACTTTATAGACCTCTTAGTATAAGTTTATTCAGTTAATAATTGTTACAGCCGTAAACATACAACAAAAACATATGGGTGTAAAAGCAGATTAATTCCATGAAAAGCAGAAGAATTCCATGAAAAGAATCAAAGATTCAAAATCCACTGTAAAAGTAAAGTACTGCAAATGCAATAGTCACACATTTCAAAATGTAAGTCGTATTCGAGTGTGTCTCAAGGAACTTTGGAATCCACTTCCAAGTCCGAACGGAAGCAGCTGATCGCTTCTTGTTGCGTCTAACAGCAGGAAGTCACTGTCCAATGTCCACTATAAGATCCAATAGACGCCAGTGACTTCCCAAGTTCCCATTCCATGTCATGCAGCGGGAAGGAACGGAAATTCACCGTAAGACTTCATTTTCCAATTTTTGCAAGAGTAGATCTTCTCTCAAAAAAAAAAAAAAAAAAAAAAAGGGCATCCTACTTTGCACAAAAAAGAAAAAAAAAATTGTTTTTGGAGGAAAAAATAAAAGAAAAACAGACAAGAAAATCACATCAAATACTACTTTACACATAAGAATGATAGAGAACGAAAATTCCTACTTCCTACCACCGATAGAACTTCCTAATCACTGGCATCTCCATACCACAAAAACGCCATCTGACCAATACCACCAATAGCCCTTAATATCTACAACATGCACTTTCTCAGTCATACACTACCATACCACCAAAATAATTCCTACTTTCTATGATTTAAGTCTCTTTCTTCCCACCTAAGAGAGACAAAATGAGAAAAGAAAAAAGAAAGCTCTTGGTTGGTCCTTGCCAAATATTAACCAATACAAGTCACAATAAAGACATTAACTTTGTGCACCTAACCAAACCTAATAAAAGTGAGAAAGAATAAAACAAACAATTAACAAGACAAAATAATATGCCATTGGCCTATCAATTAATCTCCACCTCTCTTAATCATCACTTTACAGAAGAGGTAGAGAACAATTTAGAAAGAATGAATTTGGGCCTTATAAAAAAAAAGTTCATTGGTCCTACTTACACCCAAGCATTACAATGCTTAATACATCTTTTCTCATTAAACTAATTTATCATTTTCTCATTTCATTATCAAAACCTCCTTTGACACATGACATAATTGAGAAAATAGACACCCCACAAACAACTAAACACTACAAGGATTTCATTTAACAACTACTATTATTATTCTCCTACATTAATAGAAAAAAAGGAAGGCAAATTAATTATCCTACTACTAATAATAATACCTTCTTACAATGTTACCCCCTAATATTCTCATATATTTCATTTTCGATCCTATACAAAAAGTATACCCCTCCCCCGAAAGAAATACTTATACAAAGAGTATAAGCTAATTTGATTAACAACGCTGGATTGAAAAGATTCTCTTAAAACCCTGGATGATCAAAATGAAAATATTACATCACATGATGGAACATCCATTTGCATTTTCATCGCTAAACATTGTAAATGAATCCGATTGCTGTTGTGGATGCTGTTGCGGTGGTGAGTCGGAGTACATAAACGACGGTGGTGGTTGTTGTGCGTACATGTATGATGGTGGTGGTTGGGAATACGTGTAAGTTGGTGGTTGAGCATAGTATGTCTCACTGTAACTACTGCAAGGGTTGGCTGTGTTGTAACTCATAACGTAAGTTGGAGGTGTATCGTACGATGGATAAGGATTTGCATGCTGACGTGAAGAAGGGCCACGGTACACCGATTCTGTTGCTTGACTAGCTGGATGGGATGTTGATGACCCAACGCTTCCCGCTGCATCCCCAGGAATTTGTACGGTTTCGGATGTCTCACTACTCTTTTGCCCTTTCTTTCCTTTCTTTTTACGAACAATGCCACTCCCAACAGCTTTGTCGGTTCCTGCGGCTACGCCATTTTCAATGCCCGTATTGTCGGCTGCCGGCGTAGGGTCTACCGGAGATGAGTTTGCTGGCAGTTTCCCCTCGGCTTTTGCCTCCTGGGTTGGACCATTAACTCCCTTATCGGCCTGAACACCTTCATTAGCAGACTTATTGCTGTTGTCGTTGCTAGTTTCACCGTTAATGGTGATGTTTTTGACCTTAATTTGAATTTTCTCTTCTTCTGGTTTGCTCTGATTCTTCTGTTCTGGTTCACCAGAGTTACCATCTTTAGTGATTTGAGGTTGTGGGTCTTTCTTGATTTCATCACTCTTCAAAGTTTCTTGTTTTTTCTCTTTGGTTGTCACCTTTTGTGGAGGAGGAGGAGGAGCAGGCCAAAACTCAGCATGTTTCCCTTTTATCAAAAGCTTCCTAAGTAAAGCTTCTCCATTTACGTTGCCTATCACAGTCACTTTGTGTATCTTCGAATCAATTATAATATCCTCAACACCTAATAAAATCAACAAATATCAGATCATACACCCACAAAAACCAGAGGAAATTCGAGATTTTGACAAGAAATTTTGAAATGAGGAATTTCATACCATGAATTTTCTTCAAAATTTTCTTCACCTTTTTCTTGCAACCTTCACAATGAATTGATACTCTCAGTACGCAAGTCTGCAAAAATGAAAAAACAAAACAAAAACATTCAAGAAAAAATTCTACCAAAATGAAAGAAAAAGACCTCGAAGGTGAGAAGAAGAAGAAGACGAATAAAGAAAACTTAAGTTACCTTGTAGTTTACGGGTTCTGCTGAAGCGTCTTCAGTTACTGCGGCTGCTGATGCCATTTGAGAGAGAGAGAGAGATGTGTGAGAGAAGGGGAGAAGGCAATAAAGAGTGAGAAAAGGGAGAAAACTAGTTCGCACTTGAGAGCTTTAAATAGATGGAATTGAAAGCATGAAGCTACAGAGCAGAGAGTGAATGAGAGAATTGAAACTTCTTTTTCAAAACGTTAATTTACTTGAAAGAAAAAAAAGTTAGGAAGAGAAATGATACAGCCATGTTTAAATGTTTTATAGACAGAGCTTGTGTTCATCACCGTTGGATTCGTAGCACATCTCTATGAAAAAGACGAGTAGCATAGAAACATATAAAAAGAAGTGAAAGATCGTAGATACTGACATAAACCTTCTTTAAGGTCAAAAGCTAAAGAAAGTTAGTCAACAAATATAATATCACACGTGGCATTAACAGTTGGAATCGAACGACTGAGATTGGCTACTGGGGGTGTAGTGATTCTTGCCTAGCTACAATTTTGACACTTAAAATGTTAGGGACCAGGTAATGGATAATTTGATCAGTAATGACCTAAGCAAAAATTTAGCCAAGGAAAACTCCACGACTTCGTGTCGCCAGGGATCATATTTGGGTGCCTGACACTTTGCAACTTATTTGTTAGCATGTGTGATGTCATGAAGTTCCAGAAAGATACGCTGGTTTATGGCCTTTTCTGTGAGCAACTGGCTAGTAACGGCAACCATTCTATCAGTTTTCTCCTTCATCCGCAACTTAAAAGGCAGATACGAACGAACTGGTAAATTGATGATTATTGGTGATCAAGAATTAAGGCTAATGAGAAAATGATGTAAATCTGGCAAAACCCAAGTTCAGATATTACTGAAATAAATTTGTGTTACCACGCATTAACTCACAATTACGTTTCTTTTTAGGAAGGGGAAAAAGTAATTAATTTTCCGGCCATTGCATTATTATCCTAGGCCGAATTCGCACAACTTTTGACCTACCGCAAAAGGGTGGCAAACTGCTACGCTTCTTTAGACATAGGAGGATCGTTGGCTTTCCCACATAAGCATGTATGGAATGCTAAAGTTCTTCTAAAAGTCTCTTTTCTGATTTGGTTTCTATGTCATGACGGAGCGCCTACTTTGGATATGTTATTACGAGCTGGCTTAATTCAAAATGACATTTGTTTTTACATTGTTCCGAAACTAGAAAGCTTTGACACTACTTTCTTGACAGTTTCATAATGCTTTGGATATTTTTTGATTCTGTTAAGAGGAATGTATGAGAATGGTCTTCTAATAAGTGTAGAAGTTTCAAGAGGAAACTTTGGAGTATACTGCCGTTTGCTATATGGTGGTCCGTCTGGAATGAGCGCAACTGCAGATTATATAGGAATCAAAGAAGGAATTTTGACCAGCTAATCATCTCTATAAAATGTACTCTTTATAGTTGGTCTTTACCCACTAAGCTCTTTGAAGGTTACTCTTTGAGTACCTTAATTTGTAACTGGAAGACAGTAGTAGGAAATATCTAATTATGTCTTCTCTTTCTAACCGTAAACTTTATCTCTTTGATAAAGCTTATTTTTAATTAAAATTTATCATTTCCTTTCAAAAAAGGGAGGCGACGGGGATCCACTATGCTACGAAGTAGTTATCCAACATGAAGGGGCTTCACAAGCTAGTTGATTTGATCAGTGTTTTGCACCGTGTACTTATGTTTTAGACATGTTTATGGATAACACTTAAAATAGGTTTTTTGCCTTTTGGGTCCGGGTTAAGTAGGGTAAGCAAGGTTGTAGTTCCAACGTGGTACTAGTTTTTAAGTAACAATTGAGTCCGCTCTTAGTATCATTCTGGATGTACTTAATTTTATCTGTTAATAAAAAAAAATCGGTTCCTTTATCTGTTACAGTCGGCTTATTTGCCTCATGTTATTTGTAACCGAAGAATTTGTTTCTCTTCAAGACAATCTGTACATTCAGTTAAGTTCATTGAGATTTTTTTTTATTTCACTGAGTACAGCTATAGTATCAGACGGAGAAACCGAGTTCCTCTCGTAAGATCCTATTTTACTTCTTCTTTGACTTTGTCTCTTATACCTTCTTCAGCCTGATAGGATCCAGAGATACCTATACGTAAATAACCGCAATCGCACGATGTCTAACTAGTAGACAGAGGTAAGTACAGGTCGAACCCACATGGAGCGGTGGAAATATCAATAATCAATATTCTCAATCAACTAATAAATTAATCATGAACAAATTTTTTGGATTTTTAGAATTAAATGAAACAATAAAAGTAAACTAAACTAATAAAATGAATCCAATAGAAAATTCAGTAACCAGGGTTTCATAGTATCCACTACTATCTCTATTTAATTACTGAAATTAAACATAATTATGAATATATGTTTATTGTTCGTTCTATCGACAATCTCTATTTAATTACTGAAATTAAACATAATTATGAATATATGTTTATTGTTCGTTCTATCGACATCACCTATTTTATGTAATAGAGTCGCAAATATCGCTGGGACACCCTTAGCATGGCACATCAAAAGACTAAACCCAAGCATGCACCATCAAATTGTGTTAGCGAGAAAGTTATTCGAAACTAAATTCAGGTTCACAAATATTATTTAGCTTTTCTAAGTATAACCCATCAAAGAAATTAACCAAACATAGATTATCAAATAATAAGACAAACATATTTGTAAAACAATCAATTACACACTTAGGTTTTTAAAACCGGTGAAACAACAACTCAATTTTCAATAAATCAATAAACAATATTTGAAAATTAATTTATTCAAATCATAATATTCTATTGCTATATCATCAATCAAAATAGCCTAATACCCAAAGTAGTTTCACCCATAAACCCTAGTTACAAAAATTTCTATCAAGACATGGCTATGGATTTCTTAAAATCCATAAAATAATAAACAAGTATTCGTCTTCTTCTCGATTGTTTTACGCTCTAAGTAACCTCCAAGGCTGCTCTTCTCTGTTCTTCTCTTGCTTGCGGCTGCCTCTCGCCTCCAGCCGGCTTCCCTCTACTCTTTTCAAACGAAAAATATATAGGTCTTGCCCAGAAGTCCAATCGGACCGAGCAAATAAGCACCCAAAAGCCCAATCCACGTACAAACCACAATTTACAAATCCAACTCTTGCATGTCCGTCTAGCAGCAGAAACTGGAGATGAAAGTCTCCTCTGTACGGCCTCCAATTTTTCTTCACTTTTCTCCGTCTCTTTTCACAGCTCTCTGGCCGATTCTACAGCTCGACCAATCAACCCCCAAAATCTGTTGCCAATGATGTTATTGCTGCCTGCACAATCTCCGACCATATGAGACCCCTTCAACTTCTCTTGCCAACATCGTTCTCCATTACTTCTTGTTCCATCTCATGATCGAAACCCTTCATGAACCTTGATAAATAGCATGAATCAAATCCATCCGCTTCTATTCTCCTTTTACGTCTCAGCTCTCTAGTTCATCTCTGGAGCCTCCATCTCTTCCAGCTGCGCCAACACCTTCCTCCACTTCTCAATTAAACACAGTTTTTATTCCATAGCAGACTTAAGTATTGATGTTGATTGACGTCTCAATTACTTTCTTTACGCTCATAATTCATTGTTCGCCAGTCTCCTAGTCTTTAAGAGATCCTAACCAAACAAAATCTCTCCCCTTTAGCTTTACAAATTAATGGCCACAGCTCCTTTTTTCCGATTACCACCATTCACTGTCACAAACCCCATTCCCAAGATAAATCAAATCAATTCTCAAATGAGGCTACAGCTCTATGAGTCCCCTGCACTTCAAGCCACGACTTGGACATCCATCATAATTTAGTTAGCAGCAGCACAAAACAAACCAACAGCATCATCTAACTTCTTCTCGAACCAAAAGCCATTCCGCCAACAGATGAAACGATTTCTCTGTAGCTGCAAAATCACATCAAATGCACACCCATTTCAATCACCACCAGCAAAACCCCAAACGAGCTCCAAATTTGACCCCAAATGTTCACTGAGTCGAACCACAGCATCACAGTCGGAGTACATCCTCAACTCCGGCCATACTACACAGAACTCGATCCATTTTCGTTTACAGCCATGCAATGGCAGTAACATTAATAATAGCACCCCCATTTCTATTCTCGGCAAAAACAACTCAACCATCACCCATTTCAGTCATCCATCATTGTTGCCATCTCAACCAGCTCCGACCACTGCCTGCTACCAGTTCGAGCATCCAAAACCAACCAGCACCCATTCTTCTTCTCATCCAACGCCATTGCCTTAGTCTTTCGTGAACAACACCAACTTTCAATCACCTGAACTTCTATAATCCTTCTCTAACCAAGTTGGCTGATCTGCTGGCCATGCATTCACTGCCTTCCCTCTGCTCAGACTTCTCTTTTCAATACGATAAGAACAACAGATGTTCTTTTTCACAGTACCACTAACGCATAAGTAAAGGTGGTGAAGCCACGTCCACACTTTCCATTCTGTTCATCCACCCATGCCACTTTTTTGTAACTCACTACCCTGGTGCTTCACGTGCCTGAAGTAAACAAATAAAATTCTTTGTTTTCATGTGTATCCTTCCATGGCCGTGCGATGAATGTGTGGTGCACTAGCTTAAATGGTTAACTAGGCAGTCCATAGTCCATTAAGCTCTATGTTTTCTTGGCACAGTGAATTTGCCCCATTGATGCCATTTGCCGCAAATGCCACTATAACTCTCAGTTTAGCTAGTTATTTCTCTAGCGATCGGGTTCATTTGTACTTTCTACAAAAACACTAAAATAATGTTATTAGCCAAAATATCGAGTCCTAGCTAATATAAATATGGGTATAAAATGTAGCACTTACGTGCTTATCAACACCCTCACACTTATATTTTGCTAGTCTTCGAGCAAAACAAAAAATTGACCCGCTCCACAGCTGGTCATCATTTTTAATTTTTATTTTTAAGACCCGCTCTACAGCTGGTCATGATATGATAAGAAAATACATAAAAATAGACCCGCTTAACAGCTGGTCATAAGAAAATGATAAGAAAACAAAAGAATAGACCCGCTCAACAGCTGGTCATAAGAACCCTACAATAGACCCGCTCAACAGCTGGTCATAATTATTATTATTTCTATTTTTTTTTATTTAGACCCGCTCCACAGCTGGTCATAATATACCTGCAAACCTACAATAGACCCGCTCAACAGCTGGTCATAAATTGCAAGAAATTTCCTGAAAAAGAAAAGTAAAAAGTTAACCAGTCCCCCACACTTAAACATTACATTGTCCTCAATGTAATTGAGTCATCCAACGTAAAATTAAGATGGGAAATTCATAATATGCGAAAATAAACCAATAAAAATAAAACAAGAAAATAGAATTACCTACTGGAATATACATAAAGGATTCTCCATATATCAACAACGTAAATATTTGGGGATCAACCCAGAGCACAATATATACAACCGATAACAACCTCAAATCCTCGTTGAAGCAATGTAAAGATATAATTATCAAAGGAAAGAGCTACCCCCAAACCTGGTTTTTGCAAAGGATGTATCATTTTGATCAAAAATAACCGAGTTTAAGGGTTCGCTAAAGCTAAGAACTGAAACGATCTGGGAGTCATGCACAGGCAAAGAGAAGTCACGAGATGCAAAATAATCTAGTAATACTGGAGAAGCACGCAGTTCTAATCCAAAATTAGGAATCTTCTGAAAAGTTGTGCTAACAATTCTAGGTATATTAACTTCTCCACTGGGTTTGTGACCCTGTACTAAATCATCATCATAATCATCATCAACCAAGGAATCAATAGGAATATCACAATAAAGATGACTAAAAGAAACCTTATAGATAGAGTGTAATGTCTCTAAGTCGTTAGACTTAACTACGATTTCCTCGGAATTAACACATTCTTCATAAGCATCATTGTTATAGTACTGATATGTCACACCGTCTAAAAGAATGGTGTCCTCAATCATAAACTCATCCTTTTGAATAGGCGAGTGATCATTAACATGATCAGGAGTTGGACTAAATATACCACCTTCACTTGGTATGACAATGTCTCTATTCCTATGATCACAACTATCAAGTTCATCATCATTCTCCATACACATTGATTCATTAGCTAAAGCGGTTTCATCATAAATATCAAGAGTATTAGAAAAATTAAAACTTGTCTCCTCGGTAAGACCACAATCTTTTACCGACTGCGTTAGTTGAGCAATCGATAAAGCATTTTGTTCAGCAAGTTGAGCAATATAATCATGGCTTTTACTAAGCTCGACAAAAAATAACTCATTAGCTTTTGTCTGTTCAGCAATGTCAATATTGAGGCGTTCTAACAAAGATAGTTGTGATGCCGATGGGTCACAATAAGATTGATCATCTCTCTCATACTGTGATGGGGAAATGTGTGAATAGTAATTGGAATCAACACATTGTGGCTCATAATCAGGGTAAGGTTGGTAATGATCATAACCTTCACAAGGTCCGGAATGATCATACCTATGAGAATAATTCCAATCATTATTTACAAACTCGACAGGTTCTTGATAATGAGAAGGTGCATATGCATACTCCTCATGTGAAATATCAGACGACTCCTCTGTCTCAGCTCTTTTGGTAAGATTCCAAAAAGCTATAAAAGAAGTCAACTCGCTGGAAACCATTATACAAAGTAATTCTCAATAACTCACCTTGCAAAAGCTTTGCGAGAATACCAAGTACTTACTTTAGGCCAGTTGTTGACTCCAACCGCCGCTCTTCAGACTAAGGTACCTATGAAAAATCAAATAAGCTACGTAAAAATAACTAAAAGAAAATATAAAAATAAAAGCAAAAATAAGCTATGTACAGAAAATAAAATAAAATAAAAAATTATTATTATTATTATTATGTACAAAATACCAACTACAATATTCCACAACCGCTCCCCGGCAGCAGCGCCAAAAATTGATAGGATCCGGAGATACCTATACGTAAATAACTGCAATCGCACGGTGTCTAACTAGTAGACAGAGGCAAGTACGGGTCGAACCCACAGGGAGAGGTGGAAATATCAATAATCAATATTCTCAATCAACTAATAAATTAATCAGGAACAAAAATTTTGGACTTTTAGAATTGAATGAAACAATAAAAGTAAACTAAACTAATAAAATGAATCAAATGGAAAATTCGGTAACCAGGGTTTCATAGTATCCACTACTATCTCTATTTAATTACTGAAATGAAACATAATTATGAATATATATATATATATATATATGTGTATTGTTCGTTCTATCGACATCACGTATTTTATGTAATAGAGTCGCAAATATCGCTGAGACACCAAAAGCATAGCACATCAAAAAACTAAACCCAAGCATGCACCATCAAATTGCGTTAGCGAGAAAGTTATACGAAACAAAATTCAGGTTCACAAATATTATTTGGCTTTTCTAAGTATAACCCATCAAAGAAATTAACCAAGCATAGATTATCAAATAATAAGACAAACATATTTGTAAAACTATCAATTACGCACTTAGGTTTTTAAAACCGGTGAAGCAACAACTCAATTTTCAATAAATCAATAAACAATATTTAAAAATTAATTTATTCAAATCATAATGGTCTATTGCTATATCATCAATCAAAGTGGCCTAATACCCAAAGTAGTTTCACCCATAAACCCTAGTTACAAAAATTTCTAGCAAGACATGGATATGGATTTCTTAAAATCCATAAAATAATAAACAAGTATTCGTCTTCTTCTCGATTGTTTTACGCTCTAAGTAACCTCCAAGGATGCTCTTCTCTGTTCTTCTCTTGCTTGCGGCTGCCTCTCGCCTCCAGCCGGCTTCCCTCTACTCTTTTCAATATATAGGTCTTGCCCAGAAGTCCAATCGGACCGAGCAAATAAGCACCCAAAAGCCCAATCCACGTACAAACCACAATTTACAAATCCAACTCTTGCATGTCCGTCTAGCAGCAGAAACTGGAGATGAAAGTCTCCTCTGTACGGCCTCCAATTTTTCTTCACTTTTCTCCGTCTCTTTTCACAGCTCTCTGGCCGATTCTACAGCTCGACCAATCAACCCCCAAAATCTGTTTCCAATGATGTTATTGCTGCCTGCACAATCTCAGACCATATGAGACCCCTTCAACTTCTCTTGCCAACATCGTTCTCCGTTACTTCTTGTTCCATCTCATGATCGAAACCCTTCATGAACCTTGATAAACAGCATGAATCAAATCCATCCGCTTCTATTCTCCTTTTACGTCTCAGCTCTCTAGTTCATCTCCGGAGTCTCCATCTCATCCAGCTGCGCCAACACCTTCCTCCACTTCTCAATTAAACACAGTTTTTATTCCATAGCAGACTTCAGTATTGATGTTGATTGACGTCTCAATTACTTTCTTTACGCTCATAATTCATTGTTCGCCAGTCTCCTAGTCTTTAAGAGATCCTAACCAAACAAAATCTCTCCCCTTTAGCTTTACAAATTAATGGCCATTGCTCCTTTTTCCGATTACCACCATTCACCATCACAAACCCCATTCCCAAGCTAAATCAAATCAATTCTCAAATGTGGCTACAGCTCTATGAGTCCCCTGCACTTCAAGCCACGACTTGGACATCCATCATAATTTAGTTAGCAGCAGCACAAAACAAACCAACAGCATCATCTAACTTCTTCTCGAACCAAAATCCATTCCGCCAACAGATGAAATGACTTCTCTGTAGCTGCAAAATCACATCAAATGCACACCCATTTCAATCACCACCAGCAAAACCCCAAACCAGCTCCAAATTCGACCCCAAATGTTCACTGAGTCGAACCACAGCATCACAGTCGGAGTACATCCTCAACTCTGGCCATACTACACAGAACTCGATCCAACTTCGTTTACAGCCATGCAATGGCAGGAACATTAATAACAGCACCTCCATTTCGATTCTCGGCAAAAACAACTCAACCATCACCCAGCCATCCATCATTGTTGCCATCTCAGCCAACTCCGACCACTGCCTGCTACCAGTTCGAGCATCCAAAACCAACTAGCACCCATTCTTCTTCTCATCCAACGCCATTGCCTTAGTCTTTCGTGAACAACACCAACTTTCAATCACCTGAACTTCTATAATCCTTCTCTAACCAAGTTGGCTGATCTGCTGGCCATGCATTCACCTGCCTTCCCTCTGCTCAGACTTCTCTTTTCAATACGATAAGAACAACAGATGTTCTTCTTTCACAGTACCACTAACGCATAAGTAAAGGTGGTGAAGCCACGTCCACACTTTCCATTATGTTCATCCACCCATGCCACTTTTTGGTAACTCACTACCCTGGTGCTTCACGTACCTGAAGTAAACAAATAAAATTCTTTGTTTTCATGTGTATCCTTCCCTGGCCGTTCGATGAATGTGTGGTGCACTAGCTTAAATGGTTAACTAGGCAGTCCATAGTCCATTAAGCTCTATGTTTTCTTGGCACTGTGAATTGCCCCATTGATGCCATTTGCCGCAAATGCCACTATAACTCCCAGTTTAGCTAGTTATTTCTCTAGCGATCGGGTTCATTTGTACTTTCTACAAAAGCACGAAAATAGTGTTATTAGCAAAATATAGAGTCCTAGCTAATATAAATATGGGTATAAAATGTAGCACTTACGTTCTTATCACAGCCTCAATCTGTTTGCTACTTCATTCTTTTTTTATTCTTCATCCTTTTACAGCTTCCAGATCGCGAATCTCCTTCTTGTTTCCTTCATTTCTTGATTTTTCTTATTCGTCGTTTACCTTTTGATTTTGATATATTCTTCTATGCTTCACGGGTTTCCTTCATCAACAATGAGCAATCCAACTTTTTTCTCGATTTCAAAGATACCTCTGAACCAAATAACAAGTGTTCTTTAATTCAAACTCAGAGATAATAATTTCTTAACATGGAAATTTCTCATGTTTTTTTCACCAACCACCAGTTTATCATTTTCTCAAATGCTTTGGTTGTTTATGCTTTCCTCGGCTCAAAACCTCTGCAGGTCTATCGATTTCTACTTGTGTAGAGAGTTAATCGACGATTACTTATCTCATAACTTCTACTAACGATAGAACAATCAATAGACTAATCTAGTATACATCCCAAATCAATCTAAGAATCACTCATAAACAATAGATATAGTAAAAACAAACGATGATGATAAAAACTATGAATAGATTTATATAACGAATAAAGCTTCACGCTTAGAACATTGAATTCATCATTAATCAACAAAGGATTTAGCTACTCATATTACAAAGAAGATGAGGAAAAAGATGAATAATGGAGTAAACCCTAGCTTGTGATGGATTGATTCTTTTTTGCAAGGCCTAATACCTATTTATATAGGTTTACATTGCTTGGACTTCAAGTATCCTAGTCGGTTCCGGAAACCGACTCTAAAAAGTAGTAAAGAAATACCTAAAACAGTTCGTGAACTTTGGCCTTCATGGTACACGTACCAGTTACGTGTACACTCCTTTAAAATAGAGTTCAGGAACTTTTAGTATATGTACCAGGTATGCGTACCCCTCTAGTTCATGAAATTTCATATTCCAACGGTACACGTACCAAGTACGCGTACCCTCCTGTAGAAGTCGATATTCGATAAGCTTGTTTTTGCCCGTAACTTCTTCGTCCGAACTCGGAATGACCTTATTCTTTTTGCATTCTTTTTGTTATTGAATTCTATTCAAGATGGTGATGAGAAATCCTTAATTTGAATGAGTTAAGATTGGTATTTGGCCCGTGTCTTGATTTTGAGCATTTTGCTCCTTTTAGGTTGCACTTCTTCCACTTATCTTCAACTTGAGCACTTGGATACTTGGAATACTTCTCTTCTTAGATGTTTTTAGCACTTTGTAGCTCCTTTTTGGACAATTCACCTAATAGAGACAAATAAAAGAAAACAAGAGTAATAACAAGAATACATGCAAGAATTATAACTAAAACAAGAATGGAATGGACACAAAAATCATATGAATTATGCACTTATCATGTACTTGACACCCTGTCCTTCTCAAATAGATTTCCATTATATTGGTTGAAAAATAACTAAAGGAAATCGAATAGGTTTCCTCTTGAAGGCAGGGTAGCACTAATTGAGCAACTTCTAGGCCTGTATAAGACGTTAGTTAGGGGAATCGATTGCGTAGCATATTGTGAGATACAAGAGACATACGAAGTGCGAATGCATATGAATAGCACAGGGGGTATATACGATCTCAACTTCATTACAATCCCTCTATCCAGCGCTTGCATCTTGTGACTTTATAGGTTGGTCCCCTTTGCATCTTAGAATCTACATGCTTAATGCTCATATCCACATTGATAGATATTTTTATGTGTGAAGAATTGCATCTTTTGCGCCTACTGATCACCCCTGATTTCCATTTGTTCGTATGATGTTGGGAACTTAATGTTCTGATGCAACGTCCATGGTATAACATGCATCTGGTGAGTCCACTTTCTCCCTGAAATCATGGTATATAGATTGATACCCATAAGGGCGACGCTAAAACATACGTTGATGATTATGATCCCGATGCTGAGTGTTAATGTTATTTCCTTTACATGGATTGTCCATCTGCCATTAAATTTGTATTATTTTTTTTCTTTTTGATTGAGTCCATTATGATATTTAGTAAGCCTTTTTTTTCTTTTATTATACGTCTCATAAAATAGGATGCCAGAGGCACTTAATGAATCTACTAGTATCATATGAGTTTGTCATCCCTTGGTCGTCAATGTTACGACCAAGGGGTCATTATGAGTTAGCTTTCTTCTTAAATCCTTGTTGGGGTACTGTATAGCCGCAGTCATTTCTGGTTTCTGTTACCCCCATATTGTAGCCATCCCGTTGTCCATGTGCAAAGTTTATAAGTACTCCTGTGCATGCTGTCGAATATAGTTCTCTTCACAAAATCATGTGGATCGTCCCAGATATTGGTGGTGGTAGCTCCGTGTGTCTTGTGTCATGGATGGCCACCCTCATGAACTACATACTTGGTGAGTGTTGGATCTTTTCTAAGTAACTGTTAGAGCATTGCTCGGTCAAACTCATAAGTGTTGTTATCTCAAGCTTGTTGTCAAATATAGTTGTCAAAACTATATCTTGATTTCTAGTCTACAATTAGTTAAGTCTCGGACTATGATAGAAATGTAGTTGAGAAATAATGGATCACGATAGTCATCATTGTGTTCTACTGTTTTGAAGGCGAAGATCAACTGAAGATTTTGGATAACTTCATCAATAAAAGGTAAGTGAAGACTGGACCACCTATATCTCAAGTTATATTCAATTTTCTATCATTTGAGACGATGTCGCATAACTAATTAAACTATTATGCATAGACAATAATTTCAAGTCAAATTTATCTTGATAATTAGTTCTCGAAATAATGACTAAGTTTAATGAACATTTGTTCATACTAGATGCATTTAGGTTAAGGACAATTTATTATTCGGAATCAAAATCTTAATTTAAGTCTTATCGTTCGAAAATAGCCTGGAATAGTGATATGTGTCATTGATGTTATTCGGGAATGTTTCGTATCGATTTAGAGAGAAATATAGAACTACTATAGATTCGGATACAAGACAGTGTTACCAGTCTTACAAACTGGGAAAACTGTTATAAGTCTTAACCTGTATTACATGTACTCGTACATGTAACGGAGTAGCTATATATCGACTTACAGATTTGTGGTACGCATATTTTTATGCACATCATGTGAAAACATGTTTAACTCGTGAATCAGATCGGTATGCATACTCATATGCAAACCATTTTGGAACTGTGGTTACAGAACCGGGATGAGTATCAAAACCGGTATGCAAACTAAAACAGTTATGTGTTCCCGAACTCAGTTTAGTACCCAAACCGGTACGCAAACTATAAAAAATTTGTGAACTACGGAACCGGTGACAGTCGTAAGGTTTCCAAACCGGTACGCAAACATAAATAGTTCTGTTAACTCCGGAACTTGGTTTGGTTAAATGTTTACAAACCGGTACACGTACTGTGACTGAACCGACTCACGAAAGACAATGGTATTTGTACCTTGTACACCTACTAACCATTTGATTGTATATTCCAGTGCGATTAAATTATTTCTACGAGATAATTTGCATTTGATTAATTCTCTAAAAACACTAGACTTATTTGATCACATGATTGTGACTCAGAGATAATGTCTTATGTGTTCATGAAAATGAATATTAAGCTTTTGAGTTCAAACCGGTTAGTTTCGGCTTACATGTTGAACATAGTCTTTGTACAATTTGATCAATCCTTTCTCCAATACACCGTTCACTTATCCTTGTAAAATCTAATGATCCATAGGGCTTAATTTGTAATGTGCATGATTAGGAAGTGATGCACATGGAATGAAGTTTATCTGATGTTGTAAATCCCTCAATGATGGTAAAGATTTTGGTAGTTCATCAGGAAATAAACCATGGAACTGATTGATCAAAGGCTACACTTTTTTTTTGAATGACTATCATTAGCTTGGAATCTTCATGTGAATTAAGAGTATGTGTTTGTAGCTGTTTCACAATGCTAGCTACTAATGCGCTTGTCTTGCCATCACTATGTTCTTTATAAATGGCTGTAGATTTAGAAGGAAATAAAATTTTCTTCTTGCCATCCTTGAAAAAGGTATATGTATTCTCAAAACAATTGTGAACTGCACACATATCATACTACCAAGGCCTTCCAAGAAGTAAATGTGCAGCAGTCCATCACATAAAACTGAATCTTCATAACCCTTGAGAGCAAATTAAACAAGACGTTGGTGAGTAATTTTATGAGAAGAAGAACTATTGACCCAACCTACTGAATAAGGATGAGGATGTGGAGTAACTGGTAATCCCAGTTTCTGAACTACTTCAGCTGAAATATAGTTATCCATGCTTCCACTATCCATTATTAGATCACATGTAACTCCCTTAATTAAGCACCTTGTTTTGAAAATGTTATTTCTTTGTGAATAAGAAGGTTGAGATAGCAATAAAGGTCGAATTATACCCATAAAACGTTCATTGTACAACTCATGAACCTCTTGATAATCTTCATTATTTTCTTCATCATCCTCAGACTTCTCTAAGTCATTAGAATCGTCATTAATCAAACCACTATACTTATGTGTATTTTCTTGTCCTCCATTCACTATCCCATTGACTCTACGACACTCAGAAGAAGTATGTCCAGGCAGTTGACATTTGTTGCACTTCTCCCCTCTGAATTTTGCGTAAGGGTTTTGTGGTTTTTGTTGAGGTGGAAAAGGTGTTTGGGTTTTACTGGAAAAACGAGTATTCAAATTGTTGCTTGGATGAGAAGTAACATTCTGAGGTTGTTGTACGGATTGAAGTTCAATAAGATTAGGAATAATAGGTGAATATTTCTTTGGTATTGAAGAATTAGTAAAGTTGGTTGTTCGAAACTGTTGTCGATTGGAAACATCATCTTGATAATAAGGATTTTCTCCGTAACTATTGTATGAAGAAGAAGATTTGAAGTTACATTGACATTTGGAACTCTGTCTTGATGAAAATATTTGAGAACGAAAAACACGACGTTCTACCTTGATGGCTTGTTGTATATCTTCAACCATGGTAAATACTAATTGAGTCTTCCTTCCTGAATCAGTCGATTCAAACCTTCAATAAATCTAGCTACAAGTTGTTCCTAAGTTTCGTTGAGTTCATTATGTGCAACTAGAACTCAGATACATATTCTTCAACGAACCTTGCACCTTGCTGACAAGTCTGAAGTTTTACAAATAGTTGTTGTTTGTAATCTCTTGGCACAAATTTATCTCTTAAGAGTTTTCTCATTCTTGTCCATGAACGTACTGGTGGTTTACCATAATTCTGGTGATCTTCACAAAGTTTTACCCACCAAGCAGCAACACCTCCTTTGATCTTGTAAGCTACAAGCTTAACCGTAGAACGTTCTGGTACCTCCATGAATTCAAAAAAGGCCTCAACTTCATAAAACCAATCTAGCAATTCCTCAATCTTAAACCTCCCGCTGAAATATGGAATATCAGCTTTAAGCTTGTATTCTGGTAAAGATCCATAAGGGTTTTGATTCGATTGGAGGCGCTTATCTTCTGTCCAACTCTTCTCTAGTTTATCTTCAATATCATCTTCCTCACTACTATAAAATTTAGGACTTGCAAACTTCTTATAAGGGTGATTGATGTATTCTTTATATTGTCTATTCTTGTTAAACTTTTTTTGAATCTCTTCTGGAGTATGAGAATCATAGACAAAGTTATGTTTATTTCTATCCTTCGAGATATACTTGGACCTTGATGTCTTTCCTTCTTTTTCTGATTTTTTTTCACCTTCAGATTTATCTTCACTTTCAGATTTTCCTTCACCATCAGAATTTTCTTTAATCTTCATCCTCTTCATATTATTTCGTATATCTTATAGGATACTGCTCATGTTTGTAAAATTCGTAATTTAGGGTTTGAGTTGCGGAAGCGGTTTAAGGATCGGTTTTTAGATAAGAATCTAAAAACGTTGGCTGTGGTACCAACTAATGCATAATTAAGAGACAAAAACAACTCAGAGTTTGTAAGAGATGAGAAAAAAAGAACATGATAAGAAACCAGATGAACTATAATAGATTTGAAAGGAAAAGAAGATAGAATGCTCTGAAACAGAGTTGTATTAATTGACTTGATAATAATAATATGTCTTCCAAGAACGACATAAACCTGATTATATAAGCATGAAAAATAATCTAAAAATAGAAAAACTCCAAAAGAAGAAATACCAAAAGACTAAAACAGGTAAAGCTAAACTTGATAAACAAGTTTAAGAAGAATCTAGAAAGAATATAGAGATGTTCTACATCATAAATTTATTGACAAAAAGGGGGAGAATTATTTAATAGTTTCATACTACATACATATGGTTTACGGATCATTATGCAAGGGGGGGTGAATCAATAATCTATAGGTTTTACCTATTATGCAAAAGATGTAAGTATTGATTAAGGGGGAGAAACATATCACCGTAGTATTACTTCATAGTTGGGATACAATTGAACTTTGGAGAAGGAATAATATTATGTTTCTGTATAACGACGATTGAGAATATTTTTTTTCAAAAGTTGTTATCGCTATGGAATCGGTTCTTTAACAACAACGATGCTGAGTTGAACACGTTCAGAATCATTACAGCTTGAAATTATGAATAGTTCAAGGAGTTGAAGAAGCCAAGGAAATCAAGACATGTTGGATTCAAGAAGTTGTCGAACTTTATTTTTTATCCATATGTATTGATAGTTTTGTCACTAAAATTGACAAAGGGGGAGATTGTTAGAGCATTGATCGGTCGAACTCACACGTGTTGCTATCTCAAGCTTGTTCTCAAATTTAGTTGTCAAAATTATATCTTGATTTCTAGTCTACAATTAGTTAAATCTCAGACTAGGATATAAATGTAGTTGAGAAATAATGGATCACGACAGTCATCATTGCGTTCTACCGTTTGAAGGCGAAGATCAACCAAAGCTTTTGGAGAATTTCATCAACAAAAGGTAAGTGAAGACTGAACCACCTATATCTAAAGTTATATTCACTTTTCTATCATTTGAGACGATGTTAGTTCTCGAAATATAATGACTAAGCTTAATGAACATTTGTTCATACTTGATGAATTCGGTTAAGGACAATTTATTGTTCGGAATCAAAATCATGATTCAAGTCTTATCGTTCGAAAATAGCCTGGAAAAGTGATATGTGCCATTGATGTTATTAGGGAATGTTTCGAATCGATTTAGAGAGAAATTGAAAAAGCTGGGGTCTAACAACCTCACCCAATATTTCGTTTAGGCAATCTGTATGGACAAACTCCAATATAATTCCAAGAGAATCAACTAGACAGTCAGACTCAATCAATGGAAATATATCCAAGAGTTGTATCTCTGTTTCACAATGTAATCAGCAAATCAAACAGATAGAAATCCGCGAGTCTGATTATTATGTGAAACAACTTGAACGGTACCAAAGACCAATGTTCAAGTGTCAATCAATTTATATCAACAACCAAAGGTTGGATTATCTAATTGATTGAACTAAGCACAACCTATGATATTTCAACTATATAAACAAATATAATGCGGAAAAGAAATAACACAGACACCAGAAATTTTGTTAACGAGGAAACCGCAAATGCAGAAAAATCCCGGGACCTAGTCCAGATTTGAACACCACACTATATTAAGCCGCTACAGACACTAGCCTACTACAAGTTAATTTTGGACTGGAATGTAGTTAAGCCCTAACCAATCTCACACTGGTCAAGTTACAGTCGCGTTCTTTACGCCTCTGAATCCCAGCAGGACTCTACGCGCTTGATTCCCTTAGCTGATCTCACCCATAACTAAGAGTTGCTACGACCCAAAGTCGAAGACTTGATAAACCAATCTGTCTCACACAGAAAAGTCTATTGAATAGATAAATCTGTCTCCCATAGAAATACCTAGAAGTTTTGTTCCGTCTTTTGATAAATCAAGGTGAACAGGAACCAATTGATACACCGGACTTATATTCCCGAAGAACATCCTAGTAATATCAATCACCTCACAATAATATTAATCGCATGGTTGTGAAACAAGATATTGTGGAATCACAAACGATGAGACGAAGATGTTAGTGACTACTTTTTATCTTGCCTATCGGAGATTAAATCTCGAGCAAATCTTAGAAAAGATAGTACTCAATCACGATAGAAAACAGCAAGATCAGAACACGCAACTACATAGAAAATAGTTTGGTCTGGCTTCACAATCCCAATGAATTCTTCAAGTCGTTAACCTACAGGGTTTTGTAAAAAACCTAAGGTTAAAGGAGAATCGACTCTAGTCGCAACTAGTATCACACAAGAGGTGTGGGGATTAGATTTCCCAGTTGCTAGAGTTCCCCCTTATATAGTCTTCAAACCAGGGTTTGTAATTAATGTTACCTTGGTAACAAAGAATTCAATATTCACCGTTAGATGAAAACCTGATTAGACTCAAGCTAATATCTTTCAACCGTTAGATCGAACTTAGCTTGTTACACACAAATGAAAAGTGACTTCATTTAGATATGAGTAACCGTACCTAAACGTGTACACCTTGTTGGCTCAACAATAGTTAAACAAAGTTAGCCATATGAACACTTTCATATCAACCTTATTCATCTTAACCATAACTAGTTCAAATGACTCAAATGAAACTAGTTCTAGAGTTGTTCAATTGTTTATATTCTCATAAAAGTATACAAGACACAATTGAAGCAAAATCGATTTTGATTCACTCGAATCAATTCATGAACATTATAGCCACGGGTACATAACCTACTCAAGCATGCGAACGGGTACGCATACCTAAGTGGCCGGACTAAGTTTGGGTTTGCCAGTATGCGAACTGGCACGCATACCTTCCAAACTCAGTTGAATTTCCAGACATGAACTTTATGCCAGTACGCATACGGGTATGCATACTAAGTTCCCGGACTTTCATTAAACCAACCAGTACGCATACGGGTATGCATACCATGGTTCCCGGACTTGGAATAACTTGCAACAGTTAGCATACAAGTACGCATACTGTGTTATATCCAATCATAGTTAATAGTTCTAAACTCCCGATTCAATCATTGAAACATTCTCGGAAGACGACAATAGTTGTCTCACACAAACTATTAGCTTCAAAGCAATTTTCAAGTGATCGAATGATCAATACGAAACATTCCGAGTCTACATCAAATGACTGTCTCACACAAATCATGTAAGATGTTACCAGACGATTTTCACATGATCATCTTTTTACTTTCATCAAGAATATAAGATGAACTTGGTTAAAGCGAAAGCTTACCAACATATATTTCGAGAAATATGTAAGCAAGTTAAACTCATCTCGAAATATCAAAAGTGTATAATCGAAGTCTATATAGCTATACGACTTTTGTCTCAAATAGGAGATAGAGTAGATAGACTTTTGAGTGGTAGATGAGTTTAAGTCTCCACATACCTTTTGTTGATGAAGTTCCACAAGCTCCCCTTAGTAGTTCTTCGTCTTCAATTGATGAACACCGTGAAGTCTAATGCTCAACTACACTTTATATCCTAATCTGAGACTTAGCTATAAGTAGACTAGAAATCAAGACTTATAGTTTTGGAAACTAAACTTGACAAACAAGCTTGAGATAGCAACGCTTGCGAGTTTGACCGAGCAGTGCTCTAACAGAAATATAGAACTACTATAGATTCTGATACAAGACAATGTTATCAGTCTTACAAACTGGTAAAACTGTTAGAAGTCTGAACCCGTAATATATGTACTTGTATACGTAAGGGAGTAGCTATATATAGATTTACAGATTTGTGGTACGCATATTTTTATGCACATCATGTGAAAATATATTTTACTCATGGACCGGATAGGTATGCATACTCGCATCAAAACCGGTATGCAAACTAAAAAAGTTATGTGTTCCCGAACTCAGTTTAGTACCCAAACCGGTACGCAAACTATACAAGTTCTGTGAACTCTGGAACCGGTGATAGTATTAAGGTTTCCAAATCGGTATGCAAACCTAAATAGTTCTTTTAACTCCGAAACTTGGTTTGGTTAAATGTTTACAAACCGGTACACGTACTGTGACTGAACCGACTCACGAACGGCAATGGTATTTGTACCTTGTACACCTACTACCCATGTCGATTATATATTCAAGTGCGATTAAATTATTTCTACGAGATAATTTGCATTTGATTAATTCTCTAAAAACACTAGACTTATTTGATCACATGATTGTGACTCAGAGATAATGTTTTATGTGTTCATGAAAATGAATATTAAGCTTTTAAGTTCAAACCGGTTAGTTTCGGCTAACCATGCTGAACATAGTCTTTGTACACGGTTCGGTTACGGTTTCACCTAACCAGAGTGTATATCTTGTTTATGTGAATCAGATTCAAAGATTCATCTAACGATGGATATTGTTTGCTTGGTTCCAAAGCTATCTTAGCTTAAACCTAAAACAATCTACGCTTTGAATGTCTATAAAAGGGGAACTTCAAGCAAATGGGATCTTTGAATCCCGACACTACTTTTTGGCGTGTCCTAGTTATATCTAGAGTCGTCATCTTCCTAACCCTTTCAAGGTTTAGCGACTACAAAGTCTTCATAGGGATTTGTGAAGCCATGTCCAGTTATCTTTCCTTGATAACTCGTGTATCCTGATCTTGATCGATTGTTGAGCTACTCACTTGATCAAGAGAAATAGAAATCATCAAAGTTTTCTACGTCTCAAACTTTGTTGATTCCACGGGTTTTATACTTGTGAGGTGAACAATAATATAGGCTGCACTTCGGGTTGCATAAGTACGGATTTTGAGATTAGCTAGACTTTGTCTATTGTTACCAATTTCCACACCTTTGATCAAGTTATTTGATTGTAAAAGGAAATCATATATAGGCATAATCTGTGGGAGGCAGATTTGGTTTAAATTCTTCAATTGAGTTGAAGCAACTCTTAGTTGGTGTGACGTCAGCTAAGGGAATCTATTGCGTGGAGTCCTGTTGGGATTCAAGAGGCGTAAGGAGCACGACTGTACCTTAATCGGTGGGATAACTTTTAGGGCTCAACTACATTCCAGTCCGAAGTTAATTGGTAGTAGGCTAGTGTCTATAGCGGCTTAATACAGTTTTGTGTTCAATCTGGACTAGGTCCCGAGGTTTTTCTGTATTTGCGGTTTCCTTGTTAACAAAACTTCTGGGGTTTGTGTTATTTATTTTTCCGCATTATATTTTTTATCTTTATAATTAAATATCACAGGTTGTGCGTTGATCAATCATAGTAGATATATCCGACCTAGTTTGTTGGATACGACTTGATTGATTCTTGGACATTGGTCTTTGGTACCGTCCAAGTTATCTCTCTGTGATTAAGTTCACAGATTGGTTTCTGTAAACATTCTAATCGCAAGAGAGAGAGAGACGGAGATATAACTCTAGATACTATTCCTTGATTGAGTTTAACTCTCGGAGTTGTATTGAGTTTGTCCATACAGATTTCCTAAGAAAAAAGTTGCCCCAGATTACCACTAACATAACTTTGTTTTCCAATCCCTCCGTCCGTCTGAAGATCCTTCGGCGTGATGAACTTCTGGTGTTTTATGTTTTTTTGTGTGCAAGTATCCCAGATCTTCGACCTCTTGTCCAGTTTAGGCAAATTGAGGTTGTAATTGCCATTTAATGAAGAAATGAATTATCATTGAGTCTTCGACCATGCCTATAACCCCAAAGTTCAATTGCTTGAAACTATACGACATAAATACAAGAGGTAATAAACTCTTAAGCTAGTAAGCGGGGGAGGAGCCAAAATTTCTAGGTCTTAGGGGTGTAATAATTGAACCCTGTTTTAGGGCATACAAGAAAATTTTCAGGGCATACTGAATAAAGAAAAAAACAGGTTGGAAATAGTAAATCCAATAGCCTCTTAACCAAATATTTTTGGTAATGGAAAATTTACCCTTTCTGTATTAGTGTTAATAATAATAATGAATAATTTTGATTAGTGTTTAATGTAAATGATTAGTGATTAAGATAATTAAGTTATAAAAGTTTGTGTTGATGATAATTTTTGGGAAAGAAAAAAAAAGTTAGGTTTTTTGGAGAAGAAGAAGAAGGGGAAGTGAGGAAAAACTTGTATTTTTAGGAGCCAAATCCAGGAGATAAATACAACGATGAGAAACCAAATGCTAACAATACACGAGTATACTTCCAGATTATGTTTAATTTCATTTATGTAGGTTGAAATCATCAAAAATTTGATTTTTTTTCACCCAAGTTCGGCGAACCAGAGATAGGTTCGGCTTGAAATTATCATCCGACCTAACACTACAGAAAATGAACTGTTCGGCTTACTCGAAATACAATAGTTATTGGCCGAACTTATAGTTTGTAACTTCCGACCTACTTACTAGTTGAATGTTCGGCTAATAAGAAATTTTCATTACAAGCCAAATCTTCTCTTGAGAGTTAGGTTTGGTTTTCACTATAAATATCGTATCAGCCGAACCATATATTTTTCCAAGTTCGGCTCATATTCAAAAAATCATATCAGCCGAACATGTTACTGATTTTCCATAAAACACTTAAATTCATAAACATTTAGGGGTTAGGCTTTTTATTACATATGTTTTCTATTGTGCATCCTTTTCATAGGATGAATCAAACAAAAAAAGTGGAAATTACTAAAAGTGTTAAGAAAATGAAGTTTACTGATGGAGAATACCAAGGTCCAAATTCAACTTATTAAAATCAAGGAGATCTTATCTTCAAGTTCAAGAGAATGAAAATAAAAACACAACGCAAAAAGAATGAGGTCATTCCGACATGGGGCGAAAAAGTTATGGCCAAAACAAGATCGAAAGACTTGAGTCTGCAGAGAGAAGGTTTGGCTAATAACTCATCAGCACGAGCTAGCCGGACCTAGAGCTTACAAATCAATATTTTCGAAGGGTTTACAGAGAGATGTTCGGCCTGAAAGTGATCTAATCGAGTCAGCCGAACCTGACAACCACCTGGGGAAAATTTCACTTCTCAGGTTCGGCGGGGAAAGGTTGGCAAGGTATTAGACGAACCTGACACTGTTCTGGGACATATTTGGACACAAAATTGACTTTTATCTCAAGAAAATATGATCCCGGAAGGATTATAAAGCCTAACTTTGAGAGCTTTATATAAGAAGACATCCAAAGCCCTAAGAAGAGATCTTTCAATCTTTATCATCTCTCTACACCACATTCTATCATTTATATTTTCTTCCACATCATAAAGAAGACATCCAAAGCCTAAAACGACAATCATCAATTTTGAGAAGAAAAATCAAGTTAGAGGTTCGACCTATAAACCAAATAAAGAACTAGTTGAACCATTTTAAATTACAAGTTCGGCTTATAAACAAACTATCGAATCAGCCGAACCTGACTCGTTTATAGAACCTGGAGAAATAATGTCAGGTTCGGCTAATAATCCAGCTTTCGAATCAGGCGAACTTCACAACTTCAATGATTTATGTATAAATACTAGAAAGTTCGGCTATCATTTAGAAATGAACTATCAACCGAACTGTTCATAAGCACTTTCAGAACGAAGAACAATGAACAGTTCAGCTGATAATTCGTCTCGCCAATAAGCTGAACTTCATTCTGTGACCGCAAAAAGCTCTAGTTTTTTATGAATTAATCCTATTTTATCAATAAAAAAAAGTAAAAATTTGGTAGAAAATATATTTCCATCCTCATTTCAGGAGTTGGTTCTTCATTCGATTGAATTTTTGCCTCCAATCCTTCAACTTCTTCTTGTTCTTCAATTGGCAGATTAGAAGAAGATTTAGTATGACTACCTACTGCAGGCTTCTTTGTGCGAGTCATTTTTGTAGTTATGTTTGATCAACGATCAATTTTCAAAAATCGAAGATCAAATTCTCACAATCAAATTTTTTGTCGATGGTTCCACGAGTGGGGATCGGGTAGAGAAGAAGAGAAGATGTTTAAGTTTAAAACTGATTTTGATTTTTGGTTTTGAAATTGAGAAGAAGGGCAATTTAGTAATATAAACCGTTTAAGGGTATATAAGTTATTGCACAACCATTTGACACCCCTTATAAACACACCTTAGTTGGGAAAATAAATCTGTATGCCCTAAATTTTTTCTAATAATTTACTTTAGAGTGAATTTTTTTTATGAGGTACAAAAAATAAAAAAGGCTTATAAATAGCCTTAGAAAAATTTAATTGGGCCCAATTTAGGCTTTGGAGCCAATTAGGTTGGGTCCAAGTGCACACCCTTGCGTTGGGCTGCCTCAGCCCCACCTTGTAAGAACGACTTCATTCATAAGAAGTGGGAACTTTGAGGACAAGATTACACATTTATAAGGATCATGGAGGCATTTCTCATTGATCTGGTACTACTCAAGAGTCAAGACTACAGTAATCACGTTCCAAGGTATTCTACCCTATTGTATTATTACATGAGATTTGGTCTCACCGTCTCGTATGCTTACTCCTGTTAGGCTTTCAAGATACATGATATGGTATCCACAACCTGGACATTCATTTTGCCGGTGAGTTGGTCCATTCTATACCGTTGCTGGTGATTTATGTCAACCTGGACTTTCGTTTTGTCCGTGAGTGGTCTAATCTAAAACGTTGCAGGTGATTTATGTCTCTACTCTTCGGCAGGCAGCTAGTATATATTCATCAAGGAACTTGCTGCACCCAAATTTTCCCAGCTAAAACATCTTGACCCACAAAATCTGCAGTATTCATTCTACTTCAGTAAACTCTTCATTTAAGTGACAATATCATTGAATTTAGGTTCCTACCCAAAGAAAATTAGCCTTTATTTTGTTAATTTTTGATCCACTCTTCATTCATATGAGGCGTGTATTGATTGGGATCTAAATTTCTTATATGGTCACGTCTCTGGAGGCTGGAATGGTGAAATCTTGGTTCCGGTTCAAAGTATTTGAATTACCAAATAAAAAAGAACCAATTGCACTTACAAATGTAACTGATTTTTGTATCAAATACAGGAGTTGGTACAAGTTTGTGATGAGAGGACTGCAACAGGAGTTGGTACAAGTTTGTGATGAGAGGACTGCAACAGGAGCTCGGTTACCAGAAAGTAATAAATCTCGTAAACTAAACTATACTGGAAGAACATTACAAGAAATGCAGGAGGTACAACATTTACCAGCATAAACACGACCCGACAAATTTACGAAGTGTTTTGAATTCTCTTGACTTTCCAACTATCCAATGGTTTATGGGTGAACCCAAGCATTTTCAAAATCTGATTATCGCCAAAATTGAAAGCTCTATCCATCTGTTTCAAGCATTTGTCCATTGGATAGGACGCATACTTCCCACATGGCTTGCAACCAACAAAGTGAGTAACAAGTGGCCATCGGTCATCCCCTAGCCCTGGATGATATTTCTCAACCATTTCTTCATATCTGTCGACAATAATATCCCAGAATCCATGCAAAAAGTAAGCACTTTCAAGGTAAACTTTGTCACCCCATTTCTCCCTTTGTGTAACTAGAAGATAAATCATTGCAGATTGATCATCGGCTTCGAAGTCCGGTCGATCTGTAAGTTCCTTAGTCAGGACTTTCCCAGCTTCAACTCTGGTCATTCCTTTTGGACCCATTGCTGCCCAAGCATCCAAGAGATCAAGTGTCCATTGACAATTTCTGAGCAAAAAACTCCCGGTGTTCAACCCAACCCAATGCTTCTCATTGTAAACCTTCTCGTTCCAACCGTGAAGTACTAAATTATGATCCTTATATCTTTCCCATGGGATCTCAAATGTCATATCAGTAAACATTGCATCACTATCCATCCACCATAGAAACTCAATCCCAGGTTGAGTCAGTAAAAGTTTCCTGATAAGCGGAAGCTTAGACCAAAAACCATCCATCTGTGCATCTAGAGTAGCAAAGTTGTAAAAAATCTCAATCTTATGAAGCCGGCAATAATCAATCTTGTTCTTAATAGACTTCAATTGGTAATGATCGCCAAATGGAGTCTCGCAAGGTTTTGGTGATGAACCGCTAACTAAAAGAACTCTAGGCTTATTCGGACCGATAAAATTAGGAACATCCGGGTTTTTCCTGAGCCATTTTGATCTTTTCTTATCCCAATCTGAAATCTTAGGACCCAAACTATATGTTTGATTCAAGTTCACAACCTCATCTTTTTCCTCATCAACATCTAGTTTAATCGACTCGAATGTGGCAGAACTGTTAGAAGTAGAAGTACTAATGCTGGAACAATTAGTAGCAGGAGTGGCTGTTGCCGTGGTTACAGTATTTTGGAGCTCAACGAAATCAGGTTTTGGGAGGCTTCCAAATTTTTCATTACCAATAGTTCCACAAAGAACGATAACAACCGTGAAGAGGCAGAGAAGAATGATCTTACCGTTAACAGCTCTGGCTAAGTGAACGCCAAAGCATCGTTCCAGCATTTCTTTAGTCTTCTTCTTATTATGTTCTTCGTTTCATTTACAAGATTGGTTTGTTGAGCAAACTGAGCGCTCATTCAGATTTCAAGATGTAAATTTTATGGTAAAAATAATACTTCATTGGGAAACTCTATTCGAAGTATTTAAAAATGTAAGTTTTCTGTTTGTTTTTCCTTCTTTCTACCTGTCAATTTGTGTTAATGTTAATCATATGAAGAAAGATTCCTTCTACGTAGTTGCGCACTCCTTCGGCAAACTGAATTCATATTCAACGTTAAAACGTGCTTCTGGAGTTGTTCCGGTACTTGCGGATGTTGTTTGCTTATTAAAAAATGAACTGAAAAATGAACCATGAAATGGAGATCGGTTAGGGGAGCCGATGGATCTTTATCCCTGACAGTAGAGTTTAGAGTTCCCTTCCCCAGCTTTACCTACACCAGGCACATCCTAAGGTCCAATCTTTTAGATGCAAGTTTAAATGCTAAAAAGAAAAAGACCCGGAGAAGTAAATGTCTACCCCCACAACGACAACCACTGCTAACCGAACCACCAGTCACAATCTGGATTCTGAACTCATCCTGATGTACTGTTTTGGAGGAGGGAGGATCAAGTCATTTACTGATGGGAATTTGGAGTGCTCAAGTATGACAACTGACAAGTAAATTTTAAAACCAACTTCATGCGGTTCATTCATTTTGCATTCAAATTACAGTAAAACTGCACCATTTCACTAAACATAGAAATTGATCGTTTTCTCAAGTAATTGCCTATAATTGAAACTTCTGATAACATAAGTAAATGAATAGTACAATTTTATCAGCATTACTGAACACAACACAAATAAGCATTGAACAACACTTTAATACAACAAAATGATAAGCAATAGACAATGCTTTGCTTCTGGTAATAAGATTATCACGAAGAAGGTATGACCCTGGTAGCTTTAAATGGAGGATGAAGCAAACCTAGTTCATCTTTGACTTCCAATGGTGCATCTGTTTCGTTTCGAATCCTCTTCACTTTTCTACTCGATAGCGTTTGATGAGTAAACCCATACATCTGCAAAATCTGATTATCCCCAAAGTTGAATGCCCTGTCCATTTGAGTCAAGCATCTCTCAACTGAATAATCACCAAACTTTCCACAAGGCTTACAACCCACAAAATGAGTAACAAGAGGCCATCGATGGTCACCTAAACCAGGATGATACTTCTCAATATACTCTTCATAGTTATCAACCAAAATCCCCCAGTAACCATGCAGATAATAATGATTCTCAAGATAAACCTTGTCGCCCCATTTCTCTCTTTGCGTCGCCAAGATATAAATCATTGCAGACTGATCATCAGCTTCGAAAACAGGCCGATTCTTAAGTTCCCTAGTAAGAATCTTCCCAGCATCATCTCTAACCTTCCCTTTCGGTCCCATAGGTGCCCAAGCATCCAAAAGATCAAGTGTCCACTGACAATTTCTGAGCAGAAAACTACCAGTATTCAATCCAATCCAATTCTTCTCATCATACACCATTTCCTTCCAACCATGCATCACAAAGTTATGATCTCTATACCGCTCCCACGGAATCTCAAAAGCCATATCAGTAAACATAGCATCACTATCCATCCACCATAAAAACTCAACTTCAGGATGAGACAACAACAATTTCCTAATCAATGGAAGTTTAGCCCAAAACCCAGCCATTTCAGCATCTAAAAGCGCAAAATTATAAAACACTTCAATACCATGTAACCGACAGTAATCGATCTTATTCTTAATGGATTTCAACAAGTAATGATCACCAACAGGATTCTCACAAGGTTTAGGAGACGATCCAGTAACTAATAAAACCCTTGGTTTATTAGGTAAAACATAATTAGGAAAACTAGGATTCTTTTCTAACCATCTACCCCTTTGTTCATCCCAATCAGTTATTTTAGGTCCTAAACTATAAGGTTCATTTGGATCACGCTTTGGTCCATCATCTTCTTCATCAACAGCTAATTTCATCGGATCAAACGCCACATAACTATTAGTATTGGTATCGGTTTTTTTATCTGTTTCTGAGATTTCAGTTAGCACACGGTGAGGCTCAGCGCGCTTACGTGAGTAAAGATGATCACGAATCTCAAGAAAATCTTGTTCAGGTGTACCGAATTTACCAGCACCGATTGTACCACGAAGAACAAGAACAGTCATGAATAAACAGAGTACAGTAATCTTACCATGACGGATTGCTCTCTGTATCTGACGGGCTTTGTTCGGTCCAACCCATCTTTCCAGCATCTTCGATTTCACTCTCTCTCTGTCTTTAGAAATGAAACGAGATTGAGTTGAAGATTGGAGAAATCGTTATTGAGTCATACGAGAAGAAGAAGAAGAAGAGATGAATTGAAAAGTTTTGGAATTCCTGGAAATGTGGATCTGTTAATTATGGGAGAAATTTGAAATGGAGTTAATGATTTTCCCTCTTTTGTTAAGATTGGGAGAAGAAGAAGAGGAAGGGGGAACTGAGATGGGGAAGAGGGATTTCCGACAGAGATCAGTTTTTGTACAGAATTGGTGGGGACAGTGATTAAATGCACGTAGTAGGACCCATGTTCTCGTGTGTATGTTGGCGGTGGTGCTCTTTGTTTAGTAGCATAGCATATGGAAGTCGGACAAAAGAGTTGTTTTTTAAGCATTTAATTTTCATTTATTTTTGAATCAAGCATTTGATTAGATTTGCAGGGGAGGTGTTATTTTTTTACAAAATGTTAAGAAATTTGACCGACTATTTTCAATCATATGATTTCTCAAAGCGACAAACGAACACAGCCAAGACACTCTAAAACAAATTAGGACGGATTCTGAATCAGTAATCTTGTTACGCCGACAGATGCGATACTAGGAATGATAGAATTCTTTCCAGAAACATTAACGTGTAGAACAACTCTAGCATTCGATAGACTGCTTGACTCGATCAATTTTGAGAACATTCACACGGAAGGTAACATGAAATTGAGTCAATGTCATGTGATCATAATTTATCTGAGTATCAGAAATTAAAATTTTGGAAATTCAGAATCGTACGGCTTGATCCATGTATTAAGGGGAGTGATAGATGATTAGATCAGATCTAAGATTGAACATGCGCATTAAAAATCGAAATAAAATGTTTTTCTTAGAAAATTTTGTTGGTCAAAAAGATACTGTGGATTTTGTCTGGAAATGCATGTATGTAAAAAGACTGGAACAGCTCATGTTCGGTGAGGAAACTTCATAGTACTTCACATAGTTTATTGTTGTCGGTACAAAATCTGTTTAACGAGTGTTCAGTCTTCAGATACTCCTTTCTCAACTTGTAGCGTCAAGGAGTGAGTAAAGAGGAAGCTGATGTTAAGAGTGTTATTATGCTCAGACATGCAGACAACACAGATGAAAGGTCAGTGCAAGACTTTCTTTCATGGGAGCCGTAAGACCCTCATTTCTCAAATTGTGATGGGAGGAGTGAGAGAATGAAACTGGTGTTTTACGTTTATGTCAAAACTACAGATTACAGACAACAGAAATGAAAAGGTTACAGGTGGTAGTAATTTGTCAGTGTAAGATTTCCATTCATTAGTTTGATCTATTTCTGTTTAATATAGAATGTTTGATGTTATATGCATCTCTTCTTCTTCAGTCATAAAAAGTAAAACAGCTCAAACGTGATGATAAGTAATCATTACAGGTGAAATTTACAGGCAGAGTTAAGAGAGAAATTGTTGGGAAGTACTGACGTTTAAGTAGTAGACTTGAGTGTTAATCTGAACCTGAGTAAACTTAGTGGAAAATTAGAACATCACATAATATGAGGCTAAGTGTAGGTTGGATCAGTGCAGTCAAGTTGCCTAGGAGAGGAGAAATATGATCAACACCGACCGTCTCAACTACTACAATAAATCTAAGATCAAATGTTCCCATATCTAATAAGTAATAACACATCAAGGAAAGAACTACTAGAATTTAAGATGCATTGTACCCTAATCCTGTGCTTTCCTACGACAGTATAACTGCCAAGAGAAGGCGATCTTTTAGATTACAACCTAGATGTTATTTGCATAATAGAAAATCATAAATATATCAGGTAATGACAATAACAATAGATGAGAACCATAAGAATCTGTCAGGCATATGGGAGGTATATATCTAAATTGCTCACGATGAAAACATATGTTATTGTGAATACGTAGACAATACAGAACAGCTTAAACATGATGATTAGTACTTAACAGTGACAGGTGAAGTTTACAAGCAGAGTCGAGACACAAAATTGTATTGAAAACTGATGTTTAGAAGTAGACTAGAAATTCATGTTAATCGAAACCTAAATTAGCTTATCGAGAGTACATTAAATAGTATAAGGCTGCATTTAGGTTGGATAAGTGCAGTCAAGCTGCTAGGAGAGTTATGATCAACACCATGCATTCTTACCAGCTACTAAAAGAAAATCTGAGATCAGTACTTAATAACATAATTTTGGCAGAGAAGGAAAAAACTTCCAATATGAATGCTTCCAAATATCTAAATAAGTAAAAACATATCTAGGAAGAACTACTAGATTTCAAGAACCCATTGCAGACTAGTCCTTTGTATTCGTACGACAGCATAACTACCCAGATGAGGCAAGCTTTTTTTATTATAATTTTAGTTGTTTGCAGAGTAAATACTGGTGACTGCAAGAGTAAATGAAAACTGATAACTATAAAGCACTGTTTAGGCTGAGGCATACGAGAGGGATACATCGGAATTGCTAATGCTAAAAAAGTGTGTACTGTTAAATGTCTTGTACAGAATTTGTTTTACATTATTTTTTGTTGGCAAAGTCAATTTAGAGTTGACTGTGCTTTATCCTTGTTAATGCTCAAATCCTATACACTACTCAAAGGAACCCAAATGTAAACGGGGTTTCTTTACAAGTTAATAACAGAAGCTAAGCAACTAAGACTGTTGATTGCTTGACTGTTTGACATTACTCTACTCTGTACTTTAGACCTATCAGTAGTTGAGGTTAAATATTCATCATGTCATCAGTTTAGGTTAGGGGCCGTTTGGGGCCTATGAAAATAATCTCTTTCTGTTCTCTAATCTTTTAATCCAACATCTGACAATTCACCACATAATTAAGCAATTATACAAAATAGTTGAGAAGAAACTAAGAAAACAAATAAATGTTTTAGGAACACAATCAGATAGAAGAACTTGAAAGTCATCAGAAAACAAGCATGAAAAATCAGAGGAAACCTGTCGTAGGATAATCCATTATGACACACGAATCCCCGGTACAGGGTCGAAGTATATTTGTTTAAGTTAAGTTAGTAATGCAATGTCGTGTCAAAGAAACTCAACCCATTTGCATGTAACCCACAAATGATATATCTGTGGTGGTGTTAAAATTGCTCAATACACTACAATATTACAGTATGACAAACGCATAATGAGCTCTGTTTTCCTTTGGAAATTTCTATAAAATTCACTGACAAGTAACATAATATGAGTCTGAACCAATATGGTGAAACAAATGGCAATTATGCTAAGAACACATAATATGCATTATCATTAACAACAACAAGCGGCTACAGCAGGAACTTATGAAGCAGTCAAGAGGAGGATACCTTGACAGCTTTGAATGAGGGGTGCAGCAATCCATACTCATCCTTGACCTCCAAAGGATTGCCGGTCTCATTTCGAATCCTCTTGACCTTCCTACTACCTAATGACTGATGAGCAAACCCATACATCTGTAGTATCTGATTATCCCCAAAATTAAAAGCTCTATCCATCTGAGTCAAGCATCTCTCAACAGAATAATCCCCGAATTTCCCACAAGGCTTACAACCGACAAAGTGAGTGACAAGAGGCCAACGGTGATCACCTAAACCAGGATGGTACTTCTCAATATACTCTTCATAATTATCAACCAAAATTCCCCAATAACCATGCAAATAATAATGATTCTCAAGATAAACCTTATCTCCCCATTTCTCTTTTTGTGTTGCCAAAATATACACCATTGCAGATTGATCATCAGCTTCAAAGACGGGTCGATTTTTTAGTTCTCTAGTAAGTATTTTCCCAGCATCATCTCTAACCTTCCCTTTCGGTCCCATAGGTGCCCAAGCATCTAAAATATCAAGTGTCCACTGACAATTTCTAAGCAAAAAACTACCAGTATTCAACCCAATCCAATTCTTCTCATCATACACCATTTCATTCCAACCGTGCATCACAAAATTATGATCCTTATATCTGTCCCATGGAATCTCAAATGCCATATCAGTAAACATAGCATCACTATCCATCCACCACAAAAACTCAACCTCAGGATGTGACAACAACAATTTCCTAATCAACGGAAGTTTAGCCCAAAACCCAGCCATTTCAGCATCCAAAAGCGCAAAATTATAAAATACTTCAATAGCATGTAACCTACAATAATCAATCTTATTCTTAATCGATTTCAACAAGTAATGATCACCAACAGGATTCTCACATGGTTTCGGCGATGAACCAGTAACTAATAATACCCTAGGTGTATTTTCCCTGATAAAATTAGGAAAACTAGGGTTCTCTTTCAACCAATCTGATCTTTGCTCATCCCAATCAGTTATTTTAGGTCCTAAACTATAAGGTTCATTTGGATCACGCTTTGGTCCATCATCTTCTTCATCAACAGCTAATTTCATAGGATCAAATGCAACATAACTATTAGCATTAGCTGAGGTTGTTTCAGTAGATGTAGTTTGAGCTTCTTCGAGAACTCTATGAGGTTCTGCACGCTTACGCGAGTACAAATGATCACGAATTTCAATAAAATCTTGTTCAGGTGTACCGAATTTACCAGCACCAATTGTACCACGAAGAACAACAACAGTCATTACTAGACAAAGAATTGTAATCTTACCATGACGAAATGCTCTCTGAATTTGACGTACCCGTCGAGATCCCAAAAATCGTTCCAGCATCTTTGATTTCCTTTAATTCAATTTTGAAATTCCTTCATCAAACTTGAGAAATTCTTCAAAAACCCTAACCCTATTATTTTTTTAATTTTCTTTGTATTCCAAAAATGATTTTGTATCGTTTCTCCACTCTGCGGAAAGGAGAGAGTTCGATTTGTGTTTGGACAAAGATTTATTGCTTCATTTTTAAATGGACCCTACACGTGTGTTTTCTTTTCTTTTTTTCTTTTCGCAAGCTTACGACTTCTGTTATAACGGTTGAACTGAGTTAAAGTGAGCTTACTAATACACGTGGGATGTTAACGCTGGGACTATAGGGTTTCTTCTGTCATGTAACGAAACCCTTTCGGATAGGAAATTAGGTAAAGCATTTTGATTGCGTGATTTGCGTAAAATTCGTGTGTCGTCATCGCACCAACCACTACGGCCAACACAGACTCAAGGCCTTGGTCAACCCACCCCTATTTACTTCACAAGTTAAAAGCAAAAACAATTCGCTTTACAGTAAGTAATAATTTTTTATTTTAGAAGTCATTTTGGAATTATGTTCTCAAATTAATCTCTAATACTTTTGTTGTTAGAAGTGATTCTGGAATTGTGTAGTTTGATTTTTTTTCGCAAAAGTCAAAAAACAACTTCTGAAATGTTATCCAAACATGCTATAAATGTTGAGCGGATATAAGCATTCGTGAACCTTTGCCGAAGATGTAGCTCTCTATTTTGCGAAACAGGCTAAGAGACAGAGTGCAAGGACCTTTAAGTATTGATGAGGCTTCTAATGCAAGTTCATGTTACGTAACCTTTATCTTATGCATGTGTGTATCGATGCGTTAAGGCATTTAACATTGACAAGGTTTTGCACGCGATAACTACATGTCCATAAATAATTTTAATTCACATATTTTACAACCTTGCACGCATGCATTTTACAATCGTACGAGTCACGAGTCGACTCGTATGATTAGTGCCACTATTTTACAAATCGGTTCGACTCGGAAGCAAGAATCAAACCTTCAGAGAATTGTGTAGATTCTTCACAATATGCGATTCTTGACCAAATCTTAGCCCCTTACTTGGTTTTTATAATAGTAGTCACGAGTCGACTCGTACGATTCGTGCCAGTATTTTACAAAGCGGTTTGACTCGGATGCAAGAATAGAATCTTCTGAGAATCGTGTAGATTTTTCACAATATGCGATCCTTGACCGAATCTTAACCCCTGCTTGACCTTTGACTAGTCAGTTTACGATTATGAGTCTTGCTGTGACGAGGTTACCTTCATGACAGTCTTCGTAAGGGTGCGCCTCTTAGCCCATGGATATGATATCATATATATAATACGTACATCTCGAGAAGCAAGATTTAAAGTAAAAATAATTTTACTATTTTTCTTTTCTTTTATGTGCATATGTTTTATGTTTATTTTCTCTTTAGTCCCGCAAACAAATTAAACAATTAATTTTTTTTGGCTCTCGAGAAGAAATTTTTTAAGGTCTTAACTACACTCAACGAATTTTCATTTAAGATTAATTGAGTGCAAAAGATCGAATTATATGGTTGAGAATACCTAGAAACTAGAAGCTGAAGACTTAATATATAAACGTAAAGTATGATTCTCGCAATAGCAGCATCAGTTTTCTCTAGCCTATCCTAAATTAGCCATACGGTGTCACTGTGCACGATTTCATTCTCATTATCTTCTTCTTGATCAAAGACATCTTCAATTGTTCACCACTCTTATGAGTCATAAATTAGAACAAAAGAAATGCACAATAAGAAACATATAGACAAGGGGGGGGAAGGCAAAAAGACTGACAGCCTAACAAATACATAGATGAGAGATTATTGTCAAAGTCAATCTGCGGATAATGGTGCAATTATGGAGAAGGGATGCGACTTTTGATTATAAGTTGTTTTACAAGTGTTAGAGCATTGCTCGGTCGAACTCACAAATGTTGCCATCTCAAGCTTGTTATCAAATTTAGTTGTAAAAACTATATCTTGATATCTAGTCTACAATCAGTTATGTCTTGTATTAGGATAGAAGTGTAGTTGAGAAACGGACATCACGGCAGTCATCATTGCGTTCTACCGTTTGAAGGAGAAGATCAACCAAAGCTTTTGGAGAACTTCTTCGACAAAAGGTAAGTGATGACTGAACCACCTATTTCTCAAGTTATATTCATTTCTATATTGAGACGATGTCGCGTAACTAATTAGATTATCATAAGCATATCAAGAATTTCAAATCGAAAACTAATTACCAAGTTAAGGAACTTCTCGAAACATGACTAAGCTGAACGAACATTTGTTCATACTTGATGAATTTTGGTTAAGGACAATTTATTTTTCGTTATCAAAATCATGATTCAAGTTTTATCTTCGAAATAGCATGGAATAGTGATATGTGCCATTGATGTTATTCGGGAATGTTTCGAATTGATTTAGAGAAATATAGAAGTACTGTAGATTCAGATATAAGACAGTGTTATCGGTCTTACAAACTTGGAAAACTGTTATAAGTCTAAAGCAGTATTACATGTACTCGTACACGTAACGGAGTAGCTATATGTCAACAAGCAGATTTTTGGTACGCATCTCCTTATGCACATCCTGTAAAAATCTGTTAACTCGTGAAAAAGATCAGTACGCATACCCGTATGAAAACCGAAAAGGAAATATGGTCACGGAACCGGTTTTGTATCCATAACGGTACACGTACCATAAAAGTTCTGTGTTCCGAAACTCGTTTGTGTATCCAAACCGGTACGCATACCAAAATAGTTTTATGGACTCCTGAGTCGGTTATAGTCTTAAGGTACGCATACCTGTGAACTCCGGAACCTTGTTGTGTTTAATAGCATACAAACCGGTACACGTACTGTGACTGACTGGACTCACGAACGACTATGGTATTTGTACTTTGTACATCTACTAACCATGTCGATTATTTTCAAATGCAATAAAATTATTTCTACGAGATAATTAGCATTTGATCAAATCTCTAAAAACACTATAAACTTAATTGATCACGTGATTGTGACTCAAGGTTAAAGTCTTAAGTGTTTATGAAAATGAATATTAAGCTTATAAGTTCAAATCGGCTAGTTTCGGATAACCACCTTGAACATAGTCTTTATACACGGTTCAGTTACGGTTCACCTAACCAGAGTGTATATCTTGTTTATGTAAATCAGATTCAAAGATTCATCTAACGGTGGATATTGTTCGCTTGGTTCCAAAGCTATTTATCTAAAACCTAAAGAACCATATGCTTTGAATATCTATAAAAGGGGAACTTCAAGCAACTGGGATCTTTGAATCCCGACACTACTTTCCTTGGTGTGTCCTAGTTGTAACTAGAGTCGTCCTCTACCTAACCCTTTTAGGGTTTAGCGACTACAAAGACTTCATTGGGATTCATGAAGCCAGGTCCAGTTATCTTTTATCTTGATAACTCGAGTATCCTGATCTTGATCGGTTTTTGAGCTACTCACTTGATCAAGATAGATAGAAAGCATCAAAGTTCTCTTCATCTCATACTTTGTTGATTCCACAAGTTTTATACTTGTGAGGTGAATAATAATCTAGGTTGCACTTCGGGTTGCATAAGTTCGGATTTTGAGGTTAGCTAGACGTTGTCTATTTCTATCGATTTCCATCACCTTGATATAACTTTTGATCGCAAAGGAAATCACATATAGGCTTAATATGTAGGAAGCATATTTTTTAAAGTCTTCAATTGAGTTGAAGCAACTCTTAGTTGGTGTGACGTCAGCTAAGAGAACCAATTGCGCGGAGTCCTGCTGGGATCAAGAGGCGTAAGGAACGCGATTGCTGGGAGGGTTTAATTCGGTCACAACTACATTCCAGTCTGAAGTTAATTGGTAGTAGGATAGTGTCTGTAGCGGCTTAATACAGTTTGGTGTTCAATCTGGACTAGGTCCCGGAGTTTTTCTGCATTTGCGGTTTCCTCGTTAACAAAACTTATGGTGTATGTGTCATTTATTTTTCCGTATTATATTGTTTATCTTTATAATGGAAAATATCACAGGTTGTGCGTTAATCAATCATAGTAGATATATCCGACCTTGTTTTGTTGGATACAGCTTAATTGATTCTTGGACATTGTTCTTTGGTACCGTCCAAGTAATCTATTTGTAATTAGGTTCACGAACTTGGTTTTGTAAACGTTCTAATTGCGAGGGAGGGGGAGAGAGAGAGATGTATCTTTAGATACTATTCCTTGATTGAGCTGAACTCTTGGAATTGTGTTGAGTTTTTCCATACAGATTACCTAAGAAAAAATTGGTGGTGTATTTTGGTACCCCCGCGTTTTCAACAAGAGCTTTGGATAGACCTGTCATGCTATATATGGATCCCGTCTACATAACATCATCATCATGAATCAATTTTTGAACATTAGGAAACAAAGTTATGACCATGACAATTAACTAATTTGCCAAGGAACAAAAAAAAACTCTCCCACATTATCAGTGGCTCTCATCTTCATAAGATTTCATAATTTCTCATGAGATTATTAAGGTGGGATATTATAAACGCATACTTTGTTTATCGTATATCTAGTTATCACAATAGACGTTGATCAAATCTTCTTCTATATGTGATAATCGCCATTATAAACCCGTCGATCTAGTTTTTCAGGAAACAGGGAAAAGAAGGAATAATTATTTTTTTCACGAGTGCGAAATCAATCGGTAGTTGTTTGAAGGATTAAGGACACTACACCATTTTCATAGAATAGTAACTGAAATTTGTAATAATTATTACGAATTCGTAACACAAAATTGCATTTATGAAATGGCTGTAGCAGCTGATGGCAGTTATAAATCTTTTCATAGATTGTAACTAACCCTTGGCAGTTATGAATTGTAACTGGATATCAATGCACACATGCTATCCATGTGCATGGGTTGTCACACCTTGATGTTTTTTCCACCCAATCCATGTAGAACTGGGGATATTTCCTCCCTTAGTCACACATGACTTAGCCATTTCCCCTTGGTCACAGACTCACACATGACTTAGCCATTTCCTCCTCTCCATTTTCTCTCGACCGCATCTGTTATTTCTTCTCCAGATTCGGTTCCTTCCTCTCCATGAATTATTTGAAGGTTTCGGTCTGTACAGAAACTGTTCCTTCCTCTCTATGATTTGAAGGTTTCGATCTATGAATTAGAAGCTGAAGATGTAAATAACAATCAAAAGATATTCTTTTCGATTAAGGTGTCAATCTTTTGATGTTTTCTGTTAGGGTTTCGATTATTAACGAAATATTTTGATTAGGGTTTCAATTTCAATCATCGTCTTTTAGATCTATTAATCGATTTCATCTAATGATTTTTGGTACTTTTTTATAGGGTTTCGATTTTTTTTTAAATCATTAGGGTTTCAATCATCAGCTTTTAGAATTGATTTTAGTATGATAGTTTAATGGATCAAGGCTTCGGTTCTCGGTTGTGCAAGGTGTGGCAAGCAGGCGTTAAAACTATGCTAAACTTTTCGGAGATTCTCTTTCCAGCCTACCTGGTACTTGTTACTGGAAAAAGGCTTCGGTTCTCGGTTCTCAGTTTAATGGATTAAGGGTTTCTTAGTAAGATGTAAGCAAATGATGTAAGTAGTTTAATGGTTTATTCTTCTTTGATTATGATGCTATGTGTTAGAGTGATACAAAAGTGAAACTAGAGTTTATGAAATCAAAAATATTTGGGTTTTCGATTAAAACATGATAGCCATCACAACAAGAATAATATAAACTTAATTATCATTATTATCACTCTAACAAGATTATCTTGTTAGAAAATGATAGATAAGTCAACAAGAATGTCAAAAAGCAACTTTTTCACCTTTTATATTATCGTTGTTTGAAGAATAATATAAACTTAATTTTATTTACAGGATATAAGTAGGGTAATTAGGAAGATTTTGACTGAAAGATGAACCAACTTTAACATTGCACTTGATGATGTATTCATCACAAGTTTGACCTTTGGGAAGGAATTCACAGCTGCTATTGACGCAAAACAGATTGCTGCACAAGAGACTGAGAGGGCAAATTTTTTGTTGTTGAGAAAACAGAGCAAGATAAGAAGGGTGTTGTTATCAGAGCACAAGTAAGAAAATGTTCAATATTTAAACTTGTAAGGCCTAGTTATTTTTAGTGGTATTAGTTTTCAGTATTTGATTTATGACAATCAATTTTCAGTTCATCTCAGTCTGGACTTGGTGGAACTAAGATAACTGGTCTATTCTTGGGTGTTCTGTTCCATACTGAAAACGCGGGGTACCAAAATACACCATCAATTTTTTCTTAGGCAATATGTATGGACAAACTCAACACAATTCTGAGAGTTCAACTCAATCAAGGAATATTATCTAGATATATATATATATATATCGCAATTAGAACGTTTACGGAACCAAGTTCGTGAACCTAATTACAAAGAGATTACTTGGACGGTACCAAAGACCAATGTCCAAGAATCAATCAAGTCGTATCCAACTAAACAAGGTTGGATGTATCTACTATAATTGAATAACGCACAACCTGTGATATTTCAATTATAAACATAAATAATATAATGCGGAAAAAGAAATAACACAGACACCAGAAGTTTTGTTAACGAGGAAACCGCAAATGCAGAAAAACCCCGGGTCCTAGTCCAGATTGAACACCAAACTGTAGCCGCTACAAATACTGGCCTACTACCAAGTAATTTCGGACTGGAATGTCGTTGATCCCTAATCGAGTCTCCCATCGATTAAGGTACAGTCACGCTTCTTACGCCTCTTGAATCCCAGCAGGACTCCGCGCAATTGATTCCCTTAGATGACGTCACACCAACTAAAAGTTGCTTCAACTCAATTGAAGACTTTAAACCAATCTGCCTCCCACGGATTAAGCATATATGTGATTTCCTTTACAATTAAAAAGTTTGAACAAAGGTGATAGAAATCGATAGCAATAAACAGAGTCTAGCTAGCCTACTACCAATTAACTTTAGACTGGAATGTAGTTGAGACCGAATTAAACCCTCCCAGCAATTCAGTTAAAGTCGCGTTCCTTACGCTTCTTGATCCCAGCAGGACTCCGCGCAATTGGTTCCCTTAGCCGACGTCACACCAACTAAGAGTTGCTTCAACTCAATTGAAGACTTTAAACAATCTGCTTCATACATATTAAGCCTATATGTGATATCCTTTGCGATCAAAAGTTATATCAAGGTGATGGAAATCGATAGAAATAGACAACGTCTAGCTATCCTCAAAATACGGACTTATGCAACCCGAAGTGCAACCTAGATTATTATTCACCTCACAAGTATAAAACTTATGGAATCAACAAAGTTTGATACAAAGAGAACTTTGATGATTTCTATCTATCTTGATCAAGTGAGCAGCTCAACAATCGATCAAGATCAGGATACTCGAGTTGTCAAGAAAAGATAACTGGACCTGGATTCACGAATCCTAATGAAGTCTTTGTAGTCGCTAAACCCTAAAATGGTTAGGAAGAGAACGACTCTAGTTATAACTAGAACTCACCAAAATGTAGTGTCGGGATTCAAAGATCCCAGTTGCTTGAAGTTCCCCTTTTATAGACATTAAAAGCATAGGTTGCTTTAGGTTTAAGCTAAGATAGCTTTAGAACCAAGCAATCAATATCCACCGTTAGATGAATCTTTGAATCTGATTTACATAAACAAGATATACACTCTGGTTAGGTGAAACCGTAAACGAACCGTGTATAAATTCTATGTTCAAGGTGGTTAGCCGAAACTAGCCGATTTGAACTTATAAGCTTAATATTCATTTTCAAAAACACTTAAGACATTAACCTTGAGTCACAATCATGTGATCAAATAAGTCTAGTGTTTTTACAGAATTTATCAAATGCTAATTATCTCGTAGAAATAATTTTATTGCACTTGAAGATAATCAACATGGTTGGTAGATGCACAAAGTAAAAATACCATAGCCATTCGTGAGTCAGGTCAGTCATAGTACGTGTACCGGTTTGTAAACTATTAAGTCAAACCAAGTTCTGGAATCCACATAACTATTTAGGTACGCATACCGTTATGTGTACCTTAAGACTATGACCGGTTCCGGAGTCCATAGAACTATTTTGGTATGCGTACTGGTATGGATACACAAACCGAGTTTCGGAATGCAAAACCGTTCTGGTATGTGTACCGTTATGGATACAAAACCGGTTCCGTGACCAGAGTTCCTTTTCGATTTGCATACAGGTATGCGTACCGATCTGGTTCACGAGTTGAACCGATTTTTACAGGATGTTCATAAGGATATGGTACCAAAAATCTGCAAGTCGACATATAGCCACTCCGCTACTTGTACGAGTACATGTAATACGGGTATAGACTTATAACATTTTTACACGTTTGTAAGACTGATAACATTGTCTTGTATCTGAATCTATAGTAGTTCTATATTTCTCTCTAAATCGATTTGAAACATTCCCAAATAACATCAATGTCACATATCATTGTTCCATGCTATTTTCGAATGATAAAACTTGAATCATGATTTTGATAACGAAAAATAAATTGTCCTTAACCGAAATTCATCAAGTATGAATAAATGTTCATTAATCTTAGTCATTATATTATGAGGACTAATTATCAAGATAAACCTGACTCGAAATTCTTGTATATGCATGATAGTCTAATTAGTTACACGACAACGTCTCAATGATTGAAAAGTGAATATAACTTGAGAAATTGGTGGTTCAGTCTGAAAAGACGAGGGTACCCAAATACACCATTATCTTTTTGTTTCAACCTATAAGTCCTCTTACCAAGTGTGATCATCTATGTACAAAGTCGAGACAATACAACAACTTCAGTATTCACACTTTGTGTGATTGTCTATGGATACAAGATCGAGACAATACGACTACCAAAGTATGATACTTGATAATAGGTTCGGACTTAACCAAACTCTATAGGATCACTATCAAGTATATCGGAGTTAACGTAAAGTGTAATTTACTTTAAATTATATAAACAAATATAATTGCGAAAAACAATGGTAAATCACACAGCATGATTTTGTTAACGAGGAAACTGCAAATGCAGAAAACCCCCGGGACCTAGTTCAGAATTTAATACTCTCAGAATTAAGCCGTTATACAAAACCTATACCAACTTCGTATAGTTGAGACCAAGCAACTACCCCTAACTCACTCAATTTCCTCAGTATCCATGCGCTTCTGACTTCGATGAGTGCACGCACTGGAACAATTCATTTGGTTCGTATTCCAAACAGTAAAGGAACAACAAATATGTTTGGTAACAACTCTTTCGATTCTTTCCAAGATAAAGATATCTCAAGTCATACGCAAAGGCTCTTCCGTTTAATCTAATAAAATCCTTTGCCTGGTTAGATCAATCTATCCAATAACTACCAAAGTAGTGAAGTTTAGATTCTCAATCAATCGGTATAGATCTCAAAGAGAACTATAAAGTGATGCCGATCTCATGCAACTAATCAATTGAATAAATCCGATTCTAGTTGGATCCCATCCGATCAAGGTTTGTGCACACAATAAGATACGAAAACCAATAAGAAATCTTCTTTAATCTTCAAATAATAACCTGCACAACACCACTTGAATATTTTGTGATCAATCACACACAGAACGGAGTCTTTTAACAATGGATTATCACAAGATGTCTTTAGATCTAACAACAGTTCTAAATATCCCGTCGATACTTCGTTCTAGTTTGAGTGAATCTTATATCAGAAGAGAAGATTCTCAAGAATAAACAAACTAGGTGCAATCAAAGTTTCAACAACCGTTAGTCAATCAAATCAATTGAAAATTAATAACACTGCAATTATCTAGTTTCCCACCAACGGTACTCGCGAAGTTTCTTGATCCCACAGAAGTTTTAAACGAGCGGTCGTAAGAGATTTCACCTAATTAGGATACTTTCCTCTCCGATTAGATGGCTCCACCAGAAACAACAAGAAATGAAGTTTGCCTGACTCTTAGGATAGTTTGCTAGAAATGTAAACTTAGGTATTTATAGACCAAGGATGTTTGGACATCAAGGAATTTCCAAAACCGAAACTATTCTCAAGATATGCAATAAATGGAAAAATTCGGTTTTCCTAATTCCAATAAATGCTTGTCCAATATTTCCTAAATATCTCAATAGAAAATCTTGAATTAGTAAATGCACATTACTAATTTTTATTCTCTAGAGATATGCATTTAATTGCTGGTAATTAAAGCATATAAACCAAAAACCTTAATTAAAAGATTCTGAGTTTATCTCGGCACAAGATCTCCTTGAGTACTAAGGAATATCTTTGAACAATAAATGATAAGAGTTATTGTACGTGTTCAAAGTATGTTGACATCTCTTCACTGTAAATCCTTATTTCATATTTAAATGGATTTACATTCTTGGAATCGGTTATACCACTCTTCCAAACAAGTTTAGAATTGGTTGACCTGTATTCCAAGACTACTTATGTGATTGATCAAATACCAAATCACATACATGGGTTCAATCGGTTCTACCAATCATTAGGATCGGTTATACCTTATTATGGAAATACTTGTGATCGGTCACACCAGTCACTAGGATCAGTCACACCAGTTACAAGGATCGGTTCCATATTTCCATGGTATTGCTTTTGATCGGTCACACCAGTTACCAGGACCGGTTACCAATTACAAGGATCGATTACACAACACTTGTGATCGGTCACACCAATTACTAGGATCAGTTACACCAATTACAAGGATCGATCATACCATCACATGGTGATTACTTAGGATCGGTTACACCAATTAATAAAAACCAGTCATATCCAATTATAAGTCAGGCATTGTGATTAGTGATACCAAGATACATAACCAAGGTTAAGATCGGTTCTACCATCTCATACATATTGGTCATCCAAATATTTGCAATGAATAGCCATTCCAATAAGCCTAATAATTTCCCTTTCGATTCACGAAACAAGTTCATGAATTTACTTCCTTTAAACGAATGTAAAACATTGTTTCCTAGGATGAAATCTTCACCATAACCCATTCACATAATCATAACAGTATATACAAGATTATGTGGATATCATATCTACGAAGTTCAAAAGATAAGCATTATACTTCGTAGTCTAATTCCCTAATACTATGACCATACAATTATGACCATGTCACATCACTAGAGTATTATACAATATGTACAGTATATATAGCTTCGCAGTTATGTTTTCAATATAACACGACTTGAAAGATACGTTAGGAATGAAACAGTTCAAGTCAATATTATTAACCTCAAGTGGAAGGATGATGTCGTCATTGTAGTTCGCTACTTCTTTACATTCTTCAGGTCTTCGGAGTAATACTTGTATGTCTCAACATTCCTATACTTTCTAGTCTAACCTAAATGAAGTTGACTCTAAGATATAATCAAGCGACTTTATATAAGTTTTGACACACTAAAATATGACTAACAAACTTGACATACCAACGCTTGGTGAGTTCAACCGAGATATGCTCCAACACAGTCTTCACTTACCTTTGTTGATGAAGTTCTCCAAAAGCTTCGGTTGATCTTCGCCTTCAAACGGAAGAACGCAATGATGACTGTCGTGACCCAATATTTCTCAACTACATTTTTATCCTAGTCTGAGATTTAACTGATTGTAGACTAGCAACACTTATGAGTTCGACCGAGCAATGCTCTAAGAATTTCCCCATTTTTCTAATTTTAGTGACAAAACTATAAATACATATGGATAAAAAAAATAAAAGAAAAAAACTTTGAAAACTCCTCTAATCCATCATGCTTGATTTCCTTGGTTTCTTAAACTCCTTGAACTCTTCGTAATTTCAAGTTGCAATGATTCTGAACGTGTTCAATTCAGCATTGTTGTTGTTAAAGATCCGTAGCGATAACAACATTGTAAACAAATAATCTCGGTCGTCGTTATACAGAAACATAGTATTATTATCTTATCCAAAGTTCAATTGTATCCCAATTCTGAAGTAATACTACGGTGATATGTTTCTCCCTCTTGATCAATACTTATATCTTTGCATAATAGGTGAAACCTATAGATTATTGATTCACTTCCCCTTACATATGATCCATAAACCATATGTATGTAGTACGAAACTACTAATTAATTCTCCCCCCTTTTTGTCAATAAAATTGGCAAAGGTACGAAAATCGTGGGATTGTAATGAATACAACCAAAAGATATGTCAAGTTTTAAGGAAGTTAGAGATACTATATTATAACATAGTTAAAATGTAACTCCTCATATCAACTTTATTTAGATGATATCACATAGTAAGAAAATACTTAGCGCTCATCTAGGAGATTTAAGATACACGCATCCCCTTTAAATTCAACAGCCACACTCCCACAAAGATATAGCAACTAAGCACAAATTCATTTGAAAACTCTCCCTCACTTGATGTCATTCCCAAGAGAACAACATGAGTGACCTTGCTTTATGAAAAAAAAAGGATTTTGGCGGACATTAACAAATCACACGGATTTGTATCCTAAAAATCGACTTAAAATAATCTCAACGTAAGTTACGGACAAGAAGATAACTTTACTCGGTTTGACTCAACATAAGAAAATCTTACGGAGTGTGACAAGCAGTAAAAACACAAAAGTGTGATCACGAGTAGATCAATACTGCGAGAAAATTCTCAAAGAGTTTGTTCTATTTTTAGTTTATAAAAAACATAATGAATTTAACTTCTGAGCATATATGAAATATCAGCTTGATTCACGAAAAACGTAAAGGCACATATATTTCATAAGACTTTTGCAATAAATAAACCAATAATGATTACATACTGAAAGTTCATCTTCCAACAACTCTAGAATTTAAATAAATAAATCTAAAAACATGCAAGATGAAAATCGTTGGAAATAGCTTGTGTAATCACAAATTTTGCTATACCAAACCCTAGTTATCCTTCTCAAAAGTAAGAATAAATTCTCACAAGAAGTTTCCTAGTATTTAAAATCTTAAAAAAAAAAAGATTTATCATCTCCAAACTCCTTATCAATGACTGGCATAGGAACATACGGTTCGTGAATGAAAGAGTTAGTTCCTGCAAACCTGGTAGGTTGTTGATTGACAAGTGCTTCTTGTAGTTTGACAGATTTCTGTAGAATCTTCTTCAGTCCCTGCACCTCCTTCTTGGTTTTCTTAAGTTCTTCAAGAAGATTTTCAAACCTTTTCTGATTGGAGTAATCCGCTTTAGGTTTCTTCTAATTCTTCCTTTTCCTCTTAAGAGATGAGACAAAAGGAAAGGACATCTCTTTTTCCTTTTTAGTTGGATGAGTATCAACAACCAGTGGAGCATAGGCTTCATGAGAATATGTTGTGTATGGAGCCTCTATGATTCGTGAGAATAAGATGGATTTGTGAAACACAAATATATGGATCAACAGGCAAAACTTCTTGTGAAAGAGATGTGAGTCTTGAAGTAGAAGATATTTACCATGCAAAATTTTGGAACCATAAAAGTTCACGTACTAGAATACACAACACCTAAAACGGAATGAAAATGTCATTTTTATCCTTCTTTAGGTTTCTTATATCAAAATTTTCAATACCATTACTTGGGACATAGATTAAGATTATTGATAAGCACGTAAGTGCGACGCTTTTTCACCCATAATTACATTAGCTAGGACTCATTTTATTGCTAATAAACTTGTTTTAAGTCTTTTGAAGGAAATAAGTTCTTATGGAGAATTCGGTTCGAAAAGTTGTTATTTGGACCTCCGGAGAA
>JAJJMB010007708.1:7096729-7216567 GCA_023531105.1 Papaver atlanticum
ATAATCAACAGCAGACGTGTGAAGAGATAAAGAAGGAAATAAAATATCGAGATATTGCAGGGGAGTAAAGGGAGGATTATTCGTAGTGAATAGGGAGATTGGAAGACCATGTCGAGTATAAAAGAGGTGTTGGGATACCAGAGAAGGGGACGGAGAGTCTGGGAGAAATTATAGAGCTAGAAATCACCAAATCAGAGTTTACAAAAACTCTGTTGCTGCTGCTGTGAAGAAGAACTCGAAGAACATATCCTGTCCATAACAGTCGTAAAAGCTGTCGTTTATTAACCACATAAGAGCTGTATCGTTTATCGTTTCGTTGCAATAAGTCTTTTGCCCGGTTAACTGTTGCAACTGCATAGTGGCTGAAAATCGTTGTAAGCTATTTATACTCTTTTTGAATACAATGAATAATCAAAGTTTCTCCATTTTTCTTCACATGAGTAGCAAAATTGTTTTATAGGGTTTTGGAGGAAGCTATTTTTGATATGTACTATTTATAGTTTTATTTCTTAGACAATGATTACTCAATTATTTGTGTTATTCATGACTAATAATTTCTCTTCTATAAATGCTTCATTTTAATTGTTTTTGGTAGTTTCTACCAATCTTTTATAAGAGAAAGAGGTTATATTTTTGTAACGACGAGAGTCGTATAATTAATTTTAAACGTTTTATCTTCCAAAACCTAAGATTGGGTTCGATATGGTTTTGAGTATTTTATGAGTAATTGTTTGAGATAATAAATTGTTAATTTTATAACCATCAGAAGTAGTGAATCCAAATCCCTAGGTTTTCCTCTCCTTGATAAACAAGAATCAAAGATCAATTAGTTTTTTTCTTTAGCATTTTATTTTATTAATCTTAAACCAAATCTCTAAAAAAGTCCGAGAATCGAACCTTCTACTTACCACTTATAAAAACTGCAACAATGATCAGACATGAGATGGAGATCCAAGTAATAATATTCAATTTTGATCCAAAGCCCTGATGTGCACAGTTCTTATCTCTTTTTAGGGAACATGAGATAATATGCACATTTCAACACAATTAGATTGTATTGAGGTGAGCATTAGATTGCTCACCACTTGCTCACCACTAGATTCCTGCACGGAATTGAAAATATCCTTCAATACGGAACGTTTAGTTCGGACTCTTCTCTTTATTTGAGAGTTTACCTTATCCTTAGAATCAATCAATCTTTTAGAATAAGAAGAGTTAACTTTCTGTACCTCAGGATTGGACTTTTGAACAAGTTTAAGCACATTTTCCAAACGACTTGCCCTCTGTTGCAGTTTGTTGACATACCTTAGTTTATGTTTGTACTTGAAGCATTGTGTGAGTCTGTGACCCTTATTAGAACAATAAGGACATGTCGGTTTGGAGATTGATTCAGGAACAGCTAAACACAGGGTACCTAAAACATTAAGAGAATTTTGATGAAGAGTCATCAATTAAATTATCAAGATTGATATGAGTATTGCTACATTCATCAAAATTGACAATTTCACCCAAGGGTGCTACACTTGAACCATCACCTTTGTAGAAAATCCACCATCAACAACCACCAACTTTTTCTTAGGAAATTTGTATGGAAAAGCTCAACACAATTCCGTGAGTTCAACTTAATCAAGAAATAATGTCTAGAGATATCTTTTTCTCTCTCTCTCTCTCGCAATTAGAACGTTTACAGAACCAAGTCCGTGAACCTAATTATAAAGAGATTACTTGGACGGTACTAAAGACCAATGTCCAAGAATCAATCAAGTCATATCCAACAAAACAAGGTCGGATGTATCTATTATGATTGATTAACGCATAACCTATGATATTTCAATTATAAAGATAAACAATATAATGCGGAAAAAGAAATAACATAGACACCATAAGTTTTGTTAACGAGAAAACCGCAAATGCATAAAAACCCCGGGATCTAGTCCAGATTGGACATCAAACTGTATTAAGCCACTACAGACACTAGTCTACTACCAATTAACTTCGGATTGGAATGTAATTGAGCCCTAATCGAGTCTCCCACTGATTAAGGTACAGTCGCGCTCCTTACGCCTCTTAAATCCCAGCAATTGATTCCCTTAGCTGATGTCACACCAACTAAGAGTTGCTTCAACTCAATTGAAGACTTTAAACCAATCTTCCTCTCACAGATTAAGTCTATATGTTACAATCAAAAAGTTTGATCAAAGGTGATGAAAATCAATAGCAATAGACGGTGTCTAGCTAACCTCAATATCCGGACTTATGCAACTCGGAGTGTATCCTAGATTATTATTCACCTCACAAATATAAAACTTGTGGAATCAACGACGAAGAGAACTTTGATGATTTATATCTATCTTGATCAAGTGAGTAGCTCAACAATCGATCAAGATCAGGATACTCGAGTTATCAAGAAAAGATAATTTGACCTGGCTTCACGAATCCTTATGAAGTCTTTGTAGTCACTAAACCCTAAAAGGGTTAGGAAGAGGACGACTCTAGTTATAACTAGGACACACCAAAAAAGTAGTGTCAGGATTCAAAGATCCCAGTTGCTTGAAGTTCCCTTTTATAGACATTCAAAGCATAGGTTTCTTTAGGTTTAAGCTAAGATAGCTTTGGAACTAAGCAATCCATATCCACTGTTAGATGAATCTTTGAATCTGATTTACATAAACAAGATATACACTCTGGTTTGGTGAAACCGTAACCGAACCGTGTACAAAGACAATGTTCAAGGTGGTTAGTCGAAACTAGCCGATTTGAACTTATAAGCTTAATATTCATTTTTATAAACACTTAAGACACTAACCTTGAGTCACAATCATGTGATCAAATAAGTCTCGTGTTTTTAGAGAATTGATTAAATGTGAATTATCTCGTTGAAATAATTTTATTGTACTTGAACATAATCGACATGGTTAGTAGATGCACAAAGTACAAATACAATAATCGTTCGTGAGTCAGGTCAGTCATAGTACGTGTACCGGTTTGTAAATTATTAATCCAAATCAAATTCTGGAATCCACAGAACTATTTAGGTATGCGTACCGGAATCCACATAACTATTTAAGACTATTACCGGTTCCAGAGTCCACATAACTATTTTTGTATGCGTACCGATATGGATACATAAACCGAGTTCCGGAACACAGAACTTATCTGGTATGTGTACCGCTATGGATACCAAACCGGTTATGTGACCACAGTTCCTTTTCGGTTGCATATGGGTATGCGTACCGATCCGGTTCACGAGCTGAAGAATTTTTTTACAGGATGTGCATAAAGATATGCATATCAAAAATCAGCAAGTCGGCATATAACTACTCCACTACTTGTACGAGTACATGTAATACGGGTTCAGACTTATAACAATTTTCCTAGTTTGTAAGACTGGTAACACTGTCTTGTATCCGAATCTATAGTAGTTCTATATTTCTCTCAAAATCGATTCAAAATATTCCCGAATAATATCAATGACACATGTCACTGTTCCAGGCTATTTTCAAATAATAAAACTTGAATCATGATTTTGATTTCGAACAATTAATTGTCCGTACTAAAATTCATCAAGTATGAACAAATGTTCATTAAGCTTAGTCATTATATTTCGAGGATTAATTATCAAGATAAACTTGACTCGAAATTCTTGTATATGCATGATAGACTAATTAGTTATGCGATAATATCTCAGTGATAGAAAAGTGAATATAACTTGAGAAATAGGTGGTTCAGTATTCACTTACCTTTTGTTGATGAAGTTCTCCAAAAGCTTCGGATGATCTTCGCCTTCAAACAGTAGAATGCAATGATGACTACCGTGACCCTATGTTTCTCAACTACATTTCTATCCTAGTCCAAGACTTAACTAATTGTAGACTAAATCAAGATATAGTTTTGACAACTAAATTTGACAACAAGCTTGAGATAGCAACACTTGTGAGTTCGACCGAGTAATGCTCTAACACATACCAACTAATTTTTTGTTGGAATAACCAGGGAGAAGCCAAGAGTGCTCAGCTAATAGGTCAAACTATTGCAAACAATCCAGCCTTTATCACTTTGAGGAAGATTGAAGCTGCAAGGGAGATAACATCAATTATAGCGCAGTATGCGAACAAGGTATACTTGAGCTCGGATGACCTATTATTGAATCTTCAGAGCATGAACTTGGAGCCAGCTAGCAAAAAGAAGTAAAAAGTAGCACTTCAAGGTTGGGTACTTCGTTTTTAGCAACCTTTCCAATGAATTTCTAACTACATAATGTTGATATTGCTTCTCCACATCCTTTTAGTAACCGTTTCTTTTGATAAAAGTGTCTAAATTTTCTTGGTTAAGTTACTTGAACACTTCATATAGTCTTTAGACTATAGTGATTGTATTAACTTCAATTGTTTTCTTCCTTGTGAGGCGTTGGAACCACTCTCTTCGAGACAAATTTACTTCATTTAACACTTCTTTCGAAAGACATTTTATTTGATTATTTTGTCGATGTGCAGGGGTGGTTATTCTCGTCAGACTCTGCCTTCTGGCATCCACCACAAATGCGAGTGAGTAGTTATTTTACCAGCTTAACTCATATAGTTTTTGTTTTTTAAATATTTCTTGACGTTTCATTGTGCTAGTGCTCAATTTATGACATTTTTAAACTCATTGGCTGCTATTGTTTAGGTTCCTAGTTGCGCACTTATATCATATCCTATCAGCAGATCCATAGCGGTGTTGTGTCTTCTGTTTCGTATATTATGTAGACATATTATACTTAAAGAATAAAAACTCCTTTATAAGATTTCAGTTCCCGCTTGAAATTCACCTTATGCAGCAGTAGTATCACAATACACATCTTCTTGTAATTGCATGTTCATATGTCTCCTTGATGTGTTTTTTTTTTCGTTTATTTCTGTTTTATCTGATAATGATGCTCAGATTGTTACTGTCTTACAAGTTGATTTTGTTCACTTTTTCCTTTTTATTTGACAGGCGCTTGTCCATTCTGTTCCATTTGGAAAGATGGTTCTTTATCTATTTGCTGAGGTCAAACCTATCTGCAAGAAGTCTTCTCAGTTTTATGGGACTCCATATATATGGTAACTGTTAGTTGTATATATATAACGAGTTTCACCCACTTTCTTTCCTTCCCCCCTCCCCCTCCCCCCCGCTCTTCCGCCCCCACAGTGTGAGAGGATGGTTTCAGTGTGATGGCTTTATATATCTTTCAAGTTCAATACTTTTAATTATTTGGTTCCGATCAGGCATTATTGAACCACACAATAATTGGATCATCAGTTACATGTGTGCGGGTGTATGTTACATAACTTTGGTGGTAATATTGAGATGTATGGTATACTGGATGCAGTTTCTACAGGTCCAGTTGATGCTCGTGTCTGCCAAAATTCAACTATGGTAACATGCTTTACAAAGTTTATAGATCTTTTTCTAATTTCTATACCTACATAGAAGTGTATAGGTCATCTAAATATAAAAATCAGATACATTGTTCATAAAAATATATATAGTACAGAAAAGCCTGCCTTCCACTACATCAATTTTCCATCATGATATTATGTTTAAAGCTACCAAGGACTTCACATTCCTTTGCTCTATCAGGTCATTATGGGAATGTGCATGGAAGGTTTAGAACAGAATCCTGTTGTCTATGAGTTGATGTCGGAAGTGGTATTTGGCAGTGAAAAAGTTCAACTGAAGGTAATTGAAGCACTTTAAAGTTCAGTTACTCTTACACCAGTTATATATCCCATGATTTTTATTTAAGTCGTTGTAGAATGTATAGTGTTTTACCGTTCAACTAGTCTAACACCAAGCAAACAAGAAATGCAATCCATATAAGAAAAGATTATGTTTGACCATTTCTGGGTACTTTAGATACCACTCTTGAAGATAGGATGGAACATGTTCCACCAACTGTAAAGTCAGAGGATTGGAAGGTATTTTGTAAAAGGGAAAGCGAGGATAAGGCAGAGAATTAGCCGACAACTATCATCAAGTCCAAAATAGTTCACCCCAATCAACTTCACATGTTGCGACAAGTTCACCTGCTGGAAATATGGTATCACCAGCTTTATCAGCAGTTCATGAAATCCCAATCTGTTCAGTGATGAAAATCGAGGGTGAAGTAGGACGTATGTTTCACGAAGAAGTCATACCTGCAAATCTTGCCAATGTGTGTCTCGATGATATTCTCATGCCAAATGAAATAACTATGAAGGCTAACAAGCATGTGTGTACCTTCAGAGAAGTTGGAATTGGAGGATTCGTGCTTCATCCAAAGATGTGCCTCTCAGCTGACAACAAATCATCTCTTTGTTTTCGAGCTAAGCAATGGCTTAAAGTTCATGGATATCTCAGCCATCTGGCATCGCGTAACAGCTATCTTAACTTATATGGTATTTTTTGTTCTTTTTGTGCAATTCACACTTTTGTACGTATGCTAACTGATATGCATACTCTTATGCAGTTGTGCATAAGAAGTATTCCACTTTACGCGAATCAACTTTTTTTGGTTCAATGTGAACACAAATCGACTTATGAATGGATTTTCATTTCAATTCATCATTTATTTATGTATATATATTTGGGTGTTTTTTGTTCTGTTATATGTGAATGCAGGTGACTTCACATAAAGTCAGTTGAAGCAGTGGTAGCCAGCCGGGGAAATGTCAATCCCTGGTAAGTACTTCACTTGGTTGTACTTTTATTATGAAGTTTAAATTATGGATTTTTATCTTGAGTTTACACTTACGAGGTATTACGCTGGTGGGAAATGCAGTGTGATTGGAGAGGTGGAAGGTTCGATTTTAAAGTTCAAGTTTCAGAGGAGGATGAGGTAGCTGGCAAGGACCCCAAGATAGAAAAGGAAAGGATGGTTTTCGTCAATGTTTCAGAGGTAAATTTCCATGTCTTCTCGACTGGATGCTTTTCTTCTTCTTATGTTTCTTGTGCTATTAGCCAATACTAGGCTGAGGCTATTATTACCCAATTCTTGAACACTACTACCCCAGGCTGAAGTTTCTTGGATTTTGTGTTTCTATTTGAGTCACCGTTATATTATTGCAAAGATGTACTGAACATCACAGTCTTCTCCCACAAGGGAAGTCCCATGTGCTAGACTGTTAGATTTTATGCTAGATTTTGGGTAATTTATAAATCTAGTTTGTAACTTTGAGGTTTTGATAGATACCTCTCTAAGAATTATTTTATAACATTATTATTGAACCATCTTCCTGTTATTATCTTCAGTATTGCACGAAAACAAATCTAGAGATGTAAGACCTGGAACTATCTCTTAAAGACAGGCTGTTAGAGCATAGATCGGTTGAACCCACCAAGCGTTGGTATGTCAAGTTTGGTTGTCATATTTTAGTGAATCAAAACTCATCTAAGAGTCGCTTGATTATGTACTAGAGACAACTTCATATAGGTTAGACTATAAAGTCTAGGATTATGAGACATACAAGTATTACTCGAAGACCTGAAGAATGTGAAGAAGTAACAAGCTACAACGATGACATCATCCTTCCTCTTGAGGTTAGTAATATTGACTTGAACCGTTTCATCCCTAACGTATCTTTCAAGTCGTGTTATATTGAAAACATAACTGCGAAGCTGTGAATGATTATACTCTAGTAGTGAGACATGATCACATGATCATAGTGTTAAGGAATTAGAATACGAAGTATAACACTTATTTTTTGAACTTCGTATATATGACATCGACATAATCGTATGAATGCTATTGTGATTATGTGTATGGGTAAAGGTGAAGATTTCATCCTAGGAAACAATGTTTACATTTGTTTAAAAGAAGTACATTTATGAACTTGTTTTATGAATCGAAAGGGAAATCGCCATGCTTATTGGTATTGTTATTCATTGCATATTTTTGTATTACCAATATGTGTGAGTTAGTAGAACCGATCATAACTTGTTATGTATCTTGGTATAACTAATCACAGTGCCTGACTTATGATTTGGTATGACTGATTTTTATTAATTAGTGTAACCGATCCTAAGTAATCACCTGAGATGGTATGATCGATATTTGTAATTGGTGTGGCCGATCCTAGTAATTGGTGTGATCGATCACAAAAGAGTTGTGTAATCGATCCTTGTAATTAGTGTAACCGGTCCTGGTAATTGGTGTAACCGATCCTGGTAACTGGTGTGACCGATCAAAAGCAATACCATGAGTATATGGTAACCGGTCCTGGTAATTGACGTAACCGATCCTGGTAACTGATGTAACCGGTCCTGGTAACTTGTGTGTTCGATCACAAGTAATCCATATTGAGGTAAAACCGATCCTAGTGATTGGAAGAACCGATTGAACCCATGATTGTGATCTGATACTTGATCAATCACATAGTTGTCTTGGAATACAGATGGACCAATTCTAAACTTGTTTGGAAGTGTGGTATAATCGGTTCGAAGATTGTAAATATGAAATAGGATTTACAAAATATGTCAACATAATTTGAACACAAACAGTAACTCTTATCTTTTATTGTTAAAAGATATTCCTTAATTACTCAAGGAGATCTCGGTCCGAAATAAATTAAGAATCTTTTAATTAAGGTTGTTAGTTTTATATGCTTTAATTACCAGCAATTAAATGCATATCTCTAGAGAATAAAAATTAGTAATGTGCATTTACTAATTGGAGATTTTCTATTGAGAGATTTCGGAAAACATTGGACAAAGCATTTCCAGGAATTATGAAAACCGATTTGGGCATTTATTGCATATCTTGAGAATATTCGATTTTGGAAATTCCTTGGTGTCCAAACATCCTTGGTATATAAATACCTAAGTTTGCATTTCTAGCAAGCTATCCTAAGATCCATACAAACTTCATCTTTTTATTGTTTCTGGTGGAGTCATCTATCCGGAGAGGAAAGTACCCTGATTAGGCGAAATCTCTTACGACCGCTCGTTTAAAGACTTCTGTGGGATAAAGAAGCTCTACGAGTACCGTTGGTGGGAAACTAGATAATTGTAGTTTATTAGTTTTCGATTGATTTGATTGACTAACGGTTGTTGAACTTTGATTGCACCTAGTTTGTTTATTCTTGAGAATATTCTCTTCTGATATAAGATTCACTTAAACTAGATCGAAGTGTTGACGGGATCTTAAGAACTGTTTTTAGATCTAAATACATCTTGTGATAATCCATTGTTAACAGACTCCATTCTGTGCGTGATTGATCACAAGAGATTCAAGTGGTGTTGTGCAGGTTTAATTGAAGATTAAAGAAGATTTGAAGACAAAGAAGATTTCTTATTGGTTTCTCATATCTTTGTGTAGCACAAACCTTGATCGTCTGGGATCTAACTAGAATCGGATTTATTCGATTGATTAGTTACGTAAGATCGGCATCGCTTTATAGTTTATTGTTGGATTCCATATTGATTGATTGGAAATCTAAACTTTGCTACTCTGGTAGTTATTGGATTGATTGATCTAACCAGGCAAAGGAGTTTATTAGTTTAAACGGAAGATCCTTTGCATATGACGTGAGATATCTTTATCTGGAAAGAATCAATAGAGTTGTTACCAAACGGATTTGTTGTTCCTTTACTGTTTGGAATACGATCCAAAGGAACTGTTTCAGTGCGTGCACTTATTGAATGTTGGAAGCGCAGGGATACTTAAGAAACTAAGTGAACTAGGCTTAGTTGCTTTGTCTCAACTATACGAAGTTGGTTTAGATTTTGTATAGAGGCTTAATTATGAGAGTATTCAATTCTGGACTTGGTCTCGGGTTTTTTTTTCTGCATTTGCAGTTTCCTCGTTAAAAAAATCTTGTTGTGTCTTTTACTTTTCTATTTCCGCAATTATAATTGTTTATTATAATTAAAAGTAAAATACACAAACGTTAACTCCGTATTACTTGATAGTGATCCTAAAAAGTTTGGTTAAGTCTGAACCTATTATCAAGTAATCACACTTTGATTGTTGTATTATCTCGATCTCATATCCATAGACGATCACACAAAGTGTGAATACCGATTTTTCGTATTGTCTCGACTTTGTCCATAGACAATCACTTTGGGCAAGAGGACTTATAGGTGGATAATTTAAAGATTGTGGTGCATTTGGGTACCCTCGTCTTTTCAATTGGTATCAGAGCAGGCAAACATGAAAAGATATAACAATCTGTGTTTGGTGCGATCCAACCTATAAGAATTGAATCTATGTCTGATTTAGTTAACGTTATGCAAGAGTATGAATACTCAAATGTTGAAGATGTTACTACTTCGTTGACTCATGATCCAGGAGTTATGAAAACATCTGAGTCTATCTCTGATGGAAAAGAAGATACTGATAAAGAGTTGGTAAAACTCCTAAAGCCAATAAGATCTCTGTCTACACGGATGTTAATATTAAAGACAGAATCTAATCTTCTTAAGCATGAGATCAGAGAAAAAGACATTCAACTAAATATTCTAGCCAAAGAGAATATGGATCTCACTGTCAAATTAGAAGCTCTTGGTAAATATCTTACTCAAGATCAAGAGACTCATCCTATGACTCTGACTAATGATTCTGTTATAATTTCTTCCGATGAAAAAACAAAAAGTCCTTGTTCGACTTCTAGAGATTGTGATAACCTGTTTGATCACATCTGAAACAGATCATAATGATGGTAGTCTTCCTAACTACATCAAGTCAGAAGAGAATGAGAAACCATCTTCTACAACTACTGATGATCAAATGAAATCTTGTCCAAAGGAAACTTTGAACCGATTCCATAAAAAAGATCTTAAGGAATACAACTTTCAGTCACTTGACAGGAAACTTATACGTCTTCAAAATACTATGGTAAAAGTATTGAAAGATGTTTCGTGTCTTAAAAAAACTGAAAGATCATTCCTAAGTAGGAAGACAAAATATATCCCAAATTGAAAAGATCAACTCAAAAGGATCTGAAGTAAGAGTTGATAATCACTTATGGAAAAAGGTTCCTCCTCACTCATGTCGAAACAGTCCCTGTGTAAATGAAGAACGATTCCAGAAGAAAGGGAAAGAGAGAATCTCTGCCAAAGGAAACAATCAGGAATTTCCGATAATTGTTTCAGATAATTATACTGATGTACGTCATAAGGAAATCCTTAGAATGAGAAAATCTTATGAAAATCTCATTGACAGAATTAAGAGAGATTTATCTATCTCTGAAAATTATCACATCAGTACTGTTTCTCCACATGATCATACCTTTAGATCAAGGAAGGATAATCTTCTTGGGAGAAAATACTTTGGGCAGAAATTTCCAAAAGGAAACATGAACTATGTTTCTGATACTCGCTGTAAGCAAGAAAAGGCTTACTCCGATACAACCTAGTTGTATGGAGAATGTGTATTCTCATCCTAGTTAGTGCTAAAAAAAATTGGGATGAGAAAGCACATAAAACAAGAACACAATTTTCGTTTATGTTTTGTATCAGAATAAAAATCTGTGACAATCTCTGGATAACTGCGAATCCATTTTTTTCTAAAAATTGTTCATGTTTACCATGATCTTCCAAAAATAGGTTTTATTTGAAATTTTCGAAATTTAATAAACCTTCCAGCCTGAGAAGTTCGGACATATGAAACAAAATATATGTTGTGTATATTTTTGGAAATTCCTAAATATTTCCGGTCCGAAAATGGTCTCTTCTTAAGAGAAACTATCTCTTGCTTGTATTGAGAAACCCTGATTAATTTTTATTTAAATCCATGAGCATGCCTCCAATAACTCGCAGTTTTACAAAGGCAAATAAGGAGGAATCTCAAAAGGTTAAGTATTGTCAAGGAATCAATACAGAAAGGAAGAAGAAAATCATATCGAAAATCATGTCTTATTATGATTCTGATAGTTCTACTGGATCTCAAGATAAGTCATGTCTATTGGCTTATAACCTTCAAGATCCAACAAAAACCAAGTGGATACCTTCTGATAGTATGATTGACTATATCCATGGTTTTGAAGAACTAAGAACCAATCTCATAATGACGGTTCGACATCAAGATTGGCTCAAGGATAGGATTGAGGAAACAAAAGCTGATCTTGCAGATATGAAGGTTCAAGTTGAAAAGCTTAAAAAACAGGAAGTGGTTGCAGATAAGTCTCTCGAGACATGCTTCAAGAGTTTGAACACTGAAGAAACCTCAGTGAACAATAAGAGCACTACTAGGGATCAAGTTATATGCTGTAATACTTAATCCAAGAAAAATAGACATCAGTTTTTGATTTATTTCAATTATTGTATAAGGTCTATATAAAACTATCATTATCTATGAATAAAATTATTATTTTATAATTTTTCTTATGATAGTTTCAGATTACATAGCCTGTTGAATGTCTATATTATTGCTATGTGTTTATGGGATGTCTGATTTCGGTTTTCATAACCTTAATATTCGATCTCATATGATGTGAACCCTTATGGTTTGTGTGACTTTTTGATTTAACGGAATTAAGTTCTAGCCCATGTTGGTAGGCTTTATCAAAGGATCATAAGGTGTTCTGATTGAGACTCATATGTAAAAAGTCACAATGTATTGAATCAATTTGTGTTTACATGAGTTGTGTTTAGCATAAACATATGTGTTTCGGGTTTTCAACTTTTGTTGTTGGCACACATTAGTTAAAACCGATTCAACCTTTCTCTGGTAAAGGTTGATCTTTGTTGTTGTTCTTTTGTTCTTGCGAGAGGATGACAACATACTGGGCGAGAGTTCTAAATTGAACTTATGCTTAATGATATATCTTTCTGGGGAGAAGAGGATGTGGAATCTGAGGTAACGAATTTGTTAGTTAATCGTTTTCCTTTATAAGAAAAGCCTGCTTATATTGCATATATTTTGCTTTCGCTTAACAAAATTTCGGTACAATTGATATATATATTCCATTATGTGTGTATGGATGTGTGTGTGTGTGTGTGATTCAATTGTTTCCGGTTAAGAAAAACTGTGTCAATTTATTTGACTTACTTTTTGATATCTTCTTTATTGTTTGGTATCAAGTGTTTTTGCTTAACGAAATTGCGGTGCTATAATGTCTATGTTTGTTTCAATTGCTTCCGGTTAAGAGAAATAATTGTGCAAGTCAATTTATTTGGTTTGTATGTATTTTTTATGGATTAACGAAATACGGGATCATTTGTTTAGTCCAATTCGTTTCCGGATAAGAGAAACTAAGTTAATTCTGATCTTAGTTAGACTTATCAAATTGAAGGATTCAGTTATTCAAGTCTAATCGAATGCCTTGACAAGAAATACTAGTTAACTAACCTGGTACCTGTCTTGTTTAAAGTGAAAGGTCTAATTTATTGTCTGAATAATTAGAACCTGATGAGAAAAATAAATTTAGTTCTGATCTTTATTTTGGTCTTATCGAAATAAGCGATTGTATGTGTACAATCGGTTTAGCAAGGGAACAAAGTTTCTTAGTCAATTTGTTAAACTATTAGAAGAAATTGCTTCGGGCAATTGTTTCCTTGATAACATATTAAAACCAAATTACTTGTAGTTTCGGTTTTGATACTGGTTGTCAAAAGTGGTGTGTGAAACCTTCGTGCTTAACTCTTATAGGTTGCACAAGTCTATTAGATTTGTAAGATCCTTTCGGTTTGACCTTTATTTACTCGAACCTTTGTCATTTTGTGACAAAAAGGGGGAGAAATATATGGAGTAAACAAGTGATTTGTAATCACTAAGGAAAGGACAATTGTGCTTAAACGCTATATCTAACGAAAGAGTAAAACATTGACTAAGGGGGAGCAACATATCATATTACTATTGTAGTTATTTGGACTGCAAAAGAGAAATAACAAAGATGTTCGGATTGAAAATATACCTATCTTATCTTTAGGGGGAGTATAGGTTTTGTTATTAAAATGTTAACAACGACATTTATTAATTGAATATATGCAGGTTATTATGCCGTTGAAACTTGGAATCAAGCGTATGTTTAATGAATTCTTGTAATTTGTTTATCAATATGTATTAAGAGTTTTGTCACTAAAACTGACAAAGGGGGAGATTGTTATAGCATAGCTCGGTTGAACCCACCAAGCGTTGGTATGTCAAGTTTGGTTGTCATATTTTAGTGAATCAAAACTCATCTAAGAGTCGCTTGATTATGTACTAGAGACAACTTCGTATAGGTTAGACTATAAAGTATAGGATTATGAGACATACAAGTATTACTCGAAGACCTGAAGAATATGAAGAAGTAACAAGCTACAACGATGACATCATCCTTCCTCTTGAGGTTAGTAATATTGACTTGAACCGTTTCATCCCTAACGTATCTTTCAAGTCGTGCTATATTGAAAACATAACTGCGAAGCTGTGAATGATTATACTCTAGTAGTGAGACATGATCACATGATCATAGTGTTAAGGAATTAGAATACGAAGTATAACGCTTATCTTTTGAACTTCGTATGTATGACATCGACATAATCGTATGAATGCTATTGTGATTATGTGTATGGGTAAAAGTGAAGATTTCATCCTAGGAAACAATGTTTACATTTGTTTAAAGGAAGTACATTCATGAACTTGTTTTATGAATCGAAAGGGAAATCGCCAGGCTTATTGGTATTGTTATTCATTGCATATATTTGGATTACCAATATGTGTGAGTTAGTAGAACCGATCATAACTTGTTATGTATCTTGGTATAACTAATCACAGTGCCTGACTTATGATTTGGTATGACTGATTTTTATTAATTAGTGTAACCGATCCTAAGTAATCACCTGAGATGGTATGATCGATATTTGTAATTGGTGTGGCCGATCCTAGTAATTGGTGTGATCGATCACAAAAGAGTTGTGCAATCAATCCTTGTAATTGGTGTAACCGGTCCTGGTAATTGGTGTAACCGATCCTGGTAACTGGTGTGACCGATCACAAGCAATACCATGAGTATATGGTAACCGGTCCTAGTAATTGACGTAACCGATCCTGGTAACTGATGTAACCGGTCCTGGTAACTTGTGTGTTCGATCACAAGTAATCCATATTGAGGTAGAACCGATTGAACTCATGATTGTGATTTGATACTTGATCAATCACATAGTTGTCTTGGAATACAGATGAACCAATTCTAAACTTATTTGAAAGTGTGGTATAATCGATTCCAAGATTGTAAATATGAAAGAGGATTTACAAAAGATGTCAACATACTTTGAACACGAACAATAACTCTTATATTTTATTGCTTAAAGATATTCCTTAATTACTCAAGGAGATCTCGGTCCGAAATAAATTAAGAATCTTTTAATTAAGGTTGTTAGTTTTATATGCTTTAATTACCAGCAATTAAATGCATATCTCTAGAGAATAAAAATTAGTAACGTGCATTTACTAATTGGAGATTTTATATTGAGAGATTTCGGAAAATATTGGACAAAGCATTTCCAAGAATTATGAAAACCGATTTGGGCATTTATTGCATATCTTAAGAATATTCGATTTTGGAAATTCCTTGGTGTCCAAACATCCTTGGTCTATAAATTCCTAAGTTTGCATTTCTAGCAAGCTATCCTAAGATCCATACAAACTTGATCTTTTTGTTGTTTCTGGTGGAGTCATCTATCCGGAGAGGAAAGTACCCTAATTAGGCGAAATCTCTTACGACCGCTAATTTAAAGACTTCTGTGGGATAAAGAAGCTCTACGAGTACCGTTGGTGGGAAACTAGATAATTGTAGTTTATTAGTTTTCGATTGATTTGATTGACTAACGGTTGTTGAACTTTGATTGCACCTAGTTTGTTTATTCTTGAGAATCTTCTCTTCTAATATAAGATTCACTCAAACTAGATCGAAGTGTTGACGGGATCTTTAGAACTGTTTGTAGATCTAAATACATCTTGTGATAATCCATTGTTAACAGACTCCATTCTGTGCGTGATTGATCACAAGAGATTCAAGTGGTATTGTGCAGGTTTAATTGAAGATTAAAGAAGATTTGAAGACAAAGAAGATTTCTTATTGGTTTCTCATATCTTTGTGTAGCACAAACCTTGATCGTCTGGGATCCAACTAGAATCGTATTTATTCGATTGATTAGTTGAGTAAGATCGGCATCGCTTTATAGTTTCTTGTTGGATTCTATATTGATTGATTACAAATCTAAACTCTGCTACTCCGGTAGTTGTTGGATAGATTGATCTAACCAGGCAAAGGAGTTCATTAGTTTAAACGGAAGAGCCTTTGCATATGACTTGAGATATCTTTATCTGGAAAGAATCAATAGAGTTGTTACCAAACGGATTTGTTGTTCCTTTACTGTTTGGAATACGATCCAAAGGAATTGTTTCAGTGCGTGCACTTATTGAATGTTGGAAGCGCAGGGATACTTAAGAAACTAAGTGAACTAGGCTTAGTTGCTTTGTCTCAACTATACGAAGTTGGTTTAGATTTTGTATAGCGGCTTAATTATGAGAGTATTCAATTCTGGACTTGGTCTCGGGGTTTTTTTTCTGCATTTGCAGTTTCCTCGTTAAATAAATCTTGTTGTGTCTTTTACTTTTCTATTTCCGCAATTATAATTGTTTATTATAATTAAAAGTAAAATACACAAACGTTAACTCCGTATTACTTGATAGTGATTCTATAGAGTTTGGTTAAGTCCGAACCTATTATCAAGTAATCACACTTTGATTGTTGTATTGTCTCGAACTCGTATCCATAGACAATCACACAAAGAGTGAATACCGATTTGTCGTATTATCTATACTTTGTCCATAGACAATCACTTTCGGTAAGAGGACTTATAGGTGGATAATTTAAAGATTGTGGTGTATTTGGGTACCCTCGTATTTTCACAGGCTCTTGACTAAGAATGTGCTATGCAGTCTTCTCCAATTCTGTTATTTTTTTCTCAACAAACATTTATGGATCAAAATCCGTTCCTAAGTGTACAAAATGGCGCAGTTTATATGAATTTGTTTGCTAATTTCTGAAATTTATACCTCAATTTACAGGAAGGTATTGTAGTTGGAAGGACTTTTACTTCACTATGAAATTATCAAATTGATGGAAATAAAGAAATGATATCAAGTTCTGGAGGGTTAACAAGTGCGACTTCATGACATGTTTAGTTGCATTCTTTGGGTTATTCCTCTCTGTTCAAATGGGCCTCACAGTTGCTGTAAGCTTCTTTTCCATTCTCTTGTTTATCTTACTATATACTTATCCAATAGGTTAATCCAGTTCTTACACTAAATTGGCTCTATGAACGCTTGCTGTGATATCTTATTGAAAGGATTTGTGATGTTTTGTTCGCAGGTTAATTGAATGATGCTCTGTTGTGAGATCAAAAAGGTTGGAGAACAAAACAGCCATTAGGTTCCTTAACAGTTGCAAGATTTGTAAGTTTCTATGTAGTATCTCCTTGTAGTGATTTAAGTTGGAAGAACTCAGGAATTTCGTATTTTCTATGAATTGAACTTAGGAACTTAGTAGTTTCTATGAACTGAACTTAGGAACTTAGTAAGTCTCCATGTATTCCTCCAGAATTTAATACTTAGAAAAAAAGAATTTGGTACTTGGAAGAATTTGTAAGTTTTGTAAATTGAATGAATGTTGATATGATAAGAATTGAATGATTGTTGATATGATATGAATTGATTGAAGAAACTATTGTTGAATGTGGATTATAAATCCAATAAAAGGTGTATGCAGGTTATTTCCGACAGAAAATGAACTGTCAGTCAACATTGTCCTGGTCGAAATTGATGAACATTGACTAATTTTGACCAGGTTAATGTTTGACTGGCGGTAAATTTTTTAATGTTACAAAAAAAATCGTTACTGCTTTAAGTTGTTTCAGTATATCAGGTGGTAACTGCTTTAAGTTGTTTCAAAAAGACACGTAGTGTTACAACCTTCCAGTTACAAAAAAATCATAAATGTTGACCCCTGTTACGAATTCTGGGTTGTAACAGCGAGAAGCAGTTACTACGTGTAATTTCGTAACAACCCGTAAGCCGTTACAAAAAAATATAGCGCCTCGATTCGAAACAGAACATAGCTGTTACAACCCCATTTTCTAACAAGTATGTTCTGTTTCAAATAGGAAAAAATTGTCTAGTGGGAGGAAATAATATAAAACATAAGGATATAAAAGATGGTGTATTTTATAAATTATATCTCGAGATGTGTAATTACTATGATGTTATATCCTAGGGCTAATAAGTGCACCCTTACTAAGACTATCACAAGGGTGACCTCGTCACAGTGGGACTCGTACGACCATATCGTATTTTATAAATTACATCTCGAACTCCTATCCATTTACATAGTGAACCAAGCTTTAAACCAATATGACACACCACTTTATCAGTTAATATTGAACTTATGTTGGTATTTGTATATGCATATCGTATAATATGAGGAACTACGTATATTATTTACGTATACATTTTTTTTTTTTTTGATAAGGTAATATGAAAAGGGAACGGATCCACTGAATTAAAATATTTGACTTAATTTATAACTTAATTTTGTTGTTGTAGATCGTATTAAATCCGACTATCCAAATTTTAAGCTCTAACATATTAAAAATCTCAGCCGGCTCAAGCCAAGCCAAATATATTACGACTAAATTCATTGTGTATCTGATAACATGCCATGGAATCTCCCTTCAATTCATAATCTTCTTCGTTATCAAGTATTGTACAAGTTCTATGGAAATTTCGATAGTTATCATTTATTAATTTAGCGTTTTGATAATTCGAAACAGGGGACTAAATCCGTTTTAAAGCGAGAATAATAATTGGAAGAATATAGGTTTGGTTCAAAAGAAAGACGATTTAAATAAGGTTGATTGTTAGTTTTCGCATCTGACTTATAAGTATATAGAATACCAAATCATGGATCCTCAATCCACTGATGGATAAAAGAGGTATTTGTTATTGTTGTTGTTGGTAATCATGATTTCACTCAAACTGAGATGAGATAAATAGATAACAAATTTGTAAACCGAAGAACATAATCTGACCCACCAACCAACTGAATTTTGACCATATATATAAAAAGAACTATTGAGAGATCATGATTACCAAATCTAATTTTAGTGGAAGAATTCATATCATGATTCTTAAGGACTTATGGTGATAGCAAGTAGTATATTTTTATAACGATGAAGATGAAGTGAAGGGAGATTCCAAATTTACGGTAAATATAAACTATAATATTTATTGTGATGATTCTGACTTGGCTTGAGCCAATCAAATTCCACGCCTTTAGTGCACTAGGGCTTAAAATTTTGATAGTCAGATTTAATGTGATCTATAGTCACAAACTTAAGTCAAAAATTAAGTCAAAATTTTAAGTTAGGGGATATGTTCTCATATAAAAATGACTATGAATCTTTGATTCATGATTTAAAATGCGACTCGATCTTTAGAAAATGCAAATAATTCGTGTTGCGATTTCACAACCTTGCTCATGCTTGAGTCTTATGGACATAACACAATCTCTAAACTTTTTAATGGATAGTTCTACCAGGTTGCTTGGTTGTAATTAATGTACTGCCATAATATATATATGCATATTGTAATTAATGATCATTGTCCATTAAAAGGGTCAATTACTGGTTTCTGTCAGAGTGATTACAAAATATATTTTTTTTAAAAACAATTAAATGGCCGAGCTAGATGAATGGGTTTCCAAGTTAAGTAATATCATCAGAAGATAATGTCATATTAATGAAGTGAAACAGTGTTAAATTCAATGTTAGACTAACGCAGTTGAATATCTACAAAAGAATCATGATGGTGTTACTCCAAGAAGAGTTGCGGTTTTATCTTTAACTGCAGCCTTATAGGAACTTCAACGAATAGTTGTATAAAGATATAGTCGATCGTGAATGCTCGTGCTTGAATATTATCATGCTTTTATAGGGATGCCAAACAATAGGTACCAGGCAGTACAAAAACTTTATGTAATGGTATTCAAACTAATATTTGGATTTAAAGTCGCAATCTTTGCGAGAATTTAGATTGATAAGTGTTGATTATACATATTTGTGGTGACGAATTCATATTTATTGAAAAGGAGAGGGTACCAAGTACACCACCAACTTTTTCGTTCGGCAACCTGTATGGACAAAACCTAATACAATTGCAAGTAGACCAACTTAATAATCCTTGTATATATAGTTTATATTTCTTTCTCTTCACAATTAGAAAGTCAAGACAAAAAAGTTTGTGAACCTGATTGTATAAAGGAGTACTTGGACTTAAAAAAAAAAAGGGTACGAAGTACACCACCAACTTTTTCGTTCGGCAACCTGTATGGAAAAAACCTAATACAATTGAATGTATACCAACTTAATAATTCTAGACAATATGTATGTAGAGTTTATATCTCTATCTCTTCTCAATCAGAGTGTATAGACTATGAAGTCTGTGAACCTGATTATTTAAAAGAGTACTTGGACGATCCCAAAAATCAATATCCAAGATCAATCTAGTCATATCAAAATAATATAACCGAAATTCTGCCAAGTAATAAACTTGTTATCTATCTTTTAAGATACAAATTCTACAAGAAACAAGTCTCGTAATAGATCACAATCATATGGACATATCTACTAAGACTGAATACGTACTACTTGTGTAAATCATATTATAAAGATAAATAATATAATGCGTAATAGGAAAGACACAAGACGCCAACAGTTTTGTGTACGAGGAAACCACAATAGCACTCATCCAGATTTGAACACCAAACTGTATTAAGCCGCTACAGACACTAGCTTACTATCAGACCTCGGACTGGAATGTAGTTGAGGCCGAATCCACCCTCCAATCGATTCAGTCGCGCTCCGTACGTCTCTTGAACCTCGTAAGGATCTACGCAATTTATTCTCTTAGCTGACGTCATTTACAGCCTGAGAGTTGCTTTAACCTCAGTGAAGACTTTTGATACCAATCTATCCCTAACAGATAAACCTATTTGATATCCCTTCATAGCAAAGATCAAGGCTTGGAAATCTGTTTGCAATAGACAAATCTTGAAAACCCCAAAAATCTAAAACACTTACACTCATTTAGATGAGAAGCCTGAATTCTTTACCACCTCTCAAGAACAATCTTCAACTTATCAATTGAGAATAGTTTTCAGATATCTATCTTGAGGAATCACAAAGTATGGGAAAAAGAAAACTTTGCAATTATTAATATCTTGCCTAAAAAAGATTACGAGAAGCAAGACCAGGATACACAAACTATCAAGATAAAAGATAGTCGGATCTGGCTTCACGAATTCCTAAAGCGAAGTCTTTTAGTTGTAAACCTAATATGTTTCACAAAGGAAACTTAGGTCAATAGAGGATGACTCTAGCTATCAACTGGGATACAAAGTGTTAGAGATTAAATTTACTAGTTGAAAGAGCATCTCTATCTATAGTTTTTCAAGACAGGGGGTTGCTTAGAATTCAAGTTAAGATAAATTGATAATCATGCAAATACTTTCTATGTATAAATGAAATTATAATTAGGGTTTTAAGTAAGCATGTGAGAATTAGTCTTGAAATCACATTAGAAGAATATATACAGTGGTCCGATTACAGAATTGTGTATAATGACCGTTCTTTGGAAAATATTCCTTATAAACTATAAACAATTTAATATTCATTTAAACCCTTAAGAATTTAATCATGATGCACATATACAAGTGTTTTAGTGATCAATGATGTCGTAGAGGTGTTATGAGAGTCATAGTATGCTAAACATATTTAAAAAATAAGTCTTTGAGCATCTGTTAAAATTCACTGGAACTATTGGTGAAACGGTTAGTGGACCGTAAAGAAAGTCACGAGTCAGGGTGCTACGGTTCGTGAACCAGGTTCGCTGACCCTACTCGGCTCAAGAACTCAGATGGATAGGGTTTGTGCACCGGGTTCGCTAACTGTTAGCCTTTTATACCAACATGAAAAAATTCAGATCACTACGCACGGTTCGTGATCAGTCCCCAACTGAACTTACGGTTTGTGAACCGGATTCGCCAACCTTCCTTGTATTCTGAAACTCAGATATCTATGGTTTGCGAAGTGGTTCGCCAACCTACCCTGAGCCGAAATATCTGAAGTTCTGAATTTTTCTCTTTTGATGTTTGAAACATTCCCAAATGATAAAATCATTTGCTTGGGCAATTTTCAATTAATCCACAAATTAATTCTTGAACAATAAATTATGTTGAACTAATATTGTTAAGGACATTTGAACATCCAATGCTTGAATCATATTTCGAGATTGAAACTCTATTTGCAATAGACAAAGATAGCAAACCTCACAAATCTTGAACACTTATGCTTAGTTAGCTGAGAAGCCTAGATTTTTAGCTACCTCTCAAGAACAATCTTAAATAGGTCAATCTAGAAGAGTTTTAGATATCTATCTTGAGGAATCACAAAGTCTGAGATGAAGAAAACTTTATGATTTCTATCTATCTCGTTCTTGAAAGGGAATACTAAAACCTCGATAACAGAATGAACAAGATCAGGATACACGAACTATCAAGGTAAAGATAGTAGGACATGGCTTCACAAATCCTTAAGCGAAGTTTTTAAGTCGTAAAGTAATTATATTTCTCATAGGAAACCTAGGATCATAGAGGACGACTCTAGCAAACAAGTAAGACACAAAAGTGTCAGGGATTGAATTTCCTAGTTGTTTGAGTCTCTCTATTTATATATTTTCAAGACTAGGGTTGCTTAGAATTCAAGCTAAGATAACTTGAAATTCAAGCAGACACTTTCTTTGTTTAGATGAAACTCTTGTTAGGAGTTCATATAAGCATGTGAGAAGTTTGTCTTGAATTTACATAGAAGAATATACACTATGGTATCGATACCAGAACCATGTATAATGATAATTCGTGGTCAGTATGGCTTAAGAACTAATAAACATAATCACGTTCATTTAAACACTTAAAACTTGAACCATGATGCACATACACAAGGTGTTTTAGTGATCAAAGATGTCTTAACGGTGTCCATGAGAATTATAGCAACGCTATAACATTTTTGTGAAAATAGTTCATGGGCATCTTTTTATTCGTACTAGGTAGGTATGCGAAAGGGTATGCGTACCTATGAACCAGTTCGTGAATTCATATGGCCAAGCTATTGATAGACACATTTATGTGTCTGAATTGTCCACAATTTTCTATATTGTTAGTGCTCATTTTTGTACTTATTTTGTGTTTTTATGTCTTTGTAGGTATTTTGGAGAAATAAGCTTTTATGAAGAAATTAGCTCTAAAAGTGGCATTTAAACCTCTGGAGAAAAGTACTAAAGGCACCCCAACTTTGGCTAAGGGCATCCCCGAAATGTGTTAAAAACACCCTCAAAAAAGTGTTAAAGGCACCCGTAATATTACTAAGGGCACCTCCAAATGGATAAGGGGCACCCAATTACTATCGGCACCACAGCAGATCGGATAAGGGGCATCTTCATCTTCAACCTTTTGAACTGGATATTGGCTGGAAAACAGGTTTTAATGGAAACATAATTAGGGTTTGGGATTTGGATGAGTTTTAAAGAAACTAAAACGCTGCAACTTCTTGGGTATGATCTTCTCAGCTAAACAAGACTGGTAATGGGTTCTATTTTGATTGGAATTGGCTAGAATCGTGGATTTGAAGTAAACCAGTTCTGGCAGAAATAGGGTTCGAGATTTGAAGTTGTTTGAAAGAGATTCAATGGCTGAAATCGTTTGGGCTGACTGGTATGAGCTAAACAGGAATGTTGTAATGGTTAGATTCGATCCAGTTGGGCTAGATAATCCGATCTGAAGCAAATGATATTCTCGGGTTTATCTGCGTTATTTTCTGGAGCATAATTGGACAGGATTGGCATCATCCTGTTTCAACAAAACAAGATTGATAATGTGCTTATTTTTAAAAAGGGAAAGATATATTCACGATTCGAAGAAAACAGAACAACAATATTTTCGAGAGATATTCTTGGGATAGTTTAGCTATTTTTGGATAGATTGCATGTGTATCGAAGGTATTTGACTCTAGTTGGGATGTGAAGGAGCGAGCTGAGCTGCTGCAGACGCGCGAAAGAGAGAAATAAGGAAATAATTCCTGTAATATGGTCGCGATAATAAAGAGAATATATTTGCTACAAACTGTCGCAGATACATTTGCTGTAGAACGACAGGAACTATATATCGTTTTACAGCTTCAGTTGCAATTAGCACTTTAGCCGTTGAGCCATGTAGTTGCTGAACATCTTTAGCAACCAAAAATCGTTGCAAGCAAACTTTATTATTTTTAATACAATGATTAATCGGTTTGCTTCCAATTTTCTTCATATGAGTAGATACACTAATTTCTAGAGTTGAGGAGGAAACTATTTTTTGATGTGTAATTTTTAGTATTTAGTTTTCTTTAATTATTAATCTCTAATTAAGTTTTAATTCCTTAGAATTTTTCTCTTCTTTATATGCTTCAGAATAACTGTTTTGGGTAGTTTTTAAACTATCGATATTTTATAAGCAAAGGAAAAATAGGCTTTAGATTAACGACGGAAGTCATAAAAAAAGAGTTTCAATGATTTAACTTTGAGGAATGAGATTCGGTTCGAAATTTCCTTGAGTAGTTTTGAGAGTAAATTAGAGAAATTAATTATTGAATTTACAAACACCAAAAGTAGTGGAATCCGAAACCCTAGTTCTCTCTCTCTTTGGCCAATACAATTAGTTTTTCTTTAGAATTGTTCTTAATTAATCTTAAACCAAATCTTTAAAAGAGTCCGAGAATCGAATTCCTTCTTACCACTGTTAAAACTGCTTCAGCTATTCATGAACTCAGACCCTTGGGTACACGTATTGGGTATGCGCACCTCCCCCGTTCACGAATTCAGAACACCACGGTACGCGTACTGGGTATGCGTACCTACTTATGTTCCAAACTCTCAGATGTCCATGGTATGCGTACTGGGTATGTATACCCTCATGAGTCCATATTTCAATACTCCTGGAAACTCTCTTTTTGATGTTTGAAACATTCTCAATCGTCATAGATATAGATTAATATCATTGTTTGGGAAATTTTCAAATGATCCACAAATATAGTTCTTGAACAATAAATTGTCTCGAACTAAGATTTCTACGGACCTATGAACATCCATTGCTTGAATCATATTTTGAGATGTTTAACAAGAAAATCCTGACTCGAAACTTTTTCTTTGCAATATCTACTAGAAGTCATACGACTATATAGATAGAATGGTAATACTTGTGAATAAATAGAATGGTTCAGTCTTCACATACCTATTTGTTGATGAAGTTCTCCAAATGTCTTCGTTTGATCTTCAGTCTTCAATCTTCGAGGGTTATTCAGTGATGTCTGATATTGAACTACCAAACTCTAATCCTAGTCCGATATTTGACTTAAGTAGATTATAAATCAAGTTACAGTTTTGTGCATCTAACATTGACAACAAGCTTGAGATAGCAAAACTTGCGAGTTCGACCGAGCAATGCTCTAACAATCTCCCTTTTTGTTAATTTTGGTGACAAATTTATCAATACATATGGATTCAAAATAAATGATCTTTCAGGTCAAAGTCCATCATGCTTGATTTCCTTGGTTCTTCAACAACATCTTGAATTCTTCGTTCTTCATGTTCTTCTATGGTTCTGCATATGATCGTTTCAGCTCCGTTGTTGTTGAAGATCTGTAGCGATAACAACATATGAAAATACTTTATTCGATATTTTCTTGAATGATAAAATCATTCAACTCAGTTATACCAAAAACATAGTATTGTTACTATCCTCAAGGTTCAATTGCATCGCAACATTGAAGAAATATTACGGTGATATCTTCTCCTTCTTAGTCATTACTTACTTCTTTTGCATAATAGGTGAAACCTATAGATTATAATCCACTCCACCTTACATAATGCTCCAAAAATCCATATGTTGAAGTAGAATACTGCTAATTAATTCTCCCCATTTTTGTCAACAAAATTGACAAAGGCGAAAAATAGGGATCGTAATGAATCAAAAAAAAAAAGGCAACAAGACTAGATAACACATACCAGCTTTTATTTAGACGATTTCACCAAGTAAACTTAACATCTTCAAAAAGGAGATATATAAGTACAAGCAGCTCCTACAATTCCATAGCTACACTCCCCAATTAAGCACAAGTTCAAATTGGACTCTCTCCCATTTGATGTCATTCCTAAAAGAACAACATGATCGACCTTTCTCTAACCACAAGAGAAGGATTGTCATGGGCATTAACAAATATATTCGCTAGTTACGAACAAAGTAGAATTGTAGGAAATATTTTTCTTTGTTCTCACCAGTTACGAATAAAAAAAATAAAAAAAATGATCTTATTGTTAGATCAACCAAGATACATTATTTTCGTGAGGAAAACAATTATCCATAAAATCTATTATGTAGGCTAGTTACAAACAAAGAGGACATTTTATGCGATCTGACTCAACATAAGAATTATATCTTCTCTAGCCATGTACGGACTTAGAGATTAAAGTTTTTGAACTAATTCCCTGTCATTTACGGTTTCCAGGAGGAAATCCAATCACTAGAGAACATCATACGGAGTCCAGTGCAATATATTCACAACAAGTGTAATCATGGGAATATCAATATTGCAATTCCCAAAATAATTTACTCCTCTTTTAGCCAATGACAAAAACAAAGAGTTAAGAGCTTAACCTTTAAGAATATATGAGATATTCGTTCTAATCACCGGAATATGATAACAAAGAACAAATCTCACAAAATAAACAATACATATATATAATCAATAAAGATTAGGTAGTTGAACTTTAATTGCACCTAGTTTGTTCATATCAACTGCAGCTATATGTTTTAATCATGACTAATCTCAAACACCTCAATTGCATTAAATATCTTGGTGTGAGAAAAAACAAAATGAGATAGTTTGACGCAAATTTTAGCGGAAACCTAGTTTTATCTGATCAGGATGAGAAATATACCCAGATGACCTATTTAGTTATCGATATTTCTTACGCCAATTTTAGCGGCGACATACTTTTACCAAATCCCAACTATTTTTTTATCGCCCCATGTACTTGCTTGAGTTAAAATATCTGATGAAATTCCAAATGAAAATCTTCTTCTTAAATTATTTGTTAACTGCTCCGTGTTATATTGATTTATCTTTATAACTAAAATAAATACACTAGTACGTCAATCAAACACTTGATTTGATCTCATAGATTGGTTCAGTTTCGAACTTACTCTATATACCAAGTGTTCATCTTGTTGTTGTAATCTCTGTGGCAGTTCTTGTTTGTATTAGATTACGCAAGGTGTGTCTTACATAGGTTGATATCAAAAAGATTGTGGTGTACTTGCTACTCAACATACTAAGTAGACATGGTTGTCAAGTAAAAGAAGTAGATGGTAAGTTTAAGGATATATAATTAAGTTTGGATATTCGTCCATAACACCTGAAGTCTGGATTAATCCGTTATGGGGTGTTACACATTCAACATGGTATAGTTGAGTTCTTTGTAAAATATCTTTAGTTGATTGCTCGACCAACTGTGTGCCATGAACACCGTTTTGGGAAGCAACCTTATTTTCATGTTTATATTTTTGGTCCATGGTGTCACCTAAATATATATGTTGGTTTTGATTCATCACTTATCATAAGACATTCAAAATCACGAATATGTAATGTCTTATTACAATGAGACTACATTCCCTTCATTAAGGGGAGGAAGTAAGCCGTTGTAGGAATCGCATTAAACGAGCTTGCAACTGTCTTGGGATACATTTCATGTAGTTTAATTAAAACCCTAAAACTATTATGAGTAGAGTTGGTCCATTGAAAATCAGAAGGAAAAAAATTATGGAACCATAAGTTTCCATAAGTAAGATAATAATTTTTCCGGCATGATTATAAAAATAAAATGTCACCAGAAGTTGGCATGACAACCCTCCATCAAAGGTTGACGTGAGCAAGGTTAATCATTTTTAAGGTTCTCTTACTTCAATAGGGGGAGAGAGTCACGCGGGAGGTTGTACGGATTATGCTGATAACTTTAAAAAAAATCCATAATAATTTTGGAGAGAAAGACCACCACCAAAAGATAGCGTACATTATATTGATAAACAAAACGGTTCTTCCATTAAGTCAGAGAGAAAATAGACACCGCTAAAAGGTTAAAGTAAGAAATGTCGATAACTAAATAGGTCATCTGGGTATATTTCCCATCATGATCAGATAAAGCTAGATTGCCGCTAAAATTGGTGCGAAACTATCTCATTTTGTTTTCCCGACACCAAGATATTGATGCAATTGAAGTGTTGGAGATTACTTATGATTAAAGCATATAGTTGCAGTTGATCTAAACAAATATTATTTATTACTTGCTTGAGGATGCTGACATGAAAGTTCTCTTAGTAGTAAAAATCAAGCATCTTGCACTGACCATGTCATTAGTTAAGATATGCTTAAGGCGTGAACGATTTCCTCATATATAGTGCTCTTGAGGAGACTGCATATAATGCTCATGGGAGACTAGGATTATTTATGTTTATATCTCCTTATTAAAGATGGTGAGATGATAATGCCCCTAAAGCGGCCCTGGTACCAGTAAATTGTGAGACTTTTATTGATATTGAATGTGCATGTACTAGAGAAATGCGTGAGATCGTAAATGATTAACAATTACTATTTACAATAGTGGTTATGTACCCCTGTACCGGGGAACATCGACATCTTGAATGGTAAGCATATAGTCTAATCCAACTCAAACTAAGTAATGGGTTGGAATCTCTAAAAAAATGCAACGCTCGGTTCTGATTCACACCGTAAAATTGTGAAGCCTATATATATTATAGTTTGGTGTTTGACATAATCAAAGCGTGACTAGATTAATATAATTGCTTTAGGGGCGATTTGAAGGTTCCTTATGCAAAACTAAAGTATTATATTATGTTGAGGCATTACTTTAGCATGCATGATAGTCCCCGAAGGACTCATATTGCATATGGCTATTGATGATCCCTGCTCAGGCAGCCACCTGACTTTTGCTTCAGACTTGAAATTAAGTCATAATCACCACTTCGAATGGGAAAACCTTGTAACCCTTTGTGTATTTTATAATGGTATGAGATTAAAACATGAATGAATTGATGATATCATCTTTGGCGAATAGCACAAAAATCCCCGTTGATATGAGATTTCGTCGAAGAATTAAAATATTTTCTCGACCCGTAGCTCGAAGAATATGCTTACATATAAAACCTAACTGTGTAGACTAGGGTATCCAATTTTCGATACTCACTATACTGTTGAATTTGGAAGGTGATTTATCTATCACGTAAGTTGGCGTATTACTTTATGGTCCGGAAGTACCATGTAAAAATATAATGTGCGCACTATTTTGTTGTTCTAACTTTTGTTTTGCATGTTGCTCTTTTTGAAATTTAAATATGATTTTACAACAAAAATGAGTTTACATAAAGTCTTTCATTTACAGTGTCAGTAATACACCCGGCTCAAACTTTGACAGTCGTTTCTCCACAAACTACGAATAGTAAAGTAGATTTATGAAAGTTACATCATTTTTGCACCACCAACTGCTTTGAGAAACTTTTACTTCAGGGGAGTAAACTCGTGGAATCTTTCGATGGACGTAAACGCGTTGTACTCTTTTTCTTCGCCAAGGTTTTGTTCCGAAGGGTTTCCTTTGACAACGTTTTAATGAGATAACATATGCGTGCCCAACACTTGAAATGACGAGGGTACTGAGTACACCACAATCTTTTCGATATTAACATATACAAGTACACCTAATTTTATAATCTTATAGAAATAATAACTTAAAAAATATTACTTTAATAAGGTGTAACTTGATATATAATCAAAGTCCGAAACCGAACTAACTATGCGATCGTACCAAGAGGACTAATGTACAAGTCTATGTATTTTAATTATTCAAAAAAAAATTATATTGTGGAAGTAAAATAAATCAAACAACACAAAATATTTTGTTAACGAGGAAAACTACCAGCTAGAAAAACCCCAAAACCTAGTTCAAATTTAAATGCTATCAGAATTAAGACGTTATACAAAATTGACTATGACAATTTTGCATAGTTGATACCAAGTAAACACTCCTTCATTACTAAGTTCCTTTAATATTCATGCGTCTACAACCAATCTGGCCTAGACATGTGAATCCCAAGATAGAGTCCACTATCTTGAGTTGCTTCACCGTTGTGAAGACTTTCACTCTCAAACCACTCACTCTCAATAACCAACTTACTTATCGATTTCCCAAATCGAGATTTCGACCAGAGATAAAGTAGAGTAAAGGATCTTCATTTCAGTATAAACTCCTTTTGTCATAGATCAAACCAAGACAAAGATTATCGAAATAACCAATCTTAGTGCACAAGCTCTTTTCAAGCAACTTAACAAGAAGAAACAACTAGACAGTTTGCTTGGTCTTTCCACAAGTCTTATGTCTATCATAATAAACTGCTTGTTAGATCCTAGAGAATCAAGTGTACAAGAAGTAACACAAATATCAAAAAAGAAAAGTTTTCAAGTCTTCAATCTTCAAAGTAACCGGTGCAAAAAAAACTTGAATCCACTATTTATTAACACACAGAAAACAGAGTCTGTTAACGTTAATTGAACAACAATTCTATCTACAAATCTTAAATCAGTATATCCGTAATATTTAAATCCTCAAACAAACCTTTAAATAAATAAGTTTGATCTATCTAGTATAACTATACCGTTGGTTCTTAATCAAATCAACTGATAAAAAAATTAAAACTAAAATATGATTTAGTTTCCCACCAACGGTACTACTAAAAGCTTCCTGATCCCAAAAAAGACTTTAAACAAAGGAAATGCAAGATGTTTCACCTAACTAGATTACTCTTATATCTTAACAAGTTGGCTTCCCACATGATCAATAAAGACTTGTGTGTCAACGGATGAGTTTGTAAGAATACAAGATTCATTATTTATAGAATTATGACCAAGACTTGAGGGGAAAACAAGGTATTACCAAATCTGAAAATCCTTAAGATATGCAATGAATGTTTATTTTTGAATTTTAAAAATACCAACTTTATTCCAACCAATAAACTGAAATCACTCATAGTTGACAACTAATATTAGCCAGCACACATCTACGTACTTTACTAATATAGTAACTAAAGATGTGAAAACTTACGGGATATGGTAAACATATATTTTTGATATCTAAAAGATATTGAAAAATCGGTTACATGATCTTGCCTTAAGTATTAAAGGAATATAATTGACCAATAAGGTATTAGAGTTTAACACATGTTCAAATCACTATGCCGGGACTTATGAACATTCCCCGTTTAACGTATATACATCTTGATGTTTGTAGATACCCGAATATTACAAATATATCGAAAATGTAAAACCAAGTTAAACATTGTCAGGATCGGTCCTAATTTGGGATCGTTTTTGGGATCGGTCCTGATTACATATTTCAAGTACGAAATAAGTTTTGCAAGTCTACTTCCTTTATGTTTCTTAAATTGCTTTCAAACATAATTCCAAGGTTTGAATTTATGCGGAAGTTCAACACACTAAATAATAAATAGTTGTCAATTAATGCAATGTCGATAACACGAAGTTCATAGATAAACTATACTTCGTAAGGCCTATTCCTACGCACATGCCAAAAAAAAATCTGTTTGGCATACCAGGTGGCATGGCAAACCAATTGCGCCACTATGGGAAAACCACTATGCGATATAGATTCTAGCGAGCGATATTATCTAAAACGCCAACGTTATTCAGAATATCGCTGGCGTCATAATTCCCATCGCACGTTATAAATGCTAACGCTGGCGATATTAAGATTATCAACCAGTAGGTATTCTGTAACGGCTATTTCCCCCTGCTGATTCCTATATATACGCCCTTGTACTTCTCCAAGTTACTCACACCTACTTCTACATATATTTCACCATTTTCTTTTTCTCTATTCTCAATTTTAAATTTCATAATCATCAATGGCGAGATCCAATGAAGAGAGGAATGTTATTATGAATCGGTTTAGATTACAGCAAGAAATGCATCGAAGGAGGTTACAAGAACTTGACGATGAGGAAGCTGAAGATAATATAATAAACTAATCGACACTTTGATGCTTGTACATACGGGCCAAATACCTAGAGTTCCAGAGCCACAAGAAGTATTCTCAAGAAGATATACGTATCGAGGGAGGGAATTTTACCACCAAAAGTTGATGCACGGTTATTTTCTTCCCAATTGTCTGTACTCTGATCAAAATTTTCAAGGTCGATTCCGCATGCCTCATCATCTGGTGAAAAATATTATTGAAGAGCTTTGTCGAGTAGAACCTCAATTTAATTATCAGTTTGATGCACTGAATATTAGAGGTCATAGTCCAGAACAAAAAGTTACTTCGACTTTAAGGATTCTAGGTTATGGCACTCCATCGGATGCGAACAATGAGTACCTTCGTATGGTTAAAACAACTTCATTCACTTAGGTTTCATTGTTTTATGAAGTAATGATTAAACATTTTGGTCCAACATATTTACGAAAACCAACCGAGGAAGATGTTAGACAAATATTGAGGGAGAATGATGAAAGGGGATTCCCAGGAATGCTAGGTAGTCTCGATTGTATGCATTGGGTATGGCAAGGATGCCCTGTTTATTGGGCCGGTCAAAATAAGGGTCATTATCCAAAACCAACAGTTATCCTTGAAGCCGCTGCTTCTTATGATTGTTAGATATGGCACGTTATTTTTGGTCTTCCAGGTTCACAAAATGATGTTAATGTTTTGCACAAGTCACCTCTGTTTGAAGATCTGAAGCATGGAATTTGTCCCCAAGTCCATTTCATGATCAACGGCCATCAGTACACTCATGGCTATTATCTTGCGGATGGTATCTACCCAAAATGGTCCACCTTGGTTCAATGCTACCGTCAGCCTCCTGTCGGTGTATTGGGTCGTTCATACCGACATTTTAACGATGCCCAAATGGCATTGAGGACGTGGAACGCACTTTTGAAATTTTGAAGAGCAAGTTCGCTATCATTTATGGCCCATATCGTGGATTGAGTCCTCGTGAAATGCACAAGACTATGCTCACTTGCATAATTCTTCATAACATGGTGATTCAAGAAACCCGTCGTGATTCGGAGTGGACTAACTATGAAGATGAAGATTTGAGGCTGGAGATTCAACCAGAAAAAGGAGTCCCTGCAAGGAATTATGCTCAAATGACTAATTACATTCAGAACCAAAACTTGTACGACAGTTTAAGAGATGATCTGAGATTGAATCTTTGGGCAGAACATGGAAGACACTGATTAAGTTATGTATTTTATTTTAAGTTAATGAGCAATAAACTTATTTAAGTTAATGGGCAATAGACTTATTTAAGTTAATGAGTAACAACATTTCAAATTAATTAACTTTTCATTTCAAATTAAGTAGAATGCAACAACAACATATCAAATTAAAATGCAATACTTCAAATTAAAACTTAAATTAATGCATCAATCATCTAGATGAACTACTACATCAAACTCATCATCAGTTTCATCCTCATCATCATCACCATTGGGTTGGTTGTTAGTAAATCCAGCTTGTTGTTCAATCTGTGCTTGAATCATGTCAAATTCGATTTGCGACACATGTTTTTGCTGGGCGTTCATAATTGAAGTGTTAGCTTGAAGAATGTTATGCTTGTCATAGTCAAACCCAAATTTTTCTTGAGACAGACGACTTTTTTTACTCTCCTCTTCTTGACAGTCTTTTTATGTTCCATAAACTCCGACAAGTTAAATCCACTGGAACTCCCTCCTTCTTGAGCTAATTTTCTATCCAGTCTTGCATTGTTCCTCCCTGGAAGTTTTCTCTTACCATCATCATAATTATTAAAACCTAAGTTACCATTTGGGTTTCTTACAATATCTGGTGAAGAATTTGATGGACCTGATGAAAATGGTGAAGAATTTGGTGTTGAGGGAGAAGAATTATATGGTGACTTTTTCAGGTACTTGTTGATTACTTGCTAAGAAATCTGGATTATATTTGTTAAACGCCTTTAAAATATGATAACAACTTTCGTAAGCGAACTGTTTACCATGTTTTCGTTGCCAATCTGTATGAACCTGTCTTTCAAAATCAACATCCACCTGACCACTCTCCTTGCCTCCTCTCTTGGCTTGCATTATCAATGCGACATAAGCGGCTACTTCCATGTTAATTACAATGAAGTGTTCTGCCAATCCTTTTGCATCACGACCATTGATGTTCATGGTTTGTTCTTCATATTTACGAAATATATTTTCCCACATGGTGTTACCATGTTGTTGTGCACCATCGATACAATCTTGGGTAAAAAAAACATAATTACGACAAATGCATTCATCTTCTATCATGTTGTATTTTGCACCACGGACTTTGGTTTTTTTACCTTTGCCTTGACTTTGAGATTGTGAATCCATATTAGAAGAAATAAAGAATTGTAGAGAAGGTGTGATTGTTTTAGATTTGAAGAAGATTGAGAGATTGAGAAATTCTAGAGATATTTAGAAATTCTGGTGTGAGTTGAAATGAGTTTGAAATTCGGTATTTATAATGGGGCAAAATTGTAGCCGTTGGATGAGGAACTACTGAGCGATGATCAAATCAGCGAGCGATTTAATGACCAATGCTGGCGTTTGAATGACCAGCAAGCGATCGAAACTCTATCGCTCGCTGGAAACTCCATCGTGTATGCCTATATGTTATTTCTGACATATAGGCATATGAGTTTGGCAGTTTGGCATACCCATAGTGGGTGCATATATGGAAAAATCTGATGTTTGCCATATGCATAGGAATAGGCCTAAATCCGTATACTATTTGGGGAATTACCGATCCGGGATGCTATGCACATTATGGAACCTACACAAGCAATAATACGCAACATCCAAATACAACGAAAATAATATCAATCACCCAACACCAACGATTGAGGGCAAACTTCCACTATGACAAATAATGGGTTACAACCATATCTCCCAAATTGGGGTTTCACATAACTTCAAGGTGCATATAGCACTTGGATAACAACTACTCACCACTAATGATGGATAACCAAATTATTTACCAAATACTTAGGTAGATTCAACTAATAACAAAACAAGGAAGATGAGAAACTTACTACTACTATGATTTGAACAAACCGTAGAAAATAACCCTTTGAAGAGATGTAAAATGCGGTGGATAAATCTTCACCAACCAAACCGGTTCTTTGCTAGAACACCCTTCTTCTTCAAGCTCATAAAATCTTCACCAAACTTCTCTAATGGCGGCTGCCCTTTTATTTTCTCTGTTTTTTTCGACTCGCCTCTTTTGTTCTCACGGACAAGAGTTTATATACCAAAGCTATTTCTTTTTTCTAACTTAACCTCCTTTATTTAGCTCCCCCTTATTTGATTGAGGGACAACCAATTGCTGGACCCATAAGGAATGCAAAAGGACCAACATATACTCAATGTAGAAAAACAACTAGTATATCATTCCTTATTAATATTTTGATTATAGTATAATAAACAAGTCACCAATACTAAAGTCATTGTAATAAACCTCACTTCGTATGTTATGTTTTCAATTAATGTAGACTTACATGAACAAAAGATTAAAAAAAGGAACAAGTCAAGTATGTTAAATAAAAAACAGTTATCTTCTTCAATTACAAGTTATATTGACGGTTATCTTCATCTTTTACATTGTTTTTCTTAGTATTTTCATCGATCTCCTACCCGGATCTTGAATTATTTTAAGATTCGGGTAGAATTATAGATATTATTATATATTCAAATTTAAATAAAACAAATTGTTGTTCCAACAACTTTTAGGATTTCCTATTTATTTTCTCATCGGTATGATGGTATTTTTATGTTATCTAGACTTGTTATCTCATAACCATTATGCCATTTTTTTTTGTGGTGTTGCACTCTTATCAAATATATTTTGGAAGGAGACTATCTATTTTGGCAAACCAGAGTAAGACTGATATTGATTGTGATGATATCAACAAGGGCATATTACTTCCTTATTATGGAAGCATCTTACATCAATGATGATGATGATCAGGAAACAAACGATCAACAAACAAAATGGTTTGAAACCATTAGAAGGAGGTCAATTTCTCCAAGGAGTTGTATAATTTTCAATTTTCGTTCCTGATATATGTAAATTTTGTACGGTTTGTTTTTCTCCGTTTTCAAATGTAATTGATCAATGTAAGCAAAATTTCATAATAATGAAATTTTGAGGTGATACCTCTTCCATAAAAAAAAAGTCATTTGTATACAAGACTAAGTTAAAGGCAATAATAAAAAGGGAACATTGTTCCCATATTTTTCCACTATTTTCTTCTTTTATGTGATACTATAAATAACTTAACTATTATATTTAATATATGATGCAATGCTCACATAATAAAATTATACTCCCACCGTTTCATAAAGTTGAGTTATTTCAAGAAGAAGAATACTTTATATAAAGTGATTTTTAATTCTTAATGAAATAAGGAGAGAAGAATATTTTTAGGTATTTTTCCAGTTATATCCTTATGGATAACAAAATAGTAAAATTTATAAATGACATGCCTCTCAAACTATGACACAGATATTTGTAACTTTATATCATTAGTAAGCATTTTAAAACACCTACGTAAGAACATAAACATGACTATCAAATTTAATATAACAATAATCAATTAAAGGGTAATTTCATAAATACTTCCTTGTTTAATGACGAAATACAACCCATATTTTTATTAAATGCAACCCTGATTAAATACAACCCACATGAATCTGCAAGCTAAACACAACCTAAGTATTTTTATTTTTATTTTTTATATAAAACCCTCACCCTGTTGACCGATTTAATGTAACTTTAAAATCTAATCTCTAAGGATGATTTCATATACCACGAGAGAAGACTGAGGAAGTCACCATCGAGATTATTTGCTAGCTTCTCTTTCATGGATAAAGTCATTAGAAGAATTAGTTGAGACTTGAGACCCCAAAATCATTCTTCTCAAAAACCCATTTCAGGTTATCCAAAGAAACAACAACAGAGAAATTAAAAACCCCACAATCCTTCTTCTCCACCACCGAGATTGATTGACAGGTTATGATCGCTCTAACCTTATGTAGAACATCAAAGATGCAGTAGAACGGGATTGGGTTAGGTCCCCTTATGTGCAATTTCTACTTATGAATTTACTAGGTGTTGTATATGACTAGAATAGTCACAAACGAAAAGTCTAATTCTTTTGGTATATAAGACTACTAGTGGAACTTCTTTTGCTGGAATTATTTGTATTTCCGAGTCACATTTTATATAAGTGTATCCTTATCTTTTGGATTACGCTTATGTAATACAATATTTCCATTTGTTATGAGTGTCGTATGAACGTTAACATAGAACTTGAATTATCTTTGAACTACTGGGTTTAACCACACTAGTCCAGAATTAATGGTTATCTTTGAGCTTGGAACCGTGTACTGAAATTTTTATGTACACTTAATTTATCGTGCATATATACTTGAACTGCATTGAATCTATGAGTGTCTTAAAGTTTCAAGATGTTTTTAGCGATTGGTTTAGGTACAGTGTTTGATCGATTAATTTGGTTCGGTTCTTGAAAAAACATTAGTGCAATGCTATTGTATGGACTGTGGTTGAAGAAGCACCTCTTCCACAAACTGTTCAAGTTGATACTTTTTTTTTCTTCTTTAAATAAGGGATATCCAGCCAAAAATGACTTTGAGGCCGTGAAATACAGGAATAAGAGAAATAAATAAAGAAAATACTTCTTGTGTTCAATAGTTTGAATAATAGTTGCCTGACAGACAATTTATTGTGTTAAATAGTTCAAATGTGAAACTTAACGAATAAGTGTACTTAAAATATGCAAAGATAGTTCAAATGTTAAGTAGTACTTTAAGATATGCAAAGATAGATAATTTAGCACATCGAAGAATAAGTGTTAAACTAGGGTTTGAATTATAGTCGATTTAATGAAGATGAAAACTAGATATGATTAACACTCCCTAAATAAAATGTACGAGGTTGTGTACTTCTTTTTTTAAGGGTTTGACTTGTAAAAAACTCCAAAAGTAGAATTTCGTATTTAATCAAAGTGGTGCTTATTTCACCGTTTTATTGAAATTACTTAGCTTTTATGAAACACAATTTTAAAATAAACAACTCAACTTTTATGAAACGAAAAGAATATAATCGAGTGTCATTGTTAATAATGAACGCGACACACTCTTGATTGAGAAAAATAAGACTCGTAGTGAGCAAAAAGAAAAAGAACAATATTTCTAATAGGGGTATCAATTTACTTGGAGGCGTAAATAATGCTTAAAAAAAAAAGAAAAAAAAAAAAGTGTAAACAAAAGAGAATTAGACTGATTTGTTTTTATTAGGTCACAATGATGTAACTGCAGTAGCACACTCCACTGTGTTCACCCCACAATTAAGAACAGCTTACCCAAACTCAAGTAGTACTTAAAAACAGTTCCCTCAATCAAAGTCAAGTAAAGTAGTACAAAGAATCCAGTTCCGATAAAACAGACATTTGACAGATGCATAAAAACGTGTAAACCCAAACATAAATAAAGCTCTCACTCTCCCTAAACTCTCTATTCCAGCTTAGTCTGTTTGGCGGCTTCAGATTCCATCCAAAATTCGCGCTTTTAGAACGCAACCACAACCAAGAACCCTAAATCAGAGAAAACCCTAGTTTTCTCGTATTCTCAGAATGGAAGTCTCGTTAGGGCAAAAACAGAAACAAAATGAGTTCGTTTTAGTTTCTGTTTCTCAAATTTCATCGTCTTCGTCTGATTCTACGGATAATACTGGTTCTGGTGTTATTGCACGTTTTAATGTTGAATCTGGTTATTCACAGCTTAGATTTCATCAAGAATCTAAACCTAATGATGTTATTTTTGTTGATCTTCGGACAGCTGAGGTACTTTATTTAATTACTTGATTTCCTGATTCATTCCTAAAGTTGTTCTTGTCTGGTTATACATTGTTGATAGTGATGCTGACGATGGTTTCTTATTGTGTTTGATTTTTCAGCTTTTTAGGTTAAGTCCTGTTCAATCTATTTGTATAAACAGAGGCTCTGAAAGTAGCAATTTGGAAGTGGTAACTAGAAAGTTGCATGTATTTCTTTAATTTTGTTGTTGTAGAAGTGAGTATAAAACTTGCGTTTTTATTGTTCTTTTTTTTTTTTTTTTTTGGGTTTAGAATTCTTATTCGAGAGCAATTACTATTCGATTTAAGACGGAGAAAGAAAGTGAAGCTTTTCACTGTGCTTTTGATAAGTGGAGGAGTGATTCACATGATGTACATACAGGTAATGCGTGCTCTATTATATTGTGTTTGTACTATTTCAGTTTAAGTTTTATGTCATGGTTTGATGTTAATAAACAAGTTCACCCTAAAACCCTAAACCCTAAATCCCAAAATCTAAATATTTCTTGGAGATAAATCTTTTATTTAGTTTTATCATATCATCTTGTGTCACCCTTCCCAGCAGAGAGTGTTGCTGTGTTGCATTATTGATCGTTTTTATAGTGGGAAAGACTATCAGAAATTTATAGTCGATCATGTGATTGGGAACTTAATTAGTACGTCAGAAGCAAATCAAAACCAAGTGAAATTGATTACGAGTACTTTAAAGTGGTAGCCTTGGTGATGAAGATCCCTAGTCAAGGTTGAAGTCTCTAAATTGAAAAGAGGAAGGCTTAGGATGAGATCGCGTGGCGATAAAAGATCTTCTGAGTAATATCTCAAAGGGAGAGTGATGTATATAGTTAAAATCACGTGTTATAAGACAAAACTCAAAGTGATGGGTAGTTCAAGGCATTAGTTACAGAAGATTATTTCGATATCATTCTTATTATGCAAATTTGTATCACCACTGATTCATTTCATAATGTGTATTTTTTTCAGGATCCCAGTTGGAAAATGGAACAGCTTTAGCTCATAGAAGCAAGTTTGATGACAAAATAGAGGCAGCTTCTGCTAAAATGTACTTCCATTACTACAGTCAATTGCTGCACCAGCAAAATATGTTGCAGGATTACGTGAGGACAGGTTATACCAACAAACTGATTCTTTTCTTCCTTTCATACTTGTACTGCATCAGGCGCTGATTACCTGCTAATTGGTTCCTGAATAAGCTTTTATCTACTACACTACCGTGTCTTTTGTAATATCGGAATAAAATATGCTTTCACGAAGTCACATTGTCTTCTTAAGGATCAACAGTTTCTCATTGAACATATGTTATTACTTACCTTTACAGCTTGTAGGCATTGTGGTACTATTGTTGACATCGTAAATCGCTGTGCTTGCATCAGGAACATATTATGCAGCAGTCCTTGAGAATCGTGCAGACTTTACCGACCGTGTGGTGGTAGATGTTGGTGCTGGTAGTGGTATTCTTTCACTATTTGCTGCTCAGGTACCTCAGAATTTTAAGACAATAAATTATGCGTTATCCTTTTATGTGTGCTATTCCCATTTCTGTTTCATGTCTGTCACATCTGGCAATGTTTTGGGTTTCTTATGCGGAATTTTCTGACTGGGCTTGAATTTCTTGTATCTTGGCTAGGCTGGTGCGAAACATGTGTATGCTGTGGAGGCATCTGACATGGCCGAATCTGCGTGTAGGCTTATTGCTGGAAATCCATCACTCAGAGACCGAATTACGGTATGTGTTCCTTCGGAAGCAGCAGGCTGATTACTTACTTTCTGTCTACCTTCTGCCTAAGAGCATTTCCTACTTTATTTTCCCCGTGGGGTTACCCTTTGGCTGAAATTACAGGTGATCAAAGGCAAAGTTGAGGAAGTAGAGCTGCCTGAGAAGGCAGATATCTTGATCTCTGAACCCATGGGTAAGTTTCTTGCCTCACCAACTCAGGTTATTGGCAAGGAGAAGTATGTGTCAGCTTCTATTACATTTCAATTTCTTAATAATGTATATGTCAATTGATTTTTCTAGGTACCTTACTGGTTAATGAAAGAATGCTGGAGTCATATGTTATTGCTAGAGATAGATTCCTTGTTCCAAATGGAAAAATGTTTCCAACAAATGGAAGGTGACTGCTATATCTATTAGAAGACTCGATTTGCTGATGTAGATTGATATATTGGGTACTTTATAAATTTGCTTTCATCGACAGTCACTTACCACTTACCCCTTGATTGGAATGGTTTCTATCATTTGCAGTTTTTGTGTCTTCGTCTTTACTGGTTGGTCGATTTCATTTCTCCCTCTCTCCCTCAATTCTAGTATAAACAGTATCTTGGCATCAGTTCTCTATTTTATTTTAAGCAATTTGTTGGTCCTTCCACCAGCATTCGTCAGTTTTGTCTCCTGTACTTCAGCATATAACAAATATTTGATAACTATCCACATGGTATCAAGACTAGTATTTGCATTGCACTTTCGACTTAGTGATGTGCTTTTTCTCAAGAATCCCATTTCAGAAGTTATTCATTTCATTTGTGGTATTTCATATCTTTGAGCATCGTGATATTGATCTAAAGTACTTTGAGGATATTGATCTCTGTTTCTGATGGTTCTCTAGTTTCGTGCATTTATTTTCTTTTCGGTAACTGCTGTAGGATACACTTGGCTCCATTCAGCGATGAGTATTTGTATGTTGAAATAGCAAATAAGGTACCTAGTTCTTCTTTTATACATTCTTCTTTAAGTTCCGTACGTTATATATGGCTTGTCTGTGGTGCAACACAGTTTGTACCTTTTCCCGATTCTTGTTCGTTTGGCTGTTTCTGTTGATCTTCAACATCTTCCATTAGAATTTTCTGATTGTAGCTGTTGTTTCTGTTCTAGGCTCTCTTCTGGCAGCAGCAAAACTATTATGGTGTGGATCTTACATCTCTGTATGGATCTGCATTTCAAGGATACTTTTCTCAGGTCTTACTTCTGACCTATGAAATTTACTCATATCAAAAACCAAATTATATATGCTTTCACATTAGATTAGAAGATAGATTTTCGATGGGAATGGTTTCTTAAAGTTAAAATGGTCTGTTTAGATGGTGGACTAGAAACCACTTGAAAGAGTATATTGCCAAGACTGGTAGTTCCATGCTAACAAGGTGTTAATATTTATGCGGTGGCTCATGGTCGTACTATGCTGATGTATCATATTGTTTGTGGTATTCGTAGTTCCTAACATCAGTTTGGATTCTCACTTGCTTTTCATGCAGCCTGTGGTTGATGCTTTTGATCCAAGATTTTTGGTCGCTCCATCTATATGCCACCCACTAGATTTTCTTTCTCTCAAGGTATTATTTAACACACAGGACAGATTCATTATGGTGCAATCTCTCTTTTGTTCTGAACTCAATTTGCTTTTTTCTGTCATTTGTGAATGTATAACGAGGTTGTACTTTTTTTTTTTTTTTTTTTATCAATGCGCTGCTTTAATTAACTCATTGTTTTGATGGACTGTAGTTGCTTCTGAAGCTTCTATCTTATCAATCACTTATTACTTACATTTTTTATCTTCTAGGAAGAAGAGCTTTATGAAATTGAAATTCCACTAAGCTTTGTTGCCTCTGTTGGCACTAGAGTGCATGGGTTGGCTTGTTGGTTTGATGTTTTGTTTGATGGAAGGTACCTCTTTCTTTTCTTATCAAGGACATGGATTTCTGTATTCTTGTTCTTCTTTCATATTCACTATGCCGTGCTTTCTGCATATTCTTCTTGAGAAGGTTCAATAATGAGGCTGATGCTAACAACTAAAGTGAATGTGCAGTACTGTAAAACGATGGCTCACCACAGCTCCTGGTGCACCCACAACCCACTGGTACCAACTCCGTTGCGTTTTGTCTCAGCCAATATATGTCATGGCTGGACAGGAGATTACAGGAACTCTTCGTATGGTTGCTCACAATGCACAGAGTTATACCATGTACTTAACTATGTCAGGTGAGTCACTAAAATCATCCTTACTCTTCTTTCAGTGTTGTTAACCCTAACTCTGGCATTTGTAACTTTCTGAAGCTAAAATGTGGGGTGCTGGTGCTGAACAAGGAGGAATACTTCAAACATCTTCATGCAAACTTGATCTGAAAGAGCCATACTATCGAATGTCCCAACCACAACCCTATGCATGGGCCCAAGATCAGCAGCCACATCAGCAAATTCAAGGACAGGTATGGCTTACTCTCTGTCCAATTCGAATTATATGTCTCTTGTGAAACTGCTATTCTTCAAACTAACTAAAAATGATATCTTGTATACACATTGCCCAGAAAATATATTGAACGTTTACTTTTAGTTTTATCAGCTTCACTCCAAGTTTTTCTGTAACCCATCATCTCAAAAGATATATTTATAATTATCATTGCCGGGTACTTAAAATTTTAAGGTGATTCATACTCTAGAAACTGTCACAATTCAGATTGTCAAAGTAGACTCCATGAACACGAGTTAACATCCAAAAGACGAGTATTTTAGAATGTTCTTAGTGATTTTTTTATTGTGAAGTGCATTGTTTTTCGTGCATGTGTAATGTGACCTTAAGCTAATTGTTTTCCATCTAATGAAATCCTTTCCAATTTTCAATCTCAGGATGCTGTAGGACCTGGTCTTATGGGAGAACCAATGCAGAACTCAGGTGTTCCTCTATAGCGGCAATTTTCAATTGGTTTCAGCTCTATAGATTGCGACTATCATTCTCTCTCTGTTTGTAACATATGAAACATGGCATTCCCTGCCTGATAAAGCATGTGGGGAAGTTTGTTAAAGGTTCAACCTTTCTTAGCCAGTCATTTATTGACCAAATGCATATTTATTTCGGTATAACTATTTCAGTATGTGTATATCACCAGATGACTTGGGAAATTTGATCGAGTCTGAATCTTAAATGCATGTGTCTGGAATTTTTGATACAAGGAGAATTAAGGTCAGCGTAGGTATGGTTGTTGAGGCACATGGTAACCTGTTTGACTGTTTTGTTTTTTCCCTCTTGATATGAATATACACCACTAGTGAAGAATAATTCCATGGAAATATACCAAAACTGCACACCGACTTTGTTTCAAAAAGATGGAAAATTCTATGCTGATTTCAAAAATAAGGATAACACGCCAATTAATATTACACCACCTTGTGTGTCAAACATGTACACAGCATGGGTCTCACCTCTTCTCCGTATCTGTGTTCACACTGTTCGGTACTAATGGATAATCTATTATCTATCAGTAAACAAAAAGAGTCTATAACAAAACAGCTTTTGTGACTTGCCTAGTGAACAGACGTAACTAATTTCTTTGCAACTCTTGCAACTCAAATAAAAATCACAGTACGTTGCAAACTTGCAATCAATAAAACAAAGTAAGCGAATTGTTGTATCCGGATAACGTATAAACATGTACATGATGTGAAGGAGAACCAATGCCTTAATATTGCAAGCAGTAATGTAATGCTACTTTGGAGTTTTAACCCCTTGCGAGAGAAAAAAGACATGCTAGTTAGGGGTTTGACCCCTATAAAGAGACTGTGGACAGTATTTTTTTTTTGTGTTTTTGTCATGCAGAAATATTACAGTCTGATCTCTTGTTTGTGATAGTAGCCTGAAAGGGTCGTTGATTTCGTACTGTGACGGAGAAAAACCCACTGCAGAGTCAACTTTAACCTGTAATAAGATGGACAATCGCAACCTTAGTTGAAGTAACAATGAGTAAGCTTCATTTCAGTAAAAGTGGAGAATAATGGTCGGATTATAACAAAGGATCATATCCGGATGTTTGCAGGCATTCATTGAAAGGTTTTGTAACTAGTTAAGGTGTTTTATATTTGCTTCTTATTCGTCTCTAGCCATGAATTTGTGCCGGCGGCAGGAGGGAAATTCATGGCATCGAAGAAAGTTGATTGCACGAGGAATTTCTTTTGTACCATTCCTTACTTATGCCATGCTTTAAGAGAAGAATAATGATAACAATGCGAAATGAACATGCAACTTTGACTTGGTGTCAGATGCACTCCCTTGGGTCTACTGTCTACAATTACTTTGTAGTTAGAACAAAAGAGTAAAACCTGTTAATAAGTTTGTTATGTGGAACTTGACTAATAAAAAATGTGTAAATGATTAAAATGAGTAAACGATTTAACAGACTCTTTTTTAATTTGCTGATTAAGAACTTTTATGCGAACTATCTCTTTATACCTCATATGGCAGGCAACTGCGCTATATTACAATTACTACACTCTCGGTAGCTAAATGCTATGTAGTGGTTTTCTAGCTATCCGTTTCTTCACAGATTGAGTAATTTATCAGCAACAGCATGTGACTCACCTCTTGTTTGTTTGTTTTATGTCCTTGAGATCACATGGTGGTGGCATCTTCAACTTGGTTACATTTTTCTTTTTTCATACCTTACATCGTCGATCAATCTTAGTAATATTAAATACGTTAGCTGGTTGCGAGATATATTGGCCTAGACTATTAACATGATTATTGACCATGTTAGGAGGAGACAAGCAGTGATCCAAATTTTGAAACTCATATAATTTCCCAAAGCTGTGCAGTACTTAAGTCCAATTATCAAAGCCAAGAATGCGACTTAAGCCGAAACTAAGCCCTTTCTTTCAAAATGATTATGATTTTACGAAACTGAGGAAAAAGAAATTAAGCCTAATCAGGGTATATGACTCTGGCCAAAAATGTGTGCAACTCAACCGATTCTTATAGGCGCCCTTGGAAGGATTTTCGTTTTTATCACACATACTAGTATGCCACAATACTCATATTTAGGGGGAGAATGTTGGATATTTTCATCGATGCTTGCCGCTAAGAAAGTCAGGTTGTGGGGGTTTAGGGGGCAGCGTCTAGCAGAGTGCGAGACAACGTCTCGTATTTTTTTGTCTTCGATTTTTAAATTTGAAAACTTAATTCGGTTTTCCAGAAATTTCTACAAATGCGTCTATTCCGATAAGGTGTTCACCATGAGATACCATTAATGGATGCCTTTTGAAAGCGTTTGTTGGATATGAAGAGACATCTCCAAAAGACATGAAACCCTCTATAAATGCGATGACTTTCTCCCATTTCAACATATCAAAATTCTCTGATTTCTTTTCTCTCTAAGCATGACCAAAATTCATAACCTGTGTGTTCTTGGTTGGGACAAGGGAGTACAACTCTTAAATCCAACAATGCTGTTAGGGTTTTATTGTATCCTGAAAACATTATTTCGTTGATCGATTATACTCTTCAATTTTGGGAAGGGTCGAAATATTTGCTGAAAAGAATCGCAAGACCTTGAAGTCGAAGATCAACATTCTTTTCATTCTTAAAATTTTCATCCTCTGGTACCCAATTTCCAACATGAGCAGCGTAGGAGATACTTATATGGGTGTATTAGATCATGATTTATCTAGATAAAATTAGATATTAGTTATATCCAAATCCGGTGGATTTATAATGTTTTTAAAGAATCTTTAAGATTCTTATAGATATATGATTCTGGATTATAATGGATTATCTTAGGAGTAGTTAGATTTTTAAAAATGGAAGTATATTACAAATTAGTAATATATTTGAAAAAACCAAGGTCATCATGATTCCTTTAAGAAAAAATAATAGTTGAGGTGGTGGGTGGAGGTGGTGGTGGCGGCGGTGGGCGTGGGCGTGGGCGGTGGTGGTTGGTGTGTGGCGATGGTGGTGGTGGTGACGGTGACTGTGATGGTTGGTGGTGGCGGCGGTGGTCGATGGTGTGTGGTGGTGGTGGTGGAAAAACATAGCATTTTTTTTTTGATGCTAAAGATGAGAATTTTTATTAACTTGAAATAGTAGAGTTGTCTAACAATAGTTGCGACTCAATGAAACCATAGAGACTATCTAACCAAACCCTGGTGACTCTAAACTTTCTGCTATGTTTAGCAAGAATATCAGCAGGTTTATTACATTTCTTTGGAACGAACAGCCATTCCCATCTATGAAAAAAACTAAGTTTGTCAATTGCATCTAGCAGAATAGACTCGCTTTCCCAGGATATCCCTTGAGAAGCATTGTTAATGTAGCCTTTAATACTTTGCAGATCCGTCTCTACTACTATATGTGAGATCTGCATTTCCATGCTCCAAATGACTGCATCATAGAAAGCTAGACATTCTGCTTGCTCCGAGCTCCTTATTCCTTCATAGCACTTGGAGTAGCATCCCCTCCATGTTCCTACAAAATCACGTAAAATAAGACCAATGCCCGTTAGTCTTGTATTTGGGTCATAAGAAGCATCACAATTAACTTTGAGAAAATGAGAAACAGGGGGTTTCCAAAGTCGTTCTATAGGCAAAGAGATTGGCTCTAGTGTATTGTGATTATAGTGTTTGTTGTAGAGATTCTCCAAATATAGAGAAAAACTCAAAGCCTTTTTAGCTACTGCGTACGGTTCAATCTTCAAATTTTGAAAATTCACGTCGCATCTTGTATTCCATACAGTCCATGAAACCACCATTGTCATCTGAAGCCAGTTGTTAGATGGGTACTGCTGTTGATTCTGCCTCATCCAACTATCAAACATGGTAACTATGTTATTATGTACCCCAGATAGCACAAAAGAACCTCCTGGGATTAGCATCCAGAGGACAAGAGAATAACACATTCATCGTATTTTCGTCATGTTGATTACAGAGAGGGCATTGCCTTTGATGTAGTGACAATTCCTTGATAATCTTTCTTTTGTAGGAAGAATATCAAGTAAGCATTTCCAAAAGAAGTGCTTTATCCTTGGCCATATATTGATACTCCAAAAGTCCTTCCACCGAATGTTAGTGCCTTGTATAGTAAGAGAAACTTGCAAAGTGCCTAGACTGAGTTCATGCAGCTTGTTATAGGCTGATTTCAGGGTAAAATTTCCATTTTTAGTTAGTTTCCATACTAACTTATCTTCAACAGAATTGGGTATTCGCATACCCATTATCTGATCAGCAGTTTGCGCATCAAAAAGGTATCGAACCAGATCACAATTCCATTGTCTTCTATCATTAAGCATGAGCTCTTGAACCCAAATATAGCATGTTGTGATTAAAAAAAATTGTCCATAAGATTCCACGAAACTCTTGTGGTTTGGGTTAAGAAAGATATGAGATAATAATATACATATTTTGCATACAAATATCTATAAGAATCCATATATATCATGTCCCTTAACTATCATAAGAAATCTTAAATAAATTGAATACCTAGGATATTTGTGGAATCTAAAACAATCCTAATTGAATACCATGGATATTTAATGATTCCTTACATATCCTAATTAAATACCTAGGAGTTTTTAGGATTGTTAAATATCCATGTAAATCCTAATCCAATATACCCCTGTTAGCATCATCCACATCCAACTCAATTTAATTTATTGTGGATTTTAAATTTGGCTTCCACATCTAATCCAACGTTCAATGGATTTGAATCTAATGGATGAACGGGTTGTATGCAGGCCGGTCCAATTTATTTTTGTTAATTGTTAAGTAAAAAAGATGGAGGTATAAATATCCTTTAAACATATTCATCATCGATTAGTGACCTGTTGTTATAAGGTTTACCGAATAAAAACTCCTAATAAGCTAAATATATACATACCTAATCACATCATATCTGCGAAAAATCTCACAAATGTTCTTTAATCTAACGACTTGATAAGTAAGGATCCACGTGTAAAAGATCCCTGAACTTTGTTTGGGTTGAAAAAGCTATCTAAGAAGACAATAAAAAGTAGATACCTGAACCCCTAGATGAGATGTTAATATAAACAGACACCTTCATATTTGTCTCCATTTACTTTATGATAGTTAACAAACTTCTAACCCAAATTGTAGATCTGACACATTATGTAAAAGATGTGTAGATCTGATCTCTTATTAAGGCGTGTGGTATGGTCGAGGGGTGAGGTATGTGGGATGTGCTCATTCGTTCGTGAATGTTTATTGCACAAGTCGTATAGAGATAACTTCTTACTAGTTCGTTAATATGAGAGTTAACTCTCCAAAGAAAAGAGATATGTTGAAGTCGCCACCTGACTAAGGGGAGTCGAGACCCTTTTTAACTAGTTTGAATTATTTCAGGAAAACAAAATCTAGTTATAACTTACATATTCATGGTCTACCATCAGAGAGTCTGAGTAAGAAGATTCTAGTACGAGATGGGAAGGTGTTAGCCACCCATCAACCGCCCAATCGTAAGATTGGCCTCTATACTTTATGATTAAAGGGGGGAATATTTATAATTTATTTAACCAAAACTTACATATACATGCTTGTGATATCAGAATATATTGGAAATTGAGAATAAATCTTCATGCTTGAGCTATGTAGAATAGAGGCATAGTTGGAAGCTTTGACTATAGATTTAGACATCAAGAGTTTAGGTCAACTCGCAAAATTTAATGCGTCTATGGGGCTTAGGCCAACTCCTAATTTATTAAGAGTTTAGTTCGTCTCCAAGTTGTTCATGATAGTAAAGGGTTAAGGGCAGTCCTAAACATGATAAAGATCATCTAAAGTCTTGGTCGATGATACGAGAGTTTTTAGAATGACCTTATGGATGTAGGATTTATAGGAAGCAACTTTACTTGTACTAATCAAACAATGGTAAAGGTTATAAAAGATCAAGAATTAACATGGCTCTTCATAACTCCAAATGGCAGATTGATTATCCAAATTCAAAAGTTTTTCAATTGCCTTTTATAGGATCAGTTTTCCTATTCTTTTAAAAACATATGTAGAGAGTACTCAGCCTAGGGGTTCTCAACCTAAGAATGTATGGAAATTCTACAGATGTTGGTCAAATGATCCTACATGCGCTCAGCTTATCTCTAGCACATGGAAAGCTTCATCTGTACAATCCTTTACATCTAGCATAAATCAGAAGTTTATCTAAACAACGAAAAGCTTAGCCTGGTGGAATAAAATAGAGTGCACTTTGGGAAGATAGACAACTACATAAAGCAACTTAAAAACCAGCTTACACAACTTCAATCTCTTCCCTATAGTGATCATACCAGTTCACAAATTCAGTATACTATCCAAAACTTACAGTATTTGAGGAAAATGAAGGCTGAATACTAGCAACAAAAATCAGGCGATAGATTCATAAAATATGCAGACAATAAACAACTTATTTTCATCCCCATGCTAATAGAAGAAGATCTAAAAATAATATTCTAGCTCCAAGAGACTCAAATGGTGTTTGGCATCATAGTAGAGAAGATCTTGCTAATTTTATCACAACCCACTTTTCTAGCATAACTTACTCTACTGCTCCATTAGTGCAAGACTCTTCCTTATATCATATTCATCTAGTTATCAGTCTAGCAGAGAATGAAGCTCTAATAAAAGTGTCATCCAATCATGAAATATATGATGTTGTCAAAGGTTTAGCAAGCTGGAACTTACCAGGTCCTGATGGATTCCCAACAGGATTTTATCAAACCCAATCAGAAACTGTTGGGAATGATATCATTAAAATGGTGCAATATTTTTTCTTAACCAAAACCCTTCCTACTCAGCTAAACCAAACTTCAATCTGTCTTATACCTAAAATCACAAATCCAGTAACACCTAATGACTTTCGACCAATAAGTTTATGCAATAATACATATAAATTTATCTCCAAGTTATTGGTCAGTCGAATGAAACTTCTCATGGAAAGAATCATATCTCCAACCCAAGCAACGTATGTCCCTAAGAGATTTATGAATGATAACATTATCATAACCCATGAAGTTATCCAAATAATGAAAAAATCAAAGAAAAATAAATCAGGGCTTATTGCTCTAAAGCTAGATTGTCAAAAGTATTTGACAGACTAAAGTGTACCTTTCGAGACATGATACATTCCTTCGGTTTCTATAAAGGCTGGAGAAACCTGATTCAACAATGTATTAGAACAACCTCTGTCTCCATTAGATTAAATGGTTATCCTTGTACTCATACTAGAGGTTTAAGACAGGAGTACCCACTCTCCCCTATCTCTTCATCATGGCAATGAAATACATAACTAGATTTCTTAATCTGGCAGAAGAGGAAATCTTATCAGATGAATTAAAGTTGCAAAAAATTCCCCTTATATTAATCATATTCTGCTTGCAGACGACTGCTTGCTATTTTTTGAAGCTGACCAAAACAGTGCTCATCATGTTCTTAGAGTATTAAAAGAGTTTGGAGACCTTTATGGACAACTGATTAATTTCTCCAAGTCTGCATCTTTCATCTCGGATGAATTGATAAACAAAGATAAAATAAACATTGTTCAAAGGATGGGAGTTAAACAACTCCGCTCCTATGATATCTGAGTCTATCGATTCTTCTCGGCAAATCCAAATATGAATCTTTTAATTCTATCTTTGATGCTTTTGCTAACAGATTGCATGGATGAAATTCTAAAATCTTAAATCAATCAGCTAGAATGACCTTAGTAAAATCAGTTTTAAACTCTATCCTAAGGCATTATATGAGTAACTTCAGATTACCAAAACACACTCTAAGATAATTGGATACAATACAAAGGAAATTCTTGTGAGGGCATAACACTAACAGAGAAATTAATATGATAGCTTGAGATTCTTTATGCTTCTCAAAGAATGATGGAGGATTGGCTTTTAGGAAGTTAGAGCAATACAATGATACATTGATCACAAAACTGGCGTGGAGACCGAGTCTGACCAACTATGGGTTAAATAACTGAAGCCAAAATACTCACCTTATTGTGATTTCATCCATCTTCAAAGTGGACATTATAATTCTTCTTGGATCTGGAAAGGAACTGAAAAAAAGGGTTAGAGAATACGAGAAAATATTACTGATGGCAGGTAAGAAGTGGCACAAAAATTCTAGTTTGGTACGATAGTGGGTAACAGGTTTGGATATGCCACCAATCCCAAATAATAATTATGCAGAAATGACCATAATTGTCTATGTCTCAGATCTCATGCTTCAGAACCCAAAAAGATGGAACTCTAATCTTCTCATATCCTTATTTTCGCCACATATAGATGATCTTATTCTAAACATGTATCTAGCTCAGCATGGAGAAGATAAAAAAGTATGGGAACCAAGTAGAACATGAACTTTCATTGTCAAATCTACTTACAACAACTTAACTTCTGATGCTCATCAAAGAAACCAACAATAACAGATTGTGCCTAAGGAAGTCTGGAAGAAACTATGGAAGATCAAAGCTCCACATAGAATGAAATTTTTCATACGAAAATGCTTAAAAGGGATAGTTCCAACTCTAGTAAAATTGAGTCACTACAAAGAAAATATAGATATAGTCTGTCCTCTTTGTGAAACAGCGAGAAAATCTGGAGCATCTCCTCATTGGGTGTGACTACTCTAGATATATCAGGATGGTGATGAATGTATTTCAAACATTCAGGCTCAACACACTACAACAATATCATGGATTACCAGTTGGTACATTAACTATTCTCACGCGGATGCAGAAGAATGGAATCACTGGATTCTCATTATGTTAATAACCACTTGGTATCTCTGGAAAAATAGATGCACAAAAATATTTCGAAACAAAAGAGTCAATAAAATGATAACTATTAAAAACATTAACAACCTAATACACCATTGTTGCTCAGAAAGCTGGAACCAAGATTACAGTATTGAAGAAAAGAACAAATTCAACAAGTGGTGCCCTCCTGAAATTAATTAGATTAAAATAAACATAGATGCTTTTTTTGATGAGTTTACTAAAACTTTTGGTGTTGGACTAATCGTAAGAGATCATACAGGTTCCTGCTGCCAGAGGCAGAAACTTCAATGGAGGACTAGGTCCGGAACAAGCAGAATGCTTGGAAGTAAAAGAAGCTACCTTATGGGTCCAAGGATTTGAATGCAAATAATGTGGTAGTTGAATTAGATAGTTTAAATGTTGTTAACTCTATGAATTGTGCTACCCCTTACATTCACCGGATGAATCAGGGGATTGTAGATGAAATAAAACACCTCCTTTCTAGTCTTTTATGTAGTACTAAAGTGCGTCATGTTAAAAGGTCATGAAACAATCCAGCTCATCAAGTAGCTAATAAAGCTAAAATTAAAAGAGCCTCTTTTGATTTCATGGAAAACGTCCCACCTGAATATGCAGATGCTGTTAGAGAGGATGTAGTTACCCAGAAGTTATGTAATAATAACTAATGAATGAGTGTGTGTTTTTTTTTTTTTTTTTTCAAAATGTTTTTTTTTTGTTTCAAAAAAAGAAAAAAAAAACTCACCTCTTGAGGTGTGCATCGAGTCGACCCCGTACTACATGTTCCTACGCGCTCCTACTACACCGTTGACCATTATTGACTACTTATTCTTTACATACAAATATATTTCATATTATATTGTGTTTATTTTGTTTACATAATCAGATATATTTTTATTTTATTCTTTTTGAACATCATTTTTTGACTATTAAATGGCCTGTTTTTTTTCTTAAAAAAAGGTTTTATCACTATTATTAATTCATTTTGATTTTTTTTAAATTTAATATAATTTAATTATTATTCACTTATCTGTTATTATTATGTTTTGTTTCGTTTTTTTATTATGTAAAAATTGTTTTTTTTTCCCTTTTTTAGAATTTTATTTTTTTGTTAATTTTTTTTGAAAATTTAAATATTTTTTAATAAATTCTTCTATTTTATATGTACATAATTTTTAATTTTCTTATAATTAGCTTATAGTTAGAATTTCATCTTAGTATTACATCCATTTAATTATCATGCCAAATACTTAACATTGAATTACATGTAGTTCAATAGTATTTTAATTTCGAGCCACTTCTCCAAAAATACTATTCCACTCTACAAGGCTGGAAATCAAAACTCTCATCTCAAGTAGGTAGAACAGTCTTAATAAAATTCATTCTGCAAGATTTCCCAACTTACCAAATGCAAGTGCTTGCTCTTCCAAAAGAAACCTTGGATCAAGCGGATCGTATCCAAAGAAACTTCTGGCGGAACAAAGAAGGGCAAAAAAAGACAGGGAGGGTTCATCAAAGCTTGGTCCGGCATATGCAAGCCTATCTCTCAAGGAGGGCTAGGTATTAAAAACCCTCACAAATTCAACATAGCTTTACTCACTAAACTTGCCAGTAGACTTATTTTAGATCAAGATCAATTATGGGTCGAACTTCTCAGAGCGAAATACTTTCCAAATTCTCACCCCCTAGAAACCTCTAGAACCTCGAATTTATCGTGGATTTGGACAAGCATACAAAAAGGTTTAGACCTGATTAAAGGAAATTCTGTCTGGCAAGTCAAAGATGGTAAATCTGCAAAGATTTGGGAAGACATATGGATTCCAAATGAGGTAATAGTCTCTCAACCAGCCAATATTCAAGACCCGGCTCTAAAAATGGTTCAAGAGTTAATAACGAAGAAAATAAATGGGATCAGGAAAAACTAAAAAAATTCTTTTACCCAGAAGACAGAAGAAAAATACAAGCCATAACGCCAAGGATACATGAACAAGACAAAATTAGATGGAAGCATCATCACTCCGGGAACTTCTCGGCTAAAAACATTAATAATTTTTAATTGATCAAGTTCAGGATAATGATGCCTCGATTGAATTTCCATGGGAAAAAATCTGGCAAATTCAGGCGATACCAAGAATTAAATTATTTATCTGGAAATTAACTCAGAAAGCTCTTCCTACTTATGCGAGGCTTGGGGCATATAACCCAGAAATCGATCCTCATTGTCAGATGTATAATGCCCAAGTCCAGAAAATCGACAATCATCTATTAAGATCCTTCTCTTTTGCTAGAGCTATCTGGTTCGGCTTCTCTCTAGAAAAGATTATATTGACAGAAAATTCTGACTTGATTACTCTATGGATTAATGGGTGGATTTCGGAAAAAGTGTCAGCTAACCTAGTGGAGAAAATAGCAACCATTCTTTGGTTCATATGGAAACATAGATGCTCGGTGGTTTTTGAGAAAATAAATCCGGACCAAATCAACAGATTTTTGCACTCTATCCCCACAAAAATAATTCAAAAGGGAAGTAACAACCAAAAGGCGAATTCGGCCAGTTATAAATGGTCTGATTTAAATACAGATTGGATAATATTTATAGATCCTTCTTTTAAGAAAGAAGACATTTCAATAGGTTTTGCCTTTATTCTTTACTCAGTGGACCATGAGTCCTTCATGCACATTACAGTGGGTTCGGAGAAGGCGTCTTCGACTTTTCATGCAGAATCAAAATCCTTGTTAAAGGCGGTTACATGGTTAAAAGAAAATATATTGTCAAGCGTTTCGATAGCCTCCGATTGCAAAGTCCTAGTAGACAATATTAACAAGTTAAGCACAAGTTTCACGTGGACTGCTGAAAACACTCTGCAGAAAACAAAGATAATATTGAAAGATATCCCTCAAGCTCAGGTAAAGTTTATAAATAGGAAGCACAATTCAGCAGCAGACTACTTAGCTAAGGAAGCAAGAACAAAAAGTCTTCAGCATATGTCTTCCAAACTGCAACAAAAAATTCAGAAATCTAGCATTGATTATAAAGTTTTTGATAACAACGAAATTGTAAATCTATTGTATTATATTTGTTAGTTTTAATATATTTCTTTTCCCATGAAAAAAAATAAAAAAATTACATGTAGTTCTTTTCCCATGACATTACCACTACAATACATGTACTTGGTAATGTCTTGAGTTGCTAATACATTATTTTTTTATGGTTCTGACTCATCTATGTGTGACTGAAATCATCTGATTCACCTGAATCTAACTCAATGTGTCTGTTTTTTTAGTTAGACCCGACTCAATTAACTCAAAAATATATGAGTCAGTGATTTAGTCCCTTAAATCATGAACATTATGTTCCTTGATCCAAACGGATTCGACTCAAATATTAGACCCGAGTCATATATTGAGTCAGATCTGACTCAAACTAAATAAGAAACGCTCCGACATCTGATTCGAGCCGAGTCAGGTGCTAAATCAAATTCAGACGCCGGGCCCCCCAAAAACAAACGTGATGTTGGTCCTGACTCTTGTGGCTAGTTCTGATGTGATGAAAAAGTAGGATGGATTATGGCCGTTGCTTGCATCCACTTGGCTGCCCTCATTCGTAATTGTCCAGCAATCGAATATCTCCTTGGTAACCTAAATGACACTGTCTGCTTCGATTTCCGTTCCTTCAAAAAAGAGGGGTCACATGTAATCAGTCGGTCGTTTCAATCAATGGCACATTACACGGTCAAGATCACATCTTCACAATCTGATGTAATCAATATCCTCTCACCTAGATGAACCGTCAGATGTTATGTCTGTCATAGTTTTATTTCTTACTTGGAACAATTTGGATCCTCTATAAAAGGGAGTCGGTTACTACAATATTTCCTTCGCAGATCTATATAAAACACAATCTTTCCTTTCCTCCTCTCTCTAAAATCTCCGAAAACAAAATTTGCATTTGTATTCCCAAAGACGGTAAAGATCCCCTCATGGCTGAAACAGAGCACCTGAACATGGTAATTCCTCTCTCAATCTATGATTTTCTTGATTATTCATAGTCACTCTTATAATTATTGATCGAGGTTTTGTTGATTTTCTTGATTTCAGAGTACTAATAATACTAATCAGGAATATGAACACCAGAAGCTGAAGTATCTTGATTTTGTACAAGTTGCAGTTCTTCATGTGATTGTGTGTTTTACAAGTGTTTATGATTACGCTAAAGATAATTCTGGTCCTTTGAAACCTGGTGTACAGACGGTCGAAGATACTGTAAAGACTGTTATTGGTCCTGTCTATGAGAAATTTCACGATGTTCCTTTTGAACTCCTCAAATTCGTTGATCGTAAGGTATAATTTCAGGCTCTAAGATTAATTGTTAGAAATGATGAATATATACTTGCCAAATTTTATTTGTCAGGGTTTTTCTGTTTTTATTTTGGCGAATTATATTGGATTTCCTTGATTAACAGAATCTGTATTTTTAGTTGTTGTGCTAGTTCTTGATGAATTGTGGTGCTTCTTGATTTTGCAATATTTTTACTGTCAATTGTTGTTATTTGATATTCTGTTATGTTTTATTTATTGAATGTGCTCCTTTATGAATCATTCATTGCTTACTTTAGGGTTTTGCTTTTCAATCCTTGGGTAAATTTATTCTTAGAATGTCCCATTTATTGGAGAATTCTTCAAATGACATCAGATTCAGAAGGAAATCAGTTCCTGTCATGAACTGCTTACTTTTGTTTATTCCTTCCTATTTCTTGGGAAATCTGCTGTGATAGATTGTCACATATAGTGGAGAACTCTGCCAAAACTATGGACTCAGATCGAAACCATAATAAAAAACCAATGTTTGTACTCTTTTGCAGAATCAGAGTGATTAAAATATTTTAGATGCTAAGGTTCAACTTAATATGCTTGTTTCTTGAAGTTACAATGCCCAGGTACATTGCCTGTACTATAGTTAATTAACTAGTATTACTTAGTGTCTTCCCACTCACATTCTTCCCTCTCATGACTCATGACCCAATTTTGTCGTTGATTATTGTTTAATGTTTGTTTCTCACGTGATTTACAGGTAGATGATTCAGTTGGGGAATTAGATCGTCATGTGCCCAATCTCGTGAAAGAAGCGACTACCCAAGCTTATACAGCTGCTCAAAAGGCACCAGGACTGGCACGAGCTGTAGCTTCGGAGGTACAACAAAGTGGTTTGATTGATACAGGGAAGGCTATGGTGAAGAATCTTTACACAAATTATGAACCTACAGCCAAAGAAATGTACACCAAGTATGAACCAGTTGCTGAGCAGTACGCAGTAACGGCTTGGCGTAAGCTGAACACCTTGCCATTGTTTCCCCAAGTGGCTCATGTTATGGTACCTACTGCTGCTTATTGGTCAGAGAAATACAATCAAACCGTGTGTTACACAGTTGAGAAAGGGTTTGTGATTTCATCTTTTCTCCCACTTGTTCCTACTGAGAGGATTGCCAAGGTTTTTGGTGAAAGTGAAGCAGTTAACCAGAGCGGGTCATCTGTTTCTTCTGCTTCATCATCTGATAACGAAAGTGAAGTTGTTACCAAGTAGTTATGAAGAAGCTTACTTGGCAAAAAAAAAAAAGTTATGAAGAAGCATATAGTAGTGTAATCTGTGGGAATGTTATGGGGTAGATATAGTTTTATGGGTTTTATTAAGTTCAAGTTTTATGTAGGGTTTTGAATGATAAAATGCTTGATGACCATGTATATCTTTCACTGCTTTAAATGTCTCCAAGAAGTACAATTTCTTTGTAATGGTCTTTCTTCGATTTTAACCAGATTTAGAATTCAAATTTTTGGTGGATTGGAAAAATGAAAATTCGTCCCTTTTTTTCATTTCTTGTGATTTACTCGCCTGTCTAACTGTCTCAGTTGAACGATTCAAAAAAATGTGATGTATGCAGGGTAATAAAGTATCGAGCAGGTCAGGTTAAGGTTGCTGCTGGCAATCCGTGACAGGCAAGAGATGACATAGCGGTTCAAAGTATGGGTAGAGTTGTTGTCTCCACTTTCCAAGGAGATAACAAATTAAAAGACTATGGAATTAGATCATATCTTGTCATTTTCATATCTGTAATCGGTTGCTTTGGAAACGGTATACTAAATTCTGCAACAAGTTGCAAGATATGGCGTTTTAAGTGTATTATAATGAATTTGTCAGAGGAGTTGGAAGTATAGATATGAAAACTTCACGCTACCAGGAAAAATTGGCACCAATACTTTTATGTTCTCTAGCAAATTATAACCTTCAGGTTTAGGCTCCACCATATAAGTGGGTATGTCAATTGGAATATGCTGATGTCTTCCTTTTGTAACCTCTTCGGTTGGTGGCTTTTTGGACCGCTTTCTGGATTCATTGTCGATGGAGCTGTTGGTGAAGAAAGAACGGTTTACAATAGGCGCATCTTATTATATTATGTCATAGATTGCAAAAAGTCCGTGAAATGTAGAATGTTCGAGTTACAATGCTAGATCTCGTTCTTTAGTGACAGCGACCTCACAGCTAACTGATGACGTTCAAGAATAAGAGAGAAAGATTGAGGTAAACCAGTTATTACTACACTGTTCGATGCAGATAACAGCTTTGAGTTTACAGTTGTTCATAGATAGGATCGGTAGTAGAGTTTACAGGAAAAAGTAACGAGGGCCTTGGATGCTTGGGGAAGTTTTGAAAATTAGAACGATACAATTTCCTAGTAACCTGTCAAATAACATGTGCATGGAGAATCCTGTCAAATAACATGTGCATGGAGAATTGGTAATGGGAGGAAGATCAACATTTGGGAAGATATATGGATACCAAATATTCCCACAAGACTCAGCAAACCTACTCACTGCCCACATTTCATTGAGACAGTTGAAAATCTTCTTCAACCTAATGGAAGCTGGGATAATATTCTGGTACAAAACTATTTCAATCCCACTATTGCTCAGGCCATTCTAGCTCTCGATACTCACCCAGGGGAAGAAGACAAGATCCAGTGGAACCTGAATGACTCTGGAAAGTTCTTTGTCAAGTCTCTCTACAAGGCCAAGATGGACAACCTATACAGAAATGATACTATAACAAGAAATTGGGGAGCTATCTGGAGTATGGACATTGCTCCAGTTATCAAGATCTTTATTTGGAAATGTGCTCATGAAATCCTAAATCAGCCAGCATTATGCACTACATTGATCCTTTATGCCAAATATGCAAAAGTGGGGAGGAAATTATGACACACATGTTCCTAAATTGCCCTGCTGCCACCTCTGTATGGCATGAAATCATTGGTCCCTCCCATGATCAGTTTGATGACACGAACAAACTTCATGGAATGGTTAAACTCCTGGTACCTACCTGGGGCTAACAGTGAAAACAACAAAACTTATGCCACTACTTGTTGGTTCATCTGGAAGGCTAGGTGTGACCTGGTTTTCAGTCACATTTAGCCAAATTTCAGACAAAACTTCCAACTGCATCAGGCAGCACTTATGTGATCATAAAAGAATTCACCACCTACCAACACATATTATGAATACTTTCTCTCTGAATATTGGAGAGCTTGAAACAACAAAGGAAAACAACATTGCTCCTTACACTTTAAACCAGTATCCCAGAGTGGACTTTGGCTTGACCATAAAGATATGCATGCTCCAAGATCCTGAAAGCTTGATATATTTTTCTGCTCTAACTATTTTGGATTTTGCAGGAAACCCCATTGGTACCATAGGACACCCAGGCCACTCTGGAGATTGGGGAGCAACAAGAGGAGCGACTTAACATTCCAATGGGCCAAAGATTTGCAGCATACCAATATAGAAATACAGGCTGAATCCATGGAAATCCTGGTCCGATTAAAGTTACTTTATCACAAGGCTGTCAAAGGAAGATTTAATCTCAGTTATCACGAAACTTTAAACAGTGAAGAAGAAGACAATGACACCAGAATTAATCCAGTTACTTTTATTTTAATTAGTCTCAAAATTATCCATCGACTTCAAAATTTGGATACTCTTAATATTGCACTAGCTTGTAAGAACAATGTTGGCAGAAGCAATGCCAACACTATGTACTGGCCTTAGACTCTTTTTTGTCTAAGTTTTTCTATAAAAAAAAGAGTCAATCAATCACTTTGTCCAACGGTGTAAAAGAATGGGCACACTCAGACAATGAAATCCCATGAAACATCAATCACTTTTTCCTTCTTCTTTTTTTGTAAATTTATTTAATAACTACTAGATTCGAAATAGTAATGCAAAAAACTTTGTTAAATACACTACACTACTAGATTACTGGATCCTTATATGCATATATTTTGTTCCCAACTATGATACACTTTCCTCTAAGATTATGGTATGTTAAACTGCCAGGACGATTTATTGCTTCTACGAGTAATTTCTATGTTTTTGTTTATTTGGGTACTGTCATTCGCTCATCCGTATCTATACTGAATATGTTAAAGAACGAAAACTAGCACCTAATCAATGCAATAGGTACAAGCTCTTTATGACCTAAAGATGTCATACATAAGTCTTAGTATTGGAAAGATACCTTGATATATTCAAGGCATTCATTATACAATGCAATTGAAGTTCTGGAAATGGTAAATCATTACCCTCACAACTTAAAGGTTATGTCTGTATGATTAGTATACTAGATGGTATAATTTGGTACTTCTATAATTTGCACGCCTTTAACTTTCTTCTAAGATAACTTACTATGTGAGTAAGTATAATAATATGAATGTAACAAGCTAGCTGGATTAGTTACTAAGGAAGCCATAATTCATAATCTAAACTTTTATTATTTGGGATGTCATTGATGTTCTTCTTTAATCCTTAATTTAGACTGTCACTAGGATATGAAGATACTTAATTTTACAAGATCAAGAGTATATAAAGAGGGTTGAAAAATCTACATTTTTTGTGCATTACCTTGGAAATCATTTGGACATGAAATTAAGGAACATAGGTCATTTGTCATTCAAGAGGTCAGAGAGTTGCAGGTAAGGGGAGCACATGACCTAAAAAATTTGGAAGGAAAATAGAATTCAACTATACAAGTACGAAATCATTCTTTACAAAATGAAAAAACAGACTCAGTTCTTTTTCAAACATTACAAAATGTACCATATAGGGTTTGCAGGAAACGAGACTCTCTACTAAAGCAAAAAAAAAAGTATACAAAAGGTTAACCAAAGTTACATGATCATATGTTCTCGGAAGAAGTTGGATCTCCAACTTATCGTGGCATAAGGATGGAAAAGATATAATAATTTTTAATTGATGTAAAACAAACTGTGAATATCAATATTCTACGGATGTGTCACGATCACATGCAGGATAACTGTGTAGCCCTCGCTACACACAGGGATCTGAGTAGCAGAAGACACCTTCGCAGATCTACTTTATCCCATCCCAAGAAGGGATACCTCGACGACTAAGATGGAAAAGTAGAACCTCGCCTAGAGAGAGGCAGCTGGCGAAGGGACAGAGGTAGATGACATTTCCAATCAGCATTTAATGTGCAAATCTCTTATCTACACGCCTAACCAAAGCACGTGGAGAGAGATGAGGTGGTAGAGTCTGACTGACAAAGGCTAGCGGTGAACGAAGGTACAATCTGTACTAAGGCTGGGTAGTTCCCGAAGGAACGTGGGTCAGCTGAGGTGGTAGAGTCCGACTGGAGAAAGCATGCGGTGAGCGAAGGTACCATTTGTACGGAAGATATATCAGGGAACGATGGACCCAAAGACAACAAAGATATATCTGGAGCAGAAGGGGCTGTAAATACCAAGCTTCACCAACAAACAAGGGCATTCAATATCTAGGAGAATAAGATCTAGTCTTAAGCTTATACCTCTTTAATGTTTAGAACTTAAGTATTACTTCAACTTGAGTTCTCTCTATTACTTTGGGAAGCATTTAAGATCTTTGTAACCACCACAACTTAATACAAACAATCACTCATTATCCCGTGGACGTACACAAATGTCGAACCACGTAATCTCTTGTGTCTCATGATAACTTAGCACCATTTACATTATATTTGTGTTCTTCGTTATTATTGCGATCTCGAATACCTTTTATTACTTAGCATTATCAGTTCAACTGAGACATCAATACTACTTAGTATTAGATTCTCCGAGCTGTATACATTACGTAGACTATGGGAAAATTAGTAGTCACAGTTTGGCGCTAGAAGGATTTCATCACCAGATTGAGTTTTTATGTTCCTTTATTTTTTAACTTACGCATCTTCTTTAACGAAGAGATATGAGTTTAACAACGATGGATCTCACTTCCTAGTGATCCATTCGTCCGTTATTTACGTAATTTCTTTGAGTTCATAGTCTCTAAAGACTTACAACCTTACAGATCTAACAAGTTTTCTACAAAAACGCATTCACAAAACGTTAAAACTTTTGTTTGGTACTAAAACAACTTTTTCCGACAGAGTATCCTTTGGATCTGAATACCTCTGAGTACTGAGGAATCTCAGAGGGAATTTAAGGAAGAAATACCTTTTCAAGCATTTAATAACCCCTTTTCTTGGAAGATTTGACACATTTTTTAAATTGTTTTCAACATTTAAGGTTGTTTTTTCCAAGGGTGTCATAAGAAATTAAATACCCATCTTTTCAAACGTCATTCTCGTACTTTTTCTGAAAAAGCTGCTTAGCCATCTTCTGTGTCAGAGCATTAACTGCTACTATTAGCAAAGGCACCCAAGTAGCAAAAACTTTCATTTTTCTGTGACCTCGGGATAACAAAAGACCGAAGGCATGCATAAACCGAGTGACGTACCAACAAGTTCACGACCAGCGGTTACAAGAGGGAGATCTCAAAAACCATCTCAAGCGAGCCAAAGAAATGAAGCATAGGACGGGAAAAGCGAGATATCACGAAGAACAGTTGCTAACAAACCACCTACCCCTGCTGAAGGGATGGGACAAACATTGGGAGCACAACCACTTTACGGCATGCCGTTACCGGAGCGTCCCCATGTTACGAAGCCACCTGCGTCTAACGAAGGGTTAACCAGAACCTTAGCTCCTACGGGACGAGGGTTGGGAAACCTAACTCCAATCCAACTAGATCCTGATGCTCCGGTCATAGAAGAAGGAGTGGATGACTCTGAGGATCCGGCCGACAACACTCCTCAGGGTGGTGGAATCCACAATGAAGAACAAATGGCAGCACAAGTAACAGCTTTGCTACTCCGAAACAAGGAGCACGAGGATGCAATGCACGTGATGGCTCAGGAAAATCAAAACCTGAAAGATATGCTAGATGTGCAGATTGAAGGTTCCCAAACTCACCCTCCGTTAAAGAGGCGTGAGCACGGAGCTATCTCAGGAAGACGGGGGGCGGATCTTAACCCACTAAAGGCTAACTCACCAGGGGGATCCAGGAAAACACAGCACGATCCAGATGAGATGGATCCAACTTACAATCCCTCCCAGTCCTACTATGATGAGGCATTTTCCAGAGATGCTCACAATGTGAACATGGTCATAGAGCAAATGGAGAAGATGCGGAAAGAAATACAAGGATTGAAAACTGGCCACGCAGGCACAAGGATGGAGGAGGTACTCCAGGAAGTAACAACATCTCCGCCATCCCTTCGCATTTTGAGGGAGCCTATCCCTGCAAAATGCCCGGTACCTACGTTTCAGGCGTACAATGGTACCTCTGATCCCGCAGCCCACTTACGGTACTACACTCGTGTCCTGGCCCATTGGGAAAGAGATGAGGTAGTACTTTGTAGGTACTTACCTACAGGCTTGACGGGATTATCATTGGTGTGGTATGAAAATTTACCAGCAAACTCAATTGACTCTTTTGAGCAATTGTCTACGGTGTTTTTGGGGACATACATGTACAACAAATCAACGAAGGCAGGGTTAGATAGGCTATTTGCTTTAGCTATCGGACCCCGGGAAAAATTAATGCAATACACATACAGGTGGCAAAATACATGCCAAGCAATCAGGAAAGTCAATCCAGAAATTAGCATTAATTGCTATAAGTACGGACTTGATAGAACCTCAGCTATCTTCGTGGAGCTTCACAACCGAGCCCTCGATTCCGAAGGAGAGCTTCGGGTTGTCCAGGATCGCTACATCAGACTTGAAGAAATCCAAAAGGATAACCCTAGAGCACAAACAAAGGCAACAACATCTCCGCAACGAACGAACTCTCTGGAACCAATTCCGGAGATACCTAAGAGGCAAAACGAAGCTGGGGGCAGAACCAGCTCTCGAGACAAAGAATCAAAATACGGAGATGGCAAAGGCATAGGAAAAGGAAGAGAATAGTTTGTAGATAAAGTCTACACAAATCTAAACACAACGTTCTCCCACATTCTAAGCAAGGAAGGAGCGAAGTCGGGCTTTCCTTACCCTAACACTAGGGGAAAGCAGCCGGATAAAACAAAGGATGCTAAGGAGTACTGTGAGTACCAACAGTACTACGGGCATACAAATGATACATGCTATCACCTGCGGAACACGATTCAGAGATTCATAGACGAAGGCAAGTTCATGGAGTATGTGCAGATACAACCAGCCGATACTGAGGTAGTCCCCAAAAAAAGGGTAGAACTACCTCAGGATGGCAAATACATCAACGTGATCACATTCTCAAACGGAATACAAGAGGAGCTACTCGAAGATATCCTCGAGTTGGCTCGAAACAGAAGAAAGCTAGAAACCCACAAGGTATTCAAGCTAAGTGGACCACCTACTAGCACTTGGGAAGAATGGATGGCTACGCCATTAACATTCTCAACAAGAGACGTCAACCAGGAAGTCGAGATGCACAACGACCCACTTGTGATCACCCTTCCAATCCATGGATGGAATGTTACGAAGGTCCTCATTGATAGGGGCAGCTTGTTAAATGTGTTGTTCTATGAACCTTACTTACGTATGGGTTTAACAGTTGAGCAGATGGATTCATCCACTTGCACAATATACGGTTTCAATGGAGAAGTCTCTAGACCAAAAGGAGAAATTTTCTTGCAGGTACGCGTAGGACCCTTAGTAACCAATACAAGGTTCTGTGTTGTGGAAGCACCTTCGCCATACAACATCATTATGGGACGACTTTGGGTCCCTCGTTTAAGCGGCACGACCTCGACCTATCACCAGTACCTTTGATTTCCATTTCACCCATGGGTGAAATGGAAATCAAAGGAGATCAACAAGACGCAAGGCTATGCAATCTAGCGGAGGTAAGACTCAACGAAGAAAGAACCGCTGCACAACAGCATGAAAGGAAAAGACGAAGGAGAATACCAACGAAGTAAAAAACGGAGGCTTCGAATCCCCCTCAGCCTAGGAAGCAAGCACCTCCGCCACTCCAGTAGCGGACAATGCTGCTAAATGACAATTACATAAATGCACTCCTCTACAACCTCAGAAACCAACCTTTTCACCGGTGGAGCCAACAAACAAAATCAACATTGGAACGGAGAAAGAGCCAAAGATGATCACCATCGGAACTTTACTATAAGAGGACGAGGAGATGCAACTGCAAAGGCTGCTAAGGGACTACGCAGATGTCTTTGCATGGTCAATGGAAGACATGCCAGGAATTGACCCGAATTCGGTCTCCCACCACCTTCGGCTCAAACCAGAAATTGCACCATTCAAACAGCGTATCCGCAAGGTGGAAGATATCTACCAGGAAGCGGTGGAAAAAGAGTTGTAAAAACTCCTAACGGCAGGATTCATACGAGAAGTCAAGTATCCCACGTGGATATCCAACATGAAAATGAGGGGGTACAACAACCACACCCAATATTTCGTTTGGCAATCTGAATAGACAAACTCCAATATACTCTCAAGAGAATCAACTAGACAGTTAGACTCAATCTAGAGAAAAGTATATCAAAGAGTTTTATATCTCTATCTCTCAATTCAATCTGCAATCAGAAAATAGGAATTTGCGATCCCAATTGAATATAAGAGAAATAACTTGAATGGTACCAAAGACCAATGTTCAAGGATCAATCAATTTCAATCAACAACCAAAGGTTGGATTTCTCAATTGATCGATTCAACGCACAACCTGTGATATTTCAATTATATAAAAAAATATAATGCAGAAAAGAAATAACACAGACACCATAAGTTTTGTTAAAGAGGAAACCGCAAATGCAGAAAAACCCCCGGACCTAGTCCATCTTTGAACACCATACTGTATTAAGCCGCTACAGACACTAGCATACTACCAATGAACCTAGGACTGAATTGTAGCGTTCCTTACATCATTGATCCTAACAGGATACTACGCACTTGATTCCCTTAGCTGATCTCACCCACAACCAAGAGTTGCTACGACCCAAAGTCGAAGACTTGATAAACAAATCTGTCTCACACATAAAAGTCTTTTGGAATAGATAAATCTGTCTCCCACAGAAATACCTATGAGTTTTTGTTCCGTCTTTTGATAAATCAAGGTGAACAGGAACCAATTGATAAACCGGTCTTATATTCCCGAAGAAAAGCCTAGTATTATCCATCACCTCACAATAATCTTAATCGATTAACGAAACAAGATATTGTGGAATCACAAATGATGAGACGAAGGTATTTGTGATTACTTTTCTATCTTGCCTATCGGAGATATAAATCTCAAGCCAATCTTACGATTGCACTTACACACGATAGAAACAGCAAGATCAGATCACGCAACTACAGAGAAAATAGTTGGGTCTGGCTTCACAATCCAAATGAAGTCTTTAAGTCGTTAACTTACGGGGTCTCGTGAGAAACTTAAGGTTAAAGGAGAATCGACTCTAGCTTATGCAACTAGTAACACACAGAAGTGTGGGGATTAGGTTTCCCAGTTGCTAGAGTTCTCCTTTATATAGTTTTCAAATCAGGGTTTGCAATCTAAGTTACCTTGGTAAAAAAGCATTCAATATTCACCGTTAGATGAAAAACCTGATTCAACCAAGCTAATATCTTTCAACCGTTAGATCGAACTTAGCTTGTTACACACAAATGAAATGTACCCTCATTTAGGTTTATGTAGCCGTACCTAAACGTGTGCGCCATGTTGACTCAATAATAGTTAACCGAAGTTATCCATATGATCACTCTCATATCAACCTTGTTCATCTTAACCATAACTAGTTCAAATGACTCAAATGAAACTAGTTAAAGAGTTGTTCAATTGTTATATTCTCATAGAAGTATACAAGAAAACAATTGAAGCAAAATCGGTTTGATTCACTCGAATCAATTCATGAACATTATAACCACAGTTTGCAAAGATTGCATTCCTTATTATATAAATGTTTAAGTTCATGTACACAACCGATTTTAGAACTTTAATCTTCAAGTATGCAAACGAGTACTCATACTTGGAATACCCGGACCAAGATTGGGTTTTGCCAGTATGCAAACGGGTAAGCGTACTTCCAATCCTAGCAGAAATATTCGGACATGAACCTTACGCCAGTACGCGAACGGGTGCGCATACTTAGGTTCCCGGATTTCTCAAGCCAACAGGTACGCGTACGGGTACGCATACTATGGTTCCCGGACATGGATTACATATGTGTAAGAGTACACAACATGTTATATCCAATAATGGTTAAGTGTTCTAAACTCTTATTTCAATCATTGAAACTTTCTTAGAGGATGACAATAGCCGTTTTCACACACTATTAGCATCAAAGCAATTTTCAAGTTATTGAAATAATCATAACGAAACATTCCAAGTCTACACCAAATGATTGTATCACACAAACCATGTAAGATGTTACTCGGAAATTTTCACATGATCATCTTTTGACTTGCGTCAAGAATATAAGATGAACTTGGTCGAAGCGAAAGCTTGCCAACACATATTCCGAGAAATATGTAAGCGAGTTAAACTCAGCTCGAAATCTCAAATGTGTATAGTAGAAAACTATATCGTAACACGACTTATGTCTCAGTATAGGAGATAAAGTAGAAATAGACTTTCCAAGTGATAGATGAGTTTCAGTCTCCACATACCTTTTGTTGATGAAGTTCCATAAGCTCTCCTTAATAGTTCTTCGTCTTCAAATGATGAACGCCGTGAAGTCTAAGGCTCAACAACACAATCTATGTCCTAGTCCGAGACATCTATAAGTAGACTAGAAATCAAGACTTATAGTTTTGATCAGTAACATTGACAAACATGCTTTAGATAGCAACGTATGCGAGTTCGACCGAGCAGTGCTCTAACATAACATGGTAATTGTACCTAAGAAGAACGGAGGCGTATGTATCTGCATCGACTTTAGCAATCTCAACAAAGCATGCCCCAAGGATAGCTACCCGCTACCCAATATTGACCAACTGGTCAATGCAACCGAAGATCACCAGAGGCTATCCTTCATGGATGGTTACTCCGGTTATAACCAAATCGCACTTGCAGAAGAAGATCAGGAGCATACTGCGTTCTTTACCCCACGAGGCTTGTATTGCTATACAAGGATGCATTTTGGACTAAAGAACGCGGGGGCAACATACCAACGATTGGTAGATCAAATCTTTAAGCCATGGATAGGCAAGATACTAGAAGTCTACGTAGACGACATGCTTGTCAAAAGAAATGAGGCGAAAAATCACTTATCAGACCTAAGGGAGATATTCGAAGCCATGAGAAACTTTCACATGAAGGTCAATCCGGAGAAATGTACGTTCGGAGTAACCTCAGGAAAATTCCTAGGGTACTTGGTAACTAAGCGAGGAATAGAAGTGGACCCCGAAAGGGTCAGAGCAATAATGGAGATGCCATCTCCAAAAACGCTGAAAGGAGTACAAAAACTAAATGGAATCTTAGCCTCCATGGGAAGATTCATAGCAAGATCATCAAGCAAACGGAAAGCATTTTTCGATACGCTAAGGAAAGGAAGCAGATTCATATGGACCATAGAATGGAAACAAGCTTTCCAAAAAATCAAGGAGTACCTGGCCTCAGTTCCTATCTTACATAAACCGGAGCCAGGAGAAATACTCACTCTCTACTTAGCAGCAACAAGCTACGTTGTAAGCGCGGTATTGGTACGAGACCAAGGGAAAGGATAAAATCCCATCTACTACATCAGCAAGACACTCAGTTCAGTGGAGCGTAACTATACCAAGGTGGAGCAACTCATATATGCCTTAGTAGTGACAACACAAAAACTAAGGATATATTTTGATGTACATACCATCTGAGTCTTCACAAAGGCTCAGATAGGTCAAATTCTCGATAGCACGGAGAAAATTGGAAGGGTGGCAAAATGGAATTCCATGATCAAACAATTCCAAATAATTTTCGAAACAAGGAAGGCTGAGAAATCACAAATTTTAGCAGACTTTCTGGCATACCTACCTCTCAGCGATGAAGAATAAATAGACGACATCCCAGGAATGGAGGAAGATAAGTAAGAACCGGAGGACTTACTCGAACCTCAGAACTCACGAAGGTGGGAAATATTCGTAGACGGCTCCTCCAATGGAGAAGGCGCAGGCATAGGGATTGTAATAACAACCCCTACCGGAGATCGACTCATCTACGCATTTAGGTTAGAATTCGAACAATATACCAATAACATCACAGAATACGAGGCGGTCATACATGGTTTACGCTTTGCATGGGAGCTAGGCCTGATAGATGTTCGATTGACTAGCGACTCTCAGTTGGTCATTAGAAAAATCGAGCTCAAATTCCAAACTTTGGACCCGGTTCTATCTTCGTACTTGAAGCTAGCCCAGGAGCATGCGTCCAATATCAGCAACATAACATTCAGACATGTGTGCAGAAAATACAACAGGCATGCAGATTCCTTAGCATTCACATCTTCTATGCTAAGTGACAGAAGCGCCACCGCCATACAAATTTGAAGGATATACGAACCTTCGATAGAAGGACCTATCTCAAGCGCTGAGGAGGCTTTTGCCATTCGAACTCGGGCCATGAGAGAAGCAGACAAAAGAGAAGCAAGTGAAGAAATGATAGAATCAGATGAAGAAGCGAAAAAGTCTGACGAAGACCAATCCATATCAGACGAGACCAACGGAAACGAAGCGGAAGATAATTGGAGAATTCCAATCCACCAGTACCTTGACAAAGGTACGTTACCAGCCGATGTTAAAGAAGCCCGGAAATTCGAATCAAAAGCAGCAATGTACAGCCTTCATGATGGAATACTGTATAGGAGGTCATTTCTCGGACCCCTAATGCGGTTCCTATCACGAACTGAAGGAAGGAAAATACTCCATGATATACACATCGGAGACGCAGGCAACCATAGTGGAAGAAGATCCTTGGCGGTTAAAGCCAAAATGCAAGGATACTACTGGCTAAGCATGGACAGAGATTCGAAGAACGTGGCTAAACGATGTGAAAGATGCCAACGCTTTGCCAAGAAAATCAAAGCACCTGCAACGGAGCTTAACTCGGTTATCATCCCTTGGCCATTTTTCAAATGGGGGGTTGATATTGTTGGACCCTTGATAGAGGGAATATCGAAAAGAAAATATCTTATCGTGGATACGGATTACTTCACCAAGTGGGTGGAAGCAAATCCTTTGGCGAGAATTAGAGACACAGATGTCTTTAAATTCTTGTTTGGGTAAATCATATGCAGGTTTGGAATACCAGCCGCCATAGTCTCAGACAATGGCAAACAGCTACAAGGAAAAAACATCGACATGTTGTTTGATACCTTCAACATTCATAAGAACAAGTCGACTTCTATATACCCTAAGAGCAATGGACAGGCGGAGGCAACCAACAAAACCATAGCAATGAACTTAAAGAAGAAGCTAGGAACATATAAGAAGAGATGGTGCGAACAGCTACAAACTTCCTATGGGCCTATTGAACTACAAGAAGGTCATCTACGGGGGAAACTCCGTTCTTGTTGACCTACGGAGCCGCAGCAGTCATCCCAACGAAGGTTATACTCACAACAACAAAAACGGAGGCTTGGGAGAAAAATCTAACGACAGACCTGATGTTAGAGAAGCTGGATGACCTTGAAGAAAGAAGGGAGGTATCCTTGTAAAAGATGGTAAACTTCAACGAAGGTTAGCTCGGGAATACAACAAAAGGATCATCCCTCGAAACTTTATGGCTGAGGAATACGTGCTACGTCAAATACCTCCGTATCAAAGAAAGAAGAAGTGGGGCAAGCTATCTCCGACATGGGACGGGCCCTACATCATACACAACATCGCCGTAAAAGGGTCATACTATCTAAGAACCCTCAAAGGTGAAGTATTACAGCACCCTTGGAATGCAATGTACCTAAAAAAGTACTACCCATAAGAGAATGGTGGTTACTCAGGAGAAGAAAGGAACGGGCAATAACCCACCATGTTTTATCCCTGGCCAAAGGTATTACAGACCTTACTAATCAATGAAATAAACTTTTTGCTAAAAAATTAGCTTTGATTAAAACAATTGGGTTAGAATAGACAACCTCCGTCAGGAGTGACGATGAGGCAAGGCAAGGCATAACTGCGCATATGTCAATCTCGGATCCACGGGGCGATAGATCCTTTCACGAGGCATAAGAAAAAAAATAAGATATCCCCTATAGAGATACTTTGTTGAAGTAAAGCACCCATCGCGCTGAACGCGTAGGGTTATAGGAAAATTATTGCCCACGTAGGGACCTTCGCCACCATGATACCTTCTGGCTAAAGGATATCCTGGTAGGACGTTGAATGTTCCACCAAAGGTTAAACATGCCTTAGCACCTTGTGATAACTCGATTGTGCGACTAGTAAGACACATTCTAAACAAAGTATTCATGCAATAACATAAGTGAAATGATAATTTTACCAAAATATGTCTAACATTTCTTAAAAGTTGCATGGCAGATAACAAAGGTTCAAATCACCAGAAAGCATTGTTTCAAAGAAGGGATACATCTTAGCTAAAAAAGGTACCTCGGCTGAGGACATAAACAACATAGAGGAGTTCACTTAAACAAGGTTCGAGACAATAGAATCAAGGATAAAAAAGAAGGGGAAAGACAACTTCGTCAGCTTGGAGTTCCGCTTCAGCAAAGGCATTACTTATATAGTCAATAGCCGAACGCTCAAACTGCACCTTTATCTGAGAGGACTGAACCTCCAGATCTGAGGTTGATTTCCGACGAAGCTCCATCATCTGAGCGCTAAGTTGTTCATTGTCCTGCTGAAGAGCCTCAGCTTTAAACTTTGCAGCAGCATCAAACTGACGAGTTATCTCCAATGAAGACACTTGGCTCTCAAGATGACTGACCTTAGCATTCGCACCTACAAGCTGCTCCTGGAAACCTGCGGACATACATGGGATAAGTGATAGACACATTTATGTGTCTATTTTCATCTCTTTTGTGTATATTGTCAGTACCCATTTTTGTACTTATTTTTGTATTTTATCTCTTTGTAGGTATTTTTGGAGAAATAAGCTTTTGCGGCGAAATTGGCTCGAAAAGTTGTTAAAGGCACCTGGGAGGACATTTTTTATTCGGACTCTCACTTTGGATAAGGGGTAACCCATTTCCAAGCAGCTACTAAACACAGGCCAGGACTGGATAGGGGGAGGTCACTTTCTTCTCAAAATTCAAAACAGAAAATTGGCGGGAAAACATGGTTCTCACGGACAGAATTAGGGTTGGAGTTTTGATTGATTTTTATGGAGATTAAAGGGCTGAAATTGATTGGGTTTACTCCTTAGGCCTAAACAGGCCTGTTAAAGTCTTTGGATTGAACCCAAATTGGCTAGAGATCGAATTAGAGCAAAACAGAGGGATGAGTTTATACGGGTCTGTGATGAATTATTTTTGGAATTTTAGGGAGACTAAAGGCAAGATTTTCTTTCTAAAGATATGTTTCTATCTAAGGAAGAGTTTGGGATAAGTTGGAAATCTCAGAAACGCGTGAAACAATTAAAACAAGAAATTGTCGCAACTTGGACGTAAAGATAAAGGAAGAGATTTTGGAAGATTTTGGAGAGATTTAATCGGTATTTTTGATATAAATAGATTTGTTGGGTCATATAGAAGGGGTGTCGAGAGTTTGGGGGGCTGAGGAGTGAGAAATCAAGACGAACAACAAGCTTCCTGCTGCTGTTTTCTGCTGGTGCAGTGAAAAAGAAGCCGAAGAACATTGACCCACAAAGAACAGTCGCAGACGAGTATTGTTCTTCAACAGCAGACCACGTTTATCGTTTATAAACAGCACCTGATTGTAACGGTGACTTCTGTAACGACCATTAAGTGTTGCAGATTCGCTGTATTATTATTTCTCTTCAATAAAAACACCTTTTGAGCCATGTTTCAATCTTTTGAGTGTGTTTTTGATATGAGGAGCTAAACCCAAACATTGGGACGACGGAGGGAGTCGATTTTCATCATATGGTAAATTTAATTATTTTTTTATGACTTTTGCATTAATTTAAAATTTAAATATGATTTGAATTAATTAGTTGCCATTTAATTTGATGATGTATGCTTAGCTTAAATGTTTTGATACATCATGCTTAGGATTTACAACTAATATTTTGAGAATCTACTTAGGCAAAAATAAGAGTCACCATATCATATTTTATTTGGGTTATAATTGTTGAGAATAAATAAATTGAACCACATGCATGAGAATTGGTCAAATCCTTAGTCCCAATACCTCTCGCCCATTGTTTATAATTTTTGTTTATATATTTTTATTAAATTTAAAAAAATCGAATCTTCACAAGTCCGAGAGTTTGAACTCAGTTACTACAACAACTTTAAAATCACATCAATAAGTAAAGAGCAAAGGCAATGCTGGACACAAAGAAGGTTACGGGAGTAAGGAAACCCTAAGCTACCTCCAGCATGGCTAAGGGAATCCTCTAAACTATGATGGGCTTTGGCAAGATCTTCCTCAGCAACATTAAGATCCTCATCCAGAGTATCACGTTCGGTCCGGAGATCTTCTACATCTATCCGAAGCGAAGAATTCTTAGAGGATAAGACCTTGTAAACATTCTCTAACTCTTCCAATCTCTTGACCATAGATGCACGGGACGTGAAGGAAGGCATTGAAGAAACCTCACTAAGCCTGTTCTTAAGGGAGCAGACTTTTGAGGATAATATGTTACGCTCTGCAGTAACCTTAGCTAAGGAAGCATCTTTGAAATCTGCATTGTACTTTTTGCGGATAATTTATTGAGCTGAGAGACATTTCTCAACTAAGGCAATATCCTCCTTTTGCTTTAAAATAAGACAACCTTTCCACTTGAGGGTCTCGTCACATTCTTTATGAAGCAAGGCCATCTTCTTCACAAGGTCTGAGTTATGGGCAGATTCAAGGGAGATTTGGGCCTCATTATGGACAGTCACATTCATCAACCTATCAGACTTCTTCTGATAATACCAAACATCGGAGGTCAACTTGGATACTTGCTCCCGAAGATGTCTAAGCTCATCGGAGCTACCAGCTGGCAGGCGTAGGTTCTCTCAGGACTACACTACCAGACAAAAATGAAAAACAAAGTTAAAGGAAAGAAGGAACGAACCTATGACTTTGGAGGATTCAGCAGCCAAAGCAGAATCAGCAGCCTTGCGTCCCTCCTCGACAATCTTCGCAGCATTATTAGCTCTCTCAAAAGCCAACAAACAAGATTCTAGGGACCTCTGAGTCTTCCTCAGTTCACTCTCTAACAAAGGTACCTTGGCGGAAGAAGCAACATCACTGGAAGAAGGCTGTTGAGCACTAACAAAGGCATAATCTTGACGAGCACGCTCTAGCAGAGCACTCAAGTGAGTACACTTAGCCCTATAAAACTTGAACAAGGTACACCCAACATCGATTTATTTGCAAAGTTGTAAACAACAGAGCATAAGAACAAACGAAGGTTCAAAGCAATAAAAAAAACAATAAAGTAAGAACCACTTACTGAGAACAAGGAGAGACGGGGGAGGAAATCAGCGTAGGTATCCATGAAGGTCTACATCTCTTGAATGTTGCCCATGCGGATTTCACCAAAGCTCTGGCTAGAGCGAAGGCAGTCTGGGTCAAAGAATAGCTCCTTGGCCACTTGATACTGAGCAGTCAAAGTATCCAATCTTGAAGCAACCTCCAAAGAATCAACCAGCTGATGACGATTAACCTCAGCAGAAAAAGGACCCTTCGAATCCCGCAGTATGGCTTCGAGGATGACATCGTCAGAACTCCCAAGGCTCAAGTTCTCAGGTAACTTACCCTTCCCAAGATCCGTAAGAACCCCACAAGTCGCTTGAGAATGAGAATGGGGCACAAGTACTGAATCCTCACCACGACGAAGATACGGCATGGTGGATGAGCTGGGAATGGAAGAAAATGCTTGACTAGAAGTACCACCTAAGTCCATATCATCAGCAAAAGGAAGATTACCCGGTACGGTCCAATATGGTGACGAAGGTGGAGGTCCAGCAACCTTGCTAGTAGGGGCAGTAGAAACAAACTGAGCACTTCCAAAGAAGTAGGCGTTACATTGAAGGAGAAGCTGGCAAGTGAAATCACAACCTTCTTCTTCGGCTGAGAGTCTGAACTGCTAACCCTCACCACAGGAGCAACACCCTTCGCAAACGAACCACTCGAGTGGAGCGAAGTAGCAGGAGAATAAGGTAGGCTCTTGGAAGATATCACTATAGCACTAGTAATAGCCGAGGCAACAAGTTGCAAATCACCAGGAGCAGAAAACGAGGGTACCCTTGGCAGCGAAGCAGGAGCTGCAACTTGAGCACTAACTGGGCTCACCAACAGAGTACCACCATCAACTTGGAGGTTATCACCTTCCACGGAGACAACACGAAGGGGACTATGGCTATCTTTGGAAAAATCTTCCTCAATGTCATCTAAGTGGGGACTAAGGGCAGTATCCTCGACGTCCTCCATATCCTCGTCATCTTGTTCTTCCTCAGCAGCCTTAGGATCCTCATCGGATTCTTCAACATCGATCACAGCCTTCAACTTGCCTTTCTTCTTGGAAGACTATAGAAGAACACATGCGCCAGCTAAGGATCAGGGGAAAAATACTAAGAAATCTACGAACAACAAGGTATGGTTATAATCCTTACCTCCGCAGGTGTTGACTTAGCTGCTTCAACCGAAATCTTCCTTTTCCTGATCCTGGTAGCTACGGAGTTACCAGCAGAGCCCGGAGCAGTCCCAGCAGCAGAGCCCAGAGCAGTCCCAGCAGAAGAAGTAAGGGAAGGCTGCAAAGGAACCACCAGAGTACTGATCAAAGGAAACAAAACAAATATGAAAAATAAAAAACTTCTGTAACAAACGAAGGTTACCTCATGAGAAGTAGCAGGGTTGAAAACCCAAGGCTGATACCCATCATACTTAGCAGGCATAAAGAAAGTTGTACGAGGGATGTTGGGATCTGCGGTAGTAAAACCAAAGGCCCAGGGACCCACCACACGAAGAGGAGTACGCGCCCAGCAATCATCATGGTCTATACGAATGCGATCAGGCTTCGGCAAGAAAAGCTTAGTAGAGTATGGGATAACAGTCAACCCAGTCTTGTCAATCTCCTCTAACAAACGAAGGCTATTGCCTTCCCTAATCTGCTTAGGTGTAACATGGATACGACGGGGGCCAACACACCAAGGAAGAAGGTTGCTTTTCTGAATGGCATCAACATAGGTAGCATTGAAGTTGGAAGGGGTATAATCCTCCTGCTTAGACCTCCTAGGAGCAAAAGGGCCATAATACTTCAAAGTAGTCTTACCTTTACTACGGTACCAACACTCACGAAGGGCGCGCCAATAATTACCAGTGTATTGCATTATCCCTCGGACCTGAGTTTTGTTCACCGGGTCATCCCTAGTAGACAAAACATCATAGTAGAAAGGATCCTTTCTACTAAACAAAGGTAGGAGCATACCTGCGGCCAGCTGGTCGACATTGATCAAGAGGTTGTTCTCATCGTAAGGGAAGCTTCGGATTAAGGATTAAGTGAGAACATCAGGGCCATCGACAAAAGAGATGTCAAACTTATGCAGGCGAAAAGACTTGGAGATCTCAGACAAGGATAAATGAGAGTAGCTATCCTTGTCACACAGCTACAACCTTTGGAGCTCATAGTAGGGTGGTAGAGGAGGAAGATCTTCAACAACAACCTCTTCAGCCTCAGCTTACACAACCATCTCAGTTCCCTCAGGTATCTCAGTATCCTCAGGGGGTGGAGAGGGTGTAGCATCAGGATGATCCATCCGCGGAGGTGGCTCAGTGGACGATCTAGGCCTCGGATCCTTCCGCGCAGGCTTCTTCGGAAGTCTCATAATTCCTAACATCAGCAGGAAGAACAGTCCTTCAACAATGGCGGATGAAATTTGCAGACGACTCAAAAACATATTCGGGGCAAAAACAAACATACTTTGGGCATGGGTTTATCTAAACCAACCAAAGGAAACACCCCACGGAACGAAACGGAGGATTATTAACCGCCATGATCTAAGTTGCAGATAATGGAGAGTCATGGCATATTCATGGTGAAATCACGAAATGAAAAGTAACCCATGCTTTCAAATAACAGGAAGAAGCATAAAGAAACGGAAATCGATACATGCAAGGATGGAAGCAACATCAACAACCAAAAAGCCAAGCATGGAGAATACGAGAAACAACAATGAAATTGAAAAAGCAATGTTTACTAACCTGCTGATGACGAACGAGCGTGAGATTTTGGGAGTCGAGAAGAAAACCAACAGTTAGAAGAAAATGGGATGAGGAAATCTCTGAGAAAGGGATAGAGAGCGATAGTTCGTGAAGAGAGGGGAGAGTTAATGAAATTCCCATTTTTATTCTCTTCATATGGGCGGCTAGAGAATCCAAAAATTTGGATGTCTCGAAATTCAAGGGGAAGTTATTGCATGAAAGGACACATGGGTACCACCCAACCGGTACGTGCAAAAATGGCGGCGTTACGGAATTTTTTTCTTCAAATCCTACCAAACGGTAAAATATGAAAGAAAAGGGGCAAACTGTGAATATCAATATTCTGTGGATCACGTGTCACGGTTTCAATGGTCACATGCAGGATAACTGTGTAGACCTTGCTACACACAGGAATCTGAGTAGCAGAAGACACATTCGCAGATCTACTTTATCTCATCCCAAGAAGGGATACCTCGGCGGCTAAGATGGAAAAGTAGAACCTAGCCTAGACATAGGCAGCTGGCGAAGGGACAAAGGTAGATGACATATCCAATCAGCATTTAATGCGCAAATCTCTTATCTACACGCTTAACCAAAGCACGTGGAGAGAGATGAGGTGGCAGAGTCTGACTGGCAAAGGCTAGCAGTGAACGGAGGTACAATCTGTACTAAGGCTGGGTAGTTCCCGAAGGAACGTGGGTCAGCTGAGGTGGCAGAGTCCGACTGGAGAAAGCATGCGGTGAGCGAAGGTACCATTTGTACGGAAGATATATCAGGGAACGATGGACCCAAAGACAGCAAAGATATATCTGGAGCAGAAGGGGCTATAAATACCAAGCTTCACCAACAAACAAAGGCATTCAATATCTAGGAGAAGAAGATCTAGTCTTAAGCTTATACCTCTTTAATGTTTAGAACTTAAGTATTACTTCAACTTGAGTTCTCTCTATTACTTTGGGAAGCATTTAAGATCTTTGTAACCACCAAAACTTAATACAAACAATCACTCATTATCCCGTGGACGTACACAAATGTCGAACCACGTAATCTCTTGTGTCTCATGATAACTTAGCACCATTTACATTATATTTGTGTTCTTCGTTATTATTGTGATCTCGAATACCTTTTATTACTTAGCATTATCAGTGCAACTGAGACATCAATACTACTTAGTATTAGATTCTCCGAGCTGTATACATTACGTAGACTATGGGAAAATTAGTAGTCACACAAACCATACAAACGTTGTTCCTTCCAACCCAATATGTCATGAATATTCAATGTGGATGTTGTTCTTTTCATTGTCACATGTTGATGACCGTTACACATCCAATTATACTTACGACGTGTCAAGCATTAACGCAAAATAAAAAGATGGATGAGGGGATCTTGATCTTTGCAAAGATAACAGTTAGACCAAGGATAAACAAATCAATTATAAACAAATTTAGTAAATTACAAATTTATTATCAAAATTTGAAGTTCATTATCATAAAATCACATATAAAAACTCAAATACACAAAAAAAATAATTTTTATAGCAAAAATTGTTTTACCTTTTTCTTTTCCTTTATCTATTCTGTGCCATCTGAAGAACATAAAAAAGATAAATTTGAAGAGTTAGAAATAGAATAAGAACAACTTGTTATAAGAAGAATTACGAATAACAATTGAACAATAAAGACTGAGGAAACTTACAGTTGAATGCGTTTTTTACGAATTGATGGCTTCTTATGTTGTAACCGAAAGTGGGCGATCTTAACAAAGTTTTTTGCATTGCATGCACACAACACGTGGAAGACATACTCTTTTAAAGTTACGGCCAGGGTGATACCTATTATATATATATAACTAATTTAACTAACTTTAACTCTTTTTTATTTTGTTTTAAAATATGGTATCGTCTCAGTTTGAGACGACCGACTATGTGTGAGACGATGATCATCTTTGCTAGAATCGAGCTCAGCTCAATGTGAGCCGATTGGTACAGATGCAATTGATCGTCTCAGATCGAGTCGATTGACTTAATCTGAGACGCAATGAACAAAACCTTTTATTTGAAGGTTTATCCATCCATTATAATCGTTTGCCAGTCCCGCTGTAGGTGGTAAACTGGCAAAGAATCGAGCTCAGCTCAATGTGAGCCGATTGGTACAGATGCAATTGATCGTCTCAGATCGAGTCGATTAACTTAATCTAAGACGCAATGAACAAAACCTTTTATTTGAAGGTTTATCCATCCATTATAATCGTTTGCCAGTCCGCTGTAGGTGGTAAACTGGCAAATCTGCTGATACACCAGTCCTAGTGGACTTGCTCTTATTCAATTTGTGTATAGTGGAGTGCCTATGACAACGTACCACATCTTTGCAGAGCCCCAAACAGCTGTACCTCTTACCACTATCTCAATTTGCAAGGATGAAATGTTGCAACAGCTTCCAGTTTCCTTGTCAGTCCCAAAACCTTCCTCTTCTCTTCATTTTCTTCCGATTAATAAGAAAACAAAATCATCACCAATAATAATTCCATCAATTAGGAATGGGAAAAGAATGTCAAATTCAATTAGGGCATTAGTTTCCTTAGACGATAATACTCTTATTCCATCAAATGCCCAACGTCATAAAATTGATCCAAAATGGCGAGGAGGATTCAGTTGTGGTGTAGACCTTGGAATGTCACGTACTGGGATTGCTCTCAGCAAAGGCTTTACAATTCGACCTTTAACTGTAAGTAATTATAGAACAAACAATTACCTTCTCTATCTCATCTCACTTTATATTATCTTAGGGTTTAATGTTATCTGGTTTAGGTTTTGGAGTTACGTGGGGAAAAGCTCGAGCTTCGACTGCTTCAGATTGCAGAAGAAGAGGTGCACACCATTGATTTTTGTTGTGCTTACTTACAGTTAAATTTGAGTTTCTGAGATAAGTTTTTAACGAGTGTTTGATAAATTATAGGAAGTTGATGAGTTTATTGTTGGGCTACCTAAATCCGCCGATGGGAAGGAGACACCGCAATCCAATAAAGTTCGTAGTGTTGCTGGACGGTTTGCAGTTCGAGCTGCTGAGAGGTGATTCTATACAAATGTGTTATTTACTGAAAACATTACAAACTTGGGAGTTTATACTCTTTTTACTTTCTAGTTTAATTGCCTTTTGCACATAGTTTGTGACAAAATTTTATAGATAAGGTTGCCAATGCATTTTGATTGGTTGTGTCCACATGACGTTGTCATGCTGTAAATCATTGGCCTTCCCTTCTTTTCATTTCACTGGAAAAACCAACATTTACATAGCCTGGATCCTTAGTCAGGATCGTAATTACATATATTGGGGAGCTTGTTCATATTTCATCCTGTTTAAGCGTTCTAATTTTTTTACAGTACAATCAGGTGCAACATTACAACCTCTGTTGACAAAACCTATTGAGTGCATGAGGACTAAATGTATTGATTAGAAATCAGTAAAAAGTTAATCAGGATGTCCTGTAGTTCTAATATGAAAGCCACTAAACGAGAGATTATGTCCCCAGCAACCTGGGATTTTCACATACATGCAAGTGATTTGTAGCAATTGGACATTATCATTAGTTCAAACCTTTAAACTACTGGACCTGTTTTTGGCGCAGATGCCTCTGTAGTAGAGTGGTAAAATAGTTGGGTGTTGATACCCATGACTGGACTTTGCAACATGTCAGCATTCTAATTCCTACTGACCGATCAATCAAGTGATGACAGTTTTTACCGAGATACAATGTGAGAGCTCTATCCAGAGTCTCAGTTGGGTCTTTCTTGGATGTTTTCTAACTGTTCCGTCTAGCACTTTTCTATGTTCTGTTGATTCAGTGGATATCAAATCCCAAGACGCACATATTTGTAGTATGTGTTTCATCCTGTACAGTTTTTCTTAAGCTATTTTTGTGTCTTGGCCAGTTATGTAAGTGTGTATGTGTGTGTTTTGTAAATTTTCTATAATAAACTTGCTTCTATGTATATATCTGTGCTTTGTTTTAGAAATTTAACTTCCATTTACACTGATAAACAGGGGTTGGAGAGTATTCTTGCTGGATGAATATGGCACATCAATGGAGGCCCTCGACTTTATGATTGATATGTAATTACTTTCTGTGTGGCATTCTAATTAGTTTGAATTTAATAGTTATTAGCTTGTACACCGGCTCGTTCTGCAACCTTCCTACCGATCTCAATTTACGTTGCATACTCATGCTTTCTGATAATGTAGTATAGCCTTTATTTAGCAGTTGGAAACGTAGCATCAAGATGATAGCTGGTAAACTACCTGTGCACTATGTTAATATATCTTGAACATAATATAACTTTCTTAAACCTGCTTTTAGGGGTGTCAAAAAATCTGCTCGGCAAGGGAAACTTGATGCATACGCTGCCATGGTACGCAAGAAACCTTTCATTTTAATGATATTATATCAGTTTTTGTCTTGAGATTTTATTACTTCGCACGTATACTATTTTCAGATTTCAAAGTTTCCTTTGAACCCAGATGGTGCTGCAGAGGTATTTTTCATCATCGGGTGAAAGAACTGAATTAGTTCTTCCTAAGCAGTTGGAACTACAAGAAAAGCTCCGTCAAGGTCCACCGAGGGATTTAGATTTCTTCCCTGAAGAGCTTGATGCCTGAGATCTCGCTGTTCAAGAATTGAACATATCTGCCCTTGATTGAACATACAGGAGTGCGCTAATATTTGGTCAACCAATTTGGTGTCAGAAGTTAGCAATTTTGAAACCATGGCCTTTAATGAGATAGGCAGTGGTAGCAGGTCAGTAGCCCCTTCATCAGAAGAATTACTCCTTAAACTGGGGTTGTTTGGGTTTCAAACCAAACCTTGTTGCATATGCAGAAGTAGTGCTTTTTTGGTCAAAAGTGAGATTTCTTGCAGCATCTAGGTTGTATTTGTATTTTGGATTTGGTGTAACTTTGGTGTGCCACAGAATAGCACATCAAAGAATAAAAAGACCTGAGTCCAGCTTTCTCATGATAATAAGATCATTAGACCATGTCAGAGTTTGATTTACTTCGGCAGATGTCAGTATCTTTTGAAGTGGTCACATTTTACAGCCCTTTGGTACATGTTTAACAAATCAAATTCAATTGTTGCCAGTCCTTGCCCTTTCTCAAGCTTTCCACCTAAGAGAAATTTACATTTGTTGCCGCATCTGGCGGGTTACAAATTTGCATCCCTCTTATCAAGTGCAAAGAGAATTGGTGAAATCAGCCAGAACTGGCTAACAAAATACAACCGATCCGACCGATTTGGTTCTTGAATCGGGGGTGTCAGTCATTTATTAATGAGTCAGGTTCTCAAAAAAGATCAAATTTTGTCCGCAACTCGTATTCGAAGTATTCGAAAATGAATTGTGGCTCCCAAAATCTCTACTCCCACTACTCCCAACATTAGTTGGCGTGTCTACGCATAATTTTGTTTCAATAAACTTACAAAAAAAAAGAAACAATAATAATTACTACTCCTTCCTACAGAAAATAGGAGGTACGAGAAATGATTTATTGAGATTCGATAAAAATCGCACTTTTTAATTATCGATCGAACACAAAGACTTGTAATATGGATTATGAAAAGAACCATTTAGCATGAACACCCGATTTATGGTTTTGCTAGAGAAAATGCAAAAAAGATAAAATAAAAAATTGATGGAAACGAAGATAATGTTTTGCTCAGTGTATTGTTCATACGTGATCACTTGATTTTTTTCAATGTCATTCCAGAGGACAATTGTCTGTATATTCAAGTTAGATATCAACATAGAGTATCAAATATTATGGCTTCCAAATAAGTTGCAAAAAAAGGATTCTTTAAACATCAAGATCATTAATTGAAATTACTATTCATAAGGATTATAAATTGGTAATGATCCTGATCATAGCCAAAGAGGAAGACCAACCATATATAATCCCTACTTTATCACCCAAAAAATTCCAGGGCCTAAGTAAAACTAAGATGCTTCGAGTACTTAACGACGAATTATGAATAATGATTCTCATGATTAATGTTTTTCACGCCGATCAAATATATGGCCACATCTCTAATTTTTTCATGTACCAGAGAGATCAAGGTATCTACGTTAAGCAAATTCTTAAATTCACCCCATTATTCCTCCGGTTTTGTGGGATGACATGGATTAAAATTAATTTTCCTTTTTAAGTTTATTGAATTGAATCCCACATAGATAGCCAATTAATGTTGGGAGCAACGAGAGTAGTAAATTTAGTAGTCACAAATGGTATTTATACTCCCTGGTTTCCAGTCAGTTTAAACTTCAAAACTATCCCCCTAGATTATATCACCAGAATCACATCAGATTTTGACACGTAATCACTAAATAGATGGGAGTTGGGTAAACTTACCCAAGAAACCAGATTTACAGAATCAGAAGTAGTTCAGGAATCCTCCTTTCACAAGAAAATCCAAAAACGGAGAGAGAAAATATGTTCTGAAAATTGTTATCTCCGCCCATCTCTCTCTCTTCCATACATCCTCTGCTGCTCTTATATGTATAAAAAACAAAAATACGGAGATTAATTTAGGGCTCTGGTTATTTTTTCAGGTATGGTTTTCAATCAGTTCTAATTCTTTTAATTTACGCGTAATCTGTAACTGTGATCGTATGTTATTCTGATCGATTTGGTGATGCATTGATATATTTGGATTTTATTTTTTTGATCGGCTCATGATTTTTGATAACAGATTTGTTTAATGGCTAATTAGTGAAATTTGGTGATAATGCGAGAGGTTTTAGAGTAATGTAGGTTGAGTTAGGTATCAAAGAAACCTAGATTCTGGTAGCTGGATTTGGTTAACTGTAATTGATTACGATTTAGGAGGTTTTTTGGAAAAGGACTTTGAGATCTTCTGTCAATGTACTAGTACTACTATACCTTGGGAATAGGACTCTGAGATCTTCTGTCAATGTACTACTATACCTTCTGCTGCCAAGAGGACCAGTTCTCAAGTATTTGGTAAACGTTTATTTGAATGGAAATTCTAGTTGATAGAATTAGACAAAGGTTGACCAGTTCATCTTGAATATATTTTAAATAGGTATTCAATGTCTAAGAGCCACTTCGAGAAACCCTTCCATTTAGTGGGCTATGGTGGGACGATGGAAACGATGTGGAGGTAGGGATGAGATCTGTTCTGTCATCTATTTGTTGAGGGAGCATCCCTGATTGGTTAACCAGTGGAGTCCAGTATTGATAGATAGTTCTCTCAATTTAATCGCCAAAACCACACTTTTTATAAGCAAAAGTTTCGAACAACTTCACACCCAACACAAGACACAACACACATATAAACTCTGTATCTGTCCTTCGAATATCTTGTTTCCTCGCATTACTTTCTTTCTTTCCCAATTCTCAATTTCTGTTCTCTCTATCTCTTAGAGAAGAAAATGGCAACACTTTTACAAGGAATTGGAGCCGCGGCTGCTTTATCCTCAACTTCATTGGATTCCAAGAGATTTGAGGTTTCTTCTCTCAAATCCCTTCCAATTCAAACAGGTTCTATTCCTCATTCTAAACTATGTATTTGGCTTTGAGATCTCTGAGACAGACTTATAATTTGATTTTTGTTGTTGTTGTTGCATTTTTGTTTGAATTGCAGGAAGGAAAGGAAGGGTTTTTGCTATCAAATCTGATTCAAGAGATTTAACTTTGGGATCATCTAACAACAAAGCTCGTTCTTCACCAAAATTGGTTGCTAATGCAGTTGCAGTTACACATCTCAACTTATCTAATTTCTCTCTTTTGAATTTGTATTTCAGTTTTGTGGATTTTGAATTTGGTTTTGTTTTTTCCTTTGTAGACTAAGAATGACGGTTCCACTGCATCAACCACATCTAAACCTGGGTAAGGCTTTCATTCCTTTCATTTATTGATAGTTTTGATTTTGTTTGAAATTCTGCAATCCAAACCTATTTATCAAGTTACTCAAATGTATGTTGATGGAATGAGAAGTGTAGCTACAACTTAGATCGAATAACCTAAGTGGATAAGTGTACTTCCTTAAGTCTCAAGCCATGTTGACGTCGCACTTTGTTTAAAGTATTTCTGATTGCTACATTATATATCATCTGAATTGCACATTTACTTCTGTTACGAGTCTTGGATGAATTAGGGATTTGGGACATTGATGTGAGATGATAACTCGTGTTGTACAGTCATGGTAGTGTACATTGATTGGCTCTTGATTTACCTCTGCTTCTGTTGATTTAATATTATCTGTACATGTCTCTTATTTGAATGCTAGTTTTTTATCCATTTTTGTTTTTCTTTGCGGATGTTTCTTTATTTCTTGAGTGAAGTAGTTTGAATTTATATATGGGGTTTGAAAATGTCCCAAGTCCAAAACAATATCTAATCCTGAAGTATATGCTATCGACTGGTTTGAAAATGTGCAGTGGATAGCATAAACAACTTTTTTGGTCAAACCTAGCATGTTCAGAGAGTTTTGTTAGTTGTCGTTACCTAGTATGGAAACTGAGCAACGAGTAAAGCCTGTCCTTTCCATTCTCCTGACACTTTCTTGCAACTACGAGTTCCACCTTACAGAAAAATTAGCCGATATCATATGGTTCAGTTAACCACTTAATTGTTGCTTCTAAATCTGCTCGTAATCCCAATGTTATGCAACGAAACATCTATTGCTTTTGCTTTCTTAACATTATACCTCCAAATCAGCTAATACCACATGTTCACATTGTTCAATTGACCACTTCTTTTCTTTTTTATAATGAAGTGGAGAACGTAGTACCTCAAGAAATAATATTTACATCAGTAGTTCTTAAGCAGTTCATAATTTGCTGTTTGCTATAGATTGATAATTAGCTCTTATACATTTGGACCTTGGTCTTTCTAGCATATTTGGCTAATATGTCAGCACAAGAAATGATACTTCTATTAACATGAGACACTTTAGTAGTATAATCAAAAAAATCCAATTGACCACTTAACCTTGTTTCTAATATCTGCTTGTAAGCACCATGATAGCATCTTATCTTTTTTACTTGTTGATCAATTTATTTAATAATTTTCTTAGAAGATGTATGCACTTAAAAGTGTATGTTGGTCATATACTTTGACCTTTGCCTTTTGAGCCCATCCCAGAGTTTCTATATGTTGTCCGGAGCTTTCCTACTGTAACTTAGGCTAAGGTTAATCAAACTCATTACTTGTTTATCAACATTAGGCATGAGCTATTACTTTTTGAAGCCCTCCGAGAAGGACTAGAAGAAGAGATGGACAGAGATCCAACTGTATGTGTTGTGGGGGAAGATGTTGGTCACTATGGAGGCTCTTACAAGGTGACCAAGGGCCTAGCCACAAAGTTTGGAGATCTTAGGGTTCTTGACACTCCAATCGCAGAGAACTCTTTCACAGGAATGGCTATTGGGGCTGCCATGACTGGCCTAAGGCCAGTTATTGAAGGAATGAACATGGGTTTTCTTCTTCTGGCTTTCAACCAAATTTCCAACAACTGTGGAATGCTACATTACACCTCAGGTGGCCAATTCAAAATTCCAGTAGTCATCCGTGGGCCTGGAGGTGTAGGACGCCAGCTTGGAGCAGAACACTCACAACGTCTTGAATCATATTTCCAGTCGATTCCTGGAATTCAAATGGTTGCTTGCTCAACTCCTTACAATGCCAAGGGATTAATGAAGGCTGCTATCCGAAGTGAGAATCCTGTGATTCTCTTTGAGCATGTTCTCTTGTACAATCTCAAGGAGAGGATCCCAGATGAGGAATACATTTGTTCACTAGAGGAGGCTGAGATGGTGAGGCCTGGAGAACACATTACAATTCTCACATACTCTCGCATGAGGTACCACGTGATGCAAGCGGCGAAGACCTTGGTTAACAAGGGTTATGATCCCGAAGTAATTGATATTAGGTCATTGAAGCCATTTGATCTTCACACCATTGGAAACTCAATTAAGAAGACTCACCGTGTTCTGATTGTTGAAGAGTGCATGAGAACTGGTGGAATTGGTGCCAGTTTGACAGCAGCAATTAATGAGAATTTCCATGATTATTTGGACGCCCCTGTTATCTGTTTGTCTTCACAGGATGTACCAACTCCATATGCTGGGACATTGGAGGAATTCACTATAGTCCAGCCAGCCCAGATTGTTGCTGCTGTAGAGAAGCTCTGCCAGTAATTATCCACAGCAACAGCTGCAGTGTAGTTTCTGGTAAAGATTTTTCTTTCTTCTTTTTGGAAATTTCCCTTTAAACTGTCTTAAATCCATCCCTTTAGACTGTCTTAAATCCATTCCTTTTTGGTTATGTCATTATGTTCCTAGAGATTGTAATAAACCTGCTGACAAGTTAGCCAAGTTCAGCAGGAAGTTTGAAGTCACTAAAGTCTGGTTTGATACTCCACCTAGTATCATTGAGAATCAGTTGATACAAGACAATGTACTGGTTTCAGGTTAATAATCAATTCATCTTTAGCATCAAAAAAAAAAAATGTCCCTTTACAGCTTTTTTTTTTTTTTTTTTTTTTTTTACAGCTTTTTTAGTGACAATTTTCTTTTTTTCTTTATTTTTGTGATGAAGTTTCATTTATGGTGATTAGGTTTGTTCTTAACTTATTATTGAAATCAAGTTAAAGGTTTTTCTTCAGTTATTGCTCACACATTGTTTCTTTCATTCGCCCCCCCCCCCCCCCCCTACTGCACTTTAGAGTAGGGAAGGGATCTGTTGGCACATGAAATGGTAACTGTTCATTCATTAATATACTAGGTATCAACCTCTCGTTTTGCATACACTGCAAGCCAACATTTCTAACTGCAGAACAAAGCATAAAGAGAGAAAATAATATACCAAACCCCTTTATATATTCCTGGTCCAATTATTATCGTTGCATTTGGGAGTAGTTTTATACTGCCTTTGTCATTTAACAATAAAATGAAATACAAAAACGGAAAACTATAATCGAATTAATTAGCCTTCATACTATTATTATCATTCGAAAATGAAAATAATAGACCAAACATGCAGTATGTCAGCTGTATACTAATATAATTCTCACAGGAATTATTATTAGCAAACATCCATTCAAGTACATTAACAGACCAAACCCGCAATCAGTATTCCTTTGCATAATGTTAAATTGATGTAAAATAAGGACATATATGAGAAAAACTATGACTACAATCCTTCAAGATCATATGGTTTACAAAGCCCGAAACCACCCGATATCCAATTAAAACTTTAACACCTCGTGCCATTACAACTATTTATATTAATATCTCAAAACCATATATTTCGTCAATTTAAAATAAATATATCAATATTTCAGTTTAATTCACAACGTATAAGATTAGATAAACACCTATGAGATCAAACCATTCCTTCCATTCCATGTTCCTTTCATTTCATCCTTCAATAGTTCACTAAAGGAAAGCAAATGACAACAAACGTAACTTTATGTGAAAATGGCGACAAAAACTGGAATCACCACCAAACTACATGAAACTGGGTTAAGTTTCAATATTTATTTTCTTGTAATCCAACTCTGGTGTATTGTTGAAGAAGAACAAAATAAAAGGTATAATGTTGAATATGGATCAAACAGATAAATCAACAATTTTAAGCCACCATTCTTCCATTATTGGATAATGTTGTAGTTGTTTGGGTTATGGCCCCAGTGTTTAGTTAGCCGGGCCTACAATTCACCCAGTAGAAATCTGTTAACGTCAGGAAACTACACAATTAAGTTGGGGAGACCAATTTTACCTCGTTAGGGAACCTTCTTTATACTCGACTACTACCGGCTTGCCATCGCTAAAGTCTGGAAACTACATAATTAAGTTGAGGAGACCAATTTAGGGCACCTTCTTTACACTCAACTACTACCGACTTGCATTGCCTTGGAGTACCTCTACAATGATGCATAGTCAACAAAACAATACCAATTTGTATGTGAAGTAAACCTGTATATCCTTGTTTTGAAGAACAATAAAATGTTACTGCAAAAAAATGTTTCAAAAAGCGAAAAAGAAGATTTGCATTTGCTCCCCTAGGTCATCACCCTCTTGATACCCACAAATTAAATCCCACTCGAAAAATTAATTCTCTAAGACTTACCAAAGCTTTCAATTTTATAACAAAGAAAGAGATGGTTGCTATAGTGGTCTATAAAGAAAAGAAGATAGAGAATAGGAAAAAAGAAATGCAAAAATATAAGATATGATGTTGCTTACCTGTTATTTGCAACTTCGCAGTTTTTAAAAAAATTTGAACTTCACCATGGATACTGTAAAGCTAAAGTCGTCATAAAAGTATGCAAGGTTTTAGCAAACTCAAATAACAGTGCCATCTGTAGGAGTTGAACCCACACCAACATGGTTGAGAACCATGTGCTCTGCCATTTGAGCTAAGACGGCAAGTATCATTTTCTAATGCAAGTGGGATTTAATATAATGACACTTAAGCGCACATCATTCATAGGCAAAAAGGGTTTGCAAGCATAGAATTAACATTGTTAAATTTGCAAATGTGCTTAACTCATAAATATTATGTTGAATCTTTATTTCATTGCAGATGAATATACAACAAGTTGAAAGCAATATGCAAACAGGCATGATCAATGCATCAGCTGAACACGAAATGTAATGCAATTAGAACTAATCACCACTTCTTCTATACAAATTACAGGCATTTCTAGCTTCAATTATTGATTTTGTTGTTTATTCTAAAACAGGTCTATTCCCGCTGCAGACATATCATCTGATGAGTACACGGATGACTGCTATTCCTCGGATGACGGTTTTGAAGATGAAAACAACAATGTACAAATAAATGTTACAAATATAGCAACTGGTAGTAACGTACGTGCAACTGCAAATAGGTCTGTTAGAAATTACCTAGGGAAAATGGACGTTCAATGCCCGCAATGTGGTGCATTACACTGGATAGATGAGAAGACATTTGATTCATCATTCAGTAATCCAGAATTCAGTAAATGCTGCCATAAGGGAAAAGTTTATCTACCGCCGCTACTTGAACCTCCTCAGCCATTGATGGAACTTTTTGAAGGAGATGACAAAAATTCGAAAGAATTCAGACAAAATATCAGAGGTTACAATTCTGCCAACGCATATACAAGTCTAGGATGCAAATACGACACAAGGGTACCACAAAAAGGTGGTCCTCCATGTTTCTCAATACACGGTGAACTGAGACATTTCAGTGGATCTCTGGTGCCAAAAGAATTAAACAATGCTGTTTACTCTCAGCTATATATATACGATCCAGTTCATGCACTGTCCATACTCCAGAAAAGAAATCACAATCTAAATAAAGAAGTTATCGAAATAATTCAGGTTACACTATTGCAGCACAGTAGATTCTTTCCAAAATATCGTCAGGCACATGATATCCTGAAAGATAGACAGGCTTCGTCTGAAAAAACAGTTCAGGTGTCTCTTCATTTTAACGAAAACTCTGATCAGCGATGTTATAATTTGCCTACCGTAGAAGAAATATCTGTCATCGTGCCAGAAACGCCAAGCAGCGTGAGCGGAACTCGAGACATACTGTTGCACCCAAAGGATGGAAACGGCTTAACAAGAATAGATGAAATGCAACCCCGCATACCTACCTCTGCACTATGTTTTATTATTTCCTTATGGTGAGCTTGGCTGGGGCATCGAACTTGCTCAATGGGATAGAAAAAATTACATGGATAAAAGAAGGTCACATATGCAGTTCTTTAGTTACCGACTTTTCCAGCGTAGATCAGAATATTCGACGATACTTAAAGGAGGAAACTCTTCCAGGAATTCTTAGTAGATGCATGGGCTTCGACCGAACAGAATCGCTTGGATTATTTGAGATTTCACCAAGGAAAATTACGTGCAGATCACTATGCTTCCATAATTAAAATGAAAGAAGAAGTATTGATGCCAAATAAAGGAGGTACACCATGTGTTTTGCCTTCATCACATATTGGAAGTCCAAGAAACATGTATGAAATCTACCAAGATTCGATGGCAATTACACGTTTCCACCATCATCCTGATCTTTTTCTGACAATGACAGCAAATCCGAATTGGCCAGAAATCAAAGACGCGCTATTAGGACACCAAAATGCGTCTGATCGCCCTGATTTAGTGGCTCGAGTTTTCGAACTAAAAAGGAAGAAGAATGTGTTCGGAAAAGATGTAGCACATGTTCACACCATCGAATTCCAAAAACGAGGATTACCACATATGCACCTGCTAATATTTCTAGAGAAATAACAAAAGATACGCACAGTTGAACAGGTTGATAAATTTATATGTGCAGAATTTCCAGATGAGAAAGAAGACCCACTTTTATATGAAACTATGAGAAAAAGACCCACTTTTATATGAAACTATGAGAAAGTGCATGGTCGTGTGGTGAAAGGGATCCAGAGGCACCTTACATGAAAAAGGGAAGGTGTACTAAAAAATACAATGACACTACATGTTTAGATAGTGGAGGATACCCAGTATATCGTCGGAGAGATGATGGCAGAGAAGTTATAGTAAGGCATGGACGTAAGGCATACAACACTGACGTTGTACCTTACAATCCACACTTATCCAGGATGTTCGACTGCCATATAAACGTCGAAGTATGCGCCGGTATAAGAGCAGTTAAATATATAAATAAGTATATATATAAAGGATTCGATAAAGCAACGATGATTGTTGGACCCGTAGATGAGGTGCAAATATGCATTGACGCAAGGTATATTGGACCGCCTGAAGCTGCACATCGTCTATTCGGTTATTCAATGCATAAGGAAGAACCAAACGTCATAAGATTGGCAATCCATTTACCTGGGAAGCAGAGAATTATTTACGAATCAGAAGGAACGATAGATGGAGTTTCACAGAAAGCTGAGAACTACAAGTCAACGTTGATGGCTTATTTTGAATATTATACTGAAAATCCAACAGCACCCTCTTATACGTATCAAGAGTTTCCGCAGCATTTTGTCTGGAGTGAAAATAAGTGGCATATCAGAAAACAGGGTTCGCAATTGCAAGGATGTATTTTGTTTCCTCAAATGCTGGGGAACTATACTACCTTAGATTGTAACTAACAGTTGTTGCAGGAGCCAATTCGTTTGAAAGTCTAAAAACAGTGAAAGGCCAAAGGTGTGATACGTACAAGAAAGCTTGCATCGAACTTGGGTTACTGGAACATGATGGAGAATGGCTAGCGCTTCTTGAAGAGTCGGCGGATATCCACACAGGCAGTCGGTTAAGAAAACTGTTCAAAATAGTCTTATGTGATTGTAACCCAACAGAACCAGAAGTTCTGTGGGCGAAATTTGGTTTAAGAATATGTGACGACCTCCCTCATAGATTGCGGATAATGTTTGGTATCCAAAATCCGACTAATGAACAGGTTTTGGATTACGGATTGTACCTCTTGGACAAATTGTTGTGGAAAGGTGGAAAGGTGGCAAGGAGCTAAGAGATTTTTCTAGCATGCCATTACCAAAAGGAGATTGGGGCAAGAAGATAGATGGCAACAGGTTGATGCATGAACATAAACAACTTGAGCTAGCAATTAAACATCCAAAACTTCAAAGAAATATTGCAAGCTTGAATCAAGAACAGCTATCGGCATACACTAAAATAACGGAGTCCGTACAACAAAGAGATGGTCGTACGTTTTTTGTAAATGGTAGTGCAGGTACTGGTAAAACTTTCGTGTACAATACAGTAGCCGCAAGCTGCCGATTAAAAGGCGACATAGTCCTAACAGTTGCATCATCAGGTATTCCTTCAGTACCATGTTCCTATCAGCTATTAGACAATGATAAGAACATGAGGATGAAACCTTTGTCGTTTAGCATGTTATTTAAAATTTAGTTAGCTGAAACACATACCGTTAAACCCACGCATAACCGCACGCTGCTTTTATCTAGCACACAATTGATTTTGTTTTTAGTTGTTAATTTTTATACCTAATGATCTTTATTTGTTGTATGATAAGGTATTGCTTCCTTACTGTTGGTTGGCGGTAGAACCGCACATTCTACATTCAAAATCCCAATAGAGATCAACGAAACTAGCGTATGTTCAGTTCCTAAACAAAGCAAAGAAGCTGAATTGCTAAAAGAAGTAAAACTAATTATTTGGGATGAAGTGCCGATGCAGCATAGATTTTGTGTAGAATCAGTTAATAAACTAATGCAAGATGTATGTGAAAATGAATTACAGTTTGGAGGTATTACTGTTGTTATGGGGGGGCACTTCTGCCAAACTTTACCAGTTATACCAAGTGGAGGCCGTGCAGATGTCGTAGGAGCCTGTGTTAGAAGCTCCGTGCTCTGGAATAATATAATAGTTCTGACGCTCACAGAGAATATGCGCCTTGATCAATGTGATCCTGAAAACATAGCTTCCGCCGAATTCTTACTTGAGGTAATATTTTAACACCCTGCAATTTATGAATAATGAATAAAAATTAGGATAACAAAAAGATATTTTACTTATATGTTATATACCAATCTATTATAGGTCGGATCAAAACCAGAAGAAAAAGTCAATCTCCCTTCATCAGTAGATAGATGCAAGGACGTGAAAGAGTTGATATCTAAATTGTACCCCTCTTTAGGGACATCTAATCAAGTATCACCTGAAGAGTTAACCGAGAGAATCATCTTATCAGCACGTAACGATGATGTTAACGATATTAACATGGAGGCATTGAATATTTTGAATGGAGAGACGTCCACTTATTTAGCCGCAGACAGATTACATCCCGACGAAAGCTGCACTATCCCAAATTACAGCAGTGAATTTCTCCAGAATTTAAATCCACCAGGAATGCCCCTATTCAGGCTAAACCTGAAAATTGGATGTCCAATTATTTTGATGAGAAATCTGTCTCCATCCGAGGGTCTTTGTAATGGTACCAGGCTATTGGTTACTAAATGTGGTAAACATGTACTACAAGCAAAAATTCTAACTGGACACTAAGCAGGAGAGACGGTATTGTTACCAAGGATATCATTTCAACCATCGGTTTCAGAATTGAACATAAACATGACAAGGCGTCAATTTCCAGTCAGGGTAGCATATGCAATGACAATTAATAAATCACAAGGACAATCTGTTAAGTACGTTGGGATAGATTTAAAATCTCCTGTGTTCAGCCATGGCCAACTTTACGTAGCTTTATCAAGATGCACTGCTGCCAATAAAATAACAGTACTTCTCGAAGACAAGGCTGAAGAATTTGAAACAACTAACATTGTATTTCCAGAAGTCCTATTATAATTTATTGTTGCACTATTTGTAAGTTAGTTGTTTTGGATAATGAAATGAAACCAGAAGTTCTATCGTAAATTGTTCATGTTTATTTCATTTAGCATGCCATACAGATTTTAACTGTTTACTTTTTATTCTTAAATATGACTTCAAACTTAAAGCCATATTTCCTGCGTTTAGCCATTGCAAACTATTTATTAATTCACACTCTTTCTAGGAGGGTCTCAATATTGAAGGAAATAGTTGCTGTCTAAAATCACTAACCTTGGAGGTCATTTACGAAAACAAGTTCAAGAATAAAAGAGGGCCTGCGCTACTCAGCTTCTATACATGATGTTTTATGGAACACAATCCCCACTTCTTGGCTTCTTTGGTTGCGAAATTCTGCAATATTTGAAATAACTTGGATTAGTTAACAAACTCATCATTTGGGCAGACAAACATTTGTAAATCCAACCTTATCTTCAATCGTACAAAATATTCATCTGTGAATCCGTTACCTTCCACTCCAGCACTCTCAGTGGACGAGGAGCTCAAACATTATTCTTTAATTATTTTAAATAGGTATCAAAAACAAGGATAACATACTAGGAAGATGCGACAATTACTAGCAATGCGTAACAATTACAAACCTTTCCTTCCACAAATTTCTCATCTCCGGAGTCTGTGATACGAAGCCCATGTACTTTATTTCCGACATGAAGGACTCCTAATATGATGCGACCAGTCAATATTCGGCCAAAATAATCGTCTTTCTCTATCATGGAAACCTAAAATGAACAGGCAGTCATCTTAACTACTACTGGCAGTTTTATTCTGTGTTGATTGTCTCTCCAAAGGAATAATGAGGTTAACACGGAAGGATGTTAGAAAAATACGCTAATGCAAATGAGAACTAATAGTGATAGAAGTGCAATTTTTTTTTTTTTTTGGGGTACTAGGCTTTGGGTAGATAAACAAGATGCAACTAGAAATAAACAAGCTAAGTGGATAATGGATAAAGAACTCAGAGCAAATACCCAAAAGAATACCTCATCCATAAATGATAACTTTCAGATTCTTACAAATAGATACAGCATTAGCACTCCGTGTTGTCGTAAAAGAAAGACAAATGGGAAAGAGAAGTCAGTTGAAGCACACCAAGCAGATTTCAATGTAATGCAGTCTAAGAAGCTTACATATGAGCCTATAATAACTAAAAAGAAGAAGATGTCTTAGAGGGCTCCTTTTTGGAACCAAAAATCTGATCGGGACAACCTAGATAAATATCGGTGTCATGGTTGTCGCTACAATTGCAAAGAAAACGAAAAGTATGATGGCGACAAGAACGGAGGTTCTCGGATTTGGTAGAAGTGGCTACAGATGAATTTTCCACTTTGCTATCTACACGAGTAGAAACATAAATTCATATCTAACAATATTCTTCAATTATAATATAACTCTAAACATGATAAATGTTTTACACCATTCTAGCATGTTCCATTTGATGTCTGGCAAGTTTTTGGGAGGTGAGACTCAGATGTCATTATATGTGAATTTCAGTGGCTTGCAATACTCTTGATGGAACATTTAGAAGATAAGGTTAATAATTTTGTTCATCTCCATTTCTGCCATTTGTGTACGAAGTAACTGTATCAAAGTTTTTTTTTCTATACAGACTTTGAAACGAATGTAATCGATGACTTTCAGATTCTTGGGGCAATCAATACTACAATGAGCTATAATGGATGACCTAACTGACATTTTTTTAGGTCGAATTCCTTTATTCGTAAAATGAATTAACATAAAAAATAACGAAAAAAAAACAAACAATTGACCAACAACAAAAATTAACGTACCTGAAATACAAGTAATTTATAGAATTCCTTTATTAAATAGGGTAAAGCTTACTTCTCAGATGATGCAACGAGATGGGTGAACATGATTCTGAATTTGTCAGATTTCAGATTTCGACAAATTTTTGGAAGAGAATGAGTGAGACGCGAAACATGATGTAAGAAAAGAGATTGAACGATTCATTTGCTTTTATGCAGATACATTTGTAAGATGATGTACTGAGAAAATGGGCTCTTCATCACTGTGTATATAGAATGAAATTTATTTCGAGGAATTGGGAAAGTTGATGTCGTGATGAAAAAAATGTTGCTGGGATCTGGATTGATGATAATATTAGTCCGAATGACAGAAATAACCTTATTTTTAATGAAGATTCATATCAATACCTAGAGGTAGTGGGTTTCTAACTGTTTTTCAATACTCCCTCCGTCCTAAATTATTAGTTGACTAAGTCAAAATATTAAGGAGACCGGAAGAGTGTACAAAACTATCCATATTAAATGCCTTGTTATTACCAAAATTAAAAAGAGTATATGGATTATTGAGTATGTAAGAAGAATACGTATTCAGTAACTTTATTATTTATAGAAATGTTTAAATAGAAGATAAAAATAAAAATCTTTATGGATTGATTTAGTAGATTTGTTTCCTATTCTGGAAGATATCATTTAAGATTATAGATTGATTATATTTTAAAATAATTTTATACTAATAAAAAATTGAAGGGTATATTTGAAAGTTTGACTAAAAAATATGACTATAAACATAAGCTGATCAGTATTTTAGGACAAACGAAATAGAACAGAGGACAAAAAAATTAGGACAGAAGGAGTATATTATACCACATGAAATCCAACCTTAATTTTTTTCTTTCTCAAATTTGAGTTTTGCGTTGCTGACATCATCGTTGAAGTTAGCGGGTGAAATCATATGTTCTCCATTCTCCCCATTCTTTGGCGGGTGCGCATGCGAATGTAAAGAGTAGCTCTTTTTTTTGTAATAAAAAGATAGAATAAAAAGATTAAGGAAAGTTACACATTGTTTGGGTTAGGTTGCGATCACTGAGATGCATCATATCCCTATTCAGAATTTTGAAAATAAAAACAGGGGGAGTTCCATAAAAGTCACAGGTTGTTGTTGCTTTGGATTTCTTCCCCAAATCAATAGCTGCCTGGTTGGCTCCTTTAGTTACAATACTTAAAAGAAAAGTTTTATCACTGATATTAGCTTCAATAATTGATTGTTTACTCGCTTCCCATCTCGCAGTAGCTTGCCAAGAGATGTTGCTTTGTTCCCCATGTATCAGCTTGTAGAGATTGGTGCAGCTGGTTTCAATTTGGATGTTGGTAGCTTCCAGACGTAGTCCCCAATTCCAAGCTTCCACTGCTGTTAACACCTCCCCTTCGTCACTTGTTTGAGTTTTGGTTGTTTTCCGAATCACTTGCCTGCATAAACCCAAATGATCTCGTAAGACAATAGTATAGATAGAGATGTTACTAGTTATATCCCAAAAGGAAGCAATATTCATTTTGACCGCCCCAGACATGGGGGCAATCCAATCCTTTACTTCTTTAGCCACATTGTTATGACTATGGGGGTTTGGTTGGGGCTCCGCTCTCCTAGCTTGATGATTTTCTTCCCAATATCGAACTGCGCTGAGATAGACTTGTCTTGGGTCTTGCTGTACTCCTTCAAAAGTCTTGTCACACCTTGCCTTCCATATGTGCCACGCCATTGAAGCACAGAAAGCCCTCCAAGTCCCTTTATCTGAGTGCCAACCTGTAGGAGCAATGTGCCAACTGTCTATCCACTCATTCACAGAAAGTATAGTGTACCCTGACGGGAATGGGTTTGAAGGAGATGAAAACCACACACTTCGAGCAAAGGGACAATTAACAAGAATGTTCTCAAGAGTCTCTCCCTGATGCGAACATAAAGCACAAACATTTTGAATATCGATATACCGCGCTAGGCTATCTGCCGTAACCATCATGTTTTGCCTACATTTGTAAATGAATAAAACAGTTCTAGGTGAGGATTCTATCTCCCAAATTTGGTCCCAGATAGAGTTCTGGATTTTCTGTTGGTTTATAATTGCAGCATACAAGGTTTTTGTTGAGAAGTTTCCATCTGTCCTTAGTTTCCACCTAAATTTATCCTTCTTAGACAAATTCACGGTAATCAGAGAGATTGCTTCTATAATGGCAGGGTCAAAAATACTTTCAAGAAGGGTAATATTCCAAGCACAAGAGTTAGGAAGGAGAAGATGAGAGACTAAGAAGACATTAAGTGGCAGGGAAGTTGGAGCCAATTCCATGTCCATGGGTATCCAGTTATCTTCGAGGATGTGAATGGAGCTGCCATCCCCAACTTCCCAAAAGCAATGAGGTTTGATTTGAGTTAATCCTTTTTGAATGCAACTCCACATCCAAGACCCTGTTTTAGTAATTTTTGTATTAAGACCATCTCTACAATTCCTAAAGTATTTTGCTTTAAGTGCAACAGCCCAATGAGCATCTTGATTTGTCAACAAATTCCATGCTAATCTACCTAGTTGAGCTAAGTTGTTAGCCTCAATGTCTCTAAAACCTAGATCACCTTCATTAATAGACTTACAAAGAACTATCCAAGCTTTGAGATAAAAGCCCTTTTTACCTTCCTTCTTTCCCCACCAAAAATCTCTTTGTAGGGAAATGAGTTGGTCGGTAAAAAAAAATTGAAATCTTAAAACATCCCATTTGATAAATGGGAAGAGTTTCAAGAATGGATTTGACCACTACAGTTCTTGCTGCTGGAGAGAGATTTCTTCCTCTCCAATTTTGAAGCCTACTTCTAAATCTAGCAACCATCGAGTCAAAGCATTGAATTTTTGAACCCGAAATGAAAAGGGGAGTACCCAAGTAAGAGTTTGAGATATTAATTTTTTGGATTTTCATAATTTTTATTATCATTTTACCAAATTTATTAGGAAATTTGCGGCTGAAAAATATTTCAGACTTCTGGAAATTTATCATCTGCCCCATGGCGTTACTAAAGGTATTAATTACTTCTAGTATGTTTTTAGCATCGACTAGAGTAGCCTTAGAAAATAAGATACAATCGTCAGCAAATAACAAGTGGGAAATAGGAATACTATTCCTAGCTACACCAATTCCTCTAATCTTACCTTCGAACTCATTTTTCCTTAAAAGCCTAGTGAGGCCTTCCATACAAATCAGGAAAAGGTAAGGGGAGAGTGGATCCCCTTGCCTAATTCCTTTTGAGGGGTGGAAAAAATTTCCAGGAGAGCCATTACACAAGATTGCAATGGCAGGGGTGCTAATGCATTGCTGAATAAGAGAACACCAAGTCTCGGAAAATCCCAACTTTTTCATTACTTCTATGAGATAGGTCCAGCTGACTCTATCGAAAGCTTTACTCATATCAAGTTTGATTCCCATCAACCCAGCTTTGGATTTACATTTCTGCATCGAGTGAACTACCTCTTGAGCCATAATGATATTATTGGTTATCTTTCTATTGGGCATGAAGGTTGATTGGAAAGGGAGATAATTCTGGATAATATTGGTCTTAATCTATTAGCTATAAGTTTAGATATAATTTTATAAGTTGTGTTACAAAGACTAATCGGTCTGAAGTCCGAGGGACTAGAAGGATTGTCTTTCTTAGGAATTAAGGCAATAAAGGTGGTGTTTATCTCTTGAAGAATATGTTTGGTTCGAAAGAAGTGTTGAACCATATTTACAATGTCAATACTAATGATTGGCCATTGATGGGAGAAGAATTTTACATTAAAACTGTCTGGTCCCGGGGACTTATCTACGACCAGAGACTTGACCACCTTTTCAATTTCAGAAGAAGAAGGAATTGCAATAAGAGTTTCGTTTTCCGTAGAAGTAACTTCTGCGGAGAACAGATCCGTAACTGGGTTTAGGAGCAAAGCAGATGACTCATTCAAGAAATCTTTAAAATGATTAGTAAGAGTATCTGATATTCCACCGTGGGAGGTGTGAGTCACTCCATTTTTATCTATTAAGGAAGAAATTTTATTTCTTCTTCTTCTATTCACAGTGCAAGAGTGAAAGAACCTAGTATTTCTATCTCCAAATCGCAAATTATTTTCCTTACACTTTTCTTTCCAGATTTTCTCTTCTTGATCATACAATAATTCCAACTCCTCTATGTGTGTCGCTAATAGTCCATCTTTACTCCTATCCTGATTAGAGGCATGGACTGAATTGATCGTGTCTAAGGATAGTCTAATCTTTTGTTGAACCCAACCAAATACCTCCTTGTTCCATTTAGATAGATTTTTCTTAACTAGTTTTAGTTTAGAAATGACTCTAAAGGGAGGGGATCCTATGACTGGTGTTTCCTAGCATTCCTTTATTATTTGGAGAGCTTCGGGATAGTCTAACCAGAGACTAAAGAATTTATAGGGTATTGCTTGTGTTTGAGCAAGAGGTTTAGAATTAAGGAGAATGGGGCAGTGGTCTGACCCAATAGCTGGAAGATGAGTAATTGTTTCCTGCTGATTGTGGAGTAACCACTCTGCATTGGCCAAGGCTCTGTCTAGCCTTGCCTTAATTAGTTTAGGAGCTTTCTGTTTGTTGGACCAGGTATGAGTTGGTCCAATGAAACCTAAATCAATGAGACCCAAATCTTCTATGATTGTTTTTATATTCTGAATTGGAGCTTCGTAAAAAGGTTTTCCTCCTTGTTTTTCTAAGCTTACCAAGGTAATATTTAAATCTCCTAGTATTACCCAAGGGCTATCAATCAGTACATCCATTTAATCTAAGCATAACCAATCATTAATGCGTTCACCCTTTTTTGGATTCCCATAAAGGAAAGTGAACTCGTTTGCTATTTCTATACCATTCTCCACTGTTATGACTATGGTATGAATCATTCGCCTAGTTTTTATTCTTATTTCTACCTGCATATGATCACCCCAAGCTAAACTTAGGCCTCCAGAAAGACCAACTGGAGAGACCAGAGAGAAGTTGTTGAAACCACAACCTAACACTTTCTCTACTTTATCATCCTTACACCTAGTTTCCGAAAGAAAAAGAATATCCGGTTTATGAGAAATGCAAAGTTTACCTAAGTGAAAAGAAGTGGTATTGGAGCCAATTCCTTGGCAATTCCAAGACAAGATATTCATGGTGATGCTTTCTAAGAGTTTCAACTCTAAATAATGGGATAACTGAAAGCTAGAAGGATGGATCCATCTACTTTCGAGACAAACTTAAAGACCGACAAGCACTACTTAGAGCGGACACAGAAACAAAAAGATGGAAACAAGAAAAACTATACAGGGACCTAAGTTTGAAGCTAAAAACCCGTAACCTAAAAGCCAAGAGACTAGCTGACAATTAGGTACACTACTAGGCTAAAGCTGAAGAAAGAGTTACCCACGTCAAGCGAAATTTACTAATTTAAGAGGCCAAACGAGAATCAGAAGGACAGTCACTTTAGAAGCAAAACAAACTAAGAAAAATTGATACTTCCAAAAACTAGAGGAAAGACCAAAGCATCAGGCAAAAATCAATAAAAATATCTATTAGAAGCAACTATTGTACCCCAGGTCTAAAAATAAGCAGTTCTTTAAGAAGAGTTAACACGGTTATCCTAAACAGTTAGAAAGATTATTCGCATAAAGAAGAATATTACTAAAAAAGTGTAAGTAAAGGGGTATTAAGGCATGTGTTTAAGAGGTTTATCAGAGAAGTGGCCTCCTACATTATCATATAGTAAGGATATATAAAGCAACAAGAGAGTGGTTTAGAATTTAAAGACTGAAAAAAGTATAATTGGGTAAATTTTCATATAGCTGGCCTGAAGAGTTTTCGGAAACTTTTTAATAATCTGACTATCTAATTAATGAGTTCAGTGGGTTTGTTCTTCTATACCTAACAAATTCTATTGTGTCAGTAAGCTAGATCTAATTCATTGATGATTTCCTATTCTAGATTATTTATGTTCCTCTAACTGTTCTCAAAGGTCAATTTTTTTTTCCCGGCTAGGATAGTAATTCCAGTCCTAGATTACAAATTCAATTTTCTACCCTAGTTTGATGTCTAGAATTCAATTTCCTAATCTATTGTGTTAACTGAAGCAGTGATTTTCTTAGTAATTGCTGTGTAAGTCACTCAATTAGGATTAATTATAATTTCAAAATCAAAGGATTAAATTGGCATAAACAGATTAATAGATATAAAAGGATGAAATTGGTTGTGGGTTACCATGGAGTCCATCTCATGCTTTGTTGGTGACTGGTTCTTTGCAAACGCAGAGCTCCCCTGCATCCCTAAATCTCCCAAAGATAACTCTTCTTCACTTTTAAGGTTGGACCCATACTGATCAAATGCCGGAGTAGAACTAGAAATAAAATTAGAATTTTCACTGGAATTGTCAGAATCAAATTCCCCTAAGGAAAGACGAAAAGAAGCTTTAGGATAAGATTGGCGGGTCGGGTTACGGGAAAGATCCAAAAGTGGAAACGGGCCTTCAGTGATTTCCATCCCACCATTTAGGGCCTTAGAAGAGGAATTTTCCCCTAGTTCACAACATCGTTTCTTGACCGGAGAAAAAGAAGGACTGCTAAGGTTACCAGACTCATAACTATGCTTGCATAAAATCGATGGAGAAGCAAATGCATCATGAAAGGATGAATTGCTAGAGCAAGTAAGGAATAAATCTCCATTGAGGACTAAGTTCGAAGATGAGTCATTGCTGGGTAGCAATACTGTATCACGGTCAGAGAGATTTTCAAAAAATTCTACTATTAGGCTAGGATCAGAATGCCCATGAAAAAAAAAATCTGAACTCACGGATCCAGGCGAAGCAAGCTAAGTATCATATATATTGGCAAGTTCTTCATTATGGAGGACAGGACAATACTCTATCCTATGCGTAAAACGAAAACAGTAAATGCAAAAGTTATGGGGGAGTGTGTGGAAACCAAAGTTAACCATAGTTCTAGGAGAACCACCAACTAAAACTATTACTTGTTTCACCACCGGCATTTCAATGTTGATCATGGCTTTAATTCTAACTGTTCCATCTTCTAATGGAATGCAGCTCATAGGACGTTTACACAAAATCATTCCTACCTTAGAAGTTATTTGGGATACCATAGTTTCATTTTTCATATAAGGCTGGAGGTCATGGATAGAAAACCATGTCGTAATGAAACGGAGGTCACGACAGGGTATAGAGATAGATGGTACCAGCTAGTTACGGTGAGAATATCACCATAAATGACCCAGTAATTGGTCATACGTACCCAGGATACTGACTCACCTTTTTCAAAGATAATCTTATAGTGGTCGAGACATACACTGGATATGATAAAATAGTTATGTTTCCCCCACATAAACATAAGTGCTTTTCTAACATCCTCCAGAGAGTGAGAAGAGGTAGTGAATAACCTAGCTAAAATGCAGTGTTTACCCTCCACCACAGATGAGGAAGATTTGTTGGTAAGGGTTGAGGGATGTGGACCGAGAATAGATTTTGAGGAGTTAATGCTCATGTTAGCAAACTTAGAAATCATGCTACAGAAACAGCGTAAATGCACCAGTTAGATAAGGATTAAAGAAGAAGAATGTTTGAATGAGCAGACTAGTCACTAGAGGAAGAGGGAAGATTCACTTTCAATTAAAATCAAGAGAGAGGGGGAAATGAATATTAAAATCAGTTGTCACAAGAATTTAGAATACAGACAAGAAAAGAAAAGCTTGTAGAGATCAGAGACCAAAGGATAAAAAGCGTAACCCCGACCAAACAATAAATGAGATTTAACATTTGCTTAAGGTACTCGTAAGATAATACTAGGCTTAGTTGGCTGGCAAGGTTCAAATGCAGCGCATTAATAAGGAAGTGACAATTTGGTAATTGAGGTGACTACTCTCTGATAACTTAAATTAAGAAAGCATTAAATGAGCTACTCTAGGTCAATTAATCTATAGAGCAGTCAGCTCAAGAAAAAAGAAAAATCTAAACGTTAGAAAAGGTCTAAGCAAAAGCAAAGGAAACTTAGGAGAAGTTAAATCCGGTGAACTTAAATCTTGGCCAATGGAGATTACAAAACGTCCATAAAAAATAAACTTTAAAGCTTTGCTAATCTGAATAAGTCCCTTATGATGCCTTGCATTGTAATTATTTGGTTCACTATTATTCCAAAAGGAGCATTAAAACCGGAGACTCTAGAAGGATTTAATTCAAAACCAAACCAGGTAGCTAAACTACCTAAAAACTGGGTGAAAGCTATCAGTGAAAAGGCGTGTTACTTTAAACTAATAAATAGGGAAGCAAGAGTAACAAAGGAGTATCATAACAAATTCCTCAATCACGTAGGTTAAGAAAAACGCAGCTTCAAAATGGATTGTGATCACTAAATAGTACCTAGAGATGCTAGAACAGCTTCATTCATTATAATGTAAGTGCAAGCTGCGGAATGCTAATGTTTTACAGCCAGAGGAGGAGCATATGATAGAGGGTTGTAATGGGGTTATTCTCCGTCCATTTCATCCATCATGGATTGAAGAAACAGATATAGTAAATTAAGAGGGAGGGAGCTTTGGCAAGCTACAGTTAAACAAATATCTAATGACTTTAGGAAGATCTTAGCTAATGACTGGGGCTAAAGAAATGATTATGTATGAGAGCATTAATGGATAATGAGGTGTGATATGCAAACATCTAGTATTTGGTTCTAACAGAAGGGAAATGGAAGTTTATTACAGAGGAGATATCTAACAAGTTCTAAGTTGATCACTAAGATATTCAAGGAGACCAAACATGTGGAGACCTAGTGAACATGAATTCTAAGACCAGGGCTTATCATTCAAAACATAGTTATTACTCACTTCCTTTTAACATGAAGGATTCAGTTTTAATCTAGTCCTTATGGTTCTAGAGATAGAAAAAGATTTATGGATAAAAAGTTGAATCTATTTCTCTGAGGAGAATGTAAAAAGTAACATTTAAGAGTTCTAAAAGAAAATCTAACTAAGATTATTATTGACTGACTCTATTTCTTCTAAAAAGTAACATTTAAGAGTTCTAAGAGAAAACTGGAAGAATCACCTTCCAGAAAAGATGAGACAACCTCGGAAAAGTGAAAGATCAATGCAAGGACAGCTTCTATCAGAGCTAAGGATTCACCGGAGATCATTCAGGCAAAAGAGTGAAGGTCCAACTCGACCAGGGAGAAGCAATCGAGAAAAAACTCTAAAGCTATCCTCTATAAAAACTCTTTAACATAAAGGGAACCAATAAGCTCAAAACCAGACACTAACAAACTACTAACTCTAACCAGAGAAAATAAGCGAGGGGAGAGGAGAGTCTTTGAGAAAGAAAATGAGAAGAAAAGAAGCGGCATGATCAAATATGGGTAACAGTGAATCATAAGAGCATCAAAACGATGAGGGGAGGTGCTACTAAGAACCAATCTGAAGCAGGATCAGGACTCCATCGATGGAGTTTACTCCATATTTGAGAGCATAACAGCTAGTTTTTCTTTTAGGAGACCATACATTTTCCTTAGGTTGGTCAATAGCGTATAGTTGGATGCCAGCAGCAATGGCCTTTGTTAATGCAAGCACAGTTTATGGCCAGATCAAATTAAATGTTGGGAAGGTTCCTAAATGGCTAAGGCTCTAGGCTCCGCCTACTGTGACCCGGTTAACTAAACGTGGTGCTATGACCCCACTAACTAAGCTTACTACTACGACACGATTAACCAACTACTATGACCATTTTTAATGGCTGAGATCATAGGTCCCGCCTAACTTACAGGTTGACTAAACGTACTAATATGACGCGACTAACAAAATTCTGGGATCGTTTGTGATGGCCGGGACTCGACGAATTAAATAAACACGCTATTATGACTTGACGAACTAAACATTCAGCCCTTACTAATAGCCAAGGTTGTAGGCTGCGACTATTATGACCTGACTAATTAAACATGCTACTAAACTGACAAATTATATATCGAGATCATTCCTAATGGCAGCATCCGTAGAACCTGATATTATTTCCATAGTAACTAAAGATGTTGTGGTAACCCCGACGAACTAAATACTGCAGAGCTTTCTAATGGTTGGGGACGTAGGCCTCTGCTATCGTGACCCGACTAATTAAACACGATATTAGGCCCGACTAACTAAATACTAGGATAATATTCAATGGTCGGGACCTATGATGGCCCGGCTAACTAAACAAGTTATTATAATCTGGCAAACCGAAGACATTACAATGACTTAACTAACTAAACATGCTACTATAACACCAATAACTAAATACTGAAGTGTTCCTATGGTTGAAGTCCATGGCCCGACCAATACCAAAGAGAAAAGAATAGAATAACAAACCATACAACACAAATCAATCGTCGAAGAGGTTGATCCCCGGCCGTAGGCCGGAGTGATACCTAGTCAACATTAATTAAAAAGATGCCTTTATGTTATGATAAGTCAAAGGACGGATGAGATTGGCCAGGTGACTTATGATAAGCCGAAGGACGAATGAGATTAGCTTGGATTTCTTTGGTAGCTTAGATTATGTCTCGGCCCAGTTGCCTTCGGCTTTGAATGCGACGAAGCCCTAACCCTCTCTGTGGACCGACTGATTAACCATAAGTCGTTTTTTAGATTAGTCGGATGCCTCCCAACGGCTTTGATTATTCCTTGGCTCAACTATATATCACTTTAACCTTAAACATGTCCAGTTAACAACATCATACGGATCCCCGTCTCCTTCTTCTTCTTACAAGCCTAACCAATTAGAGTTAACGATCAATTTGATTGGTTTTGACGAGGTTCTGCTTATAGATTTTTTCATCGGGTTTTTGATTTGGGTTCTGTTAGTAAGAAAAATTGGCGATTAAAATTATGTAAAAATTTCACAATTGATAGACATTAGTGGGGAAGAAAAAAGAACATCTAACCTTCACGATCCAATTCAAAGTCATATAAGCCTCACTTTCCAGATAGGTCCAATGGATTTTGAAATCATGTTCATCATGTTTCTTTTAAGATAACTCATTGTACAACAGCCTACTCTTTTTTTTCCCTATATAATACGCCTTAGTTTGACGTTGATTAAGAAAATTACATCTGAATACTAAACCATGTTGCGGGGAAGAAGTTAATTAGTTCAATTTACATTAAACTAACCAATTATAGTTGTAGTTGTAATATACATGCATGGACAGAGAAGAACAGTCTCAAATGTCAATTAACTCAACTTGAAGTAGAGTTTGTTTGCTAGTGTATCTGAACGTGAATAGCAGTATGTGAATCGATTAATCCTGAAATTCTCACATCGACGTACTTTCCTTGAACTCGAATCTAGCTCGTTATTTTTGAATCTGGCTTACTACACTTGATTCAAATATTTTTGCTGAATTTTTTAAATCAGTTAAATATGTGCCTGACAAGCTAGGTAAAAATTTCTGGACTCCCCCTGAAAATGGCTCCATGTTTGCTCTGTGGGGTAGGGTAGTGGAGCCCACAAAAATTTTGTGCCACAAATTCAAAATCGTTTTTTTTCTTCTTTGGTATATATACTCTCAAGTATTATAAGTGTGGTTCCACATCCCCGCATTCCCTGAATTTTTGAAGGGTATGTGCTTTGGATACCCGGGTAGTTAGAATTTATGAGACAAAAGAACCTCACATTCCCTGAATTTGTGAAGTGTATAACTAAGAATTTGAAGAAAAAAATGAAAAAAGGTGATGTCACTGTAGTTCAGTGGTAAAGTCATTGAGTGATAATATCAGTGACCCGAGTTCGAAACTCACCAGCACGAATTCTTTACCGATAAAATTTTTTTTTGAGGGAAAGTACTTCCTTCCGGTTCCTTGGATACTCTGTAGTGTAGTTAGAATTTATGAGACAAAAGACCCTGGTAGTTGGAACTTGTGGCTTTGCAAAAGTGCCCTCAGCAATCCTAACCAGTCAAATATATTTATACAGTAGCTTCTGGCTCTCCTTTACTTGATTATTCGCGTTTCTCCCATCTCCAACCTCAAGAAATTACAGATCAAAACTTATTTATTTTTGATCTGTTCAAATTCTGTAAAGATAATATAACACTTGAATAATGACAGCGAAGCTAAGCAGCAAATGGCACCTGCGAAGAAGACTCGACGCAGACTGAAGAAGAGGGAAAGCCCGGACGATGAAGAGTAGGAGTCCAGTGGTTTCATGAAAACTATTCAATTAGGGATAGTTTAGCTACAGTTTACTCTTTTTAAGATAGAAACTTCTTTATTAGTATTCAATTAGTGGATAGTTTATCTACTATCAACTGACTCAAATCTTTTCTCACATTCTCTGGTACGCATGGCTCATGTCTTTATTTGTGTTCTTTCTCAGGATGTTTCCGCTGCCCAATCATTCTTTGGTGATATTTGTGCTACAGAAATCTGCACTCGATAAACAAAACAAAACGGAAAAACACACGTACATGGATTATTCATGTACATCAAACTTGGTAGAAAGGAAGGCTAGAGTCCTTGCCTTTTCTATGTCGTGATCTCGTGTCCATGGAGTTAATATGCTAATCCATATATATAGTAGAATACATATATTTTTTCTAAGAATTTTTTGGGTTCTCGAGTCCATGGAGTTAGCATGTTAATCCATATATAGTATAATACATTATACATGTATTTTTTCTAAGAATCTTTTGGGTTATGGTTTCAACTCAATGCAAGTGGCCTGTTTACTTGTTCGTGATTTAGTTCCTATAGATTAACTATTATTTTTAATGACATATATATTCGATTAATTAGGATATCAATTGAGACCATACCAACCTAGTTGTTTAAAGAATTCAACTACATCCTTACGCACCATGGGCAGACAACTACATTCCTCGGAATTCTCAAGTAGGAGCCCATGCTAATTGATTACAAAATTATCGTAATTGGTCAGCATGGATAGTAATATTACCCTCTCTTTTTTCCGGACTTTTTTTTTATCAAACAAAATTTCGGGTTTTTCTTTTTATCATACTCCGTAAGCTTTCCGTAAATATAATAATGCCTAGAGAAAGTGTGGTTTTGTGGAGGTTGAAAAAAAAAACAAAAACAAAAATTACATGAAATAAGCCTAACACTTCTAGGGAAAAAAAATTTACTTCCAGAAAATAAGCCTAACATTTTTTTGACTCTTTTAAGAGAGAAGGAGGGTAACATTGGACGCTGTCAATTGTGAAGAAGGTATAATTGGGACACGTCCATTATGATAATTTTTTGGATTTGGTTGATTAGTCTTGAACTTGTCGACTGCAGTCTACAAGAACTCTTTAACGAAAAATCTAGTCATTGATGAGCAGGTTAGAAATAACGCAGCTATGTACATGAGCCAGTCGAGAAGAGGAATGCATCTACGCTCTTCACTCCTCCGATCATCTACTCATTTTCTTCCAGAATCAGCCTCCACAAATCTCATTTAAATTCACTGGTGATGGTTCAGGACCCAGTCTGATTAGGTACCAGCTACCTATTATAAGGTAATTGTCTGGCGAAATTGAGGCATGCAATATCAAGTCAAAAAAGAGACAACTGCAATATCGTTGGATCTTCTTTCTACACCAAGCAAGAGTTGTAAAAAAACCAAAGAACTTCAAAATTAGCACTTGTCTAAATTCCCTAGCGAATCTAAATAAACCAAACATAAATTTTCAAGAGAACGGATGACCAAAAGCCCAGGTGGTTGAACCAATCACATAAACTGTCCATACGGTTTGAAATTAAGCAACAACATATGAATAGATCCAAATGAGCAGATTTATCTTAGGGACCTTTTACTCAGCTACATTGAACAATAATGGAACGACGTAATACCGGAGACTCTAATACCCTAGCAATCATATACCAACACTGGAGTTTCCCGAATCACATGGTTTCTTGGGCACCATCCTCGGAATTAATTTAGACAAAACTCACCACAGCTAGCATCAACTTTCAGAAATCCACGGTTGAGCCATATTTACTATGTTCGAATGATTATCCAGAGCAAAAGATTATCCACAACAAACTCAGGTGGATACTTTCCTTCACCAAGTAAACTGAGTATAGAAATTACTCCTTTCGCCACAACCTCAATAAAAAACCGATCGACTGATAAACCTAACAACCCAAGCATCACAAACAACCAAATAATCAAATATGAAATCATGAATAGTCATCTAGTTTTTTATATGAATTTCGCAATAAATAATTTCTCATGGAATGTCATCGTTTTTCTCCAAAACTGGTCTCAAGCTAGTTACCTCCTATTCTCATTTATTTGAAATTTGTACTTCGAGTGCTTATTAAAAGCTACATGATATTAGTAACTAATTCAGTAGTCATTTAGGATACCTACCAACCAAGGTGACCCCACAATATATCCTTATGACTTACCTCCATAAGGGGTGGACTTTCTCCAATATTTGTATATAAAGGATATCCTTAATGACTCATGCAACACAAATCACATTCTGAATACTGCAACGCTCCGAGAAACCCCAAAAAGGACAAAAATTGAGAATTAAATTAACATCAGAATTAACAAATCAGTGCTAATGAAAGAAGAGACGATAAAAATAATTTATTTAGTTAAGAAATCCCCAACTGAAAAATCAAAACTATTTTTTCGCTGAAACAAAGCTAGGATATCCTTTCAGTTACTGTGCTATCCCGTTGAAACAATCTTAGCAGTCACATGAAGGTTTACCCTTCGAGAGATAATCAGAGAGAATCCTTCTGAAAATCTAATCCTTCTGAAAATCTTTTCCAACAGACCAAACAATGGCATCACTGTTAACCTGCCCAACCAACCCAAGTAAGAATGCCATCTATGGGAGTCGAACCCATAACTACATGGTTGGAAACCATGTGCTCTTCCATTTGAGCCAAGACAGCAGATACCATTTCCAAAAAACATGGGATATTGGGATATAACATCAAGTAATACCCAATCAAGACCATAGTGCAAGTGTGCAATACTTGTTGCACTTAAAATGTATTGGAACTATTAAATCAATAAAGATTAGGATGAAGCCAACAACATATGCTTACAGATAAAAAATAAAATCAGCTTAAAATAATTAAACACCTGAAGTTTCAATATCCGCAGTTTTAGCCAAAAAATAAAAAAAGACAACTAAATCTACGTAAAAGTTTACCAATACTAAAATCAATTGAGCGTTTAATTTTTAGTAACAAAATTATTTAGCAAAACATACCTGGAAAATTGCGAGTCCTTGTCCATTTAGATCAGAGGAATGTCCTACAAACCTCATTGCATAATCATCTGTTTCGGGTGTTAACCTCATAGATTGCAGCATCATTCACCCTCACAAGATTAATCTGGAATCTGAAAACATTGTTAAAGATGTTGTTGTGTACTTTTCAGAATACACCTAATCTAAGAGCTTGCCTTTTAAAAGAAGAGTCATACTTATAATATGAGACTCTGCTGCAAACATAAAAGCGATGGATGGCCAAAACAAAGAATATGAGTTTTTAGACATACTATCACAACACAACAAAGAACATTAATGGCATTGTCTCATATAAATAACATTATCAACATAGGATGATTTGACAAAAAAGGTTCCTCTCCATCTTTTGTTCATGGGTCTTCTCTAGAAACAGGGGAAGACAACCTTATAATAAACTTTAGTCAACAGAAAGCTGGACTACTACTTAAGAGTAATACATACAATGAGTATAGGAGAAAAAAAATATTAAAACCTTGGAAATTATTAGTTTCATTCGCAAATGCATAACTATTATTGCGTACTTATATTTCGCAAAGTCATGTTGTTAAATATTTTTCTCAGAAAGCCTCATCAAACAATAGTAAAGATAAGTGTTTTTTGCAAAGAATATTTTCGCCTAAAAAATAGTATAAGAAGAAAAGCAACACTGAACTAACATCAAACAATTCCCCATGCATTTATATCGCATTTATGGAATTTTTGAAGATGGCACCTTGAAAAACAATGCTCAAGATAGTCACACCTATACACCGTGACCACTGATATCATCGAAAATAGGCCCTAAAGTATTAACACTGCAAGATGTTTGGCCTCAAAAATACACAAAACTCTTAGGTCTCATGCATGGTTGGAGCATACTGAATTCACACCTCCACCTGTTTGGAATGTCGACAGTGAACTGACTAATATTTAGATTAGAAGTATCTTCTCTCATGTAAATAGAAGTATCTTCTCTAGTTTTTAGCTTGCACAAATAGTGAGGGCTGCAAGCAATGTACATTGAGGATGATTGTACTTGACTAAGGGGCAAGATACACTATAAATTGGAGTCAGCTAAACTCCTCAAATCTAAGTGCATCTCGTGGAAGTGGACGCATGAACGAAAGATTATTGCAAAACGGAAAAGGTATGATAGCTAATTTACATTATCTTGTTAAAGTTCATTAACATGAGCTTCCATCAATTCTGAGAATTTTGGATCCTGACATAAACAAAAACATGGTGATCACATATTCCGTAAATTATCTACAAAAAGTTATTGCTGTAGCAGTGCATGAGAAAAGTACAACTAAACCGATAAATAAAAAACAAAATTAGCTAGATGAAAAACTGTAGTCTCCACAATAGTAGTGACATCTTAACCTGAATTATTGTTGTTATCGCTTATACCATCCCCATCCCTGTAAGGATATCATCACTATCAGAAGCATGTTGTCTTGAATCGCTTTCATATTCACTGAATACAGGACCGAGAGAAACGTCTCCAACAGCTACACATTCATAATTATTAGTTAGGCTCATTTGTAAGACCACCTTTGTCTTCAGCATCATCCTTTTTATCTACATCCTACATTAACAATAAAAGCTAATGATATTACATACTTTACTCAAAATCAGTATTATGATCATTTTTAAAAATCCTTACTTGGAGTTTTTTTTTTTTAAATATCTTTAAGTGTTTTCCTCTTCTTCATTAAGCCGTTTATCCCAGGGAAGCTCTACGAACATGCTTGATTGATTCAATATGTTAATTCAAGGGAGTACTCTCGAACCTTCTCAAATTTTCTTGTTAATCTATAATTATGATTAGTGAAGAAAATATCAGATAAGTAACATATAAACCTTTGGTGCTTGTATATCAAAGCTCTGCCATTAAAAATTGTGTCAACATTTGTATGCAGAGACTAATAACGTGCACCGTGGTTTTTTATATGCGACCATTACTAGAAAGATATTGTAAGTTACGTTTGTGTTATAGATACTCTCAAGAAAAATTAGCCAAAAAACCCAAGATCATTTGCCAGAAATTATAATATTGAAAGTCATGTTATCTAGTTAGATCGTATGTGTATACGATAAAAATAAAAATCATTAATACTGTTTAAGAATTGATGAAACCCATGACTAACCTAGAAAATTGACCAACAAAGCTTCATCTCCTTCATTTAACTTAATTTCACAGTTCATTTATATAAAGAACAATAGTATGCCAGAAAACTCTTTTTCTCATTATTTTATGTTCATAAGCTCGTAAGTTGTAAATCATTCCGTGTAAACCATAATAGTGGAAGTTTCCTCTTCCTGATTACAACTCTGGCTTAACAACAATGTCAGTTAAAGTTGTTAATATACCGCAAATCTTTGTAAAATGTAAATACAAACACAAAAAACTTCAGGAAAATAAGGTTGTAAGGTTCAAGGCATTTAATCAAACAGGTTGTCTAGAAAGTACAACCAAATTGTGAATGGTAGTATATAAAATGCAAGACTAAGCACACTTGTACAATAACATAGAGCAACTATGTCGACACTTGGGTAACTTCATGCACGTACCTCAAAAAACATGAAAGAAGTATTGTATCCTACAAAACTCCTCAGTCCATTTTGTTTGATATGCAAGTAGTAGCAACTATGTCGACACTTGTGCAACAACAGACAATCTAAGCATTGAAGTATGTTGCTTCATTGAATTGGAATCAAGAGCCCTATATATCAGAGCTATACGCTTCTTTAAACCCATCTTAGTAACACATAAAGTATAATCATAACAAATATAATATGAATACAAAGTACCAAAGTACCAAACCATTGAGACTATACATGAAAAAGCAGGGGTCTAACAACCACACCCAACAATTCGTTTGGCAATCTGAGAGGACTTACTCCAATATACTTTCTAGAGAATCAACTAGACAGTCAGACTCAATCTAGAGAAAAGTATATACAAGATTTTATATCTCTAACTCTTAATTCAATCTGCAATCAGCAAATAGAAATTTGCTAGCCCGATTGAATATAAGAGAAGTAACTTGAACGGTACCAAAGACCAATGTTCAAGGATCAATCAATTTCAATCAACAACCAAAGGTTGGACTTCCTAATTGATCGATACAACGCACAACCTGTGATATTTCAATTATATAACAAAATATAATACGGAAAAGAAATAACACGGACACCGGAATTTAGTTAACGAGGAAAACCGCAAATGCAGAAAAACCCCGGGACCTAGTCCAGCTTTGAAAACCACACTGTATTAAGCCGCTACAGACACTAACCCACTACCAATGAACTTCGGACTGGACTATAGTTGAACCTTAATCAATCTCACACTGATTCAAGGTAAAGTTGCGTTCCTTACGTCTCTGATCCCAGCAGGATACTACGCACTTGATTCCCTTAGCTGATCTCACCCACAACCAAGAGTTGCTACGACCCAAAGTCGAAGACTTGATAAACAAATATGTCTCACACAGAAAAGTCTATTGGAATAGATAAATCTGTCTCCCACAGAAATACCTATGAGTTTTTGTTCCGTCTTTTGATAAATCAAGGTGAACAGTAACCAATTGATAAACCTGTCTTATATCCCCGAAGAACAGCCTAGTATTATCAATCACCTCACAATAATCTTATTCAAATTAACGAAAAAAGATATTGTGGAATCACAAATGATGAGACGAAGGTTTTTGTGACTACTTTTCTATCTTACCTATCGGAGATATAAATCTCAAGCCAATCTTACGATTGCACTCACACACGATAGAAACAGCAAGATCAGATAACGCAACTACAAAGAAAATAGTTGGGTCTGGCTTCACAATCCCAATGAAGTCTTTAAGTCGTTAACCTATGGGGTCTCGTGAGAAACCTAAGGTTAAAGGAGAATAGACTCTAGCTTATGCAACTAGTAACACACAGAAATGCGGCGATTAGGTTTCCCAGTTGCTAGAGTTCTCCTTTATATAGTTTTCAAATCAGGGTTTGCAACCTAAGTTGCCTTGGTAACAAAGCATTCAATATTCACCGTTAGATGAAAAACCTGATTCAAACAAGCTAATATCTTTCAACCGTTAGATCGAACTTAGCTTGTTACATACAAATGAAATGTACCCTCATTTAGGTTTATGTAACCGTACCTAAAGGTGTACACCATGTTGGCTACACAATAGTTAACCGAGGTTAGCCATATGAACACTTCTCATATCAACCTTGTTCATCTTAACCATAACTAGTTCAAATGACTCAAATGAAACTAGTTAAAGAGTTGTTCAATTGTTATATTCTCATAGAAGTAAACAAGAACACAATTGAAGCAAAATCGGTTTGATTTATTCGAATCAATTCATGAAAATTATAGCCACGGTATTCAAAGATTGCATTCCTTATTATATAAATGTTTAAGTTCATGTATACAATCAATTTTAGAACTTTAACCTTCAAGTATGCAAGCGGGTACGCATACTTGAAATACCCGGACCAAGATTGGGTTTCGCCAGTACGCAAACGGGTACGCGTACTTCTAATCCCAGCATAAATATTCGGACATGAACCTTACGCCAGTACAAGAACGGGTGCGCATACTTAGGTTCCCGGATTTCTCAAGCCAACAGGTACGCGTACGGGTAAGCATACTATGGTTCCCGGACATGGATTACATATGTGCAAGAGTACACAACATGTCATATCCAATAATGGTTAAGTGTTCTAAACTCTTATTTAAATCATTGAAACTTTCTTAGAGGATGAAAATAGCCGTTTTCACACACTATTAGCATCAAAGCAATTTTCAAGTTATTGAAATAATCATAGCGAAACATTCCAAGTTTACACCAAATGATTGTATCACACAAACCATGTAAGATGTTACTCGGAAATTTTCACATGATCATCTTTTGACTTGTGTCAAGAATATAAGATGAACTTGGCGAAGCGAAAGCTTGCCAACACATATTCCTAGAAATATGTAAGCGGGTTAAACTCAGCTCGAAATATCAAATGTGTATAATAGAAAAATATATCATAACACGACTTGTTAAAGCATAGCTCGGTTGAAACCACCCAGCGTTGGTATGTCAAGTTTGGTTGTCACATTTTAGTGAATCAAAACTCATTTAAAGAGTCGCTTGATTATATACTAGAGTCAACTTCGTATAGGTTAGCTTGAAAGTGTTAGGATATGAGACTTACAAGTATTATATGAAGACTTGAAGAATGTGAAGAAGTATGGAGCTACAACGACAACATCATCCTTCCTCTTGAGGTTAGTAATATTTGACTTGATCTGTTTCATTCCCTAAAGTATCTTTCAAGTCGTGCATATTGAAAACATAACTGCGAAGCTGTGTATGATACTCTAGTTAGACATAGTATTAAGGAATACAATACGAGGTTTATTGCTTATCCATTAAACTTTGTATATAAAACATCGACATGATCATATGAATGTTATTGTGATTATGTATGGGTATGAGTGAAGATTTCATCCTAGGAAACAATGTTTACATTCGTTTAAAGGAAGTAAGTTCATAAACTTGTTTTGTGAATCGAAAGGGAAATCGCTAGGCTTATTGGTATTGTTATTCATTGCAAATCTATTTTGAATTACCAATATGTGTGTTTAGTATAACCGCTCATAAACTTGTTTATGTATCTTGGTAAAACTATTCACAAGGCCTGACTTATGTATTGGTATGACTTTTATTAGTAAAACCGATCTTAAGTAATCACTCAAGATGGTATGATCGATGCCTTGTAAATAGCAACTTTTATCTAGCCATTGGGGAACCGATCCTAGTAAGAGGTGCAACAAATTTACAAGAGGGGAATCGATCCTTGTAAGAGGTGCAACACGTTTTTAGTAGATGGGGGAACCTATCCTATGAACATGTGCAACAAGTTTGTAGTATTGGGTGAACCGATCCTATGGACATGTTGACCAAATACATGTAGTTACCATAAGTATGTGGGGAACCGATCCTAGTACCTAGTCAACCAAGTTTTGGTAACTAGCGTGACTATGCACAGTACTCACATGGAGGTTGAACCGAACTTGTTTTGATAGGATAATCAATCACATAGTTCTTGGAAGTCAGATGAACCAATTCTAAACTTGTTTGGAAGTGTGGCAAATCGGTTCCAAGATTGTAAGTATGAAAAAGGACTTGCAAAGTAAAGATGTCGACATACTTTGAATATGTGCAGTAACTCTTATCATTAATTGTTCAAAGATATTCCTTAATAGTTAAAGGAGAATCCCATGATCGAAATAAATTGGGAATCTTTTAATTAAGGTTTCTTAGTTTTTATATGCTATTTAATTTCACGCAATTAATTGCATACCTTTAGAAAATAATAATTAGTAATGTGCATTTACTAATTATAGATTTTTCTATTGGGATTTCGGTCAATATTTGTGCAGTGCATTTCCAGGAGTTATGAAAACCGAATTTGTGTTTATTGAATATCTTTGAGAATATTCGGTTTTGAAAATTCCTTGGTGTCCAAACTTCCTTGTCTATAAATATTGAAGTTTGCATTTCTAGCAAACTAATCCTCAGAGCCAGCAAAACTACCTCAGTTGTGTTGTCACTGGTGGAGCCGCCTATTGGAGAGGAAAGTACCCTAATTAGGAGAAATCTCTTACGGCCGCTCGGTTTAAAGACTTCTTTGGGATTGAGAAGCTCTATTAGTACCATGGGTGGGAAACTAGATAATTGCAATTTATTTTAGTTTTCGATTGATTTGATTGACTAACGGTTGTTGAACTTTGATTGCACCTAGTTTGTTTATGATTGAGAATCTTCTCTTCTGATATAAGATTCACTCAAACTAGATCGAAGTTTCGACGGGGATCTTTAGACTGTTTGTAGATCTAAAGACGTCTTGTGATAATCCAACGTTAACAGACTTTGTTCTGTGTGTGATTGATCACAAGATATTCAAGTTGATTGTGTGCAGGTGCTGATTGAAGATCAAAGAAGATTTGAAGACAAGAAGACTTTTTGGGTTCATAATCTTTTGTGTGCACAATACTTGTTTCGGCTGGAAAGGGATCCAACTATAATCGGTTTATCTTTGTGATAAATTGGATT
>JAJJMB010007708.1:7221567-7232882 GCA_023531105.1 Papaver atlanticum
GAAAGGGATCCAACTATAATCGGTTTATCTTTGTGATAAATTGGATTGATTAGTTGAGTAGATCGGCATCAATACACTTCTTTGTGATTAATAGTATTGATTGCATAGTCTAACAATTACTTCGGTAGTTGTTGAGAGATTGATCTAAGACCCGACAAAAGAGTTTATTGGTTAAACGGAAGTGCCTTTGTCAAACTCATATCATGTTGTTTGAAAAGAGTTGTTACCGAACAGATTTGTTGTTCCTTTACTGTTTGGAATACGAACCAAAGGAATTGTTCCAAGTGCATGACTTACTGAAAGTTGGAGGCGCAGGGATACTGAGGAAACTAGGTGAACTATAGGTTTAGTTGCTTGGTCTCAACTATACGAAGTTGGTTTGATTTTGTATAGCGGCTTAATTCTGAGAGTATTCAATTCTGGACTAGGTCCCAGGGGTTTTCTGCATTTGCGGTTTCCTCGTTAACAAAATCTTACCGTGTCATTTATTTTTATTTTCCGCAATTATAATTGTGTTTATTATAATTTAAAGTAAATCGCACAAACGTTAATTCCTATTTTACTTGATAGACAATCCCTAGAGTTTGGTTAAGTCCGAACCTATTATCAAGTAAACATACTTCGTTGTTGTATTGTCTCGATCTCGTATCCATAGACGATCACACGAAGTGTGAACCGATTAGTTGTATTGTCTCGACTCAGTCCATAGACAATCACTTTCGGAAAAGGACTTATAGGTGGAAAAGTTTTAGATTGAGGTATATTTGGATACCCTCGTCTTTTCACGACTTATGTCTCAATATAGGAGATAGTGTAGAAATAGACTTTCCAAGTGATAGATGAGTTTCAGTCTCCACATACCTTTTGTTGATGAAGTTCCACAAGCTCTCCTTAGTAGTTCTTCGTCTTCAAATGATGAACGCCGTGAAGTCTAAGGCTCAACTACACAATCTATGTCCTAGTCCGAGACATCTATAAGCAGACTAGAAATCAAGACTTATAGTTTTGATCACTAACATTGACAAACATGCTTGAGATAGCAATGCATGCGAGTTCGAACGAGCAGTGCTCTAACAATACATCTACTTCAATTTATTGGTCGGTGGAATATATATAACAGGTGACCTCGAGTGACTGAAATATGTCTGAATGCAGTGTCATGGATGTGTTCTGAAAGATCAAGAAAGCTTCGAATGACACTAATGATAAATACAATATTTTCTTCTTATTCATTCTTTCTACGGTTTCCTAGGTAGACATAATTCTGAAATATTATTTTTACAATAATAGGATGAGAAGATCCTGAAAAAATTAAGAAGACCAAGCAAATTGTTACCATTTAAAGCCACATTAAATCTGAGTCTTCCCGACCCCCTACAGAACCAACAAAACTGAAAATTGCTACAGTTGGAAGAGTTGATTTAGCTGTCCCTCTTGAAAGACAATGCTGGAGCACTAAAAACCAACACATGATAATTAGTACAAAGATTCGCAAACAGAGACTTCAATATCAAAAACAAAAAAGAGCACTGCTTAAATGCTCAAGCAAGCAAACTGAAAAGTGAAAAAGAATCCAGTGAAATTTTCAAGCAATAAGAGAACCTATGAAACGAACTATGCAACATAATCGAACACCAACCTGACTGCAAGGTGCTTCAAGCGTGTAATAACGAAACGCATGATTCTGTTTGACTTTCCAGGGAAATTCCGCTGGGTGTCAGTGTACATTCGATTAAGCTTCACAGAGAAACCAAAGAGGACATCACATGTCACAGGTAGGCCTGCTTCTCAGTCTCCTAGAGATAAGAGTCGTACCTGTCTTGTCCAAAAGCATTCAACTCGAATATAAAATAATTTGAGAATTAAGATTAGCAGTCCAGCCGGTCACCAGTATGTAGATCTCTATGATTTATTAAATTGCAACCACTGGAGTTTTATATAATGGTGTATGTAATGTATTAGTCTGTATAGAAAATACTGACACATATAAATATTAGCAGGTAAAAAGAGTGTAAAAAGAAATAAGCAAAAATTAGCCGCAAATGCTAAGGCAGTAGCATAAGAGATTCATGTGAGCATGAGAGATTACCGCCGGAATTGCGTCATATTCTCACATTTTGATCATGTAGATCTGTATCGTTGAGCAGTGGGTATAAGTGTCGTCGGAACGGAACACATAAAAAGAACATGCTTTCATATACAGTTGTTTCTAGCAAAGTTGAAACCTTTTAAAACAAACCAACCATTCAGGCATTTCCTGGATGGATTTTTCAAGACACCGATGATGATACTTTAATTTCTCCGAAGTATCACTTAACTAAATGATCAAACGTACCTCTTGTTCAGCAGTACTTCTTTGTAATGACGACAGGTAAGTGCTCCAAGTGACCCTTTTCCGATGTTGTTGTTATAATACATTCAGTTAGTCGTCGCTAGAGTGTAGTATGATTCGTATTTATTTTCATCTAGGTTGCAAATCAGAAGGTACAAAAGATATATATGTGATCCTACACCAACCAATTGCCAAATTATAGTATTTAATCCGGATAACTTTTCAAGTCTCTTTCTAAGTGTCTCTATCAAGATGAAACCAAAATGGTATCTCCACCGGAGTTAAACAAATAGAAAGGAGAAATGGGTACTACTTGAGAATATCTCACCTTTTTAGATCAAAAAGTCCTCCAGAGCAAATCCAAACCAAAAGATCAGCACACTTAGATGGCCATATTCTCATATCCTGAAAAATAGCGAAATATAACCGCCACAAAATTTTAACCATAAGATTATGGAAATCAATTAGGCTATCTTAGCGAAATACAACCGCCACAAAATTTTAACCATAAGATTACATGAAGCAACGATCACGTTAAAAAACACAGATTATGGCATGCAAATATCAAAATCACGTTGATGTCGTATCCTACTATCCTTAAACAACAACAGTTTTGCATTGTCAGCCTTATTTGACACTTCTCATAATTGTCCAACCAACAATTCCAAAATGAAACATGATGATCATGTGTTGCTAGTCAATGATTTGATTATAATTTTTCCAAGCTTCAGTGATGAGAACATTGGGCATATTCAGTGGGTATCATTATTTCAACATAGCGTAAACATTGAAGCCATATATACATTCAAGTAGATGCGTTAAGCAATACTATAAGCACAAAAAAATACCGAAGTTCTATCATAGTATGTCGATCGTTTACAGCAGGTATGAAGATATTTATCATGCTTCTTCGATTAAGAGAAATCAGAAGCTGCACTACTTGGATTCCCAATTTGGCTGTGGGAAGTCTTGGTATCTCTGATTGCCGTAACTTCTAGGAAAAGGAATGGCATCTATAATGTCGAAAAGGCCAGTTAAGAAGAGAATCATATGGTGTAGCCCTAGATTTAAGCCCTAGTGTTTCACTGCTTGTTCTCCCAGAGCTCTAATCACCACTCGTACTGTTCTCTTGGAAAAAAGCACATACTTTATGTATGCATAATAGTTACTCTTATATGCTGTAAAGATTTTAATGACTGAAGCGGAAGAGGGTGCTCAGCCTGACAGGGACTTTGGGGAAGGTTGTAAGACACTCATTAGGGAGTCAATAGGGTGCAAGACTTCTCAGTTTAGGTTTCATCTTGATCCTCTATACCATGTTTGGTGACCTTGGTGTGCACATAACAAAATATTTATTGCTACAACAGAGTATGTGGTCCTAATTATTGCTAAAGTAATTTCCGTCTAGACAATTAGTATTAACATACAACTACTCTATGAGTAAAGAAGGTAGGAAGAGTCTATGTTAGACGTCAGTCCCTACCATATGCACATTTTGAAATTAGCTGTAAAGTCATATAGTCATGAGAAGTAGTATGCACAGTTTGTGCCCTATATTATTCAGATGAAAATAAAAATTCACCTTTTGGTGACAATATCGAATGATCCCCTTTTGGTCACCTCTTATTCAAGCTCCTGTTTACAAACAAAACTTAGCGTGTCATAGCTTATGAATGAAATACTATGTACTTGAGCTGACATGCTATTTATATACCTTTAATACCACAAATTGAGTAACACACCAGTTCTCGTGTTCATTTAGACAGACAAAGAATGAGTTGAGACCCTTCGGGTGATTGTAAACTATGACAGGCTTTTCTTCCACTCGTCAGCTAACTGTGTATAAAAAATATTAGAGCGAGTTATAGAATCTCCAGGGAAAATGGTCCAGAAATAAGCAGGATTAAGACCACTATTCTAGTTCTTCGGATAAAGCTACCCCCTTTAAATCTCATATGGAACCTATTGGTGCGCATAACAGATTTGAAATATGAACATGATAAAGCAAAGGTTTGAATAGGTTATCCAAAAGAGTATTTGGGAACCTGAATTTATAGCTTGAAGCTGTTACCATGCACGAATTGGTTATCAACACCTGGAACCCACCACACCACCGAATAAATTCAGATACATAGTCAATCCAATGTCGAAAAAATAACGGACACGATGTCACATGAAAGATGCAAATAAATGTCCAGGCACTAAAGTAGATGGAAATACCTGGATGTCAACCAAGAAACTACGATAATAGGGAGGGCTGGCATGATAATGGAGGAAAAATAGCTCTCTGATCGAACACAACAAGATAAACAGATCAACAGAAAAATAAACAAAATAATTAACTTCCGTTAACTCTCTGATTGAATGCCAGTGTCCCCAGGTTATTAACCAATCTCCAAAAACATAATTCAATTACCCAAAAATTTGCAAAAACTCATAACAAAATTGAAGAAACAAACAAAGTAAATTAAGAAAAATCAATTTAACCCATAAAAAGGGTAACTCAATAATTCGAAACAAAAACGAATCAAAAACCCTATATATCAATTGTTTAACTTAAACACTATATTGAAAAAACCCCAAATAACTGGTCATATTATTAAAGTAGCTCCGAGATCTCTTTTTATTAACTGGTCATATTATTCAACAAAAAGTAGCTCCGAGATCTCTTCTTACCTAGAAAATCCCTTCAAGTTCAACTGAAATCCACAAACAGAAGATGAAGGTGTCGCAAGAACTTTCTAAGTATGAGAAAACGATGATGTGTTTCACTGAAATACTGTTGCTGCTCAAGAAGGAGAAGTTGATGAAGGTATAGATTCTGGTGGTGGTGTAGGTAGTGTTGTATGAGAAGCTGTGAGAACCATAGAAGAGAAACTTCTCTCTGCAGAGAAAATCGTCTCTCTCCGTTGATAAAAACAAATTGGTATTACTTTTTTAATACCGTGAGTCTTTCGCAGCCGTCCAATGACTTTCCCATCCGAAATATCCCGACCGCTAGATCATGGCTCCGTCAAATGTCGTCCGTTTAATAGCTTTAGTTATCAAGGAGATAAAACCCATACCTTTTTATAATATTGATTTATTTAATAACTACTAGATTTGTGCCCGTGCTACGCACCGGACATTTTTTCTTTTAACTTGGTGTACTGGAGGCTTCTCCCCGCTGCGTAGCTATGAATTTTTGATTTGATGTACGCGGGGCTACGCCTCGCCCCGTGGCGATGCATTTTTGATTTGGTGTGGCGGGGCAAATACATTAAATATGTGGATAAAAGATAAGAAATATGTGCGAATTTTATTTATTCATTTTATTTTCGGTCTTTGTACTCTCACTTTGATTCTCTAATTTTGAATATCTATTACTATAAGTTAACTACCAGTAACAGCACGGTTCAGTGAAAAACAAAAGTGACAGCCAATCTGGTCGTTTAGTCATTTAAAGAAACAGTTTATATGCATTTCGAGCTGTTGATCGGGAAGACACTGTAGGTATTCTTCTTGTTTCTTATTTGTTCTCCTTCCCTGAAAAATATGGATTTGCACACAATCAACATTTCTAAACATTCACAAATTCTCAAAAATAACCATTTAATCTCATTGATTGATGGTATCAAACTTGGATTGTTCTTATTGCAATTCGTCACCAAAAACCTATCAAACTCGAATTCATGGCCAACCCATCCTTCCGGATCTTCCACAGACTCGCTCATTTGGCTCTGTTAATTATCCACAATCGATGGCAGCAAACTCACTTTCTTCCCTCATTTCTCGGCTCAATAACAACACAATTGTGCAATCGTGTATCCCATATATAGGTTTCAGAGAAGCCTGTTAAGGAAAACAATGTTTAAATAGGTCCAGATCATCTGTGCCCAACATCCCGTGTACCCTCTGTGCCCCTCCAATTATATCGGGACACATCTTTTTATTAGCTCACAATAACTAACGGTTTATTTTTCCCGTATTTGACGCTTAGCTAAAGGAAGAAAATATATAAAGGTAAAATACCTGCCAGAATTGAGGATAATCAAGAAAATAAGATACCTTAACCATATTTGATCACAAAAATAAAAACGGAAGTAAGTTGTCACCTGTAATATTGCGGTGTATATCAGGATTCACGTTAAATGTACTTGTCATTGAATTGATAATTCATCAGAAGATATCGTTTACTACACATTTATTTTCGAATTAGCCTTACTTATTCACTTCAAAACACATTTTACATCCAGCATAAACATAATTTGCATATGTCAAAATCAAATTTCAAAAAAAAAAAAAAAGGCAAAGTAAATATAAGCCAAGCTAGCAACAAAAAGAATAAACCAATTTAAGAAAAAGAAAAATAAGAATAATAGTTAGAGAAATTCTGAAAATGTAAATTGTGAAGCAAAGTAAGTTTAGAAGATTTTTAGAACTCATTTTATTTTTTCGAACCACGAAGATGTCTGGATAATTATAGGACTATAAGTCCTTTATGTTTTCTTTACATTTTTTTAGTTCACTTTCCTCGTATAATTAAAAATCAAACTATGGAAAGGACATTACGTTAGTTATGCTCTAAATTTGTTAGTTATAGACTAAACAGGTGCCAAGTTTAAATTATTTTCGATTAAATTTGTTAATTATTTTTAAATTATTTTCGATTATTTTCGTTAGTTATGCTCTAAATTTGTTAGTTATGCTCTCTCTATGTTAATCTTATCCATTAACTATTTGCTTCTTTCATCCCTCTCTGTTTTTTTTTTCCTGGTTTAGCATTAACTTCTCTTTCTAAGGCATGCTATCTAAGTTTGCAAACATGAGCATTTACTCTTCTAAATCGATTCTTGGTCCTCATCCCTCAACTCTCACCAACTACAATCAATCTATTGTAGAAGGTAAACATTGTATCCTTGCTAGACTCTTTACTCTCTCCAACCACTCCATGCAGGAAGTTAATGATGCTCTTCGTTTGAAACGGGGTGAGCAAAACAAGTTCATCTCTAGCGTTTGTCTTGATCATTATAAAATTAGTTTCGAAAAAGATGAATCCAAATCTTGGGTACTTATAACTAACTATTGGGTTATTTATGGTGATATCCTTACTGTCACCACTTGGTATCCTTCTATTTCTATTCCCTGTAGAGACCTACGTTTCTTTACTACTTGGTTTTCCATTCAAGACCTTCAGCCTCACATGCAAAATGAGTTAGTAGTATCTCAAATAGCTTCAAAAGTCGGAATGGTCCTTTGCAAACGGCCTATGAACTACATTCCACTAGACGATGGCACGGTTAGAATTAAGGCTATTCTCAACATAGAAAGATCCTTAGTGAAACAAGTAATAGTGTCTGTTGGAGGCTCTCCTAGAACAGTGATCAACTTTGGATTCTATAACCTACCCTACAATTTTTGTATCTATTGTTTTCGTTTGGCTCATCGCATAGAGCATTGTCTCTACTCCATAATGGTGCTCTTGATCCCATGTATGACTCCCAACTTGTCTCTCCTTTATCTAAGCCGAGTTATGATATCTAGTATATAGGCCATACAGACCCTAAACATGTGGTAGAATTCTTCGATAGTCTATCTGACCATAAACTAGTTTTGAATTCTAACCCTGAAACTGATCCAAATCTTGTACTGAATGGTGAGTTATTTCTCTCATGCTCTAGTGCATCTTCTTTCCATGATGCTGTTGCTTCCCCTTCGATATTGGGTAAGCGATCATTCTCTAGCAGCCTCAATAACCCTTCTTTCTCTCCAATCAAAAAGCCTTGCTATGAGCTTGGTGATGGCTCTTCCTCTAAGATCTCTATGAGTGGGACGAACCTTCGAAAAGGCCCATTTCCTCTACTAGATTTGACCCGGAACCCGGATCCATTGTTTACACCAAAACCATCCTTTCGTATTCTGGTAGAAGATCTAGGTTCAGAAAACTCAAGTAATGACTCTAATTCTCTTTATCCCTATCCTCTGGCTATCGATCAATATGGGTCAAATCTTAAGGGTGATGAAGAGCAAGCTTTGGATAATTGGAAACCGGAATCAATCATTGCAATAGCAAAGAACCAATCAACCACAAAGCAGGCAAAGGACTCCATGGTAAACCACTGCCAATTCAACCCTTTAATTTTCAGTTTTGATTCTTTTTATTATCTCAACTCTATTTAAATCTGTCTAATTTTTTCCTTATTTGATAATAACAATCCCTTTACTTTAGAAATCTAGCTCAATTTATAAGTTCCTGTGAATTAGAGATTATAACAAAAAAAAAATCCTGTTTTCCTAGATAATTTAGATAATTGGGTTAGAAACTGCACTCTAAGGATCAAAGGTCAACACTTTAGATATTTAAGCCAGGAATTGTGAACTTTAGGTCATTTTTATAAGTATCTGTGAATTAGAGATAATAGCAATCTCTTATTCTTTATGTTATCTAGATAACTAGGTTAGAAACTGTGATTTCAAGGTTAACTTTCTAGACTTTAAGATTAGGAATTGTGAACTTTACAAACAACTTCTAATAGGAATTGGGAACTTACATTCTAGTACACTAGATAATTAGGATAGAATCTTATTTTTTCCCTCAGTTCAATTTTAATGGGAATTCCAATAACTAGCTAGCTCTTCTCCTGCTCTGATGTGCAAATTTGTTACCACTTTGACTGAAACTTTTAATAGAGTACAAGTAGTTGGAATTTGCTTCAACCAAGTTACTGCTCTCACTTATGCTGTGATTATTGCTTGTTTAGTACCATAGTTCTCTCCACACTATCTTGTCTGGTTACTTTTGTATCTTATTCTATATTGTATTCCTATTATTTGTGCTACTTCTTTACTAATACTAAAACTAGAACTTTAATCTAGGTTTGTACTCTTCTTAGGTAACACCGACCGACCAATTAAAGTTAACTAAAACTAGAATTTGAATCCTCCTTCTCTTCTCTCGCTTATCTGCCTTAAAATTCCCGGACTTTCCTGACTCTCCTATTTCTTCTCCAAACTAGCTGCATAGTCTCTTCCGCCCTCTTTAAATTTTAAACTGGCCTTATTCCCTAGTCTCTCTTGTAATCTTAGGTTTTTCCCTATCTCTTAACATAGGTTCTTTCCCTGTTCTCTATCATACGGTGTAACCTTTGCTCTACCCTCTTATTTCTCTATGAATATTCTCTCTTGGAACTGCCAAGAAATTGGCAATCCCACGACCTATTCTCATCTAAACAAGCTTTGCATATCATCCAAGCCGTATTTTCTTTTTCTCTCAGAAACTCGTTGCAAGGATGATAAAGTTTCCAAAGTCTTGGAAGCTTGTGGTTTCAGTAAATTTACTTTAGTCTCTCCTATTGGGCTTGCTGAGGGTTTAGGTTTAGCTTGGAGCGAAAACATTACTGTAGATATTCTCCTCAAAACACCTAGAATGATTCATATCTCTATCAATCCTATAGACTCTGCTCATAGCAAGACTATAATTACTTTCTTATACGTCAACCCAAAAAAACCTGAGAGAATAAAAGACCGGCTTAACATAGAAGCCCTAGCTGGCCAAATTGATGGGCCTTGGCTCATCATAGGAGATCTTAATGTCACACTGTCAGCAGTGGAAAAATATGGGGGAAATCCTTTTAATCAGGATTCCGTCTTGAAAAACTTAGATATCATAGAAAACCGTGGCTTAGTGGATCTTGGCTTCGTTGGACCAATTTTCACTTGGTCAAATAAACAAGATTCTTCTTCAAGAATTCAGGCTAGACTAGATAGAGCTTTCGCCAACTCGGATTGGTTGGTTGAAAACCACAACGCCACTCTCACACATCTCCCCCGCATTGCCTCAGATCACTCCCCTATTTACTTCAACTGCAAACACAATGTGAAATCTAATCCTATCCCATACAAATTCTTTAGCCTCTGGATGGAAATACCTGAAGCCCATGAAATTATCCAGAGATGTTGGAGCCAACCAGCAGTACGATCAACAACATTAAAATCTTTACTAAGCTTAAACTGGTAAAAAGGGACCTCTCCAAGTTGAATAAATAAGTTTTTGGCAAAATACAAACAAACATAAGATTCACTCTAGAAACAATAAATTCCATCCATAGCTCATGTTAGAGCACTGCTCGGTCGAACTCGCAAGTGTTGTTATCTCAAGCTTGTTTGTCAATGTTAGTGATCAAAAACTATAAGTCTTGATTTTTAGTCTACTTATAGTGATGTCTCGGACTAGGATAGATTGTGTAATTGAGCATTAGACTTCACGGCGTTCATCAAATGAAGACGAAGAACTACTAAGGCGAGCTTGTGGAACTTCATCAAAAAAAGGTATGTGAAGACTAAAACTCATCTATCACTTGGAAAGTATGTTTCTACTCTATCTCCTATATTGAGACATAAGTCGTATTACTATATAGTTTTCGATTATGCACATTTGAGATTTCGAGCTAAGTTTAACTCGCTTACATATTTCTCGAAATATGTGTTGGTAAGCTTTCGCTTCAACCAAGTTCATCTTATATTCTTGACGAAAGTCAAAAGATGATCATGTGAAAATGTCCGAGTAACATCTTACATGGTTTTTGTGATACAATCATTTGGTGTAGACTTGGAATGTTTCGTTATGATTATTTCAATAACTTGAAAATTGTTTTGATGCTAATAGTGTGTGAAAACGGCTATTGTTATCCTCTAAGAAAGTTTCAATGATTGAAATAGAGTTTAGAACTATTGGATTATGAACATAGTATGCATTCTTGCATGTATGTGATCCATGACCGGAGCTATAGTATGCATACCCGTATGCGTACTTATAGTTGTGGAATTCCAGGTACCAAGTACACGTACTGGTACGCATACTTGCGTAAGGTATAGGTCCGGGAATTTCTGCTGGGTTTTGGAAGTGTACTTAGGTAAGCGTACCCGTTCGCATACTGGCGAACCCAAATACAGATCGGCTGCTTAGGTATGCGTACCCGTATGCATACTTGAGTGGCTAAAGTTT
>JAJJMB010007708.1:7232892-7270436 GCA_023531105.1 Papaver atlanticum
TGGGATCATAGGCGTAAGGAGCACGACTGTACCTTGAATCAGTGTGAGATTGATTAGGGTTCAACTACATTCCAGTCCGAAGTTCATTGGTAGTAGGCTAGTGTCTTTAGCGGCTTAATACAGTGTGGTGTTCAAATATGGACTAGGTCCTGGGGGTTTTCTGCATTTACGGTTTCCTCGTTAACAAAATTCTGGTGTCTGTGTTATTTCTTTTCCGCATTATATTTTTTTATATAATTGAAATATCACAGGTTGTGCGTTGAATCGATCAATTGGGAAATCCAACCTTTGGTTCTTGATTGAAATTGATTGATCCTTGAACATTGGTCTTTGGTACTGTTCAAGTTACTTCTCATATATTCAATCGGGCTCGCAAATTTCTATTTGCTGATTACAGATTGAATTGAGAGATAGAGATATAAAACTCTTTGATATACTTTTCTCTAGATTGAGTCTGACTGTCTAGTTGATTCTCTTGAAAGTATATTGGAGTTTGTCTATTCAGATTGCCAAACGAAATATTGGGTGTGGTTGTTAGACCCCCGCTTTTTCATCTCCAACCTTGACAAAACCAAAGATGATCTCATCCAAAGAAAAATCAAAGATTTAGAAACCTTATATAATCAAGACGAACAACTTTGGAAAGAAAAATGCTAGGAAAACAATCTTAAATTTGGAGATAGGTGTTTTGGGGTAAAAACTGATTCTGCTGTTTTTGGTGAATTTGGGTGTGTTGATGAGAAACGAATTCAAACCCCAAACAAATGTATTGCACAGGAGTACTTTTTAGATTCGAGAGATCAATCTGTAAGACTCTGTCCTAAACCAAGAAATGGTCGTTCCAGATTCAATTCGATCACAAAGTGAAGGAGAAGGGTTGATCTTAGGGAGGGAAGCGAAGAAGGTGTTTGAGATCAGAATGTTGAATTATGAAGGTGTGGTTGTTTTATGACTTGTATCAGAATGTTGAACTGGCTTGCAGGATGTAAGCTATCAGTTCTTGGTATTTCTTGATACCTGTGTTAATCACTTGTCCTTTTTCGAAATAAGTTGAAATCCTATTTATACAAGTCATTGAACGCACCCCTGATCTCGTAAGAGATGGAGGCAGTTAAGTAGTGGAGAAGTGAGGTTGTGTAAAAGTGGTGATCACCACGTTTCCATTACGAGGGAAAACTGATCACACTTTCACCCACTACTCTCATTGATATTAACAGTCCGTCCTTTCCTGACATTTTCTCGTAATGGGCGCATTGCACGCCACACGCTGTTGTTGATGGTGGTTTTCGGTTCAGGGTTAAAATTGTGAAACCCTGTTTTTAATGTGCTGTAATCCTGCAAAGGAACAGAAGCCATTTGAAAGTGATGAGTGCATAAACCTCTTCGCTCACAGATGTATTGAGCAATTCAATATATATATATATATATATATATAATTTACCCAGAATGATGCGTGAAGCAACAATCCCAGATATTCTGTAAATTTTAACCTATTGCATTATTCACTAATGCATGGCCTACCTGGTATTTTCCTATGCTATGTTCCCAGCCAAACTCTCAATATTGGCATGACATGACGATTAATGTTCAATTGCAGCGGAGTAGCATGAATCTCACGAAATGTCAGTATCGAGACCTGCATGAAAACACTCACGTAGGCTACACCACTCTCTGATAAAGAGATCAGCGTGTTTACACACTTTTTAATTAAAAGTTAGCGCGATCGAACGCGTTTAAATTCCTTAAGGAAAATCTAGACTGTCCATATCAGTCTTAAAAAATGATCACGGCCACACGATTTGGCCACATAATTCAACAGGCCTAGCCTACTCCTAGCGGAACTAGGCGATCATCATGATGACCACCGACATGCCTACTAACATCCCGACCGATCGGATTCCATCTAGTACACCCGCAACGCCTTTGAACGCTAACCCTAACATGGGTGATCGCGCTGTTGAAAGATGAGCTCAAATGAGTTAAGACCGGCAAAAACGGTCTCAAAAACATCACGACTGCCCAACTTAGCTAGCCTAGTTGGACGGCTTAGATATTCCTTCGAATGATCAAAAGGGTACTGGCGTGTTCACCGGCGATCCAATTACATTCTTGGTCAATCGACTTGCCCACGGCAAACCAGAAACGTGTTGAATCCCTCGCCCAAAGAAGGGTGATCGCGCGATTTTTAAAACCCTAAAATTAAGTCAGCGGCGTTATGCAACTGCCGCAAATTGATCGTGTCCGTTCATCTTCACCAGCTTGGTTGAATAGCTTAGATCGGATTCTAGATGGACAACAGCGTGGCACTGTGATCACCGGCCACCCCTCTTCCAGAGGAGCGATCGTCCAAGCCACGACTTTCTCATATGGCCTCCGAACGGTCATCCAATAGAGGCTGGTCGCGCTGTTTGCATAATCCAACGACAGTACGCAAATCATCTCGTCCATCCAACTTCGCTAGCCTAGTCGGATGGTTTAGATTTATTTTCAGAAGGCCAACAAGGTAATGCTATGATCATCGGACACCCCTCTTTCACAGGGGGCGATCGACCAAGTGGTATCTCACCTATAGGGTTCCCAAACGATCGACCAAAGGTGGCTGGTCATGCTACCTTTTTAAGACGTTCAATTCATGACTAATTTGAACGAACTCTAAAACAACGATGTTTCCTGTACATCGATTATTTTCAGCTGCTTGTTTAAAAGCGATGCTTTATATACATCGATCATAAGCGATGTTTTATAAATATTGATTTCACAAATAATTTATTATTTGACCTAAAAGCACTGTGTCCTGTTTTTAGCGGCGAGTCTCACGACTTCACCCATTTACTCGAGACATCAAACATGTCATAAACTGAGGGATGCTCACTACGGTATTGGTCTGGCGGTTTACAGCGTGCGGCGTGCAACGCTCCCATTAAAAAAAAGTGTCAGGAAATGATGATTAACAGTAATGGGAGTAGTGGGTGAAAGTGCGCCCAGGTTTCCCTCGTAATGGAAACGTGGTGATCACCACTTTTTACACAACCCCACTTCTCCACTACTTAACTGCCTCCACTTCCTACGAGATCAGGGGTGCGTTCAATGACTTGTATAAATAGGATTTCAACCTATTTCAACACAACACAAGTGTTATTAATACAAGTTTCCAGAAAATACCGTGAACTGATAGCTTACATTCTGCAAGCCAATTCTACATTCTGATACAAGTCACAAAACAACCACACCTTCATAATTCAACATTCTGATCTCAACACCTTCTTTGCTTCCCTCCCTAAGATCAACCCTTTTCCTTCACTTTGTGACCGAATTAAATCTGGAACGGCCATTTCTTGGTTTAGGCCAGAGTCTTACAGATTGATCTCTCGAATCTAAAAAGTACTCCTGTGCAGTACATTTGTTTAGGGTTTGAATTCGTTTTTCATCAACACACCCAAATTTATCAAAAACAACAGAACCAGTTTTTACCCCAAAACAATTGTAAACCGCCAGACCAATACCCCAGTGATCATCCCCCATTTTGTGACATGTTTGATGTCTCGAGTAAATGGGTCAAGTCGTGGGACTCACCGCTAAAAGCAGCACATAGTGCTTTTAGGTCAAATAATAAAACTACTTGTGAAATCAATATTTATAAAACATCGCTTATAATTGATATATATAAAGCATCGCTTTTAAACAAGCAGCTGGAAATAATCGATGTGCAGGAAACATCGTTGTTTTAGAGCTCGTTCAAATTAGTCGCGAATTGAACGTCTTTAAAAAGGTAGCATGACCGGCCACCTTTGGGTGATCGTTTGAGAACCCTATGGGTGAGCTACCACTTGGTCGATTGCTCCCTGTGGAGGAAGGGTGGTCGATGATCACAGTGTTACCCTGTTGGCCTCTTGAAAATAAATCTAAACCATCCGACTAGGCTACCGAAGTTGGATGCCGTTGATTTAAATTAGGGTTTAGAAGCTGTGAGGCCAACCCTATTTTGGCCGATCGATTGAAAGCGCTGGGCGCTAGTTTGAGCAAGCCGATCATCCATTTGCAAAGGTGGGCTGCCAGTGAGCACGCTGACGTCTTCGGGGCCGCCTGAAATTGAATCTAAGCCATTCGATTTGGCCGGCGAAGATGGATGGTTGTGATCCATTTGCGACAGTAGTGTGTTGCCACAACGTAACTTAGGGTTTCCAAATCAGCGCGTTCACCCTACTTTGGGTAAGCGATTCGATGCGCTCCTGGTTTGTCGTGGGCAAGTCGATCGACCAATGATATAGATGGGTCGCCGGTGAACACGCCAGTACCCTTTTGATCATTCGAGGGAAGATCTAGATCGTCCAATTAGGCTAGCTAAGTTGGACGGATGTGACGATTTGATACCGTTATGGTCGGTCTTGGCTCGTTTGAGCTCTTTTTCAGCAGCGCGATCACCCATGTTCTGACTAACGTTTGAGGGTGTTGCGGGTGAACTATATGGATTCCGACCGGCTAGGATGTTAGTGGGCCCGTCGGTGGTCATCATGGTGATCGCTTAGTTCTGCTAGGAGTAAGCTAGGCTTGTTGAATTGCGTGGACAAATCGTGTGGCCGTGATCGTTTTTTAAGACTGACATGGACAGTCTAGATTTTCCTTAAGGAATTTAAACGCGTCGATCGTGCTAACTTTTAATTAAAATGCGTATTGACACGAAGATCTATTTATCAGAGCGTGGTGTAGCCTACGTGAGTGTTTTCATGCAGGTCTCAATACAGACACTTCGAGAGATTCATGCTACTCCGTTGTGAGTGAACATTAATCGTCATGTCATGCCAATATTGAGAGTTCGGCTGGGAACATAGCATAGGAAAATACTAGGCAGGCCATGCATTAGTGAATAATGTCGGTGGAGAATAAAAATTCATAAAATATTTGGGATTGTTGCTATATGCACCATTCTGAATGAATTATATATATATATATATATATATATATACAAATATATTGAATTGCTCAATACATCTGTGAGCGAAGAGGTTTATGCACTCATCACTTTCAGATGGCTTTTATTCCTTTGCAGGATGACAGCGTATTATATACAATATTTTACGATTGTCCCTTGGACTAAAAACCACCATCAACAATAGGAATACCAAATTCTCCCACTCTTGCACCCTCAATATGAAGAATAAACTCTCAACTCTGTCAGATCAGGAAGGTAACACTCAGAACAACCACAAGGGGATTTCTGATATCTTAACCCAACACTTTAAGAATATCTCCACGGAAAATCCTAATCTAAATTCCCAACCTGTCACCAGCCTCTTTGAGACTGAAGTTACAGATGTGGAGAATCAATCCTTAATAGCAACTCCTAGCTTCGCTGAAATTGTTGGTGTAGTTAAAGCCTTACCAACTGAAAAATCCCCTGGTCCGGATGGCTTCAATGTAAAATTCTTTGTGCACCATGGGCCACTGTGAAATATGATGTTGTAGCTATGGTACAACACTTCTTTCGCACTGGTCATCTTCTCAAGGAAATTAGATCGACCTTCCTAGCCCTCATTCCCAAGATCTCTAATCCTTCCTCCCCGGATGACTTTCGTCCAATCAGTTTATGTAACACAACCTATAAAATAATATCCAAAATCTTAGCTAACAGACTCAAACCAATTCTCTCAAGGATAATCTCGCCTCTCAAGTCTGCCTTTATGCAAAATCGGAAAATCAAAGACAACATAATTCTTGCTCAGGAAGTTGTTTATAAAATGAAAAAACATAAAGGCAAAGATGGTCTCATGGGAATAAAACTTGACATGAGCAAAGCTTTCGATAGGGTCAGCTGGGAGTACTTGATGAAATTGATGAAAAACTTGGATTTAGCGAGTCTTGGTGCTCGTTGATCCACCAATGCATCATCACCCCATCCATTGTAGTTCTCTGTAACGGTTCCCCCGGAAAATTATTTAAACCCAGGAGGGGAATCAAACAAGGAAACCCATTATCTCCTTATCTATTTCTTCTCTGTATGGAAGGCTTAACTAGACTCCTAAGGCATAAAGAAGTAGAAGGGCAAATCCAAGGAATTAAAGTTGCCAAAATAGTATCCCTATCACCCATCTTCTCTTCGCCAATGATTGCATCATTTTTCCAAAGCTTCTCTTAGTGATGCTCAAAATGTTCTTAACATTATCAACGCCTTTAGTTTAGCAAATGGTCAAATGATCAACTTCCAAAAGTCAGGCATTTTCTTTAGCAATAAGTTTCCAAATAAATTTAACAAAATGATCATAAAAATTCTCAAGGTCTAGAAAATCAATATAACTGATAGCTATTTAGGTACGCCTCTTTTTTATAGAAGCTTCCAAAATCAAAACCTTTGATTCTATGATAGCTCGCTTTAGAAGTAGATTACAGAATTGGCGAGGAAGATATCTCAACCAAGCTGCTAGAACTGAGATAGTTAAGACTATCCTTGAATCTCTGCCCATCTACAAGATGGGCTGTTATAAGATTCCAAAAAACATTACCAACCAACTCGTTTCCCTACAAATAAATTTCTGGTGGGGGAAAAAGGATAGTAAAAAAGGCTGCTTTTTAAAAGGTTCGCCTGATCTCAGTATTCCAATCTCGCTAGGAGGACTAGGCTTTAGAGACTTAGAAGAAAACAACCTAGCACAACTAGGAAGACTTTCCTGGAACCTTTTAGATAACCCGGACTCAATCTGAGCGAAAAATCTGAAATCCATCCATTATAGTAAGTGTAGACATCCTATCGACCCAAAGGTTGGTACCAAAGGTCCATGGATTTGGTCTTGTATCCTTCAGGGGATTGAGGTTATCAAACCCAATTGCATTTGGGCAATAGGCAATGGTGATAAGCACGTAAGTGTGACGCATTTTCACCCATAACTACATTATCTAGGACTCATTTTATTTTTAATAAAGTTGTTTTAAGTCTTTTCTAGGGAATAAGCTCTTGCGGCAAAATTGGCTCGAAAAGTGGTGTTTTACACCCCATGATAGAGTACTAAAGTCACCCCAGAAATGCACTGGAAGCACCCAAAAAATGTGTCGGAGGAACCCCGGAAAAATTACTATCTACGCCCAAAAATTACTATTTGCACCCCATAAGACAAGTGCTAAAGGGACACCCGTGCAGGATTAGGGGGAGGACATCTTCTTCTCAAATTCAAAAAATGAATTTTGGCGGGAAAATATTTTCATTAACAGCAGAATTTCGATCGGATGTTTGGACGTGATTTAGTGAGATTCAATCCTTAAAACTTAGTGGGTAGACGTGATATGACTATAGAAAGCTAGTATGGGTGATTTTATCGATCAAATTTGGCTGGATAACTTGGTTTAATCCAAACAGGGAGTTGGAGGAAAAACATGAGCTTACATGAGTTGTGAGAAATTTAAACGTGTACTGCACGTGCTTGGAAGACTTAATCGATATTCTGGAGCGTGAAGAAGGTATAGAGGGAAAGAAATACAGCTGCATGCGCGTGGAAGATCAAAAAATGGAAATTTTGGTCGTGGAGAATAATATTGAAAAATGAAGATTATTTGGGAGATATGGCATGATTAAATGAGGATTAGGAGTATAAATAGATTGCTCCAGGTACAAGGACGGGGTGTCGAGAGGAGAGCTCAGGAGGCGTGAATCAAGAGTTTTCAGAACTCTGTTGTTGTTGCTGCTGCTGCTCGGGAAACAACGACGGTTTCTTCAACTAGTTTGCAACATTTATCTTCATTGTAACAGTTTCTTCATCCTCTTCTGCAACATTTATCTTCATATTTGTAACGATTATCTTCATCATAACAGTTGGGAGTTGAAACAGTCGGTCTGTAACGCACCTGTGTTGTTGCAGATTTCCTGTTTCATTATTTTCTCTTCTTGTAAACACTTTTTGAGCCATGAATACATATTCTGAGTGTGTTTTCGACATGATGAGTTAAGCCCCAACACTGGGACGACGGAGGAGGCCGAACTTTATACATGGGTAAATTTGTTTTATTCTTTTTTATGACTTTTGCACTAAAATTAATTGAAATATGATTTGATTAAATTGGTTGTCATTTGATTAGATGGGTCATGCTTAGCTTAGGTGATTTGATGTCCCATGCTTAACATTTACAATCAATGTTTTGAGAATCTACCTTGGCAAAAATAGAGTCCATGTTTATATTTCTTGAGCTAAAATTGTTGAGAATAAATAAGTGAACATTATGTTATGAAGATTGGCTAAATCCTTAGTCCCAGTACCTCTTGCACCAATTGTAATATTATTGTATATTTTTATTAAATTTAAAAACTCGAATCTTCACAAGTCTCAACGAACCTTTTACTACAACAAAGTTGAAATAACATCAATTTTTGGCGCCGCCGACGCGGATTTGTTTTTAGATTTAGAGTTTTTAGATTTTTATTCTTTTGTTCTTTTTTACGTTTCTTGGGTATTTGTCTTTTTGTTGCAGGTTTTGAATCAAATAGGAATTGGAGATGAAAGACCTAGGGGATTAAAATCTAGACAAAGCGAAAAGAACGGAGAAAAGACGAAGATATTTTATTTATTTATTTAATTTTTATTTTTATTTATTTTTATTTTTATTTTTATTTTTATTTTTAGATTTCATTTTTAGAAATTGTAAATATGACTTTATTTTTGTAAATTTTTATTTTTGGACACTTTTATTTTTATTTTTGGGACATTGGACTTTGGACGTTAATTATTTTTAAACCCTACGGAAGGGTACATTTTTTTTTATAAATATAAACTGTTTGCAGGGAAGGACAACGATTACGATATCGTCTCGGCCCCTCGGGTTCGTACACTGACACAGGAATCAGTGGTCCGAGTCGACTACAACCGTTTCATCGCCCGTCTGGTATAGGAGGTAAGCTTCTAAACACCCGCGAATCCCCTGTCAGCGGGTTTACTGTCTTCCTTAAGGTGCATATATGTTGAGGTTTTGAATACGGAATTTAATTTCCTAGTAAAGGGCAAGGCCAGGCCATACAAGATAAGGGTTCGGATTTCATCACCGTTCTCTTCTTGCCCGCCTTAGGAACACATAACCTACGCGAACCCAAGCTTAAAATACTGATTAGAACGAGACCGATAGGGTAACGAGCTTGTAGGAAAGTAATTCAAAGGGAAGTATTGGGTATCTTATTAGCTTAACTCAAAAGTTCAGGAAGATTACTGTGAGTCGACTAGAGCCGCCCTAACGGGAAACGTTGCCAAAGAGGTGGGGGTATCAAAGCTCCTCTGAGCTTCCCCTACTTCTCTTCGACTCACTTTATTCAGATCGATCTAGAGAGGTTTGCTAAAACGATACCTAGTTGCCTTTTGGAGGAATAGAAGCTGGTCTAGAAACAATCTAAGGGAGCCATCATGCTTGTTGTTTGCTAGATTTTATAGGTTTGATTTGGTCGAGTCAGCCTTGCTTGTGATTGTGTAGAATTCCCTTGCAATTAAGAATGTCGAACTGGTATGATAGAAGCCAATACAATGAGTATCGACCTGAATTTGACTATGGACATCATCATTTTTATGACCATGGTGGGAATAGTAGTTGGAAACGCCAGTCTTTTAAAGGTTATGGTTCATCCCATGGTGAGCCCAAGTACTATCCACACACGAATTGGTCTTACGAGAATAATTCTGATAATTCCTCTTTACTAGAGTCGACACGTAAGTTAGCTGAGACATCACGTAAGTTTGCAGAAATGAATAACTTAGTTATGGACGAAAATGCAACGAGTGAACTTTCTTTACCTTCTTTCCTAGATTATGTCAGGAAATCATGTGAGTCGGCCCAGAAGCTTTTGTTAGAGACCCAGAAAAGAACTTCTCTAAAAGATCTAATTTGTCAAAATAGTGTTTCCAATTTTACCCTTGATATCAATGGTGAATATTTTCCTAATTTAGAGGACGAGGTTAGAATAAAAGACACTAATTATTTAGATAAGGTTCAATCATCTTCGTACTATTATGATGATGAGGATAGTAATAATGAAGAATCTGAAATATGTAGGCATAGTGATCAGGAAACTATTAATCCAATTGAGCTTTGTAATGATGATATTATTTCTAGTTCAAATCCAAATAATTTTTATGATTATTCACCTATTCAAAAGGACGAGGATTTGATTAGGGATACCACCGTTTTAGATGATGTAGTTTTTCCTTTTGATTACGAAGCCGATAGTGGTTTAGAGGAACGAGTTTATTCTGAAAATGTTGTTTTAGCGTCTAGCGACTTAGAAACAATAGTCTTATACGAAGAAGATAGACCCGTAGAGATGAGTAAAGATGTACTACCTGATAATAACTTAGAAAAATCAATTGACCATTTCCAAGAATCTGATGATCTAGAAATTAGGGAGATTGTGACTAGTCTATCTAGAGACACTGAAAACTCTAAGTTTGGGGGTGATTATCACTTTCCTAGTGCCTTACCTTTAACTCTCAGAAAGTCCCCTCACTTAGGACTTGATATATGTGCCTCGACCATTTTACAAGATTACCTTCATACTCGTTTTCCCGAACCTAATGATGTCCAGGAAGAAGTTCAGTCGTTAGAAACCCATCATCTGGTTGATGTGGTTTGCCCAGGCTATGATACCCAGATTGACTTTATTTTCCCACCAAATAGTTTTCTTCTAACTGTGGGAACGTTTATATTCCAAATGTGTCGAATATTAAGTTGTGAGACTAAACCTAAGTACTTTAGGTTAATAGAATCGACACATTTACTTATGAATGACCACTACTCTCATTGTGGTCAATTATGTAAGTCAAATATGATTGACTTAGAGGATCCTCAGTTATTTAGGTTATTATTTTGTGATTCTAAGTTCTTATTTGAGTTTTTACAGACTCTAGGACCTAATGATTCGGATCCCACCTATGAGGAAATGCATCCAATGAAAATAATTTATCTAGACCCTTTCATAGAACCTGAACTTGAACCACAGTTAGCGATAGTTATCATGAAACTAGGTAAGGTCATGCGATACTTGTTCACTTTCTTGGCTTATTGTTGTTTCCTATGGTCATCTCAATTTGGTTTTGGAGACCCACAGTTATTCCGACTATTGTTATACGATTCGAGTGACTAATCCTTTCTTAGTCTGGCTGAAGACTTTAAACTTAGCACTTCTTGGGAGGTAACCCATGCTTATGCATCGACTACGGTAATATCCTTCCTCACTTCCTTTAAGTAGTAACAGTTTCTCCTTGTTCATGTTTTTAATTTCATCTTCATAACATTGAGGACAATGTTAGATTTAAGTGTGGGGGAGTGATTAACTTTTTGTTTATTTTTGTAGGAGTTTCCTTATCATATTATGACCAGCTGTTGAGCGGGTCTACCTTAGGAATTTACTTTTATGATCAGCTGTTGAGTGGGTCATCAAAAATATATATATATATATATTTGATATGACCAGCTGTGGAGCAGGTCTATTATTTTTGTTTTCTTATGACCAGCTGTTGAGCGGGTCTTTCTCTATGTTACACAAACTACCAGCTGTTGAGCGGGTCTATTCTTTTGATTCACATGACCAGCTGTTAAGCGGGTCTCTCTTGGTGTTACGCAAATGACCAGCTGTTGAGCGGGTCTTGAGGTTTTGCTCGAGGACTAGTAAAATGTAAGTGTGGGGGAATTTGATAAGCACGTAAGTGTGACGCATTTTCACCCATAACTACATTATCTAGGACTCATTTTATTTCTAATAAAGTTGTTTTAAGTATTTTCTAGGGAATAAGCTCTTGCGGCAAAATTGGCTCGAAAAGTGGTGTTTTACACCCCAGGATAGAGTACTAAAGTCACCCCAGAAATGCACCGGAAGCACCCCAAAAATGTGTCGGAGGAACCCCGGAAAAATTACTATCTACGCCCAAAAATTACTATTTACACCCCATAAGACAAGTGCTAAAGGGACACCCGTGCAGGATTAGGGGGAGGACATCTTCTTCTCAAATTCAAAAAATGAATTTTGGCGGGAAAATATTTTCATTAACAGCAGAATTTCGATCGGATGTTTGGACGTGATTTAGTGAGATTCAATCCCTGAAACTTAGTGGGTAAACGTGATATGACTATAGAAAGCTAGTATGGGTGATTTTATCGATCAAATTTGGCTGGATAACTTGGTTTAATCCAAACAGGGAGTTGGAGGAAAAACATGAGCTTACACGAGTTGTGAGAAATTTAAAGGTGTACTGCACGTGCTTGGAAGACTTAATCGATATTATGGAGCGTGAAGAAGGTATAGAGGGAAAGAAATACAGCTGCATGCGCGTGGAAGATCAAAAAATGGAAATTTTGGCCGTGGAGAATAATATTGATAAATGAAGATTATTTGGGAGATATGGCCTGATTAAATGAGGATTAAGAGTATAAATAGATTGCTCCAGGTACAAGGACGGGGTGTCGAGAGTTTGGGGTCGAGAGGAGAGCTCAGGAGGCGTGAATCAAGAGTTTTCAGAACTCTGTTGTTGTTGTTGCTGCTGCTTGGGAAACAGCGACGGTTTCTTCATCCGTCGTAACGGTTTCTTCAACTAGTTGTAACAGTTTCTTCAACTGGTTTGCAACATTTATCTTCATTGTAACAGTTTCTTCATCCTCTTCTGCAACATTTATCTTCATATTTGTAACGATTATCTTCATCATAACAGTTGGGAGTTGAAACAGTCGGTCTGTAACGCACCTGTGCTGTTGCAGATTTTCTGTTTCATTATTTTCTCTTCTTGTAAACACTTTTTGAGCCATGTATACATGTTTTGAGTGTGTTTTCGACATGATGAGTTAAACCCCAACACTGGGACGACGGAGGAGGCCGAACTTCATACATGGGTAAATTTGTTTTATTCTTTTTTATGACTTTCTCACTAAAATTAATTGAAATATGATTTGATTAAATTGGTTGTCATTTGATTAGATGGGTCATGCTTAGCATAGGTGATTTGATGTCCCATGCTTAACATTTACAATCAATGTTTTGAGATTCTACCTTGGAAAAAATAGAGTCCATGTTTATATTTCTTGAGCTAAAATTGTTGAGAATAAATAAGTGAACCTTATGTTATGAAGATTGGCTAAATCCTTAGTCCCAGTACCTCTTGCACCAATTGTAATATTATTGTATATTTTTATTAAATTTAAAAACTCGAATCTTCACAAGTCTCAACGAACCTTTTACTACAACAAAGTTGATATAACATCAATTTTTGCAGCGGGTCATCAAAATAAATTCCTAAGGTAGACCTGCTCAACAGCTGGTCATAATATGATAACGAAACTCCTACAAAAATAAACAAAAAGTTAATCAAATGGTCAAACTCTCCATATAAAGGAGGACCAGTGGTTCCCTTGAACCTTAGAATTTAGGAACCCTCGACTACTAGATAACATTTATCTGGTAAGCCACCTGATAGATATAGAAAGTCATACATGGAATTTAGATATCCTTAATGATTTGTTTGAATATAACATTGTCCAATCCATCTGTTGCATCCCTTTTTGTTGATGGGAATTAAATTGTGTACCGCAAGTGCACGGCTATCGATGAGATAGTATGAAAAATACGGGTTAGTTCCACAGGGACTAAAGTTGTTACCTCAATTTTCTAATAAATACTAAGCCAAAAAGATGAAATAATAATTAAACTAATAAAATAAATAAATAAGAAGAAAAACCTAGGGTTTAGATTTCACCACTATGATGCAATTAGATAATCATAACTATTTTAAATAATATTCTCTCAACAACTACTCAAGACGATTTAGGACACATCAGACGTCTTGGAAAATATAACTGTATAACCATTCGATTCTCAAAATACTAACAACTCGCAATACTTAAAATGCTGGTCTCTAAACAAGAATATATACTCTTTTAAGCAAGCACGAGGACATGTAAAAAGAATTGTTATCATAATAAACGAGAATATAGGACCCAAGAGAATTAATATTATTAAAATAAATTAAACTCTCTAATATACATCACCGGGATTCCTCTTAGCCCTAGTAAAGAGATTACTCGACCATTTCAAAAAGGAAGAAGGAAAGAAAAGAAAATGAAACTCAAACTCTACTGCTCGATGGAACCGTCCTCCCCTTTCATTGATTGAATAACATGGTACATATAGGGTCAGAAGAATCCTACCTTCCATTTTAATTCTCATCATTACATCATCAACCCAATAGAAATTTGCCATGTGTTAAGTGATAAACCAATTACCCAATGGTAGTGTCATATCGTCCTTTTCTGCATCACTTTACACCATTTAAAGGAAAATAATACCCAATAAGTGAGAGAATATTTTGGATTATTTCTCATGCATGCCATTTATTTTCTCAAATCTCCAAATATTCACGTATTTATTTATGTGATGCATGTAGGCAATTATTTCCTAATTCGTCCTTCTATTTTCTCAATTGGTTCCAAATAATACTCCTTTGGATTTCCTTAATAGAAGGATAAATTTGCATGGTCCACGGTTCGACCCATTTGCTTCAATCTTTGTTCCCTTCCAAAGTCCATATTTTCTGCGCACAAGCCCAGTTTTAACCGTTTTTCGAGTCATAGCCCATTTTAATCATGCACCTACAAAAACAAAATAATTACCCAATTTAGTAAAAAAATGAGCACCAACAATATATATTATCAGGACTAATTAAGACACAAATATGTGTCTATCAAATACCACCAAACCTATATTTTTCTAGTCCTCGAGCAAAACTAAAATGAAATTAAGAATCTTAACTCACTGTCGCAGGCATCGCGGCTGCACTTGGCATGTGCAACAAGCCTTTAAACCCCTAGGTGGCCTTAGTGGCCGAGTTATAGTCTCGGGAGGGTTTAGAAGAGGTGTACCCACAAAACCTTTACTTCTAATTGGTCACAAGTTTCCAGAGGACATAAAATTTCTCAACCTATCGCCAGGTAATTAGAGTGCAAGAGAAATCAAAGGTATCCGCTACACAACTGAATAAATAATAGGGGAGACACATCCGTTCTAAAGCTGGATAAAGAGATATCCTCTCTACAGCTGGATAAACATTATGAGACGCATCCGCTTTACAACTGGATAAGATTAGGAGAGAGAGATAAAAATGAGAGGGACATCCGCTCTACAGCTAGATAAATTACGTGTGATGAGTTGAACCAGTGCTAGAAAGATCTTGTGTCAGATGGAAAGCGGACTAACAAAGCAACCAATATGCATTTCTCCTCGGCTCTTTCATAATGCTAGGTAGAAACAACGTCTTCTTCGGCTTCAACTGTTGATGATAAACTCTCGAACCTATTAGAACCTTGACAGTTAACTCTTCTCCCCAATATCTTCTTACTTGAAACTTCTTTATAGATTTCTCTTCTTCCCCATGGCCTTATTGAACAAAAAGGTAACTACAAAATTTAAAGGTAACTATTTTTTTTTTCATTTTTTTTTTTGAAGAAACACAATAATAACAAGACTAATATTTACATGTCCATGAGAGAAGCACTTGGATATTCGCAACTTGTAATGTCTTGGTATCATGAACTTCAACAACTTACATCGTTTTCTTTGCTCTTGTAACTTCTTGTACCTAAGTCTTCAACTTTGATTTTGAATTCTGCTTTTCTTTCTATTGTTTCTTATAAACCTTAAACGTCTTCAACTTTCTTCATAGATTTTGATGATGCTCCACTTGTTGATGATTATAAAATTATATTATAAGGTTGCTCTGTCTTTCTGGCATTTCCTTCTAGATTAATTGTCTCTCCAACATGGATGGTTAAGTCCATCACGATTACCCTCTAAAAGGTTAATTTTCTCTCCTGGGTGTCAATGATCTCAATGTATTTTTCTCTAATGTCCCACTAGAATGTGAAAAGACGAGGGTACCCCAATATACCACAATCTTAAACTTTTCCACCTATAAGTCCTCTTACCGAAAGTGATTGTCTATGGACTGAGTCGAGACAATACAACGAATTGGTATTCACGCTTTATGTGATCGTCTATGGATATGAGATCGAGACAATACAACAATCAAAGTGTGATTACTTGATAATAGGTTCGGACTTAACAAAATTCTATAGGATCACTATCAAGTAATACGGAGTTAACGTTTGTGTGATTTACTTTAAATTATAATAACAATAATTGCGGAAAACAAAAGTAAATGACACAACAATATTTTGTTAACGAGGAAACCGCAAATGCATAAAAACCCCGGGACCTAGTCCAGAATTGAATACTCTCAGAATTAAGCCGCTATACAAAATCACACCAACTTCGTATAGTTGAGACCAAGCAACTAAACCTATAGTTCACCTAGTTTCTTCAGTATCCCTGCGTTTCCGACATTCAATAAGTGCACACACTAACAATTCCTTTGGTTCGTATTCCAAACAGTAAAGGAACAACAAATCTGTTCGGTAACAACTCTATTCAATCTAAGTGATATGAGTTAGACAAAGGCTCTTTTGTTTAATCCAATAAACTCCTTTATCGAGTTTAGATCAATCTATTCAACAACTACCAAAGTAGCAGAGATTAGATTTTGCAATCAATAATAGGATCTACCAAGATACTAAATATTGATGCCGATCTACGCAACTAATCAATCAAATCTATCAAAGATAAACCGATTATAGTTGGATCCCAGCCGATCAAGTTTTGTGCACACCAAAGAGTATGAACCCAAATAAGAAATCTTTTTCGTCTTCAAATCTTCTTAAATCTTCAATAAACACCTGCACACCACAACTTGAATCTCTTGTGATCAATCACGCACAGAGAGGAGTCTGTTAACAATGGATTATCACAAGATGTCTTTAGATATACAAACAGTTCTAAAGTTTCATCCACACTTCGATCTAGTTTGAGTGAATCTTATATCAGAAGAGAAGATTCTCAAGAATAAACAAACTAGGTGCAATCAAAGTTCAACAATCGTTAGTCAATCAAATCAAATTGAAAACTAATAATACTGCAATTTTCTAGTTTCCCACCAACGGTACTCGTAGAGCTTCTTGATCCCACAGAAGTCTTTAAACGAGCGGTCGTAAGAGATTTCGCCTAATTAGGGTACTTTCCTCTCCGAATCGATGGCTCCACCAGTAACAACACAACAAGGTGGTTTTGCTGGCTCTTAGGATAGTTTGCTCGAAATGCAAACTTGGGTATTTATAGACCAAGGAAGTTTGGACACCAAGGAATTTCCAAAACTGAATATTCTCAAGATATGCAATATATTTCCAAATCGGTTTTCATAATTCCTAGAAATGCTCTGTCCAAAAATAACCAAAATCCTACTAGAAAATCTCCAATTAGTAAATGCACATTACCTATTTTTATTTTCCAGAGATATGCATTTTAATTGCTGGTAATTAAAAGCATATAAAATTAACAACCTTAATTAAAAGATTCTCAACTTATTTCGGTCCGGGATCTCCTTGAGTTATTAAGGAATATCTTTGAACAATAAAAGATAAGAGTTACTAAACATGTTCAAAGTATGTCGACATCTTATTTCTTTGTAAATCCTTTTTCATATTTACAATCTTGGAACCGATTATACCACACTTCCAAACAAGTTTAGATCTGGTTCATCTGATTTCCAAGAATTATGTAATTGATCAAATATCAATACACTAATCATGGGTTTACGGTTCTACCAAACACAAGGATAGGTTCTACCTTAATATGGTTACTGGGACCGGTTACATTAGTTACCAGGATCAGTTACATCAATTACCAGGACCGGTTACCATATTCTCATGGTATTTCTTGTGACTGGTCACACAAGTTACCAGGATCGGTTACACCAATTACCAGGACCGGTTACACCAATTACAAGGATCGATCACACACTCTTTTGTGATCGGTCACACCAATTACTAGGATCGGTTACACCAATTACTAGGATCGGTCACACCAATTACAAATATCGATCATACCATCTTAGGTGATTACTTAGGATCGGTTACACTAATAAAAGTCATACCAATACATAAGTCAGGCATTGTGACTAGTTTTACCAAGATACATAACAAGTTATGACCGGTTCTACTAACTCACACATATTGGTAATCCAAAGATATGCAATGAATAACAATACCTATAAGCCTAGCGATTTCCCTTTAGATTCATAAAACAAGTTCATGAATGTACTTCCTTTAAACGAATGTAAACATTGTTTCCTAGGACGAAATCTTGACCCATACCCATACACATAATCACAATAGCATTCATACGATTATGTCGATGTCTTATATACGAAGTTCAAAAGATAAGCGTTATACTTGGTATTCTAATTCCTTAACACTATGTCTACTAGAGTATAATCATTCACAGCTTCGCAGTTATGTTTTCAATATAGCACGACTTTAAAGATACGTTGGGAATGAAACAGTTCAAGTCAAAATATTACTAACCTCAAGAGGAAGGATGATGCCGTCGATGTAGCTTGTTACTTCTTCACATTCTTCTGGTCTTCGAGTAATACTTATATGTCTCATTATCCTAATCTTTCTAGCCTAACCTATACGAAGTTGTCTCTAGTACATAATCAAGCGACTCTTTGATTGAGTTTTGATTTACTAAAATATGACAACCAAACTTGTCATACCAACGCTTGGTGGGTTCAACCGAGCAATGCTCTAACAATCTCCCCCTTTTGTCAATTTTAGTGACAAAACTCTTACAATCATATGGATAAACAAATTACAAAACATTCATTATACATACGCTTGATTCCAAGTTTCAACTGCACAATATGTGACAACCCTGAATTATATATTAATAGTCCGTCCGGCCCTACCAATAGTAATTCATGATCTTTCCACACGAACATAAGTCCGCATAGCTCACGCTAGCCAGAAACGTCTAATTGGAAACATTGTTGAAAGGAAAACCTCTTTTTCATATATATGAGTACTTAATTGGACTTAAAAAGTTCTACTAATGAAATACTTCAGTTTTAACAAAGTTTTAATAAGAAAAATATTTGAAAGAAATAACAAATAACAATGTGATAACCTTGTATTAAATAAAGGAAAACAAATTCAACAGAAAACCACATCAAGAAAGAGGTTCCACTTCTTCCCAGATACTGCAGCAGAAACTCAAGAAAACCCATAAACTAGCCCATTTTATTATTCTGCTACCTAACAGGGGAAAAATCAATACAAGGTCAGATCCTTGAATGAGCAAGTTCACTCTCATTCCATCATATACACCAATAGCATATAAGCAACAATTATTTCAAGTAAGACTACACTTTTTATTTAACCATGGAAATAAGAAACACAGAAGTTTATAATTCTAAACCAACATTACCACTTACCTCCGGGCATTCACAATTCAAAGATACACACACCTACCACCATAAATTATTTTCATTAATATTTACTGCCCATCGGTGCTCACAAGCTATTTGAATAGCCGCGGCCCTGAACTCGGCAAACTCGACAACCCCAATCTTTATCCATGGACCGCAGCCCAAATCATAATCAACCTATTGCTTAACGGTGCTCAAAAGGTATTTCTTTTTATTGTGTCCCAGATATCTTGGCTCTAACACCATCTACTGCCCACCGGTACACACGAACTATTTTAATAGTCGAGGCCCTTCTCTCTTAGCAAGTAGATCCGCACAAAAGGAATCACCAATTAAGGATTTCAATCACAATTATACTTCAATAAACATAAGAAAATTTTAAACGTATAGGAATTAAATCCACACATCACAATATAGTATTCATACTCATAAGGTCAACACGACACAGAAAACCATCCCAGCACCACAACAGTTCAGAAAAACTATCCCAATAGGCTTACATCATTAATCACAACTTGTCTTGGCACATCCACTATGTATACTGATCCGATCCTAATGAAATTTTCAACAAACAACCAAAAGTATATCACAAATTTTTTTATAAAATTTCACAGGAAAGTAACGGTTAGAAACCAAAATACGACCGATTCTATATGCACATCAGAAACTGAAATCCTAACGATTCACTTGTAAAATTCAGTTGGTTGAGGTACTTACAAAACTTGGTTTCCCTTGAATTTTATACATAATATATATAACTATAATTGGTTACTCATATTAAAAATTCAGGTCAATCCATGCAGTAAAACATCTATTTTCGTGGCTTTCGATCCCTGCCAAGCTATCTGAATTCTGTAGCACAGTCACATGTTCCTACTTTTTTATGTCATGACTCCACCTCCGATCATACTAAAACTTTAACAGAGATTTGGTAATAATTAAACGCACAACATATATAATAATTACAAAAATCCAGTGGTTTGATCTCAACCTAAGATACATACAGTAGTTAGGATTTTAGGTGTCAGAAAAACCCTAACTCGAAAATTAGATCAAGGATTCCTAACCTCAACTAGGTTTTCAAGTATAAGAGACGATTGAAACTTAAAATACTATCAATAGACATGATAAAACAAGAATAAACTTTCCTTAAGGTGGAGATGAGACGACCAACAAGAACGAAAATCGAAATCAAGTTATCCCTAGCTCCCTCCTCGGTTTTGCACGGCCGTTCCTTTTTCTTTTCTCCTTCTCTAAAAGTTTATACAAGTCTAGGTTTATAAAATTTATTAATACTATAGATTGACATCTTATAACCCAAACCATATACCAAATATAAAGGGAAACCTATTTAGCTAATACAACCGTAAGTCATCTAACACCACTAATACACTCCTACATCGAATAGAACTCAGCTAATCATTGATTATTGAGTAACGGGGTATTACATTCTTCCCCCCCTAAAAGAAACGATTTCGTCCTCGAAATCAACATACCTCGAAGTGGTACAAGAATGAATCATATCTTCAGTATAACACTGAAACTAACAATGTCAAGCACAAACAAATTTGTTATAAAGTCTAAACACTCTAACTTCTAACCATACTCCCCATCCCCAAAAGCCATACCATATAACCGAGAGATCACTCTTTGAAAACCAAGGCAAAACCTATAGAAAAACTCCGCGATCAATACTCTTGAAAAACTGAATCAGTTACTCAAACGATTAAAATAAATCATCGTACGATAAAAATAAATTTCTTTAACACACAACTTTCAAAAACCGGTAAGCTCATACGCACAGTCCAAGTAAATCGGAACCGTGCTCTGATACCAACTGTGACAACCCTGAATTAGATATTAATAGTCCGGCCGGCCCTACCAATAGTAATTCATGATCTTTCCACACGAACATAAGTCCGCATAGCTCACGCTAGCCAGAAACGTCTAATTGGAAACATTGTTGAAAGGAAAACCTGTTTTTCATATATATGAGTACTGAGTTGGACTTAAAAAGTTCTACTAATGAAATACTTCAGTTTTAACAAAGTTTTAATAAGAAAAATATTTGAAAGGAATAACAAATAACAATGTGATAACCTTGTATTAAATAAACGAAAACATATATAACAGAAAACCACATCAAGAAAGAGGTTCCACTTCTTCCCAGATACTACAACGGAAACTCAAGAAAACCCCACAACTAGCCCATTTTATTATTCTGCTACCTGACAAGGGGAAAATCAACACAAGGTCAGAGCCTTGAATGAGCAAATTCACTCTCATTCCATCATATACACCAATAGCATATAAGCAACAATTATTTCAAGTAAGACTACACTTTTTATTTTAACCATGGAAATAAGAAACACAGAAGTTTATAATTCTAAACCAACATTACCACTTACCTCCGGGCATTCACAATTCAAAGATACACACACCTACCACCATAAATTATTTTCATTAATACTTACTGCCCATCGGTGCTCACAAGCTATTTGAATAGCCGAGGCCCTGAACTCGGCAAACTCGACAACCCCAATCTTCATCCATGGACCGCAGCCCAAATCATAATCAACCTATTGCCCACCGGTGCTCACAAGGTATTTCTTTTTATTGTGGCCCTGATATCTTGGCTCTAACACCATCTACTGCCCACCGGTACACACGAACTATTTGAATAGTCGAGGCCCTGCTCTTTTAGCAAGTAGATCCTCACAAAAGGAATCACCAATTAAGGATTTCAATCACAATTATACTTCAATAAACATAAGACAATTTTAAAAGTATAGGAATTAAATCCACACATCACAATGTAGTATTCATATTCATTAGGGCAACACGACGCAGAAAACCATCCCAGCACCACAACAGTTCAGAAACTATCCCAATAGGCTTACATCATCAATCACAACTTGTCTTGGCACATATACTATGCATACTGATCCGATCCTAATGAAATTTTCACCACATAACCACAAGTATATCAGAAACATTATGCTGAAATTTCACAGGAAAGTAACGGTTATAAACCAAAATACGACCGATTCTATATGCACATCGGAAACTGAAATCCTAACAATTCACCTGTAAAAGTCAGTTGGTTTAGGTACTTACCAAACTTGGTTTCCATTGAATATTCTACAGAATATACATCACTATAACGGGTTACTCATATTAAAAATTCAGTTCAATCCATGCAGCAAAACATCTATTTTCGTGGCTTTCGATCCCTGCCAAGCTATCTGAATTCTGTAGCACAGTCACCTGTTCCTACTTTTTTTCTGTAATGAATCCACCACCGATCATAATCAAAATTTAACATAGGTTTGGTAATACTTATACGCACAACATATCTAATAATTACAAAAATCCAATGGTTTGATCTCAACCTAAGATACAAACAGTAGTTAGGATTTTAGGTGTCAGAAAAACCCTAACTCGAAAATTAGATCAAGGATTCCTAACCTCAACTAGGTTTTCAAGTATAAGAGACGATTGAAACTTAAAATACTATCAATAGACATGATAAAGCAAGAATAAACTTTCCTTAAGGCGGAGATGAGGCAACCAACAAGAACGAAAATCGAAATCAAGTTATCCCTAGCTCCCTTCTCGGTTTTGCACGGCCGTTCCTTTTTCTTTTCTCCTTCTCTAAAAGTTTATACAAGTCTAGGTTTATACAATTAATTAATACTATAGATTGACATCTTATAACCCAAACCATATACCAAAGATAAAGGGCAACCTATTTATCTAATACAACCGTAAGTCATCTTACACCACTAATACACTCCTACATCGAATAGAACTTAGCTAATCATTAATTATTGAGTAACGGGGTATTACACAATACCCTGCATATATTTCCGTTGTTGACATTAAATAACAAATCTAATACTCCCCCTAAAGGTAAGATAGGTAGATTTTCAATCCGCACATCTTTGTTATTTCTCTATTGTAGTCCAGATAACTACAATCATCATATGATATGTTTCTCACCCTTCGTCAATGCTTTACTCTTTCGTTAGATATAACGTTTAAGCACAATTGTCCTTTCCTTAGTGATTACAAATCACTTGTTTACTCCATATATTTCTTCCCCTTTTTGTCACAAAATGACAAAGGTACGAACAAATACCAAAACCGAAAGGATCTTACAATCTAAAAGAATTGTACAACCTATAAGAGTTAAGCACGAAGGTTTCACATACCACTTTAGATAACCAATACCAAAACCGAAACTACAAGTAATTTGGTTTTAATATGTTATCAAGGAAACAATTGCCCGAAGCAATTTTCCCTAATAGTTTAACAAATTGACTAAGAAACTTAGTTCCCTTGCTAAACCGATTGCACAAATACAATCGCTTATTTCGATAATACCAAAGATAAGAATTAACTTTATTTTTCGCATCAGGCACTAATTATTCAGAAAATAACTTAGACCTTACACTTTAGACAAGACAAATACTAGGTTAGTTAACTAATATTTCTTGTCAGGGCATTCTATTAGACTTGAATAACCGAATCCTTTACTTTTGATAAGTCTAACTAAGATCATAATTAACTTAGTTTCTCTTATCCGGAATCGAATTGGACTAAACAAATGATCCCGTATTTTGTTAAGCCATAAACAATACATATAAACCAAATAAATCGACTTGCATAATTATTTTTCTTAACCGGAAGCAATTGAAACAAACATAGACATTAAAGCACCGCAATTGCACCGAAATTTCGTTAAGTCTAAAACAATTGATACCAAACAATAAGGAAAGATATCAAACCAGTTTTTCTTAACCGGAAATAATTGAATCACACACACATATACATCCATACACATAATGGAATAAACATCAATTGTACCGAATTTTGTTAAGCAAAAGCAAAATATATGTAATAAACTCAAGCTTTTCTTAAACAGGAAAACGATTAACTAACAAATTCGTTACCTCAAATTCCGCATCCTCTTCTCCCTGAAAGATATATCATTAAGCGCAAGTTCAAGTTAGAACTCTCTCCCATTGTGTTGTCATCCTCTCGCAAGAACAAAAGAAAAACAACAAAAGCAACCTTTACCAGAGAAAGGTTGAATCAGTTTTAACTAATGCATGGCAAAAGTTGAAAACCACGAAACACATATGCTTTTATGCTAAACCAAAATCGATTCAACATATTGTGACTTTTTCACATATGAGTTTCAATCGGAACACCTTATGATCCTTTGATAAAACCTACCAACATGGGCTAGAACTTAATCTCGCTAAATCAAAAAGCCACACAAACCATAAGGGTTCACACATCATATGAGATCGAATATTAAGGTTAAGAAAACCGAAATCAAACATCCCATAACACATAGCAATAATATAAAGCATTCAAGCACAGGCTATGTAATCGAAAAACTATCACAAGAAAAATTATAAAATAATAATTTTATTCATAAATAATAGATAGTTTTATTCAGCAATAGACCTTACACAATAATTGAAAGAAATCAAAAAACTGATGTCTATTTTGTTTGGATTAAGTATTACAGCAAATAACTTAATCTCTAGAAGTGCTCTTATTATTCACTGAAGATTCTTCAGAGCACTGATTCTTGAGTCTTCTCCTTTCTTTCAGGAGGTTGAGTCTTCGTTTTAAGAGATTCATTTCCACAATCAGTTTCAAAAGAGTTGACACTAGCAGTTTTTCATTCTAAACAGAAGTTTTTAGAAGTTCACGCGCAACTTCAAAATCTCCCATCATCATAAGCATAAGCTCAAAAGAGATATGATTCTTCTTGTGTTCCTTTGAGAAATAGCATTTGAGCTCAACTTGAAAGGTTTCAAGTTTTCGTAATTGAGATTCAATGTCAATAGTATTCTTATCCATTCAAAACCGAATTTTTTTGTGAGGGGGTATCGGTTCTATAGATGATTTTTATATACCAGACAAAACTTGATTTCCAAGTTTCCCCACCCTTTTGGGAATACCTAAATAGGTATTCTTTGTATAATACTATACACATTCGGAAACCGAATCAAAAGATTTTTTATTTTTTTTTAACATGAACATTCCTAATACAAGAGAATTCTCTTAATTTAGAATATAATTCCAAAAAAAAAAGGTTATTCATGGTGCAGATAGATCAAGTACAGTTCTATACTTTTCATAGATTTCAGTGTTCTTTTAAGAACTTCCCATTTATTCAGATGAACCACAAGTTCGGGAAAATCTGATCAACACACTAAGTTGTTGAAATGAACATTTGATGGATCACTATTGTTTCGGGAGCCAGATCTATCTTGATGTTTTCGAACATTCTTTTTCCTTTTTCTGCTTTGTAGCAGATTACTGAAGGATACCAGTGTATCAATATTACTGTATGTTCTTAAATCATCCTTGAGTCTAAAAATTAGACTTTCATAGTCATTTTTATCTAAGATTACAACAGGATTGTTTTTCTTAGACCTTGTTTTAGATGAACCCCCTTTTTCTTTCACTTCTGACTTGGGCATCCACAAGTAAGTAGATTTTGAATGAAGATCCTTCATCTCTTGCAACATTGCATTTTTCCAAGGAGAAGCATCAGATCTCATATTCCTATTGACAAAGGTATTAACCTTTATATCATTGTTTCTTTTAGAATAGGAATTCGAATTACATGAATAAATTCTTTTGTCTCAAAGTAGGACACTGGTGATCTGAAGTCATTTTGGGGAGAAATTTACTCAGTTCTTTTGAAACAAAAGATAGAGCATCTTGCATCTTTCGAATTTTACAATAACTTTGCATATGACCTTTATCTCTACAATAATAACAATGCTTATTGAAAGGATTAGAGGTTTTAGTTTTACCTTTGTGAGATGTTCGGTCAATATGCTGGTCTTTAATTTGAGACTTACTCCAATTGCTTTGATGTTTTCCATCAAAGTCTCACTTGAGCTCTTAGATGGATCAGGTACATTAATTTGTTTCGGTAGATCTTCTGGAACCGAAGAGCGAACAACCTTTACAAATTTTACTTCTTTATTGATTGAAGAAGTATCGAATCCATCATATCCTAATCCACGTTTGTCGTCATGATTTCTTCCTGCCTCCAATATGGAAGACAAATTGATTGTGATATTATTGAGTCTTCTTAGCCTTGCAACTTCTTCTTCCAATATCTTGATATTTTCAAGTGCGTTGGCTAGTTTGTCTTCAAGAGGATTTTCTTTGAAAGAAACAAACTCATTTTGTTCCTTACTCATCAGATGTTGAGAATTAATCCTTGCTTCAGTTTCAACAAGTTTCTTATTCAACAAGTAATGTTTCCTGCTGAGATTCTCAAACTCTAGGATTTTTGAGTTTAGGATTTCTTTGCAGTCCTTAAGAAGATATCTGGTATTCTGATATCCATAAAAGAAGCCAAAGGATATTTTTCTTAGTTCCTATTTTCTCTGCTAAGATGAGCAAGAAGGCCAATCACATCTGAGGGAGATAGTCTTTTTGTAGAGACAACACCTAGTAATAAGGAAAATTCAGACATATCTTCTTCAACATCTTGATCGATCTCTCAGTCACCATCTTCAGAAATTTCATCGAGTTGTTTTTCAAGGCAAGTTTGCCAATCATCAGAATCTACATTATATGGATCAGATTGTTCAGTAGATTCATAGAAGATATCATTTTCAGGTTCTGGTCTTTCATCTTGATTCTTGTTAACTAAATCACCAATTAGATTCAATTCTTATAGGTTGGATCGAACCAAACACAGATTCTTAGATCTTTTCGTGTTTGCCTGCTCTAATACCAATTGAAAAGACGAGGGTACCCAAATATACCATAATCTTAAACTTTTCCACCTATAAGTCCTCTTACCGAAATTGATTGTCTATGGACTGAGTCGAGACAATACAACGAATCGGTATTCACACTTTGTGTGATCGTCTATGGATATGAGATCGAGACAATATAACAAACAAAGTGTGATTACTTGATAATAGGTTCGGACTTAACCAAACTCTATAGGATCACTATCAAGTAATACGGAGTTAACATTTATGTAATTTACTTTAAATTATAATAACAACAATTATAATTGGGAAAAACAAAAGTAAATGACACAGCAAGATTTTGTTAACGAGGAAACCGCAAAGGCAAAAAAAACCCGGGACCTAGTCCAGAATTGAATACTCTCAGAATGAAGCTGATATACAAAATCACACCAACTTCGTATAGTTGAGACCAAGCAACTAAACCTATAATTCACCTAGTTTCTTCAGTATCCCTGCGCTTCCGACATTCAATAAGTGCACGCACTAACAATTCATTTGGTTCGTATTCCAAACAGTAAAGGAACAACAAATTTGTTCGGTAACAACTCTATTCAATCTCAGTGATATGAGTTAGACAAAGGCTCTTCCGTTTAATCCAATAAACTCATTTTTCGGGTTTAGATCAATCTATTCAACAACTACAAAAGTAGTAGAGATTAGATTTTGCAATCAATAATAGGATCTACCAAGATACTAAATACTGATACCGATCTACGCAACTAATTAATCAAATCTATCAAAGATAAACCGATTATAGTTGGATCCCAGCCGATCAAGTTTTGTGCACACCAAAGATTATGAACCCAAATAAGAAATCTTCTTCGTCTTCAAATCTTCTTAAATCTTCAATAAACACCTGCACACCACAACTTGAATCTCTTGTGATCAATCACGCACAGAGCGGAGTCTGTTAACAATGGATTATCACAAGATGTCTTTATAATACAAACAGTTCTACAGATCTCGTCGAGACTTCGATCTAGTTTGAGTGAATCTTATATCAGAAGAGAAGATTCTCAAGAATAAACAAAGTAGGTGCAATCAAACTTAAACAATCGTTAGTCAATCAAATCAAATCGAAAACTAATAATACTGCAATTATCTAGTTTTCCACCAACGGTACTCGTAGAGCTTCTTGATCCCACAGAAGTATTTAAACGAGCGGTCGTAAGAGATTTCGCCTAATTAGGGTACTTTCCTCTCCGAATAGATGGCTCCACCGATAACAACACAACAAGGTTGTTTTGTTGGCTCTTAGGATAGTTTGCTCGAAATGCAAACTTGGGTATTTATAGACCAAGGAAGTTTGGACACCAAGGAATTTCCAAAACCGAATATTCTCAAGATATGCAATATATTTCCAAATCGGTTTTCATAATTCCTATAAATGCTCTATCCAAAAATAACCGAAATCCTACTAGAAAATCTCCAATTAGTAAATGCACATTACCAATTTTTATTTTCCAGATATATGCATTTTAATTGCTGGTAATTATAAGCATATAAAATTAACAACCTTATTAAAAGATTCTCAACTTATTTCGGTCCGGGATCTCCTTAAGTTATTAAGGAATATCTTTGAACAATAAAAGATAAGAGTTATTGAACATGTTCAAAGTATGTCGACATTTTATTTCTTTGTAAATCCTTTTTCATATTTACAATTTTGGAACCGATTATACCACACTTCCAAACAAGTTTAGATTTGGTTCATCTGATTTCCAAGAACTATGTAATTGATCAAATATCAATACACTAATCATGGGTTTACAGTTCTACCAAACACAAGGATCGGTTCTACCTTAATATGGTTACTGGGACCGGTTATATTAGTTACCAGGATCAGTTACATCAATTACCAGGACCGGTTACCATATTCTCATGGTATTACTTGTGATTGGTCACACCAGTTATCAGGATCGGTTACACCAATTACCAGGACTGGTTACACCAATTACAAGGATCGATTACACACTCTTTTGTGATCGGTCACACCAATTACTAGGATCGGTTACACCAATTAGTAGGATCAGTCACACCAATTACAAATATCGATCATACCATCGTACGTGATTACTTAGGATCAGTTACACTAATAAAAGTCATACCAATACATAAGTCAGGCATTGTGACTAGTTTTACCAAGATACATAACAAGTTATGATCGGTTCTACTTACTCACACATATTGGTAATCCAAAGATATGCAATGAATAACAATACCAATAAGCCTAGCGATTTCCCTTTCGATTCATAAAAAAAGTTCATGAATGTACTTCCTTTAAACGAATGTAAACATTGTTTCCTAGGACGAAATTTTGACCCATACCCATACACATAATCACAATAGCATTCATACGATTATGTCGATGTCTTATATACGAAGTTCAAAAGATAAGCGTTATACTTGGTATTCTAATTCCTTAACACTATGTCTACTAGAGTATAATCATTCACAGCTTGGCAGTTATGTTTTCAATATAGCACGACTTGAAAGATACGTTGGGAATGAAACAGTTCAAGTCAAAATATTACTAACCTCAAGAGGAAGGATGATGTCGTCGATGTAGCTTGTTACTTCTTCACATTCTTCAAGTCTTTGAGTAATACTTGTATGTCTCATTATCCTAATCTTTCTAGCCTAACCTATACGAAGTTGTCTCTAGTACATAATCAAGCGATTCTATAATTGAGTTTTGATTCACTAAAATATGACAACCAAACTTGACATACCAACACTTGGTGGGTTCAACCGAGCTATGCTCTAACAGAATGTTATCCCTAACAATTCGAATTTCCATCTTTTCAGTGAGAAAAAGTATGTAAACTTAGCTAACCGAATACCATGTGACACTAGAAGTTTTAATAATGCAACTAAAAGTTTCTCCCATACCCCAAAACTTAAATCTAACATTGTCCTCAATGTTCTAAAGATAAATATAAAAGCATGAACAAGGACAAAAATTTTACCAGTTGACGGAAAGGAAAAAGGAAAGATCTTACCGTGTCGCATGATCATGGGTTACCTCCCAAGAAGTGCTAAGTTTAAAGTCTTCAGCCAGACATCAGAAGAATTAGTCACCACATAAAATCATAAAGTAGTAGCCGAAAAATGCGTGGGTCATCAAAACCAAAAAAAGCTACCACAAATAAAAGGAATCTGAAACATGAATTGAACAAATTAAGCATACCCTTGTCTAGTTTTCTGTTTAAGACAACTACATCTAGCTGTGGTTCAGGTTCAAGCTCTATGAAAGGGTCTAGATAAAATATTTTCATGGGATGGATTTCCTCATAGCTAAGATCCAAAAATTCAAGTTTAAGAGTCTGGAAAACTCAACTAAAAACTTAGAAGCACATAATAATAATCTGAATAATTGTGGATCTTTAAAGTCAATTAGATTTGACTCACACAGTTGAACACAATAAAAGTGGCCATTCTTAAGTAAATGTGTTGATTCTATTCTCCTAAAGTAATTAGGTTTAGTCTTAAAACTTAATATCTGACACATTTGAAATTTATACGTTCCCACAGCTGGTAGAAAAATATTTGGTGGGAAAACAAAGTCAATCTTGGTATTATCACCTTAGTAAACCACATCAACCAGAGGATGGGTTTCTAACAACTGGTTTCTTTCATGGAAAGAATCAGGCTCGGGAAACCGTGCATGAAGATAGTCTTTTAACATGGTAGAGGAACATACGTTAAGTCCCAAATTAGGGACCTTTATAAGAGTCAAAGGTAAACCACGATGAAAAGACGAGGGTACCCAAATATACCTCAATCTAAAACTTTTCCACCTATAAGTCCTTTTCCGAAAGTGATTGTCTATGGACTGAGTCGAGATAATAAAACTAATCGGTTTACACTTCGTGTGATCGTCTATGGATACGAGAGCGAGACAATACAACAACAAAGTATGTTTACTTGATAATAGGTTCGGACTTAACCAAACTCTAGGGATTGTCTATCAAGTAAAATAGGAATTAACGTTTGTGCGATTTACTTTAAATTATAATAAACACAATTATAATTACGGAAAATAAAAGTAAATGACACAGCAAGATTTTGTTAACGAGGAAACCGCAAATGCAGAAAAACCCCGGGACCTAGTCCAGAATTAAATACTCTCAGAATTAAGACGCTATACAAAATCAAACCAACTTCGTATAGTTGAGACCAAGCAACTAAACCTTTAGTTCACCTAGTTTCCTCAGTATCCCTGCGCCTCTAACTTGCAGTAAGTCACGCACTTGGAACAATTCCTTTGGTTCGTATTCCAAATAGTCAATGAACAACAAATCTGTTCGGTAACAACTCTTTTCAAACATCATGATATGAGTTTAACAAAGGCTCTTCCGTTTAACCAATAAACTCCTTTGTCGGGTCCTTAGATCAATCTCTCAACAACTACCGAAGTAATTGTTAGACTATGCAATCAATACTATTAATCACAAAGAAGTGTATTGATGCCGATCTACTCAACTAATCAATCCAATCTATAACAAAGATACACCGAATATAGTTGGATCCCTTTCCAGCCGAAACAAGTATTGTGCACACCAAAGATTATGAACCCAAAAAGTATTCTTGTATTCAAATCTTCTTTGATCTTCAATCAGCACCTGCACACTATCAACTTGAATCTCTTGTGATCAATAACACACAGAACGGAGTCTGTTATCATTGGATTATCACAAGACGTCTTTAGATCTGCAAACAGTCTAAAGATCCCCATCGAAACTTCGATCTAGTTTGAGTGAATCTTATATCAGAAGAGAAGATTCTCAAGCATAAACCAACTAGGTGCAATCAAAGTTCAACAACCGTTAGTCAATCAAATCAATCGAAAACTGCAGTTATCTAGTTTACCACCAACGGTACTAATAGAGCTTCCCAAAGAAGTCTTTAAACCGAGCGGCCGTAAGAGATTTCTCCTAATTAGGGTACTTTCCTCTCCGATAGGCGGCTCCACCAGTAACAACACAACTGAGGTAGTTTTGCTGGCTCTGAGGATTAGTTTGCTAGAAATGCAAACTTCAATATTTATAGACAAGGAAATTTGGACACCAAGGAATTTCCAAAACCGAATATTCTCAAAGATATGCAATAAACACAAAATCGGTTTTCATAACTCCTGGAAATGCACTGTCCAAATATTGACCGAAATCCCAATAGAAAAATCTATAATTGGTAAATGCACATTACTAATTATTATTTTCTAAAGATATGCATTTAATTGCTGGAAATTAAATAGCATATAAAAACTAAGAAACCTTAATTAAAAGATTCTCAATTTATTTCGATCCTGGGATTCTCCTTTAGCTATTAAGGAATATCTTTGAACAATTAATGATAAGAGTTACTGCACATGTTCAAAGTATGTCGACATCTTTACTTTGCAAGTCCTTTTTCATACTTACAATCTTGGAACCGATTTTCCACACTTCCAAACAAGTTTAGAATTGGTTCATCTGACTTCCAAGAACTATGTGATTGATTATCCTATCAAATCACCAATCATGGGTTTCACGGTTCTACCAAAACAAGTTAGGTTCTACCTCCATGTGAGTACTGTGCATAGTCACGCTAGTTACCAAAACTTGGTTGACTAGGTACTAGGATCGGTTCCCCACATACTTATGGTAACTATCTGTATTTGGTGCACATGTCCATAGGATCGGTTCCCCCAAAACTACAAACTTGTTGCACATGTTCATAGGATCGGTTCCCCCATTTACTAAAAACGTGTTGCACCTCTTACAAGGATCGATTCCCCTCTTGTAAATTTGTTGCACCTCTTACTAGGATCGGTTCCCCAATGGCTAGATAAAAGTTGTTATTTACAAGGCATCGATCATACCATCTTGAGTGATTACTTAAGATCGGTTTCACTAATAAAAGTCATACCAATACATAAGTCAGGCCTTGTGAATAGTTTTACCAAGATACATAAACAAGTTTATGAGCGGTTATACTAAACACACATATTGGTAATTCAAAATAGATTTGTAATGAATAACAATACCAATAAGCCTAGCGATTTCCCTTTCGATTCACAAAACAAGTTTATGAACTTACATCCTTTAAACGAATGTAAACATTGTTTCCTAGGATGAAATCTTCACTCATACCTGATGTCGTTTTATAGTTGTAGTGGTAAAAAGGTTCGTTGCTCGAACTTGTGAAGGATTTTCGAAAATTAAATAGAATTGTTTTGACAATAATAAGAAAATACCGAGACTTTGGATTCCACCATTGACCAATTAATTGATAAACTCTAATCAATATTCATGCAATATTCTTCTTTAAAGTGATTCTAATATTTGCCTCTAATAGATTTTTGAAGTAATAATTGTAAGCACGAAGCATGAAACATCAAAAGTATTAAAACTAAGCATGTCCCATCAAAACACTTCACAACTACTCAATAAAAACCAATTTTTCTTTTAAGTTCTATGCAAATAATCATGTAAAATAATTGCAATAAATAATTAAAATAGAATTATACCACTTTTCATGGAACAATGGCTTCCTCCGTCGCCTCGGCTAAGGGGTTTAGCTCCTCATATTAACCACTTGCTCAAAATACATATTTGGTGTTCAAAAGTTGATTAAAAGAGTGAAAAGTGCTAAGCAGCGGATTCTGTAGTTGCTGAAGGTCTAAAACAGAAGTCCGAGTCGTTGCTGAAGAGCTTCGGTGACTGAAGGAAGATGCGACCGTACCTCGTTGTCACTGAAAATAAGTCTGCCTCTGCGACTAACTCTGAAGGTCTAATGTTCTTCGTCTTCTTCTTCTTCTCAGCAGCAGCAGGAAAGTTCTGAACTCGACTCTGTTGATTTTTTTCTCGCTTCTCTATAGCTCTAAACTTCTCCAAACTCCCCCAAATTGTTCGTACCTCTAAATATGACTCGAATCAACCTATATATATCCACCAAACACAAAATCTCTCGAGTTAATCCAAATATTTTCGATTTTTCTTTTTTTTCAAGTTACGTGATTTTTCTGGCTTTTAAACTCTTCCTTCACGCGTCAACTTGGTTTACAAACTCTCTCAAACTCTCTAAGGACTGAATAAGGACTCCATACACTCCAATCTTGCCGTAAAATCTTCACAAACTCTTTTGTAAACCGAAAACAACTCGAAATATGAAATCTCCCTGTTTAGCTCCAACACGGATTTCTATCCCTGTTTAATCGATTCAACAGCTCATACCATACTTGTTTATCCTTAACAGAGTTAACCCAACGAAAATCAGCCATTGAATTGCCTTAAAAATCATCCAAAATTCGATCAGAAAATTCTGTTTTATGTAAAAGTTTTTCCCGCCAAAATCTGTTTTGAAAATTTGAGAAGAAATGTGACCTCCCCCTATCCAGTGCCGGTCTGTGCTTAGCAGCTGCTTGGAAATGGGTTACCCCTTATCCAAAATGAGAGTCCGAATAGCAAGTGTCCTCCCAGGAGCCTTTAACAACTTTTCGAGCCAATTTTCCCAAAAATGTTTATTCCCCAAAAATACTGAGGTGCCCCTTATCCAAAGTGAGAGTCCGAATAACAAATATCTTCCAGGGGTGCTCTGCATAATTTTTCGAGCCGATTTTTCCAAATATGTTTATTTCCCAAAAATACTTACAAACACATAAAACATCATAATAAGTACAAAAATGGGTACTAACAATATACATAATAGAGATGAAAACAGACACATAAATGCGTCTATCAATACCCATACTTAATCACAATAGCATTCATATGATCATGTCGATGTCTTATATACAAAGTTTAATGGTTAAGCAATAAACCTCGTATTGTATTCCTTAATATTATGCTTAACTAGAGTATCATACACAGCTTCGCAGTTATGTTTTCAATATGCACGACTTGAAAGATACGTTAGGAAATGAAACAGATCAAGTCAAATATTACTAACCTCAAGAGGAAGGATGATGTTGTCGTTGTAGCTCCATACTTCTTCACATTCTTCAAGTCTTCATGTAATACTTGTAAGTCTCATATCCTAACACTTTCAAGCTAACCTATACGAAGTTGACTCTAGTATATAATCAAGCGACTCTTTAAATGAGTTTTGATTCACTAAAATATGACAACCAAACTTGACATACCAACGCTTGGTGAGTTCAACCGAGCTATGCTCTAACACACGAGGAGAATGATATTTACCCCCAAACTTAGAATTGTCAATATCCTTGGATAAACTAATCAAAATTTCCTTAATTTCAAAATTATCAGATTTAGGAAAATGGTCTTTTATTTCTTCTAGGATGTAATCATGTGGTTCTAAATTTCTATAATCCTCAGCAAAGACTATTGTTTCCGAATCGCTAGACTTTAAAACATTAATCTCAGGATAAACTCTTTCCTCTAGGCCATCCTCGGCTTCATAGTCACAATGATATACTACACCATCTAAAACAATGGTATCCCTAGTCAAATCCTCATCCTTTTGAATAGGTGAATAATCATCAATATTATTAGGATTTAAACTGGAAACAACAATTTTCTCAGGTAGCTCATTAAGGGTAACAATTTCCTCATCATTATGACTACATATTTCCAATTCTTCATCGACAATATCCTTTTTTTTTTATATAGGATCATCGACAATATCCTCATCATCATAACAGTATAAAGATGGTTGAACCTTGTCTAAACATGCAATGCTTTCAATTCTAACCTCGTCCTCTAAATTAGGTGAATAATTATCAGTATTATCAAAGGTGAAATTGGAAACACAATTTTGAGAATTAAGTTCATTTAGAGCAATATTAACAACTGTATTTTCTTCCCCACAATTTTTACAAGTCACACTCAGTTTTTCCAACGTTATGTCAAGCCTACGTGAACTTTCAGCTAGATGTTCGAGTGAGTCATCCAAGGAAAGACTCGGATCATAAGAAGTATTATGTTGCAACTGTTTCATTAAATCTTCCAAAGACGGAGAACCTACATTTTGGTCATTATAATATTGCTCACTTACCCGTTCATATGACTAGTGAACGTGTGAATAGTAATTGGGATCACCGTGGTAAGAACCATAACCTTCAAAAGGTCGGTAGTGGTCCCAAGTACTATCCACACTATGGTCAAAGCACGAATATTGTCCATTTTGAAATTCGGGTCGATATTCATTATATTGGTCCTCATAATACCAGTTCGACATTTTCTTGGTGCACATGCAAATGCATGGTCGACTAAAATAGGTAGGATCAGGTTACTTCAGCAAAATATACCTACAGGTACGAGGCTGAGGCTTGTGGAAGTTCGTCTGGTAACTCCCATAAGGCCCAAGGCACGGGTTTAGCGTACTTTCCACAGGTTTCCTAAATTCGGTAATTCTGACAATGCAATTGGTGTGTGCAACGAGGGTTTTTTTTTAAAAAATAAGGAAAATAAAATAAAATTTTAATCTAATTATGTACAATAAAACAAAATCTATAGAACCTAATCTAAATATTTACAAAAATAAATAAAAATCTAAAAATAAAATAAAATATGGGATTATCTTATTTACCTTTTGGTAGCCAATTTTTTTTTATTTCCACTTTTAATGCACCTAAACCTGCACACCAAAAATAAAAAGATACCCACAAATAAAATCTAGAAAATAAAAGAACAAATCTAGTCTATCCTAATATATACAAATTTAACAGAAATTAAAAATAACAACTGTTTTTTTAGTCCACGGCAGCGGCGCCAAAAACTTGATGGGAATTAAATTGTGTACCGCAAGTGCACGGCTATCGATGAGATAGTATGCATAATACGGGTTCGTTCCACAGGGACTAAAGTTGTTACCTCAATTTTCTATTAAATACTAAGCCAAAAAAATGAAATAATAATAACACTAATAAAAGAAATAAATAAATAAGAAGAAAAACCTAGGGTTTAGATTTCACCACTATGATGTAATTAGATAATCATAACTATTTTAAATAATATTCTCTCAACAATTACTCAAGACGATTTAGGACACATCTGAATATGCGGGGGTACAACAACCACACCCAATATTTCGTTCGGCAATCTTAATAAACAAACTCCAATATACTTTCAAGAGAATCAACTAGACAGTCAGACTCAATCTAGAGAAAAGTATATCAAAAAGTTTTATATCTCTATCTCTTAATTCAATCCGCAATCAGCAAATAAGAATTTGCGAGCCCGATTGAATATAAGAGAAATAACTTGAATGGTACCAAAGACCAATGTTCAAGGATCAATCAATTTCAATCGATAACCAAAGGTTGGATTTCCCAATTGATCGATTCAACGCACAACCTGTGATATTTCAATTATATAACAAAATATAATGCGGAAAAGAATTAACACAGACACCATAAGTTTTGGTAACGAGGAAACCGCAAATACAGAAAAACCCTAGGACCTAGTCCATA
>JAJJMB010007708.1:7270446-7295968 GCA_023531105.1 Papaver atlanticum
TAGCCGTTTTCACACACTATTAGCATCAAAGCAATTTTCAAGTTATTGAAATAATCATAACGAAACATTCCAAGTCTACACCAAATGATTGTATCACACAAACCATGAAAGATGTTACTCGGCAATTTTCACATGATCATATCTTGACTTTCGTCAAGAATATAAGATGAACTTGGTTGAAGCGAAAGCTTACCAACACATATTTCGAGAAATATGTAAGCGAGTTAAACTCAACTCGAAATCTTAAATGTGCATAATCGAAAACCATATAGTAATACGACTTATGTCTCAATATAGGAGATAGAGTAGAAATAGACTTTCCAAGTGATAGATGAGTTTTAGTCTTCACATACCTTTTGTTGATGAAGTTCCACAAGCTCGCTTTAGTAGTTCTTCGTCTTAATTTGATGAACGCCGTGAAGTCTAATGCTCAACTACACAATCTATCCTAGTCCGAGACATCACTATAAGTAGACTAGAAATCAAGACTTATAGTTTTGATCACTAACATTGACAAACAAGCTTGAGATAGAAACGCTTGCGAGTTCGACCGAGCAGTGCTCTAACAACATCAGACGTCTTGGAAAATATAACTTTATAACCATTCGATTCTCAAAATACTAACAACTCTCAATACTTAAAATGTTGGTCTCTAAACAAGAATATATACTCTTTTAAGCAAGCATGAGGACATGTAAAAAAAAAATTATCATGATAAACGAGAAATAGGACCCAGGAGAATTATTATTATTAAAATAAATTAAACTCTCTAATATACATCATCGGGCTTCCTCTTAGCCCTAGTAAAGAGATTACTCGACCATTACAAAAAGGAAGAAGGAAAGAAAAGAAAAGAAAAGAAAATGAAACTCAAACTCTACTGCTCGACGGAACCGTCCTCCCCTTTCATTGATTGAATAACATGGTATATATAGGGTCAGAAGAATCCTACCTTCCATTTTATTTCTCATCATTACATCATCAACCCAATAGAAATTTGCCATGTGTTAAGTGATAAACCAATTACCCAATGGTAGTGTGTCACATCGTCCTTTTCTGCATCACTTTACACCATTTAAAGAAAAATAATACCCAATAAGTGACAGAATATTTTGGATTATTTCTCATGCATGCCATTTATTTTCTCAAATCTCCAAATCTTCACGTATTTATTTATGTGATGCATGTAGGCAATTATTTCCTAATTCGTCCTTTTATTTTCTCAATTATTTCCAAATAATACTCCTTTGGATTTCCTTAATGGAAGGATAAATTTTCATGGTCCACGGTTCGACCCATTTGCTTCAATCTTTGTTCCTTCCAAAGTCCATATTTTCTGCGCACAAGCCCAGTTTTAACTGTTTTTCGAGTCATAGCCTCTTTTAATCATGCACCTACAAAAACAAAATAATTACCCAATTTAGTAAAAAAATGAGCACCAACAATATATATTATCATGACTAATTAAGACACAAATATGTGTCTATCATTTGTCTTCATAAAACTGATACAATCAAATGGAAGTTGAAGCCAAACGGAAAGTTTTCAACAGCTTCTCTCTATCATAGCATTAAGAACTTTGATACTATTACCAACTCTCCTTGGGAGAAAATATGGAGTATGGATACCGCACCAAAAGTAGATTTATTTATTTTCAAATGCATGCATAACATGGTCCCTGTGGCTGAGAAACTTTCCAAGTATACTGATATGCCAAACATCTGCCCTCTCTGTTCTCAACCTAATGAAACTTTTTAACACATTCTAATGGACTTCTCATTGGCTAGAAGTGTATGGTTTGCTTCCTCTGCAAATCCCTTTGTGCTTGGTATTCCTAATTTGTCTTTGCAGCAATGGATCACCAGTTGGAGCTCAAATCTGGTGGGATGGGATAGTGACTTAGGACCTTGGAATGCTTTTTGCGCGGCAGTGGTTTGGCATATTTGGCTAGCACGATGTGATAATGTTTTTAAGGGAATCATCCCAAATCCTCAACATACTTTTGGTAGAGCCACACAGTTCTGGTTGGAGAATGCGCAGGCCCAGCGAAGCATAAAACATAGTCCACATTTGAACTTGGATCCAACTCACACAAACCATTGGTAGTGCCCAGATTCTGCAAAAATTAACTTAGCTACCAGTTGAAACTGTGGGCTATTGCAGGGAGGTGCGGACCATGGAAATTAAGGCGCTGAATAAGGATGTTGGGGAGGTGTTGGCGGCAACTGAGGCATGGAATTGGGGGTTACAACTTCAAGTCACTATGATCACCATTGAAGCCAACAAAAAAAATATGATCAGACTCCTCTCAGGCCTTAAGAGCAGCATGGATTGGCAAGCTAAAACAATATGGGAAGAAAAAACTTCAAATTTTTTGAATGCTTATTCTCTTTCGAAACCATTTACTTATGTTTCAGCGCAGCAATTGCATTAGCTAAAGCTACTGCTAATGCAACAACAACCCGTAACTCTATGGGTTATCCTCCCTCTTGTATTTTTAATATTTTGGATCAGGATAGACGGGGTGCTTGCACTCAAGTCTATGAACAAGTTTGTTTCGACTTCTAATTTTATTCAATTTTCTTATGAAAAAAGAAAGAAAGAATAAACAGGTGTTGCACATCAATCGGTGGGCACATAGGGCATGGTTTTATTTCCTTTTGGCACAGGCGATCCAGACCCCGTTTCCATGCAATTAAATTAGTATTGAGTTCCCAATAAGGAAACCGGTGTTATGGAATAATCAAATTTTTTTTTTTCTTTGTCGACTGCCTAAAATTTTCCGTGTTTTGACGGAAGTATTGTACACCTTAAACGGTGTTACTGACGTACAGTTAAGTATTTGGTGTAAACATGGTGTAAGGAAATTAATTAGATTAAAATTCTCACGGAAGTGTTGTCCACCTTCCTTTTTGTTGACGGTGTTACTAACGGACAGTTAAATATTTGATGTAAATAAAGTGTGACCCAATTTTTAATATCCTGACCAATAGAGTTATGCCAAGTGTCCTCACCATAGCTTCTACATTAGAAAAGACCTATTTCGGCCAATAGGAAGCGGGGGTCTCATCACCGTTCAATGTGAGAGCTTATTTTGTCAAGGCCTTTAAGGGGGAAGATTATTGGATAAGAGTATTATTACGAGAAAGGAAGCCTAACAAGCTAAGCCCCAATTAGCGTACTACTACATTAGTTGAACAGGTTGTCGTGCTAGCTGTCACATGCCCATTTAATCTCCTAAAATTTTCATGGGACATGACCGGCAATACTTTGTGGTTCAGTGAATCAACTTCACCCAGAAGTACTCAGCCTTGCCTACTCGCATCAAAGTATGCATCTGTCTTCACTCTTAAGGCAATACATAACGAAAGTCTTCATATTCTTTCTCTCTAACTCTTCATGCACCCATAAGCATAAGAGGTTTTCTATGCATCAAACCAAGGGTGCGCTCGATCATGAATTGTATAAATAGGTTTTTAACCTATTACGACAAGGAGAGAGACAAGTGTTATCAACACAAGTAGCCAGAAACCATATTCTGATACAATCAGCAATATCATACACACAAAGATATACTGTAACAAACCCATTTTATTGCACTAAAGGAAGATTACAGAATTTGTCCATCCCATGGACCAAAACAGGTCATTCACCCTCTTGGTGAATGCCTAACTCTCTCTACAAATCAGTGGTTATTTTCTCAATTGAACAACACCAACATTATTGATTCCTAGACTATTTATACTACTAGGATCATGCAAAAACTTCTGTGCAACCTGTTGATGGTGGTTTTCGGTTCAGGGCTAAAATCGTGAAACCCTGTATTTAATACGCTGTCATCCTACAAAGGAACAAAAGCCATTTGAAAGTGATGAGTGCATAAACCTCTTCACTTACATATGTATTGAGCAATTCATCATATTTACGAAATTTATCCAGAATGGTGCGTGAAGCAACAATCCCAGATATTCTGTAAATTTTTATCTATTGCATTATTCACTAATGCATGACCTGCCTGATATTTTCCTATGCTATGTTCCCCGCCGAACTCTCAATATTGGCATGACATGACGATTAATGTTCACTCACAGCGGAGTAGCATGAATTTCCCGAAATGTCAGTATTGAGACCTGCATGAAAACACTCACGTAGGCTACACCACTCTCTGATAAAGAGATTAGCGTGTTTACACACTTTTTAATTAAAAGTTAGCGCGATCGAACGCATTTAAATTCCTTAAGTAAAATCTAGACTATCCATATCAGTCTTAAAAAATGATCACGGCCACACGATTTGGCTACGCAATTCAACAAGCATAGCCTACTCCTAGCGGAACTAGGCGATCATCATGATAAACACCGGCGGGCCCATTAACATCCCGACCGGTCGAAATTCCTTTAGCTCATCCGCTACACCCTTGAACGCTTGCCAAAACATGGGTGATCGCGCTATTTTAAAAAGAGCTCAAACGAGCTAAAACCGACAAAAACGGTCTCAAAAACATCACGACCGCCCAACTTAGCTAGCCTAGTTGGACGGCTTAGATTTTCCCTCGAACGATCAAAGAAGTGTTGGTGGTTTGCCGGCGACCCAGCTACACCCATGGTCGATCGACTTACCCATGGCAAACCAAGAGTGTATAGAATCGCTCGCCCAAAGTAGGGTGAACACGCTGCTTTAGAAACCCTAAATTGCGTTTGCGGCAAGATGCAACTGCCGCAAATCATCTCATCCATCCAACTTCGCTAGCCTAGTCGAATGGTGTAGATTTGTTTTCAGACGTCCAACAAGGTAACGCTGTGATCATCGGCCACCCCTCTTCCACAGGGAGCGATCGACCAAGTGGTAGCTCACCTATAGGGTTCCCAAACGATCGCCCAAAGGTGGCCGGTCATGCTACTTTTTTAAGACGTTTAATTCGCGACTAATTTGAACGAGCTCTAAAACAACGATGTTTCCTGCACATCGGTTATTTTCATCTGCTTGTTCAAAAGCGATGCTTTATATACATCGATTATAAGCAATGTTTTATAAATATTGATTTCAAAAATAATTTTATTTTTTGACCTAAAAGCACTATGTGCTGCTTTTAGCGGCGAGTCTCACGACTTGACCCATTTACTCGAGACATCAAACATGTCACAAACTGGGGGATGCTCACTGGGGTATTGGTCTGGTGGTTTACAGTGTGTGGCGTGCAACACGCCCATTACGAGAAAGTGTAAGGAAAGGACGGACGGTTAACAGTAATGAGAGTAGTGGGTGAAAGTGTGACCAGTTTTCCCTCGTAATGGAAACGTGGTGATCACCACTTTTACACAACCCCACTTCTCCACTGCTAAATCACCTCCACTTCCTATGAGATCAGGGGTGCTCGAACATGACTTGTATAAATAGGATTTCAACCTATTTCAACACAACACAAGTGTTACCAACACAAGTATCCAGAAAACACCATGAACTGATAGCTTACATTCTGCAAGCCAGTTCCAGATTCTGATACAAGTCATAAAACAACCACACCTTCTTCTCTTCCCTCCCTAAGATCAACCCTTCTCCTTCACTTTGTGACCGAATTGAATATGGAACGACCATTTCTTGGTTTAGGCCAGAGTCTTACAGATTGATCTCTCAAATCTAAAAGTACTCCCGTGCAGTGCATTTGTTTAGGGTTTGAATTCGTTTCTCATCAACACACCCAAATTTACAAAAAACAGCAGAACCAGTTTTTACCCCAAAACACAACCGCTTGCACATCCTACAAACAGCCACATGTCCACATGTAGTTTTCCTAACCGCCAATCTGCTTTTCAACTGCCACCTTTTGTGTTGTCTTGCAGATTGAAGCCATACTTGTATTGAACATTTAGGGACACTCTAATAAGGTGATAAACTCATTTCATAACCCTTCAAACTTGTCTCACACCTTTGGCACGCTTATGAAGATAATAACCAACTCGTAACCGCCACTTGAGCCATACTGCACAACTGTTGCGGATTTCTGAACTTGACCTTCGTATTGCACAACTGTTGCGCTTTACTTAACTTGACCTTCATATTGCACAACTGTTGCGCCACAATCATATTGGCCACTTCCTTAGATCATTTTGGTTATTCATGCGTCATATGCTTCACTTAGTCAATTTGCTCGACAATAGCAATGCCACTCTTTCATTACCATCTCGTTTGCATTATTCAAGCTTTCACCAGCCTTGAACTAATGCAGACAAACTCTTGGCCTATTCTTCCTTCTTGCGTCATCCTTGAGTTTGGGACAACTCAATTCCATGGATATGCATCAATGCCAACATCGCATGTTGCATTTGTCAACTTGGTCTGCCTTGTCTTCCTCAATGAAGCTCAATTGTGTCGGACAATAAGCTTCATTACTTAGCCAAATGTCTTTAAAGTGTAATGCTACCTTTGCGCGTCAGTGGCCCTGTAGGGTCTTGCTATCTCAGCACTTGACAGTATACACAGTAATGCGCAACCTTTGCGCATCACTGACTTGGCCTGCAATACTGTAACGCGCAATCATTATGCGTCACTTACCTGGACGGTCATAGACCTCCCAATTCATTCAACGCCCTCGTTGAACACAACAAAGTATACTCGCTATACTTGTTCTCTGGCCTTGTACGATTCTGAGCCCATCTCAGAAATCAGCAAACTTATTTGGCATTTTTCCTTGCCAAAACTTTTCTGCCTAGTACCATATGCCATCACTTAGCTTAATGCCTTGCCATTGATCCTACTAACTTGTATTATTGTTTTCACGTTGGCCTACGCTTCAACTCCCAATACAATCGCATATCAACACCCAAATGCAAACTGGAAATTTATCTTGCCAATTCCATGAATTAGGCTTGAATTTCACTTGAATCATTTGCGCCTAAGTGTACACAAGCAATGATTTTTCCCAACTGATCACAATGATCATTGTCATGGTCTTTTGCCTTCACTTTCCGACTTTAGTTGTACCATGCAACATAACAGGACTTATACAAGACTTGGCCTCATTCTTCAATCATATGCGCCTACGCCAAATCATCCCATGCCTTAAGGTATGCACTCTATGACTTCATACCACTCTTGGTATGCGCAAAAACCTATAAACTTTGCTGCACTTTGCAAATATCATCCCTTTTACTAGATTTGTCCTCCAAATCATATTGAAAACTTCACCTTCTTGGACTTGCATCATTTGTATACCAAAGAACCAGTACCTCGATGTTCTTTGGTTGCATTGTCGCAATATCTTGATTGAAATGCATGACTTTGGTATTGTCATAACTTAGGATTACCAGGGACATCCCACCGTCACTTTGGACAAGGTATTTTCTTCACGCGCCTTTGAAACCAACAAAACCTCACTTTCTCTTTCAAACTGCTACGCTTTAATGTGTATGAAAAACAACATCATGTTCTTCCTAACTATGAGTTACTCTTAACTCATATATTTAATGACTTACATTTTCATTATTGCTACGTTACTCCATGCTATCGCTGCCAAATGCCATCGCACTTCCACATAACTCTCAACATCAAATTCGATTGTGCCACCAACTCTATATTTGCATCTTTCACTTTCGGCGTCTTCTATTGCATATTTTGGCTTAATATGCTATGTAGCATCTTCCACGCGAACTAGCTTTACTTTGAACGAAATAGACAAGAACTCCCGTCTCAAATACCTTCATCCGCTACTACCTTACATAGATATACAATTCCCAACATCAAGGTTCACTCGACCCAAACTGAAAGTATACTCAAAATTGAGCAAATACTCGCACCAACTGATTGCAACTTGTAAGACCTAACAAGCCATGCAATACTGACTTCATTTTCATTCTAAGCAACAAACAAGGAAGCAAGACAGCACCTACTGTCCCCAATGTAGCAATTCACTTTGCAACATGCACTCTTCAACCTATTAACGTTCTTATGCAACTCCCACAACGAAAAACAATATAATTGACACTTAGTTGAATGCTCCTTCAAACTGATGCTATCATGTTGCTTTAGCTTTCATGAAGATTTCTCCAAGAATAACCACGTACATTCTTATGCATCACCACTACTATCAGTTATCCTAACCGCAACCAAGCTTCTTCAACTGCTACCTTTTTTGCTGGCTTACTGGCTACACTTTCTCTGGACAGTTATGACATGCCAATTAGCACCAACATTTTGTCAAAAACTTGTGCACCTTTGCACAATTAAATTGGACTTAGCTTGGTGATCCTAAGCATCACTATTGTTAGAGCATAGCTCGGTTGAACCCACCAAGCGTTAGTATGTCAAGTTTGGTTGTAATATTTTAGTGAATCAAAACTCAATTAAAGAGTCGCTTGATTATGTACTAGAGACAACTTTGTATAGGTTAGGCTAGAAAGATTAGGATAATGAGACATACAAGTATTACTCGAAGACTTGAAGAATGTGAAGAAGTAACAAGCTACAACGACGACATCATCCTTCCTCTTGAGGTTAGTAATATTTTCACATGAACTGTTTCATTCCCAACGTATCTTTCAAGTCGTGCTATATTGAAAACATAACTGCGAAGCTGTGAATGATTATACTCTAATAGATATAGTGTTAAGGAATTAGAATATGAAGTATAATGCTTATCTTTTGAACTTCGTATATAAGACATCGACATAATCGTATAAATGCTATTGTGATTATGTGTATGGGTATGGGTGAAGATTTCGTCCTAGGAAACAATGTTTACATTCGTTTAAAGGAAGTACATTCATGAACTTGTTTTATGAATCGAAAGGGTAATCGCTAGGCTTATTGGTATTGGTATTCATTGTATATCTTTGGATTACCAATATGTGTGAGTTAGTAGAACTGATCATAACTTGTTATGTATTTGGTAAAACTAGTCACAATGCCTGACTTATATATTGGTATGACTTTTATTAGTGTAACTGATCCTAAGTAATCACCTAAGATGGTATGATCGATATTTGTAATTGGTGTGACCGATCCTAGTAATTGGTGTAACCGATCCTAGTAATTGGTGTGACCGATCACAAAAGAGTGTGTAATCGATCCTTGTAATTGGTGTAACCGGTCCTGGTAATTGGTGTAACCAACCCTGGTAACTGGTGTGACCGATCACAAGTAATACCATGAGAATATGGTAACCGGTCCTGGTAATTGATGTAACCGATCCTGTTAACTGATGTAACCGATCCCAGTAACCATATTAAGGTAGAACCGATCCTTGTGTTTGGTAGAACCGTAAACCCATGATTAGTGTATTGATATTTGATCAATCACATAGTTCTTGGAAATCAGATGAACAGTTCTAAACTTGTTTGGAAGTGTGGTATAATTGGTTCCAAGATTGTAAATATGAAAAAGGATTTACAAAGAAATAAGATGTCGACATACTTTGAACATGTTCAGTAACTCTTATCTTTTATTGTCCAAAGATATTCCTTAATAACTTAAGGAGATCCCGGACCGAAATAAGTTGAGAATCTTTTAATTAAGGTTTTTAATTTTATATGCTTTTAATTACCAGCAATTAAAATGCATATCTCTGGAAAATAAAAATTGGTAATGTGCTTTTACTAATTGGAGATTTTCTAGTAGGATTTCGGTTAAATTTGGATAGTGCATTTCCAGGAATTATGAAAACCGATTTTGGAAATATTGCATATCTTAAGGATATTTCGGTTTAGGAAATTCCTTGGTGTCCAAACTTCCTTGGTCTATAAATACCCAAGTTTGCATTTCGAGTAAACTATCCTAAGAGCCAGCAAAACTACCTTGTTGTGTTGTTACTGGTGGAGCCGTCTATTCGAAGAGAAAAGTACCCTAATTAGGCGAAATCTCTTACGACCGCTCGTTTAAAGACTTCTGTGGGATCAAGAAGCTCTACGAGTACCGTTGGTGGGAAACTAGATAATTGCAGTATTATTAGTTTTCGATTTGATTTGATTGACTAACGGTTGTTGAACTTTGATTGCACCTAGTTTGTTTATTCTTGAGAATCTTCTCTTCTGATATAAGATTCACTCAAACTAGATCGAAGTGTCGACGGGATCTTTAGAACTGTTTGTAGATCTAAAGACATCTTGTGATAATCCATTGTTAACAGACTCTGTTCTGTGCGTGATTGATCACAAGAGATTCAAGTTGTTGTGTGCAGGTGTTTATTGAAGATTTAAGTAGATTTGAAGACAAAGAAGATTTATTATTGGGTTTCATAATCTTTACTGTGCACAAAACTTGATCGGTTGGGATCCAACTATAATCGGTTTATATTTGATTGATTAGTTACGTAGATCGGCATCAGTATTTAGTATCTTTGTAGATCCTATTATTGATTGCAAAATCTAATCTCAATTACTTTGGTAGTTGTTAATTAGATTGATCTAAACCCGACAAAGGAGTTTATTGGATTAAACAGAAGAGCCTTTGTCTAACTCATATCACTGAGATTGAATAGAGTTGTTACCGAACAGATTTGTTATTCCTTTACTGTTTGGAATACGAACCAAAGGAATTGTTTCAGTGCGTGCACTTATTGAATGTCGGAAGCGCAGGGATACTGAATAAACTAGGTGAACTATAGGTTTAGTTTCTTGGTCTCAACTATACGAAGTTGGTGTGATTTTGTATAGCGGCTTAATTCTGAGAGTATTCAATTCTGGACTAGGTCCCGGGGTTTTTCTGCATTTGCGGTTTCCTCGTTAACAAAATCTTGTTGTGTCATTTACTTTTGTTTTCCGCAATTATAATTGTTGTTTTTATAATTTAAAATAAATTACACAAACGTTAACTCCGTATTACTTGATAGTGATCGTATAGAGTTTGGTTAAGTCCGAACCTATTATCAAGTAATCACACTTTGATTGTTGTATTGTCTCGATCTTGTATCCATAGACGATCGCATAAAGTGTGAATACCGATTCGTTGTATTGTCTTGACTCAGTCCATAGACAATCACTTTCGGTAAGAGGACTTATAGGTTGGAAAGTTTTAGATTGAGGTATATTTGGGTACCCCGTCTTTTCAATTGGTATCAGAACAGGCAAACATGAAAAGATCTAACAATCTGTGTTTGGTGCGATCCAACCTATAAGACTGGAATCTAAAAATGATTTTAATAGAACTTGATAATGATTCAGTTAACGTAAAGCAAGACATCGAGAGTTTTGAATTAACACTTGATGATGGCATCTACGATTCAATATCTGAAGACCATCACGAAATCATCTCAAGAGAATCTACTAGACAAGTTAATCCTGTTAATGATGTAGAAACTGATGACGATTGGAAATTTTGTCTACAAGAAAGGTTGGGCGAAATTTCAGATGATGATGACTCAGAGTTTTAATGCGATGTAGAAGAGGATGTCTCAGAATACTCTAAACTACTGAATCCTTTGAAAAATAAAAAACTGAGAACTTCAGATTTTCTTGGTTTTATGACTCCTCGTTGTCGTGCGAACAAGAAACTGAAGAAGGTTTTCCAAGAATATTATATTGGTTATCGCCTCGGTGACTCTCTTCTTAAAGATCGTACAGACGAGCTAAATTCTAAGAAATTAGAATGTGAAAATCTTCGAAGAGATCTCTTTTTGTCGGAAAAGAAACTTGTTGAATCTGAAGCAACGGTTAATTCTCAACAAAAGAGTTTTGAAGAGAAAGAAGGTGAATATCTCTCACGAGAAAAACGCCTTGAGGCTGATCTAACTGGTGCTCTTGATAAAATCAAGACGTTGGAAGAATAAAATTTGTACTTGAAAAAGTCCAATGATATCACAAACAATTTTTCCTCATTGTTAGAAGCAGGAAGATATCATGGTGATACACGTGGATTGGGATATAAGGAATCAAGTGCTTCCAACGATAACAATGAGATAAAATTTGTTAAAGCTACAAATTCTTCTCAACCAGAGGTTTCCACTGATGTCAAAAATGATACTATTTCTTGTAAAGAAGTAAAGCCAGTCAAGCCTAAGAGTTGTGTTCAATCAGCAGCAATCAAAGAGAGCGCTTCTGCTAATGACAAGAAAGCAACAACATTGAACAAAGTTAAGAAGAAGAAGAAGAAAACTCGTCGAGCTCCAATGCAAGCGGATCCACAAAAAGGTAACATTAAAACTCATACTCCTTATGTTACTAAGCATTGTTATTATGGTGGTAATAAAGGGAACTTGCAATGGGGATGCAAAGTTCGTAAGATGTAAGATGCACTTTCTTTTGTATCAAACGAATTGGCTAAGTTTGCTCCCCAATAGAACTCAGATCGTTATTGTCCTAAGTTTAGGCAAAAGAATTATTATAATGATAGTTCAAATTTTGCATATCGCTCGACAAGGCCATCTCATAAAAGACCCAAATATAGAAAGAGATATGACTTTTTGTATGCTAAGACAAGATCTGATGTTCCAAATTGAAGAAAAGTTGTTTCGCAAAGTATTCAAAAGGACAATCTTCCTAATGGTATGAAGGAGAAAGCTGCTCATGTGAAACCCAACTATAAATGGGTCCCGAAGTCCTCCATATCCAAGGAGGGACCAAAAGTTAGTCACAAGAATGACTCTCAGCTGTTAATTGTTGGTGACAATAATTATAAGAGTTTTCTTGAAAGACTAAGACATCATGTCTGAAATCTCTTGTACTAGTGAACGTTGTGATAATGACACTCTTCATCACAAGTCAAATAAGAAAAACAAGAAATGGAACAAGAGAAAACAAACCAAGCAAGAGGTCAAGAATGATGATTCTGTGTTAGTCACTCGTGACGAACAAGAAAAGGCTCAACTCAATACAACCTAGTTGTGTCAGAATGTGCATGCTCACCTTGGTTCTCAATCTTTTGAAAGGTGAGAAAGTACATGATCTCTCAGTTATTATATGACTATTTAACATCTTTAGGGAGATTTCTTTTCTTCTCTACTCATACCTTCTCTATCTATATTTGAGATTTTGATAGAAACGGTAATTTTGAGTTTATGATGTTGATATCTAATGATCATATATATGTGTAGCTCTTGTTTTTACCGTTAAAACGAGCCAAAAATCACTGAATTCGGACATTGTATGCAAAAGTTATGTCTAAAACAGTTTAGTGTTGTGATTCATCATAAGTAATCACCATAACCGGTCCTGGTGATTGGTATGACCCATCACAAGTATTGTAACCGGTCCTGGTGATTGGTGTGACCCATCACAAGCAATCATCGTAACTGGTCCTGGTGATTGGTGTGATTGGTCCAAACGAAGGAGTGTAAAACTGTTTTGCCTATAACTTCTTCGTCCGAACTCGGAATGACCTCATTCTTTTTGTGTTGGTTTCGTAATTTAATTCCCTACAAGATTGAGGTAATTTCAATACGTGATTTTCTGTTGAATATTTATGGTGTATTGCAAATTGTGTTTATGGGATGTCTGATTTCGGTTTTAATAACCTTAATATTCGATCTCATATGATGTGAACCCTTATGGTTTGTGTGGATTTTTGATTTAGCGGAATTAAGTTATAGCCCATGTTGGTAGGCTTTATCAAAGGATCATAAGGTGTTCCGATTGAAACTCATATGTGAAAAAGTCACAATATGTTGAATCGTTTTTGGTTTAGCATAAAAGCATATGTGTTTCGGGGTTTTCAAATTTTGCTATGCATTAGTTAAAACCGATTCAACCTTTCTCTGGTAAAGATTGATTTTGTTGTTGTTCTTTTGTTCTTGTGAGAGGATGACAACACAATGGGGGAGAGTTCTAACTTGAACTTGCACTTAATGATATTCCTCCCCAGAAAGATGCGGAGAAGAGGATGCGGAATTTGAGGTAACGAATTTGTTAGTTAATCGTTTTCCTGTTTAAGAAAAGCTTGAGTTTATTGCATATATATTTTGCTTTTGCTTAACAAAATTCGGTACAATTGATTTTTATTCCATTATATGTGTATGGATGTGTGTGTGTGATTCAATTGTTTCCAGTTGAGAAAAACTATTGTTATCTTTCTTTATTGTTTGGTATCAATTGTTTAGGCTTAACGAAATTTCGGTGCAATTGCGGTGCTTTAATGTCTATGTTTGTTTCAATTGCTTCCGGTTAAGAAAAGTAATTGTGCAAGTTGATTTATTTGGTTTGTATGAATTATTTATGGCTTAACAAAATACGGGATCATTTGTTTAGTCCAATTCGATTCTGGATAAGAGAAACTAAGTTAATTCTGATCTTAGTTAGACTTATCAAAGTAAAGGATTCGGTTATTCAAGTCTAATCGAATGTCTTGACAAGAAATATTAGTTAACTAACCTAGTATTTGTCTTGTCTAAAGTGAAAGGTCTAAGTTATTATCTGAATAATTAGTGTTTGATGAGAAAAATAAAGTTAATTCTGATCTTTATTTTGGTCTTATCGAAATAAGCGATTGTATTTGTGCAATCGGTTTAGCAAAGGAACTAAGTTTCTTAGTCAATTTGTTAAAATATTAGGGAAAATTGCTTCGGGAAATATTTTCCTTGATAACATATTAAAGTGGTATGTGAAACCTTGTAGTTTCGGTTTTGGTATTGGTTATCTAAAGTGGTATGTGAAACCTTCGTGCTTAACTCTTATAGGTTTTACAATTCTTTTAGATTGCAAGATCCTTTCGGTTTTGGTATTTGCTCGTACCTTTGTCATTTTGTGACAAAAAGGGGGAGAAATATATGGAGTAAACAAGTGATTTGTAATCACTAAGGAAAGGAAAATTGTGCCTAAACGTTATATCTAACGAAAAAGTAAAGCATTGACTAAGGGGGGGAAACATATCATATGATGATTGTAGTAATTTGGACTACAAAAGAAAAATAACAAAGATATGCGAATTGAAAATCTACCTATCTTACCATTAGGGGGAGTATTAGCTTTGTTATTTAAATGTCAACAATGGCATTTATGGATTGAATATATGCAGGGTATTGTGCCGTTGAAACTTGGAATCAAGCGTATGCATAATGAATTTTTGTAATTTGTTTATCCATATGATTGTAAGAGTTTTGTCACTAAAATTGACAAAGGGGGAGATTGTTAGAGAATAGCTCGGTTGAACCAACCAAGCGTTGGTATGTCAAGTTTGGTTGTCATATTTTAGTGAATCAAAACTCAATTAAAGAGTCGCTTGATTATGTACTAGAGACAACTTCGTATAGGTTAGGCTAGAAAGATTAGGATAATGAGACATACAAGTATTACTCGAAGACTTGAAGAATGTGAAGAAGTAACAAGCTATAACGACGACATCATCCTTCCTCTTGAGGTTAGTAATATTTTGACTTGAACTGTTTAATTCCCAACGTATCTTTCAAGTCATGCTATATTGAAAACATAACTGCGAAGCTATGAATGATTAAACTCTAGTAGACATAGTGTTAAGGAATTAGAATACGAAGTATAACGCTTATCTTTTGAACTTCGTATATAAGACATCGACATAATCGTATGAATGCTATTGTGATTATGTGTATGGGTATGGGTATGGGTAAAGATTTCGTCCTTGGAAACAATGTTTACATTCGTTTAAAGTAAGTACATTCATGAACTTGTTTTATGAATCGAAAGGAAAATCGCTAGGCTTATTGGTATTGTTATTCATTGCATATCTTTGGATTACCAATATGTGTGAGTTAGTAGAACCAATCATAACTTGTTATGTATCTTGTTAAAACCAGTCACAATGCCTGACTTATGTATTGGTATGACTTTTATTAGTGTAACCGATCCTAAGTAATCACCTAAGATGGTATGATCGATATTTGTAATTGGTGTGACCGATCCTAGTAATTGGTGTAACCGATCCTAGTAATTGGTGTGACCGATCACAAAAGAGTGTGTAATCGATCCTTATAATTGGTGTAACCGGTCCTGGTAATTGGTGTAACCGATCCTGGTAACTGGTGTGACCGATCACAAGTAATACCATGATAATATGGTAACCGGTCCTGGTAATTGATGTAACCGATCCTGGTAACTGATGTAACCGGTCCCAGTAACCATATTAAGGTAGAACCGATCCTTGTGTTTGGTAGAACCATAAACCCATGATTAGTGTATTGATATTTGATCAATTACATAGTTCTTGGAAATCAGATGAACAGTTTTAAACTTGTTTTGAAGTGTGGTATAATCGGTTCCAAGATTGTAAATATGAAAAAGGAGAAATAAGATGTCGACATACTTTGAACATGTTCAGTAACTCTTATCTTTTATTGTTCAAAGATATTCCTTAATAACTCAAGGAGATCCCGGACCGAAATAAGTTGAGAATCTTTTAATTAAGGTTGTTAATTTTATATGCTTTTAATTACCAGCAATTAAAATGCATATCTCTGGAAAATAAAAATTGGTAATGTGCATTTACTAATTGGAGATTTTCTAGTAGGATTTCGGTTAAATTTGGATAGAGCATTTCCAGGAATTATGAAAACCGATTTTGGAAATATTGCATATCTTAAGGATATTTCGGTTTTTGAAATTCCTTGGTGTCCAAACTTCCTTGGTCTATAAATACCCAAGTTTGTATTTTGAGCAAACTATCCTAAGAGCCAGCAAAACTACCTTGTTGTGTTGTTACTGGTGGAGCCGTCTATTCGGAGAGAAAAGTACCCTAATTAGGCGAAATCTCTTACGACCGCTCGTTTAAAGACTTTTGTGGGATCAAGAAGCTCTACGAGCACCGTTGGTGGGAAACTAGATAATTGCAATATTATTAGTTTTCGATTTGATTTGATTGACTAACGGTTGTTGAACTTTGATTGCACCTAGTTTGTTTATTCTTGAGAATCTTCTCTTCTGATATAAGATTCACTCAAACTAGATCGAAGTGTTGACGGGATCTTTAGAACTGTTTGTAGATCTAAATACATCTTGTGATAATCCATTGTTAACAGATTCTGTTATTTGCGTGATTGATCACAAGAGATTCAAGTTGTTGTGTGCAGGTGTTTATTGAAGATTTAAGAAGATTTGAAGACAAAGAAGATTTCTTATTGGGTTTCATAATCTTTGGTGTGCACAAAACTTGATCGGTTGGGATCCAACTATAATCGGTTTATATTTGATAGATTTGATTGATTAGTTGCGTAGATCGGCATCAGTATTTAGTATCTTTGTAGATCCTATTATTGATTGCAAAATCTTATCTCAATTACTTTGGTAGTTGTTAATTAGATTGATCTAAACCCGACAAAGGAGTTTATTGGATTAAACAGAAGAGCCTTTATCTAACTCATATCACTGAGATTGAATAGAGTTGTTACCGAACAGATTTGTTGTTCCTTTACTGTTTGGAATATGAACCAAAGGAATTGTTTCAGTGCGTGCACTTATTGAATGTCGAAAGCACAGGGATACTGAAGAAACTAGGTGAACTATAGGTTTAGTTGTTTGGTCTCAACTATACGAAGTTGGTGTGATTTTGTATAGCGGCTTAATTCTGAGAGTATTCAATTTTGGACTAGGTCCCGGGGGTTTTCTGCATTTGCGGTTTCCTCGTTAACAAAATCTTGTTGTGTCATTTACTTTTGTTTTCCACAATTATAATTGTTGTTATTATAATTTAAAGTAAATTACACAAACGTTAACTCCGTATTACTTGATAGTGATCCTATAGAGTTTTGTTAAGTCCGAACCTATTATCAAGTAATCACACTTTGATTGTTTTATTGTCTCGATCTTGTATCCATAGACGATCACATAAAGTGTGAATACCGATTCGTTGTATTGTCTCGACTCAGTCCATAGACAATTACTTTCGGTAAGAGGACTTATAGGTGGAAAAGTTTTAGATTGAGGTATATTTGGGTACCCTCGTCTTTTCAACCATATAGCTCAGCAAGTCATATTACTCAATGACTTTTGTGGATAAATCCCTTGGACAATATTAACAAGGCCATAATCCTTGCAAATGAGGCACCACTGCCTACGTTCCGTGAAGCAAGAATATCGCATTCTTCTTCAAACTTGGAACTCATTTTTACTTCCCATGCACATTTGGTTACTCTTTTCTTTTCCATTCTCAAAAATCAACTTTAGTAGCAGCAATTGTTGATTTGTATTCGACAAGAACATTCGCTTGGGTTTATGATCAAATGCAGGTCTTTGGACACCCTTGCCCAAGCATATTGATCTCACTCATAAACCAAGTGCAAGCACACTCCTTGTACACATCTAGCATCAACGAAGAACACTTTGCAAACACAAGACCGTGGTGTATCGGTTTTTCCCTAACTTGAGCTTATTTCTTCAGCCTTTCCATAAGATTTATGCTAGATAAGAATTGGCCATCTAATTCTTCTTTTATGGCATCACATTGCCACAAAAACACTGGTTCGCAACCATAATCTTCCATCAAACTGGCTATAATTCAATTTTGTCGCGTAGAAAAGTTCTCCATTCTCTTTTCCACTGCAAAGGCCAACAACATCTTTGAGTTCAAAATTTTCGCAAAATTCCCATTACCACTTGTAATGTACTCGCTACTGATAACACTATGAATATATGCATTCCTAATGCATAATCTTCGCATACTTGTGAGAAACATGGACTTAAAATTCTGACTTGCACTATAGAAGTCAGCATACTCTTGAGTTTTGTCATGCAATAACTTGAAAACCCGGTTTCCAGTGATTCTGGCATGTTCGTCTAACACTTTGGGAAGGAATTTTGACACCTTTGTCATAAACTTTCATGGCATGTTGCTACATCAAGCTTCAAATTTCATTCCAATTGATATTTCCACACAAGACCAACTTCTTCTAGTATCCATACTAAAGAAACCCAAACAACTCTTCAGTGAATTCGAAAAACAAATGACACCAACTTGAGTAAAAGAGAAAAAAATCAAGAACTGTGTCCCCAAACACGGCTTTGATACCTGCTGTCACATGCCCATTTAATTGCCTAAAATTTTCATGGGACATGACCGGCAATACTCTGTGGTTCAGTGAATCAACTTCACCCACAAGTACTCAGCCTTTCATACTTGCATCAAAGTATGCATCTGCCTTCACTTTTAAGGCACTACACAACGGAAGTCTTCATATATTTTCTCTCTAACTATTCATGCCCACATAAGCATAAGAGGTTTGCCATGCATCAAACCAATTGATCAACTCACAAAATCAGCAATATCATAAACAAAAAGATATACTGTAACAAACCCATTTTATTTCACTAAAGGAAGATTACAAAACTTGGCTATCACATGGACCAAAACAGGTCATTCACCCTCTTGGTGAATGCCTAACTCTCTCTACAAATCAGTGGTTCTTCTATCAATTGAACAACACTAACATTATTGCTTCCTAAACTATTTATACTACTAAGATCAGGCCAAAACTTATATGCAACCGCTTGCACATCCTACAAAACGCCACATGTCCACAGGTAGTTTTCCTAACCGCCAATCTGCTTTTCAACTACCACCTTTTGTGTTGTCTTGCAGATTGAAGCCACACTTGTCTTGAACGGTCAGGGATACTCTAATGAGGTTATAAACTCATTTCATAACCCTTACAACTTGTTTCGCACCTTTGGCACGCTTGTGAAGCCAATAACTAACTCGTAACCGCCACCTTAGCCATACTGCACAACTGTTGCGCATTTCTGAACTTGACCTTCGTATTGCACAACTGTTGTTCTTTACTTGACTTGACCTTCATATTGCACAAATGTTGCGCCACAATCATCTTGGCCACTTCCTTAGCTCATTCTGGTTATTCATGCGTCATATGCTTCACTTAGCCAATTTGCTCGACAATAGCAATGCCACTCTTGCATTACTAGCTTGTTTGCATTATTCAAGATTTGGCAATCCTTGAACTAATGCATAAACCAACTCTTGGACTATTCTTCCTTCTTGCATCGTCCTTGAGTTTGGGCCAACTCAATTCCACGGATATGCATCAATGCCAATATCCCATGTTGCATTTGTCAACTTGGCCTACCTTTTCTTCCTCAATGAAGCTTAATTGTGTCGGCCAATAATCTTCATTACTTAGCCAAATGTATTTACAGTGTAGTGCTACCTTTGCGCGTCACTGGCCCTGTAGGGTCTTGCTATCACAACACTTGACAGTCTACACAGTAATGCGCAACCTTTACGCATTATTTACTTGGCCTGCAGTACTGTAACGCGCAATCATTGTATGTCACTTGCCTGGACGGTCATACTAGCCTACCAGCGAGCCTCATGAGCAACCATTCAAGGAAGCCGAAGCGAATAGGGGGCTGATTATGTCGCAAGGGGGGCAAGTTAATTCTACCTTCCATGTCATCAAATGCTATAATATTGCGCCATTAGGGACTCGAACCTGGGACCTCCTGGAGAGCATCAAACCTTTGAGGAACGGGGATGTTCCAATTGAGCTAGCTACCCGTTTTAAAAAAAAAATGATAGAGAAAATATCAACTTTAAAAGCCAAAAAGCCCAGTCAACGGATAATAGACTAATAGTAGAAATAGTCGACTAATCTCGTTTTGAGTGGGCTTTAAACTCTTTAGTCCTGTAGTCCCAAGCCTAGTACTTGTTAGTCCAAATTTTTCCCGGATAGACAGTTTAGTCCAAATTTTGGACGAGTTAATCCTTTTTTCTCCCGATTCAGATTTTTTTTTCTTTATAATAACCTAAATCTCCTGCAAATGATTTCATACACATACATAGGTTATTTCACTTCTAAATCTGAGATTTTAGGAGAGATAGAGAGACGATTTTATCATAGGCGATTTCTTCCTTTGGACTTTCATTTTCTTTACAAATCTTTTATTCCTCATCTGTTTCATTCCATAGCTTTTTCATCTCCAAATCTGAGATTTTAAGAGAGAGGGAGAATAGATTTCATCAGTATAGATTTCACATGATAAACATGAATCTTTTTAGGATTCCTTCATGTAGATTTTCATTTTCTTCTCAAATCTTTTTCATTTTTCATCTGTTTCATAATAGTTATAAGTTTTGATGTCTAATTTTAATAATTTGCGGATTTTTTCGATTAATCTTTTGATTTTGATTGAAGTTTTGAAAATTTAATTGATCTATTTCAGATGAATTAATCATCATAAGTTCACGCATCTTTTAATCGTTGCTATAATAATTTATCGAATTTTATCTTTGATTTTACTTTTTCTTTTAGGTCACAGGGAGGATGATTTTGTCTGGCAAAACTAAGGAGTATGTTAATAGGGTAGACAAGAAGAGAGGGAGAAGAACAAGAACAAGTTGACTCGATGTTGGCACATAGATTTAGCCCAACGAAATTGATGATACATGTGATATGTTGAACCTCTAGTTCCTTTAATCTTAAAAATTTTACTATTTTAAGTTAAATAAAAGAAAAGTTTTACGATATCTAATCATTTGAAAAGTGTTACCATTTTATTGGTCTTAACATTTTACAATTGCAAGGATGCAGACACTGTTAGTAAACGTCTTAGCTGCTCGAATTTGTTGACAAATTTGACAAGAATTTCAATAGATGTATAATTAGTTAGACACCATTGTCCTCCCTGATTTTTTCGGTCTTAACATTTTACAATTGCAAGGATGCAGACATTGTTAGTGGACGTCTTATATGCTCGAATTTGTTGACAAATTGGATAAGAAATTTAATAAAAATAGATGAATCAGTTCTAGCAATTTCCTGGACTTAATACATGTGTATTGTACACCATTGTCCTTGAGATGATGAGGGTACCAAGTACACCACAATTTTTTCGATATCAACTTACTACAGACACACACCTTGTATAATCTTATTAAGGTAAAAGATCTCAAATGATTATTTCAACAAGGTTTACACTTGGTAAATAGTGTAACTTTGAAACTTAACCAATCTATGGGATCGTACGAAATGTTTGATAAACGTACAAGTGTATTTACTCAAATTATAAATACAAAGCAATATAAAGAGAAAGTAAAGTAAATTATACGAAACACAAGATTTTGTTAATAAGGAAAACTGCAAGTCAGGAAAAAAAACCCGGCACCTAGTCCAGTTTTGAATGGTCTCAGAATTAAGTCGATATACAAATTGACTACCTCAACTTCGTATAGTTGATACCAAGTTAACTACCCCTAGTTATTCAGTTCCTTCAGTATTGATAAGTGCTTATTGTAGTTGCAATCTTCTTGTGAAATATATATATATATTTGCGTTTAGGTTATTATTTCATCAATAAAGCCATGAGGAAGAAAAATCTATGAAGAAGTTTCAAGCAACAAGAAATTGAAGATAAAGAGTTACAAATTGTCAAGGATATACGAAGTTCAAGAGTTTATCATCAACAGTTGAAGCCGAAGCCGAAGACCGAGAAGATGAAGACGACGAGCCGAAGAAGTTTCTATTGGATGTTGTGATAGTAGTGCTACCATTGTTGCTGATCGGATGTGAAGGTGAGTGAGTACTCCCATCCTTGCATATGGTTAATTTCCTTTCTTAGAGATCATCAGAAAAGGAATTTTATTTCCCACAATCTTGTGGGGTCTCAAGAAATAATTCGGAAGGTCTCCTTACCACCATTCAACATGTGTAGGATTCCTCTCTACCTGCACACATGCAAGACCCATAAAAAAAGCCGTCTTATTGACTACAATTATCATAAAACCCTTTTAAGTGAGGTAGAAGTCAGGGTAAAATGCTTATTGGTCGCTCTCGAACATGCATTCTCTCATTATGGCATAGGTTGACCGGTCACACTTTCTTCGGTTAATCGCATTTTACATGTTAATTTTCTCTTGTACTTCTGACTTCTAGACAATAGTGAAAACGCGGGGGTACAACAACCACACCCAATATTTCGTTTGACAATCTGAATAGACAAACTCCAATATACTCTCAATAGAATCAACTAGACAGTTAGACTCAATCTAGAGAAAAGTATATCAAAGAGTTTTATATCTCTATCTCTCAATTCAATCTGCAATCAGCAAATAGGAATTTGCGAGCCCAATTGAATATAAGAGAAATAACTTGAAAGGTACCAAAGACCAATGTTCAAGGATCAATCAACAACCAAAGGTTGGATTTCCTAATTGATCGATTCAACACTCAACCTGTGATATTTCAATTATATAACAAAATATAATGCGGAAAAGAAATAACACAGACACCATAAGTTTTGTTAACGAGGAAACCGCAAATGTAGAAAAACCCCGAGACCTAGTCCAGCTTTGAACACCACACTGTATTAAGCCACTACAGACACTAGCCTATTACCAATGAACTTCGGACTGGACTATAGTTGAACACTAATCAATCTCATAATGATTCAAGGTACAGTTGTGTTCCTTATGTCTCTGATCCCAGCAGGATACAACACCCTTGATTCCCTTAGCTGATCTCACCCACAACCAAGAGTTGCTACGACCCAAAGTCGATGACTTGATAAACAAATCTGTATCACACAGAAAAGTCTATTGGAATAGATAAATCTGTCTCCCACAGAAATACCTATAAGTTTTTGTTCCGTCTTTTGATAAATCAAGGTGAACAGGAACCAATTGATAAACCGGTCTTATATTCCCGAAGAACAGCATAGTATTATCAATCACCTCACAATAATCTTAATCGATTAACGAAACAAGATATTGTGGAATCACAAACGATGAGACGAAGGTGTTTGTGATTACTTTTCTATCTTGCCTATCGGAGATATAAATCTCAATCAAAACATACGATTGCACTCACACACGATAGAAACAGCAAGATCAGATCATGCAACAACAGATAAAATAGTTGGGTCCGGCTTCACAATCCCAATGAAGTCTTTAAGTCGTTAACCTACGGGGTCTCGTCAGAAACCTAAGGTTAAAGGAGAATCGACTCTAGCTTATACAACTAGTAACACACATAAGTGTGGGGATTAGGTTTCCCAGTTGCTAGAGTTCTCCTTTATATAATTTTCAAATCAGGGTTTGTAATCTAAGTTACCTTGGTAACAAAGCATTCAATATTCACCGTTAGATGAAAAACCTGATTCAACCAAGCTAAAATCTTTCAACCGTTAGATCGAACTTAGCTTGTCATACACAAATGAAATGTACCCTCATTTAGGTTTATGTAACCATACCTAAACGTGTACACCATGTTGGTTCAATAATAGTTAACCGAGGTTATCCATATGAACACTCTCATATCAACCTTGTTCATCTTAACCATAACTAGTTCAAATGACTCAAATGAAACTAGTTAAAGAGTTGTTCAATTGCTATATTCTCATAGTAGTATACAAGAACACAATTGAAGCTAAATCGGTTTGATTCACTCGAATCAATTCATGAACATTATATCCACGGTTTGCAAAGATTGCATTCCTTATTATATAAATGTGTAAGTTCATGTACACAACCGATTTTAGAACTTTAACCTTATAGTATGCAAACGGGTACGCATACTTGAAATACCTGGACCAAGATTGGGTTTCGCCAGTACGTAAACGGGTATGCGTACTTCCAATCCCAGCAGAAATTCTCGGATATGAACCTGTACGCCAGTACGTAACGGATACGCATACTTAGGTTCCTGGATATCTCAAACCAACCGGTACGCAAACGGGTGCGCATACTATGGTTCCCGGACATGGATTACATATGTGCAAGAGTGCACAACATGACATATCCAATTATGGTTAAGTGTTCTAAACTCTTATTTCAATCATTGAAACTTTCTTAGAGGATGACAATAGCCGTTTTCACACACTATTAGCATCAAAGAATTTTTCAAGTTATTGAAATAATCATAACGAAACATTCCAAGTCTAACCCAAATGATTGTATCACACAAACCATGTAAGATGTTACTCGGCAATTTTCACATGATCATATTTTGACTTGCGTCAAGAATAGAAGATGAACTTGGTCGAAGCGAAAGCTTGCCAACACATATTCCGAGAAATATGTAAGCGAGTTAAACTCAACTCAAAATCTCAAATGTGTATAATAGAAAACTATATCGTAACACGACTTATGTCTCAATATAGGAAATAGAGTAGAAATAGACTTTCCAAGTGATAGATGAGTTTCAGTCTCCACATACCTTTTGTTGATGAAGTTCCACAAGCTCTCCTTAGTAGTTCTTCGTCTTCAAATGATGAATGTCGTGAAGTCTAAGGCTCAACTGCAAATCTATGTCCTAGTCCGAGACATCTATAAGTAGACTAGAAATTAAGACTTATAGTTTTGATCACTAACATTGACAAACATGCTCTAGATAGCAACACATGCAAGTTCGACCGAGCAGTGCTCTAATAATCTCCTCCTTTGTCAATTTTAGCGACAAAATGATAGACGCATTATTGTGTCTAATATGTCTCAATTGTATATATTTTTAGTGTTCGATTTTGTATTTATTTTGTTATTTTATGTCTTTGTAGGTATTTTTAGAGAAATAAGCTCTTGCGGCGAAATTGGCTCGAAAAGTGGTGTTTTACACCCCGGGATAGAGTACTAAAGGCACCCCAGAAATGCACCGGAAGCACCCCAAAAATGTGTCGGAGGAACCCCTGAA
>JAJJMB010007708.1:7295978-7325192 GCA_023531105.1 Papaver atlanticum
TTGCATTAAAATTAATTGAAATATGATTTGATTAAATTGGTTGTCATTTGATTAGATGGGTCATGCTTAGCTTAGGTGATTTGATGTCCCATGCTTAACATTTACAATAAATGTTTTCAGAATCTACCTTGGCAAAAATAGAGTCCATGTTTATATTTCTTGAGCTAAAATTGTTGAGAATAAATAAATGAACCTTATGCTATAAAGATTGGCTAAATCCTTACCTCGATCTGTATGTGCTGACTTTGGAGGTTGATATACATTGCTCTTTCGAACTTTAACTGTCGGTGAAGGTATCACTTTTGCCATCAGTGGAAACCTTTTGTTGAGAAGAATCACTAGCCTTGACAAATTTTACCTCTTTGTTAATACTTGGAGCATTTATTCCCTTATAGCCCAATCCTCGTGTATCACGATGATTTTTACTTGCTCCTTGCATAGTGGTTAATTTGCTTGAACTAGTATTGAACTTTTTCAAGTCATCTTCCAACATCTTGATTTTATCAAGAGCCGCAACTAAATCAGCCTCAAGGCGTTTTTCTCGAACGAGACAAACACTTTCTCTGTAATAAAAACTTGTTTGCTGGGAGTTAATCCTTGCTTCAGATTCTGCAAGTTTCTCTTCCAACAAAAAATACTTTTGATAAAGATTATCACATTCAAGTGACTTTAGGTTTTCCTCAGAATCTTTGAGGATCGATTTGTTAGAACGATTCGAAACATAAACACCTGCGTAACATCTTCTCAATTTCTTATTTTCTCGACAGAAATGGGTTAGAAAAGGAGTGACAGAAGAAGTCGCCAACTTTCCCGCCGGTTACAACAGCTTAACATACTCTTAGATTTCCTCATCAACATCTCTATCAATATCTGAGTCGCCTTCGTCATAAAGTTCATCCAATTGTTCTTCTAGGTGTGTTTCCCAGAAATCAACAATTTCTAAATCACAAGGATGTTTAGATATTGACCTAGATGTGACAGTTCTCTCAGGTGAATTTAAGCTTTGAAAAACATCTGGCAATTTCTATACTGATACGTTATTAGAGATAACCTCGTCCATAATCATATCGCTACAAACACAAACATATAAGGTCTTAAATGTGTTTGCCTGCTCTGATACTAATTGAAAATACGGGGGTATAACAACCACACCCAATATTTCATTTGGCAATCTGAAAAGACAAACTCCAATATTCTCTCAAGAGAATCAACTAGACAGTTAGACTCAATCTAGAGAAAAGTATATCAAAGAGTTTTATATCTCTATCTCTCAATTCAATCTGCAATCAGCAAATAGGAATTTGCGAGCCCGATTGAATATAAGAGAAATAACTTGAAAGGTACCAAAGACCAATGTTCAAGGATCAATAAACAACCAAAGGTTGGATTTCCTAATTGATCGATTCAACACTCAACCTGTGATATTTCAATTATATAACAAAATATAATGCGGAAAAGAAATAACACAGACACCATAAGTTTTGTTAACGAGGAAACCGCAAATGCAGAAAAACCCCGGGACCTAGTCCAGCTTTGAACACCACACTGTATTAAGCCGCTACAGACACTAGCCTACTACCAATGAACTTCGGACTGGACTATAGTTGAACCCTAATCAATCTCATAATGATTCAAGGTACAGTTGTGTTCCTTATGTCTCTGATCCCAGCAGGATACTACGCACTTGATTCCCTTAGCTGATCTCACCCACAACCAAGAGTTGCTACGACCCAAAGTCGATGACTTGATAAACAAATCTGTCTCACACAGAAAAGTCTATTGGAATAGATAAATCTGTCTCCCACAGAAATACCTATGAGTTTTTGTTCCATTTTTTGATAAATCAAGGTGAACAGGAACCAATTGATAAACCGGTCTTATATTCCCAAAGAACAGCCTAGTATTATCAATCACCTCACAATAATCTTAATCGATTAACGAAACAGGATATTGTGGAATCACAAACGATGAGACGAAGGTGTTTGTGATTACTTTTATATCTTGCCTATCGGAGATATAAATCTCAATCCAAACTTACGATTGCACTCACACATGATAGAAACAGCAAGATCATATCACACAACTACAGAGAAAATAGTTGGGTCCGGCTTCACAATCCCAATGAAGTCTTTAAGTCGTTAACCTACGGGGTATCGTGAGAAACATAAGGCTAAAGGAGAATCGACTCTAGCTTATGCAACTAGTAACACACAAAAGTGTGGGGACTAGGTTTACCAGTTGCTAGAGTTCTCATTTATATAGTTTTAAAAACAGGGTTTGCAATCTAAGTTACTTTGGTAACAAAGCATTCAATATTCACCATTAGATGAAAAACCTGATTCAACCAAGCTAATATCTTTCAACCGTTAGATCGAACTTAGCTTGTTACACACAAATGAAATGTACCCTCATTTAGGTTTATGTAACCATACCTAAACGTGTACACCATGTTGGCTCAACAATAGTTAACCGAGGTTAGCCATATGAACACTCTCATATCAACCTTGTTCATTTTAACCATAACTAGTTCAAACGACTCAAATGAAACTAGTTAAAGAGTTGTTCAATTTCTATATTCTCATAGAAGTATACAAGAACACAATTGAAGCAAAGTCGGTTTGATTCACTCGAATCAATTCATGAACATTATAGCCACGGTTTGCAAAGATTGCATTCCTTATTATATAAATGTTTAAGTTCATGTACACAACCGATTTTAGAACTTTAACCTTCAAGTATGCAAACGGGTACGCATACTTGAAATACCCGGACCAAGATTGGGTTTCGCCAGTACGTAAACGGGTACGCGTACTTCCAATCCCAGCAGAAATATTCGGACATGAACCTTATGCCAGTATGCGAACGGGTGCGCATATTTAGGTTCCCGGATTTCTCAAGCCAACAGGTACGCGTACGGGTACGCATACTATGGTTCCCGGATATGGATTACATATGTGCAAAAGTACACAACATGTCATATCCAATAATGGTTAAGTGTTCTAAACTCTTATTTCAATCATTGAAACTTTCTTAGAGGATGACAATAGCCGTTTTCACACACTATTAGCATCAAAGCAATTTTCAAGTTATTGAAATAATCATAATGAAACATTCCAAGTCTACACCAAATGATTGTATCACACAAACCATGTAAGATGTTACTCGGTAATTTTCACATGATCATCTTTTGAATTGCGTCAAGAATATAAGATGAACTTGGTCGAAGTGAAAACTTGCCAACACATATTCCGAGAAATATGTAAGCGAGTTAAACTCAGCTCGAAATCTCAAATGTGTATAATAAAAAACTATATCGTAACACGACTTATGTCGCAATATAGGAGATAGAGTAGAAATAGACTTTCCAAATGATAGATGAGTTTCAGTCTCCATATACCTTTTGTTGATGAAGTTCCACAAGCTCTCCTTATTAGTTCTTCGTCTTCAAATGATGAATGCCGTTAAGTCTAAGGCTCAACTACACAATCTATGTCCTAGTCCAAGACATCTATAAGTATACTATAAATCAAGACTTATAGTTTTGATCACTAACATTGACAAACATGCTTGAGATAGCAACGCATGCGAGTTCGACCGAGCAGTGCTCTAACACAAACTACCTAACATAAAGTACAACAACTCCCTTTCTTTGAGGTTACGGTTACACTTAGCATGTGCAACAAGCCTTTAAAGCCCTAGGTGTCCCTATTGGACGAGTTATAGTCTCGCGAGGGTTTACCAGAGATATACCCACAAAACCTACTCCAACTTCAAATCTTTCCAGCGTCTCGTGAGTTATAGTCTCGCGAGGGTTAAAGGGAAGATCTTTGGATGCTTGGGACGCTGGAAAGATTTGAAGTTGGAGTAGGTTTTGTGGGTATATCTCTGGTAAACCCTCGCTAGACTATAACTCGTCCAGTAGGGACACCTAGGGATTTAAAGGCTTGTTGCACATGCTAAGTGTAACCGTAACCTCAAAGAAAGGGAGTTGTTGTACTTTATGTTAGGTAGTTTGTGTTAGAGCACTGCTCGTTCGAACTCGTAACCGTTGCTATCTCAAGATTGTTTTCAAGTTTAGGTGATCAAAACTATAAGTCTTGATTTCTAGTCTACTTATAGCTATGTCTTGAATTAGGATAAAATGTGTAGGTTAGCTTTAGACTTGACTGCGTTCATCGATTGAAGGTGAAGATCTACTGAGGAGATCTTGGAGGAACTTCATCAACAAAAGGTATGTGGAGACTAAAACTTATAATTATCTATCACTCAGAAGTCTATTCTATTGTATAGCTATATAGACTTTTACATTATACACATTTGATATTTCGAGCTGAGTTTAACTCGCTTATATCTTTCTCGAAATATGTGTTAGAAGCTTTTTTCTTTAGCTACGTTCATCATTATTCTTGATGAGTTTAGTTGGAAACAATTTATTTGTTGGAGACTAAATAATAAGTCAAAAGATGATCATGTGAAAATTGCCTTGAAACATCTTACATGATTTGTGTGAGATAGTCATTTGATGTTGACTCGAAATGTTTCGTATTTATCATTCGACCACTTTAAAATTACTTATAAGCTAATAGTTTGTGTGAGACAGATATTGTGGTCTTCTAAGGATGTTTCAATGATTGAAATGGGAGTTTAGAACAATTAACCATTGTCTGGATATAACACAAAATGCATACCAGTATGCAAACTGTTTTTGTATGATTTAGGTCCGGAAACCAAGTTTGCATACCAGTATGTGAACGGTTTTAATTGTTAAAGTCCGGGAACCAAGTTTGCATACTAGTATGCGAACGGTTCTACCTGAGTTAGGTCAGGAACTATAGTATGCATACCGGTTTGTGAACTGTCGAACAAGACCAAAGTACGGAACTTAAGTTTGCGTACCCGTTTGCAAACTGAGTTGGTTTAAGTTATAAAATCGGTTTAGTATGATTTCATACTCATGAACAAATACATTAATAAATTAAGGAATGCAATCTTTGCAAACCGTGGCTTAATGTTCATGAATTGATTCTTGAATAAGTACTTTGTACAATCATGAATCAAATCCGATTTTGTTTCAATTGTGTCTTGTATACTTCTATGAGAATATAAACAATTGAACAACTCTATGAGTAAAACAATTAGATTCATTTGATTATCATTTGATCTAGAAGTGTTAGATGAATGTGGTTAATACAAAAGTGTTCATATGGCTAACTTCGGTTAACTGTTATTGAGCCAACTCAATATACACGTTTAGGTACGGTTACCCATATCTAAATGAAGGTATATTTCATTTGTGTGTAACAAGCTAAGACTAACTAACGGTGGAGAGATATTGCTTTGGTTTTAAGCAAACTTAGCTTGAATCTTAAATCAAGTTTTCATCTAACGGTGAATATTGATTGCTTTGTTTTAAAGCTATCAAACCCTGATTTGAAGACTATATAAGAGAGAAATCTAACAACTGGAAAACTCAATCCCCACACCTTCTATGTGATACTAGTTGCGTACTAGAGTCGATTCTCCTTTAACCTATGTTTTTCCTAAAACCATTATAGGTTAACAACTTAAAGACTTCATTGGGATTCTGAAGCCAGACCCAACTATTTTCTCTGTAGTTGCGTGTTCTGATCTTACTTGTTCTATCGTATTGATTACTATCTTCTCTAAGATTTTCTCGAGATTCAATCTCCGATAGGTTTGATAAAAAGTAGTCACAAACATCTTCGTCTCATCGTTTGTGATTCCACAATATCTTGTTCCGCTTCCATACGGTTAATATCATTGTGAGGTGATTGATATTACTAGGCTGTTCTTCGGGAATATAAGTCTGGTGTATCAATTAGTTCTTGTTCACCTTGATTTAACAAAAGACGGAACAAAACTCGTAGGTATTTCTATGGGAGACAGATTTATCCATTCAATAGACTTTTCTATGTGAGACAGATTTGTTCATCAAGTCTTCGACTTTGGATCGTAGCAACTCTTAGTTGTGGGTGAGATCATCTAAGGGAATCAAGTGCGTAGAGTCTTGCTGGGATTCAGAGGCGTAAGGAACGTGACTGTACCTTAATCAGTGTGAGACTTGGTTACGGCTCAACCACATTCAAGTTCAAAGTTAACTTGTAGTAGGCTAGTGTCTGTAGCGGCTTAATACAGCGTGGTGTTCAAATCTAGACTAGGTCCCGGGGTTTTTCTGCATTTGCGGTTTCCTCGTTAACAAAAAATTTTGTGTCTGTGTTATTTATTTTCCGCATTATATTTGTTTATATAATTGAAATATCACAAGTTGTGCGTAGTTCAATCAATTGGTAAATCCAACCTTTGGTTGTTGATTGAAATTGATTGACACTTGAACATTGGTCTTTGGTACCGTTCAAGTTGTTTCTCATATTAATCAGGATCACGGATTCCTATGTGTTTGATTTGCTGATTACATTAAGAAACAGAGATATAACTCTTGGATATATTTCTTTGATTGAGTCTGACTGTCTAGTTGATTCTCTTGGAATTATATTGGAGTTAGTCCATACAGATTGCCGAACGAAATATTGGGTGTGGCTGTTAAACCCCCGCTTTTTCAATTGGTATCAGAGCAGGCAAACATGATAAACCTAATAAGTTTGTGTTTGTTTGATCCTAAGGAATGTTCCTATGGGAAATCTTTTTGGGAAACTTGTTTTATGCATCTGTAACGCACACCAGAAATCCTCAAAGATTTTTCAGAGGTTATTTGTCTCAAGACCTCTGGTCTCTCAAGATAATCTCACATCATCTAAAACATTAGAAATCTTAGGTGATGGAAAAAAATATATGGGAAAAAATAAAGATTCCTTCAAAAAGGTTCGTTGCAGGAAACGTGTGAACAAAAGCTCAAGGATATGGAACCTCTCTAGACTGCTTATCAATCTTTTTGAGGAATACTATCGTGATGGATCAATTGACAAAGATCTATTTATGGCTTTTGAAAATGTGTTTAAATCGCTGGAACGACTAATATCGATTAAGGAAAAGGTTTGTACTGGTAAAAATTCCGACTCTGTCTTTCGTGACAAATAGTAGGGTCTTGTTAACTACTCAGGTAAAACCGATAAAAAGGTTTCTGCCATTCGTGTTACAAGTTCCAGATGTCAGAAAATTACTTTCCTTAATCATAAAAAAAAAGGAGTCAAAAATTTCAACTAAACCTGAGTATCATCATTATTATGATTATACTTCTGGTACATTTCACAAATATCGACCGAAGAAGGTGCATGAAGGTTCCTCTGCCCATCTACTCTCTTGGTAACAAGATTGGTTCCACCCCATTTGTATATAACTTGAAATGGGGCAAGTAACAGTTTGATTAGTTTTGTGTCTTTGTACTTTGGGTTAGTTTAGTTTTTGAAATTTATTTTTCCTTGAAGAAAAACTCGTTTGACAGATATTTTTCTGTCCACCTGAGGTTAAATAATGCTATGTAGTTTTATACTACTTTAGTTATCACACTGTTTTAAATTCTCCTCAGTGTACGAACCTCATGGTTCAGGATTTATAAATGGAATCATGTTTCCCTTTATGGGTTACCGAACCAGTACAGGTCCATACCCACTACCGGGTTTTTTAGGGTTTCAGCACGCGTACCCTTCTTCTTCATCATCTCTTTGTCCACGTTCGTGAACAAGGGCGTTTCTAGGGTTCACGGATTTACTGCACTAAATCTAGTTTTGGAGGTCAACAAGGGACAAAGCCTTGTCATCATATTTAAGGAGCATATCAAGTAAGATTTTCTCCTTCTTATTACTCTCAATTTTTAGGGTTCATGGGGAAAATCAATAATGATGATAAGAATTCTAAGAAGATGTTAAAAAATCATATGTCTTCCTCTCTTATGAGTATGAACATACCAAGTGACCAAGATTCTATTAGAATTAGATTCATCAATGATTCTAGTAGTAAGACCTTTGAAAAGATTTCTTCTAGTGGTTTCATTCTAGAAAATAAATTGGTAGAGGAAAGTGGTCATAAAGAAGATTTGGTATGTTTTGAGAAATATAAACTTGGTAACATCTTGAATGGTCTTGGTGAAGGTTTTGACACTCTCGCAAGAATCTTTTATGCTAACATCCATGATGTTAATCTTGATGACTTAGAATTCAAGACTATGATAAATAGAAAAAGGATTATAGTTGATATAGAGTTTATTTCAAAGATTACCAAAATTTCTTTGGGTAACCTTCGCCTTCCTAAGCCAAGAGGAGAAAGGCCATCATGTGAAACCATTTCTGATGGTCTTTGTCACAAGAATGTTGATTGGTTTGAAGGGAAATTTCCTACCCATGATGTTAGTCTTGCTTTGATGATTTTCGGAAAACTTGGCATTTCTAATCTTTATCCCTCCACAATTGAGAACTCTTGATGGAGTCGTGAATTTGAGTAGTTAGTTTATTTCCTTGAATCGGGTGCTCAAGGTCTTGATATTTGTGGATTCATTATTCTTCAAATGGTCTCGATGACGTCACCCAAAAAGAAGTTAGGCTTTTCATGCTTAATTGAGCAAATATTTCGTGCACATTCCACTGCTCCCATTGGAAACTCTATTGGAACTCCCAAACTTGTTCGTCCTTGTACCTTCAAACGTATGAAGATGAATGCTTGCAAGAGACAAAGATGTGATTCCTTTGAAGGTTCTTGTGATCCTACCACCTTGGGTATTCTTCATCAAATTCGCAAGGGTGTTCGTAAGATCAATTCCAAGGTAAAATATGTGCAAGAACAATTATGTGTGATTGCTACAAAGTTCCCGAAATCAAGGAAGAAATGGAAAAGGTTCAAGCCTCTTGGATGGAGTCCGATGATGAGGATGATTATTGATTTCTCGAACTCTTATTTTTTTCATGATGTCTAGGAAACTTCTTATGAGAATTTATTCTTGTGTTTTAAAAAGGATAACTAGGGTTTGGAATAGCAAATATTGTGATTACACATAACTATTTCCAATGATTTTTATCTTGCAATGTTTTAGATTTATTTATTTAAATTCTAAGTTATTTGGAAGATGATTTTGCAGTATTAATCTTTATGGTTTTATATATTACAAAAATATTATGGGATATGTGTGTTTACGTCCGTGAACTGTGATTATCTCATATATGTCAAAAGTTAAGTTTATTATGTCTTTATGCAAATATTGATAAAAGATAGAATGAACTTTTGAATATTCCGCAGTAGTGATCTTTCCCTGATCCACTTCTATGTTAAAGTACTGTATGGCTCCGTAAGTTTTCTTTGTTGAGCGTTTCCGATTAAATTAATCATTAAGGTTCTCTTGTGGTTAATTTATTCGAGTTTTCTGGATACAAATTCATGTTTCATGTAATTTATTAATGTCCAAAGAAATCCTTCTTTTCTCGTAAAAGTAAGGTCGCTCTTGTTGTTCTTTCGGGAATGACATTTTATGGGGGAGAGTTCTTAATTGAACTTGTGCTTAATTGCAAAATCTTTGTGGGGAGTGTGGATGTGGAATATTGTAGGAGTTATCTTGTATCTTTATAAACTCCTTGGTGAATACACTAAGTTTCGACTATGTGAAATCATCGAAACCAAGTTGATATGTTCTCTTTTAGTCATGAATAATCTCTTTGAGAATTTCATTATGATCCCGCTAGTTTTCATACCTTTGCCAATTTATATTGACAAAAAGGGGGAGAATTATTTTGTAGTTCACACTACATATATATGGTTTACGGATCATTATGTAAGGGGGAGTGGTTTTCATTGTGAGATGAAGTATTGACTAAGAGGGAGTGATACATATCACCGTAGTATTATTGTCAAAGTTTTGATACAATTGAACTTTGATGATGTGTAATAATACTATGACACTGTATAACAATAATTGAGAACATCTGTTTTCTTATTTTTATGGCTACGGATTTTCAACAACAATGATGCTGAGTTTAACACGTTCAGAATCGCTGGAGTACTTGGAGTGACGAAGAATTCAAGGAATGTTGAAGAACCAAGGAAATCAAGCATGTTGGATAAGAAGCTACAAAGTTTATTTATTTTGTAATCCATATGTATTGATAGTTTTGTCACTAAAATTGACAAAGGGGGGGATTGTTAAAGCACTGCTCGGTCGAACTCGCAAGCGTTGCTATCTCAAACTTTTTTGTCAAGTTAGATGATCAGAACTATACATCTTGATTTATAGTCTACTTATAGCTATGTCCCGGATTAGGATAGAATGTGTAGTTGAGCTTTAGACTTCACGGCTTTCATCGATTAAAAACGAAGATCTACCGAGGAGAGCTTGGAGGAACTTCATCAACAAAAGGTATGTGGAGACTAAAACTTATATATCACTCAGAAGTCTATTCTATTTTATCTCCTATTGAGACTAAGTCATATAGATATATAGACTTTTACATTATACACATTTGATATTTCGAGCTGAGTTTAATTCGCTTATATCTTTCTAGAAATATGTGTTGGAAGCTTTTTGCTTCAGCTATGTTCATCATTATTCTTGATGAGTTTAGTTGGAAATATTTATTTGTTGGAAACTAAATAATAAGTCAAAATATGATCATGTGAAAATTGCCTTGAAACATCTTACATGATTTGTGTGAGACAGTCATTTGATGTCGACTCGGAATGTTTCGTATTGATCATTTGATCACTTGATAATTAATTATAAGCTAATAGTTTGTGTGAGACAGCTATTGCCGTCTTCTAAGGATCTTTCACTGATTGGAATGGGAGTTTAGAACAATTAACCATTGTCTGGATAGAGCACAGTATGCATACTAGTATGCGAACGGTTCTACCTAAGTTAGGTCCGGAATGACAGTATGCATACCGGTTTGTGAACCATCGGACAAGACCAAAGTCCGGAACTTAAGTTTGCGTGCCCGTTTGCAAACTGAGTTGGTTTAAGTTCTAAAATCGGGTTAGTATGATTTTATACTCATGGACAAATATGAAAAGACGAGGGTACCCAAATACAACAACGAAGTATGTTTACTTGATAATAGGTTCGGACTTAACCAAACACAATAGGATTGCTATCAAGTAAATAGGAATTAACATTTGTGTATTTCACTTCTAATTATAATAAAACAATTATAATTGCGAAAATAGAAAAGTAAAAGTCACAGCAAGATTTTGTTAACGAGGAAACCGCAAATGCAGAAAAACCCCGGGACCTAGTCCAGAATTGAATACTCTCAGAATTAAGCCGATATACAAAATCTAAACCAACTTCGTATAGTTGAGACCAAGCAACTAAACCTATAGTTCACCTAGTTCCCTCAGTATCCCTGCGCCTCCAACTTGTAATAAGTCATGCACTTGGAATAATTCCTTTGGTTCGTATTCCAAACAGTAAAGAAACAACAAATCTGTTCGGTAACAACTCTTTTCAAACAACGTGATATGAGTTTGACAAAATGCTCTTCCGTTTATCCCAATAAACTCCTTTGTCAGGTTCTTAGATATGTCTCTCAACTACTATCAAAGTAATTATCTAGACTTATGCAATCAATACTCTTAATCACAAAGAATTGTATTAATGCCGATCTACTCAACTAATCAATCAAGGTTATCACAAAGATAAACCGATTATAGCTGGATCCCCAGCCGATCAAGTTTTGTGAACACCAAAGATTATGAACTCAAATAAGAAATCTTCTTTGTCTTCAAATCTTCTTAGATCTTCAATAAACACCTGCACACAAACAACTTGAATCTCTTGTGATCAATCACACACAGAACGGAGTCTATAAACAATGGATTATCACAAGACGTCTTTAGATCTACAAACAGTCTAAAGATCCCAGTCGATACTTCGATCTAGTTTGAGTGAATCTTATATCAGAAGAGAAGATTCTCAAGCATTAACAAACTAGGTGCAATCAAAGTTCAACAACCGTTAGTCAATCAAATCAATCAAAAACTAATAGTAAACTGCAATTATCTAGTTTCCCACCAACGGTACTCGTAGAGCTTCCCAATCCCAAAGAAGTCTTTAAAACGAGCGGTCGTAAGAGATTTCGCCTAATTAGGGTACTTTCCTCTCCGAATAGACGGCTCCACCAGTAACAACACAACAGGTAGTTTTGCTGGCTCTGAGGATTAGTTTGCTCAAAATGCAAACTTCAGTATTTATAGACCAATGAAGTTTGGACACCAAGGAATTTCCAAAACCGAATATTCTCAAAGATATGCAATAAAGTCCAAAATCGGTTTTCATAATTCCTGGAAATGCACTGTCCAAATATTGACCGAAATCTCAGTAGAAAATCTCCAATTAGTAAATGCACATTACCAATTTTTATTTTCTAAAGATATGCATTTAATTGCTGGAAATTAAATGCATATAAAAACTAAAAACCTTAATTAAAAGATTCTCAATTTATTTCGATCCGGGATTCTCCTTTAGCTATTAAGGAATATCTTTGAACAATAAAAGATAAGAGTTACTGCACATGTTCAAAGTATGTCGACATCTTTACTTTGTAAATCCTTTTTCATATTTACAATCTTGGAACCGATTTGCTACACTTCCAAACAAGTTTAGAATTGGTTTATCTGACTTCCAAGAACTATGTGATTGATTATCCTATCAAATCACCAATCAAGGGTTTCACGGTTCTACCAAAACAAGTTTCGGTTCTACCTCCATGTGGGTACTAAGATTAGTCACGTTAGTTACCAAAAGTTGGTTGACAAGGTACTAGGATCGGTTACCACATATTTATGGTATCTAACTTGTATTCGGTTGTACAAGTCATAGGATCGGTTCCCCAATTACTAAAAACTTGTTGTACCTCTCACAAGGACCGATTCCCCTTGTGATTGGTTGCACCTCTTACTAGGATCGGTTCCCCAATGTCTAGAGTTGGTCATACCAATTACAACATATCGATCATACCATCTCAGGTGATTACTTAAGATCGGTTTCACTAATAAAAGTCATACCAATACAAAAGTCAGGCATTGTGAATAGTTTTACCAAGATACATAAACAAGTTATGAGCGGTTATACTAAACACACATATTGCAATGAATAACAATACCAATAAGTCTAGCGATTTCCCTTTCGATTCACAAAACAAGTTTATGAATGTACTTCCTTTAAACGAATGTAAAACATTGTTTCCTAGGACGAAATCTTCACCCATACCCATACATAATCACAATAGCATTCATACGATTATGTCGATGTCTTATATACGAAGTCCAAAAGATAGACGTTATACTTCGTATTGTAATTCCTTAATACTATGTCTAACTAGAGTATAATCATTCACATCTTCACAGTTATGTTTTCAATATGCACGACTTGAAAGATACGTTAGGAATGAAATAGTTCAAGTCAAATATTACTAACCTCAAGTGGAAGGATGATGTCGTCGTTGTAGTTCTTTACTTCTTCACATTCTTCAAGTCTTCACGTAATACTTGTAAGTCTCATATCCTAGTAACTTTGTAGCTAACCTATACGAAATTGACTCAAGTAAATAATAAAGCGACTCTTTAAATGAGTTTTGATTCACTAAAATATGACAACCAAACTTGACATACCAACGCTTGGTGGGTTCAACCGAGCTATGCTCTAACAAAATATATTAATAAATTAAGGAATGCAATCTTTGCAAACCGTGGCTTAATGTTCATGAATTGATTCTTGAATAAGTACTTTGTGCAATCATGAATCAAATCCGATTTTGTTTCAATTGTGTCTTATATACTTCTATGAGAATATAAACAATTGAAAAACTCTATGAGTAACATAATTAGATTCATTTGATTATCATTTGATCTAGAAGTGTTAGATTAATGTGGTTAATACAAAAAATTTCATATGGCTAACTTCGGTTAACTGTTATTGAGCCAACTCAATATACACGTTTAGGTATGGTTACCCATATCTAAATGAAGGTATATTTCATTTGTGTGTAACAAGTTAAGACCATCTAACGGTGGAGAGATATTTCTTTGGTTTTAAGCAAACTTAGCTTGAATCTTAAATCAGGTTTTCATCTAACGGTGAATGTTAATTGCTTTGTTTTAAAGTTATCAAACCCTGATTTGAAGACTATGCTATATAAGGGAGAACTCTAACAACTGGAAAACCTAATCCCCGCACCTTCTATGTGATACTAGTTGCCTACTAGAGTCAATTCTCCTTTAACCTAGGTTTTTCGTAAAATCATTTTAGGTTAACGACTTAAAGACTTCATTGGGATTCTGAAGCCAGACCCAACTATTTTCTCTGTAGTTGCGTGTTCTGATCTTACTTGTTATATCGTAGTGAGTACTATCTTCTCTAAGATTGGCTCGAGATTTATCTCTGATAGGTAAGATATAAAAAGTAATTACAAAGCTCTCTGTCTCATTCTTTGTGATTCCATAATAACTTGTTCTACTACCATATAGTTAAGTTATTGTGAGGTGATTGATACTTCTAGGCTGTTCTTCGGGAATATAATACCGGATTATCAATTGTGTTAGAGCATTTCTAGGTCGAACTCGCAAGCGTTGCTATCTCAAGCTTGTTTTCAATTTTAGTTGTCAAAACTATAAGTCTTGATTTCTAATCTACTTATAGCTATGTCTCGAATTAGGATAGAATGTGTAGTTGAGCTTTAAACTTCACGGCGTTCATCAATTGAAGACGAAAAACTACTAAGGGGAGCTTGTGGAACTTCATCAACAAAAGGTATATAGAGACTTGAACTCATCTATCACTCAGAAGCCTATTTTTATTCTATCTCTTATTGAGACAAAAGTCGTATAGCTATATAGACTTTACTTTATACACATTTGATATTTCTAGCTGAGTTTAACTCGCTTACATATTTCTCAAAATATGTGTTGGTAAGCTTTCACTTTAACCAAGTTCATCTTTATTCTTGACGAAAGTCAAAAGATGATCATGTGAAAATCTCCTGGTAACATCTTACATGATTTGTGTGAGATAGTCATTTGATGTAGACTCGGAATGTTTCGTATTGATCTATTGATCACTTGTAAATTTCTTTGAAGCTAATAGTTTGTGTGAGACAGCTATTCCCGTCTTCTAAGAATGTTTCAATGATTAAAATGGAGTTTAGAACGATTAACCATTGATTGGATATAGCACAGTATGCGTACTTGTATGCTAACTGTTGAAAGTTATTCCAAGTCCGGGAACCATAGTATGCATACTCGTATGCGTACTGGTTTAACAGTTGAAGTCCGGGAACTTAGTATACATACCCGTATGCGTACTCGCCTAACAGTTCAAGTCCGAAATTTAGTATGCGTACCCGTTTACATACTAATTCAACTGAGTTCGATCGTGAACGACAGTATGCATACCCGTTCGCATACTGGCAGACAGGCCAAGTCTGAAACTCTAAGTATGCGTACCCGTTTGCATACCTGAGTGGGTTAAGTTCTAAAATCGGTTTATTCGTAAACAAATACATTTATATAATAAGGAATGGAATCTTTGCAAACCGTGGCTATAATGTTCATGAATTGATTCGAGTGAATCAAAATCGATTTTACTTCAATTGTGTCTTGTATACTTCTATGAGAATATAAACAATTGAACAACTCTATAACTAGTTTCATTTGAGTCATTTGAACTAGTTGTGATTAACATGAACAAGGTTGATATGAAAGTGTTCATATGGCTAACTTCGGTTAACTATTGTTGAGCCAACTAAGTGTACACGTTTAGGTACGGTTACCCATATCTAAATATAGGTACATTTCATTTGTGTGTAACAAGCTAAGTTCTATCTAACGGTTGAAAGATATTAGCTTGAATCTATTCAGGTTTTCATTTAACGGTGAATATTGAATGCTTTGTTACCAAGGTAACATTGATTGCAAACCCTGATTTGAAGACTATATAAGGGAGAACTCTAGCAACTGGGAAACCTAATCCCCACACCTCCTGTGTAATACTAGTTGCGACTAGAGTCGATTCTCAATTAACCTAGGTTTTTCTAAAACCATTATAGGTTAACGACTTAAATACTTCATTGGGATTCTGAAGCAACACCCAACTATTTTCTATGCAGTTGCGTGTTCTAATCTTACTTTGTTCTATCGTATTGGGTACTATCTTCTCTAAGATTTGCTCGAGATTTAATCTCCGATAGGTAAGATAAAAAGTAGTCACAAACATCTTCGTCTTATCTTTGTGATACCACAATATCTTGTTCCGCTTCCATACGATTAAGATCATTGTGAGGTGATTGATATTACTAGGCTGTTCTTTTAGAATATAAGTCTGGTGTATCAATTGGTTCTTGTTCACCTTGATTTATCAAAAGACGGAACGAAACTCATAGGTATTTCTGTGGGAGACGGATTTATCTATTCAATATATTTTTCCGTGTGAGACAGATTTGTTTATCAAGTCTTCGATTTTGGTTCATAGCAACTCTTAGTTGTGGATAAGATCAGCTATGGGAATCAAGTGCGTAGACTCCTGCTGGGATTCAGAGGCGTAAGGAACGCGACTGTACCTTAATCCGTGTGAGATTGGTTAGGGCTCAACTATATTCCAGTCCGAAGTTAACTTGTAGTAGGCTAGAGTTTGTAGCGGCTTAATACAGTGTGGTATTCAAATCTTGACTAGGTCCCGGTATTTTTCTGCATTTGCGGTTTCCTCGTTAACAAAATTTCTGGTGTCTGTGTTATTTCTTTTCCGCATTATATTTGTTTATATAATTGAAATATCACAGGTTGTGCGTAGTTCAATCAATTAGATAATCCAACCTTTGGTTGTTGATATAAATTGATTGACACTTGAACATTGGTCTTTGGTACCGTTCAAGTTGTTTCTCATAATAATCAGGCTCGCGAATTTCTATCTGTTTGATTTGATGATTACATTAAGAAACATAGATATAACTCTTGGATGTATTTTCCTTGAATGAGTCTGACTATGTAGTTGATTCTCTTGGAAATATTTTGGAGTTTATCCATACAGATTGCCTAAATGAAATATTGGGTGTGGTTGTTAGACCCCCGCTTTTTCAAATTGGTTCCTGTTCACCTTGATTTATCAAAAGACGGAACAAAAACTTCATAAGAACTTCTGTGGGAGACATATTTATCTATCAAAATAGACTTTTCTGTGGGAGACATATTTGTTTATAAGTCTTCGAATTTGAGTCGTAGCAACTCTTAGTTGTGGGTGAGATCAGCTAAGGGAATCAAGTGCGTAGAGTCATGATGGGATTCATAGGCATAAGGAACGCGACTATACCTTAATCGGTGTGAGACTTGGTTAGGGCTCAACCACATTCCAGTCCGAAGTTAACTTGTAGTAGGCTAGTGTCTGTAGGGGCTTAATATAGTGTGGTGTTCAAATCTGGACTAGGTCCCGGGGTTTTTATGCATTTGCGGTTTCCTCGTTTACAAAACTTCTGGTGTCTCTGTTATTTCTTTTCCGCATTATATTTGTTTATATAATTGAAATATCACAGGTTGTGCGTAGTTCAATCAATTGGTAAATCCAACCTTTGGTTGTTGATTGAAATTGATTGACACTTGAACATTGGTCTTTGGTACTGTTCAAGTTGTTTCTCATATTAATCAGGCTCACGGATTCCTATCTGTTTGATTTGCTGATTACATTGAGAAGTATAGATATAACTCCTGGATATATTTCCTTGATTGAGTCTGACTATCTAGTTGATTCTCTTGGAATTATATTGGAGTTAGTCCATACATATTGCCGAACGAAATATTGGGTGTGGTTGTTAGACCCCCGCTTTTTCAGTTTGCTCGAGGACTAGAAAAATCCAAGTGTGGGGGAATTTGATAAGTGCTTATTTTACATGTTTAGAGTGTCAATTCCATACTTGTTTTAACTATATTTCTTGCATATTACTTTGTATTATTGTACTTTTATGTTTTATGTCTTATACTAGGTGTATCATCCGAAAAGAAGTGGAAATAGCTACGAAACTGAAGTTTACATGTGGAGAAGGGCCAAAGATCAAGTGAAACTCGTTCAAATTGAAGATGAAGTCAATGGCGAAAGAACGGAGTAATTCTGAGTTCGTATGAAGAAGCTAAGAGTAAGGAATTAGGGCTTACCCCTTAGGAGGAAACCTTGGTATTTTGTAACATATTTTTTTCATCTTATTTCATATATTTTCCATGGGTTTTAGTAAATTCATGTGTAACTAATTTCCATTGATTAAGGATGAATTCAATGTGCTAAACGTAAATCTTTATTAGTTATACAAGTTTGTTTGGAGTTTTTATTATCATCGTTTGTATTTATCATGTCTAGGGTTTATGGGTGATTAATAGATTGATTTGGGATGCATACTAGATTGTTCTAATGCTAGTAGAAGTTGTGAGATAAGTGTAATAGTCTTGTAACTCTCTATACAAGTAGAAATCACGAGACCTTGCAGAGGGATTCTGTGGAGCAATTGCGAATAAACACAACATCAGCAAAAGAACCTTGTGCTAAGAGTTTAACTATTGGATCAACCTAATTCACAAATCCTAAAGCGTTCGATTGGATTACACCTTCAGTGAGCTACTACTTGGTGGTTCGGTTGGATAGAATCTAGTATTGGAGAGCTTTTGTATCCATGGTAAAAGGAATTTTGGGGATAACACTGATCTAGCTGTTATTCTACGGTTGGTGATGAATGATTCTTACGAAAGACAGATAAGTATACTATGCGAGTCAACATTTGGTAACGACGAATGGCTCCTTGATCTTCTTTCTTTTATTTATTATCCTTTTTATTTACTTTAAAAAAACAATCCCCTTTTGTGATTTTATTTTATTATAGTTTTGCTGACCAAATAACCTATCAATTACACAGCTCTCTGCGGGAATGATCCTTACTACCGCTATATTACTAGTTAATTAGGAGGAAATATATCGAGTAATTTATTGCACTTACGACACGCATCATGTGACAGCCCGGATTTTTGAACTTCCAGCAGACACGGATTTGACCTTGTGGGTCGGATCCGATCCAGCTAGCAAGTCCAAATTTCCGGACCGCCGCTCGTGTAGGGGCAGGTTTTTCGTTACAAAACATTTTGAATAAATAAAAACCTCTCAAATATATTTACTAAATAAAATTTAATATTACTTTTGAAATTACAAAACCTTAAAATAATTTATACAATTAAAAGTACACAAATAAATTCCAACCAACACCTCGATTAAATCCAAAACGCAATACCCAAATCCCCGTGATACATTATAATTTCTTTTACGGCTATTGTTTCTTCATTCTCTGTGGAAAAGGGAGGAAAAGGGGTGAGCAAACCACGGCCCAGTAAGAAATTTCCAAAAAATATAGAGTGCATTGAAAAACAAGCAAATGCATTAGATACAATAATTAAAATCATGCACAAGAATTCGCAACAATACTTACAACACTTTCAACCACAATTGCTCAACATTTTCTTACTCAAAATCTCAACCATAAATTCTAGACCTTAATCTAGTTGTCAGGGTTGTTCCGGATACCACCCAACCGTTTCTAAGAAACGGCCTCTCGAGAGAATGCCAGCTGTCCTGGACTTTCTGACAATTCCACAAATTTTATTTTATTTTTATTTGTCAGGGTTGTTCCGGATACCACCCAACCGTTTCTAAGAAATGGCCTCTCGAGAAAATGCTAGCTGTCCTGGACTTTCTGACAGTTTAACATTCTTCTATTTCTTTTTCTTTTCTTTCTTTTTCCTTTCAAAACTACTTAATCAGTATAAGATCATTCTCCAATTAAATTAACTTTCGCAAAAAAACTCTAAATCCCATTCACTAACAATGTAATGCATTAAATTCACTGTCGCAAACAAAAATCCAATTCCATTCACTAATAATACAATGCATCAAGTTCACTTTCACAAACCAAAACTCAATAATTATGCATTAATATAATTTTTATAATGATAGGGAAAAACAGTACTATCTAAATCAAATGTAAAAAATAAATAAAATCTAAACTAATATAACAACAATCGTTAGTAATTAATGCAAAAAAATTGAACAATTAAATCAATTTTCACAAAAACAAGATCATGATTATTAATATAATCAATATAAAATTTAATGCTAAAATAGATTTTGATTTGATATTAGGTAGAAACCCCCTACCTCAAATAGCTTTCCAAAAACCTTGATTCAAATGAAACACCCTTTTCCAAGAATAATAAATCATATCCTTTTATTTTTATCTTCTTGTATAATATAAATAAAATCATGAGAAGAATGTAGCGAAAGTGATAGGTAAAAGGGATTTGATTTTCTTTTGTTGTTTTAAGAAGAAAGAGAAAGAAAGGAGGTGAAAGTGATGTTTATCTTTTGTTGGTTTATGGAATTGGGAGAAATAATAAAGAAATACAAAAAAGAGAAGGAGAGAGAGATGAAAATGATGGTTTTGGGTTTGTGTGCTGTGAGACAAAAGAGAAGAAAAGTTGGAGAATGAGAAAGTGACGCCTCTTTTTTTTCTTTTTCTCGGTTTTGGGTAAATAAAACCCTGGTTAACTATTATTTAGCACTCAAGTTTTGATAAGGGACACACTATTTTATAAATACACCCCACTATTAAACTACATGCACATCAAACACATAATATGGTAGTGGCACCAAATTTAGCAAAGATATAATTATATTATGTATATATACACTCCATATTGCACATTCCCAAAAATTAAAAATCGTTCTTATTATTTATTTATTTTTATCAATTTTAAATTTAGTTAAAGTGTTAGGCTCATCTTACACAACTAAAAACCATATTTATTATTTTATTTTATATGGCAATCGTAAATAAATTCAAAACTAAGTATTTATTCTTTACAAATTAGATTAAAATCAAACAAAATAATACATAAGGACTTTAGGTGCGAAAATCATATTAACAAAATTACGGGGTTTACACATCAAGTATCCCTGCACCTACAACCAATCTGGTTTATGCACATGAATCCCAAGATAAATTCCACTATCTCAAGTTGCTTCACCCGTTATGAATACTTTAGAAACTCATCTTCTTTGGATCATAATCCAAACAGAAAAGGACTAACCTGTTTCGGTAACCTCTATATCAATCTCACTAAATAAATCAAAGATAAATTGAATATAAAGAATCTTCTTTTTAATCCTTTGTCGTTAGCAGATCAACTAAGATAAAGATTATCGAAATAATCAATCTTAGTTTACAAACTATTAAAGTAGATCTCAAAGAGAAACAACTAGATTGATTGTTGGCCTATATGACAAGCTTTAAAGTCTATCAAGATAAACAATGTGTCAGATCTCAGTTAATCAAGTTTTCAAAAAGTATCAAAAAAAAAAAACTAGTCTTCAATCTTCAAACTTCAAAGTACCTGCATAAACAACTTGATTCCCACTAAAGATCGATCACATACATAACGAAGTCTGGTAAAAATGGATGATCGCTAGTCCTACATTCAGATCTTGAATCAATAAAGTAGATCAGGAATCGTCGATCCTTGAGCTTTTTCGAGTGACCTTATATCCTAAGAGAATGATCACGAAATAAACAAACTAGATCTATCAAGGTTCAACTTCACCATTAGTCAATCAAATCAATATTTGAAAACTAAAATAACAATACGATTTAGTTTCCCATCAACGGTGCTACTAAAAGCTTTTTGATCCCACATGAGACTTTAAACGAAGGCCACGTAAGAGATTTCACTTATTTAGGATACTCTCGTATCTCAATAAGTATTGTAAAAAATAATACTAGTGGGCTTCCCACACAGGCGGTTAGGCACTGTGTTTTGGGATGAGTTTGTAAGAATACAAGGTCTACTATTTATTTTATAGTGTAAAGACCAAGTGTTAGAGCATTGCTCGATTGAACCCAAGTTTTGCTATCTCAAGCTTGTTGTCAATATTAGTTGATCAAAACTATATCTTGATTAATAGTCTACTAAGTCAAGTCTCGGGCTAGGTTATAATTTGTAGTTGAGTATCAGAGATCACCCTTAAAGACTAAAGATCGATGAAGACATTTAGAGAACTTCTGTATCAGGTATGTGAAGACCAAACCATTCTATTTCACTCACTCTCTTACCATTATATTTGTTGAGACTATGTCGTATGACTTTTAATAGATTTACAAAGAAGAAGTTTCGAGTCAAGCTTTTCTTGTGAAAATTCTCGAAATATGATTTAGCAAAGATGTTCAACTGTCCTTAACAATATTATTTATATGATTAATTTGTGGATCAATTGAAAATTTCCCAAGCAAATGATTTAGTCACTTGGGAATGTTTCAAACATCAAAAGAGCGAAATATTGAACTTACTGATATTTTTACTCAGGGTAGGTTGGCGAAGCAGATCGTAAACCGTAAGGTTAGTTGGGTACAGTTCACGAACCGTGTAAATTGAATTTCAAAGTTGGTAGAGAACAATGGCTCCTATTATTAGAGGTGTCATGAAGAAGGATGCAATAGAAGCTGTCAATTTTTTTCTATGTGAAGGAATCACATCATAAAGAACCAAGAAAAGAAAGTCTTTAGAAGATGCAGACTCTTCCTCAGATACATGTTTGTTGTCCACCTGTTGCGGTGACAATGATTTTAGAACCAAGGTGAAGGAGTTCGTGACAAAAAGAAACGATCTAATGTTCAAGATTAATCACTTCTTGAAAGAGGTAACTCATTATGAACAAAAGCTTAATCCGTGGAAAAATACTTTCTGTAGTCTTGAAAAAGCGGGGATCTAACAACCACACCTAATATTTCGCTTAGCAATCTATATGGACAAACTCCAATATACTTTTAAGAGAATCAACTAGACAGTCAAACTCAATCTTAAGAAAAGTATATCCAAGAGTTATATCTCAATTTCTCAATTCAATCAGCAATCAAACAAGTAGGAATTTGCGAGCCCGAATGAATATAAGAAATAACTTGGACGGTATAAAAAACCAATATCCAAGTGTCAATCAATTTAATCAACAACCAAAGGTTGGATTCACGATTGATTGAACTTACGCACAACCTGTGATATTTCAATTATATAAACAAATATAATTCGGAAAAGAAATAACACAGACACAATAAATTTTGTTAACGAGGAAAACGCAAATGAAGAAAAACCCCGGGACCTAGTACAGATTTGAACACCACGCTGTATTAAGCCGCTACAGACACTAGCCTACTCCAAGTTAACTTCGGACTGGAATGTAGTTGAGCCCTAACCAATCTCACACTGATCAAGGTACAGTTGCGTTCCTTACATCTCTGAATCCCAACAGGACTCTATGCACTTGATTCCCTTAGCTGATCTAACCCACAACTAAAAGTTGCTACGACCCAAAGTCGAAGACTTGATAAACAAATCTGTCTCACATAGAAAAGTCTATTGTATAGATAAATCTATCTCCCACGGATAAACCTATGAGTTTTGTTCCGTCTTTTGATAAATCAAGGTGAGCAGGAACCAATTGATATACCGGACTTATATTCCCGAAGAACAACCTAGAAATATCAATCACCTCACAATAATCTTAATCGTATGGTAGCGAAACAAGATATTGTGGAATCACAAACGATGAGAAGAAGATGTTTGTGACTACTTTTTATCTTGCCTATCGGAGAATAAATCTCGAGCAAATCTTAGAGAAGATAGTACTCAATCACGATAGAAAATAGCAAGATAAGAATATGCAACTACAGAGAAAATAGTTGGGTCTGGCTTTCACAATCCCAATGAAGTCTTCAAGTCGTTCACCTACAGGGTTTCGTGAAAAACCTATGGTTAAAGGAGAGTCGACTCTAGTCGCAACTAGTATCACACAGGAGGTGTGGGGATTAGGTTTCCCAGTTGCTAGAGTTCTCCTTTATATAGTCTTAAAATCAGGGTTTGCAATCTAAGTTACCTTGGTAACAAAGCATTCAATATTCACCGTTATATGAAAACCTTATTAGATTCAAGCTAATATCTTTCAACCGTTAGATCGAACTTAGCTTGTTACACACAAATGAAAAGTGACTTCATTTAGATATGAGTAACTGTACCTAACGTGTGCACCTTTGTTTGCTCAACAATAGTTAACCGAAGTTAGCCATATGATCACTTTCATATGAACCTTATTCATCTTAACCATAACTAGTTCAAATGACTCAAATGAAACTAGTTCTAGAGTTGTTCAATTATTTATATTCTCATAGAAGTATACAAGACACAATTGAAGCAAAATCAATTTTGATTCACTCGAATCAATTCATGAATATTATAGCCATGGTTTGCAAAAGATTGCATTCCTTAATATATAAATGTATTAGTTCATGAACAAACCGATTTTATAACATAACCCATTCAAGTATGCAAACGGGTACGCATACCTAAATGGCCGGACTAAGTTTGGATTCGCCAGTACGCGAACTGGTATGCATACCACCAAACTCAGTATAGCCCCGAAACTTGAACCTCACGCCAGTATGCGTACCGGTATACGTACTTGGTTCCCGGACCTTGACTAAACCAAACAGTACGCATACGGGTATGCATACCATGGTTCCCGGACTTGGATTACACATATGCAAGTACGCATACTGTGCTTAAATCCAATTGTTCTAAACTCTCATTTCAACCATTGAAACATTCTCGGAAGACGACAATAGCTATCTCACACAAACTATTAGCTTCAAAGAAATTTTCAAGTGATCAAATGATCAATACGAAACATTCCGAGTCTATATCAAATGACTGTCTCACACAAATCATGTAAGATGTTACCAGGCGATTTTCATATGATCATCTTTTGACTTTCGTCAAGAATATAAGATGAACTTGGTTAAAGCGAAAGCTTACCAACATATATTTCGAGAAATATGTAAGCGAGTTAAACTCAGCTCGAAATATTAAATGTGTATAATTGAAGTCTATATAGCAATACGACTTTTGTCTCAAATAGGAGATAGAGTAGATAGACTTTTAAGTGATAAATGAGTTCAAGTCTCCACATACCTTTTGTTGATTAAGTTCCACAAGCTCCCCTTAGTATTTCTTCGTCTTCAATTGATGAACGCCGTGAAGTCTAATGCTCAACTACACTTTCTATCCTAATCCGAGACTTAGCTATAAGTAGACTAGAAATCAAGACTTATAGTTTTGACAACTAAACTTGACAACAACCTTGAGATAGCAACGCTTGCGAGTTCGACCGAGCAGTGCTCTAACAATCTCCCCCTTTGTCAATTTTAGTGACAAAACTATCAATACATATGGAATACAAAATAAATAAACTTTGTAGCTCTCAATCCAAATGCTTGATTTCCTTGGTTCTTCAACATTACTCGAAATATTCGTCACTTCCAAGTACTCCATGATTCTAAAGGTGTTCAACTCAGTATCATGGTTGTTGAAGATCCGTAGCTATAATAATATATAAAAACAAGATGTTTTCGTATTGTTATACAGTGTCATAGTATTATTACACAGAATCAAAGTTCAATTGTATCACAACTTTGAGAATAACACTATGGTGATATGTATCACTCCCCCTTAGTCAATACTTCATCTCGCATGAAAGCCACTCCCCCTTACATAATGATCCGTAAACCATATGTATTTGTAGTGTGAACTACACATTAATTCTTCCCCTTTTTGTCAATAAAAATTGGCAAAGGTACGAAAACTAGTGGGATCCTAATGAAATTTTCATAGAGATACTTCATGACCAAAAGAGAACATATCAACTTTGTTTAGATGCAATCATATATCCGAAACTAAATGCATTCATCAAGGAGTTTATAAAGATACAAGATAACCCCTATTATATTCCGCAGCTGCACTTCCTACAAAGATTTGGCAATTAAGCACAAGTTCAATTAAGAACTCTCCCCCATAAAATGTCATTCCCGAAAGAACAACAAGAGCGACCTTACTTTCACAAGAAAAGAAGGATTTCTTTGGACATTAACAAATAATATGAAAACATGAATTTGTAATCAAAAATACTTAATTAAATTAACCACTAGAGAACCCATGATTAATTTAATCGGAAATGCTCAACATAAGAAAACTTACGAAGCCACACAGTATATCACAAAAAGTGGATCAGGAAAGGACCAATACTGTGGAATATACAAAGATTCATTCTATTTTTCATCAATATATGCATAATGATTTCATAGACTTAATCTTTGCAATCAAAAGTTCATCCTATCTTCCATCAATATCTGCATAATGACATAATAGGCTTAGCTTTTATTGTCAAAAGTTCATTCTATCTTTTATCAATATTTGCACAAAGACATATGATAGACTTAACTTTTGAGCATATATGGGACAATCATAGTTCACGGACGCAAACACACATATCCCATAAAAAGTTGCAATATGTGAAACCATAAAGATTAATACTGCAAAATCATCTTCCAATTAAACTTTAGAATTTAAATAAATAAATCTAAAAACATTGCAAGATGAAAATTGTTGGCAATAGCTATGTGTACTCAAAATAATGGCTATTCCAAACCCTAGTTATCCTTCTTAAAAACACAAGAATAAAATTCTCATTAAGAAGTTTCCTAGACAAAAGGAAAAAAAAAACTCATAGGAAGAACGAAACCGATAGTCATCAGACATGACCAACAACCAGAGATCGAACATAAACAAGTTCATCAGTTGCTTTCTTCAGTTCCTTTTTCAGAAATTAAAGATTCTTTGTTGTAATCCCAAGTTGTTCACGTACGACTTCAAAATCTCGAAGAAGAGTTCCTGCCAGTTGAGATGACATCTGAACTGGAAGTTTGTTTTCATGATCAACATCATGATAACAAGTTATGAAAATAGGGTTTTCGTGAAACTCTATAACCTCGCCCTGTTCAACTTTGTCTTCCTTTTTGCATCCATCCATTGTGCATGCCTCAAAGATTCAGAGAATTTTTGACGTTACAGACTGTGTATGTATCAGGAGAAGAGGAAAAACATGATACATATATATGAGTACATCATAGGGAAACCCTAGGGATACTCGTTTACGTCCGGTATGGGTTGGGTGCACGTACGCTCAAGGTTGCAAACCAGGTTCAAAACCAAGAGAGCAATGGAGCCTAATTCAGAAGTAGTTTTGATAAAAAAATCAAAGACAACTTCTAAACACATTGACAGACAATCTTAGCTCAAAAGAACATAAGATAATTGTTGATAAACAACAACTCACTCGTCAATGGGAAGAAAACAAGGGTTTTTCAAGGTAGGCAACAAAGAGAATATTCTCAAAGAGTTAATGATCAAAAATATTACACTATGTAATAATATACTGGAGAAGGGCTCAACAGTAAGATGATCATTTCAACATAAAAAATAATAACAATAATAATACAACAAGGACCATTTTTCTCAAGACACAAGGACTTCTTGAGAATTATAAGCATCCTCACATAGTTTCAACGAGGATGCTCCTTTTGGTAGTCAAGTTGTATTTTGATGAGCATATTGCTCATCAAGGATATTGACATTTTCCCTTTTACTTTCTTGAAGATCTTCAGACGAAACAAAAGGGGTAGTCAATGGAAAGTTAACAAGAGGGGGACAAGAGATACCTGAAACTACAACCTTCCTTGCCTTTTTAATGTTGTGTTTGAGTCTATTTATACTTGTCTTGAGCTCCGAGACACGATTATTGATGTGGATGTAATCTGGAGCAGACATTTTAGATTCAAGACTTTCTTCAGTGAGTGGGAAGGCGTTTGATCTTTTCTTCTTCCTTCTATGATTTTTTATCTTCACAGAGTAATTTGAAGAGTCAGTTGTCCATATGACATTCTTCCCTTTACAATTGTAAACAGGTTTTGTGTCATATTTGCAATCAAGAATTGACTCATCGCAGCATTTTTCTTGATTGCAGACAAGACCTTTTACTCTAGCAAAATGAGAAGCAGGTTTGATTACTTATTTAAACATCCATACAAGAATGTTATGAAGTTTTTCATTCCGCAATCGAAAACGACATCTCCTTTCAAGGTGACCTTTGTTCCCGCAATAATAACAGTTGTAGGGAATGTTTTTGACTGTTCTCATATGAGCTGTTTTTGAAGGTGGACAATCCTTGTTCCTAGGAACATCAACTGCTGAATAAGATTTTTCACTTTTGATGTCAGTGAGTTTTTCATTTAGAAACTTGTCATTAGCACAAACAAAATTGGTCTTACTAGTACTTGGAGCGTCTATTCCTTTATAGCCCAGACCACGTGTATCACGATGTTCTTTACATGCTCCTAGCATAGAGGATAATTTTGTAGAGCTAGAATTGAATCTTTTCAAATTCTCTTCCAGTGAATTGACCTTATCAAGAGCAGCAGCAAGATCAGCCTCCAATCGTTTTTCTCTGGCGAGAAGACTGATTTCTCTGTCTTAAAACATTTTTGTTGAGAGTCATATCTTGCTTCAGATTCTGCAAAGTCTTTCTTTCAACACAAAGAGATTTCAACGAAGATTATCACATTCAGACCTTTTAGAATGCACATTTTCATCACGATCTTTAACAGTAGATTATAGGAGTTTGTAACCACAATCATAACCCTTAAAGAGTTTTCTCAATTTCCTATTTTCTTGACAGAGAGGTGTCAAATATTCAGCCAAGCAAGCTGTTGACTTCTTTTTCTCTATGAGATGGTTAAAGAGCTTGATATATTGTGAGACATCCTCATCAACACCTTGTTCTTCTTATGAATCACTCTCTTCTGAAAGATCATCCAACTGTTCATCTAGGCATTTTTCCCAGTCGAACACAGTTTCAGTCAATGGAGAAGATATGAGAGAATTCTCAGGGGACTCAAGACTTTAAACCAAATAAGAGTGCTTCTGAACTGGTGTTGCGTTGTCAAAGATAACACTACTGTCCATAGAGCAAGATCGCTACAAACACAGACTTATGAGGTCTTAAACATATTTGCCTGCTCTGATACCAATTGAAAAAGCGGGGATCTAACAACCACACCCAATATTTCGCTTAACAATCTATATGGACAAACTCCAATATACTTTTAAGAGAATCAACTAGACAGTCAAACTCAATCTTAAGAAAAGTATATCCAAGAGTTATATCTCAATTTCTCAATTCAATCAGCAATCAAACAAGTAGGAATTTGCGATCCCGATTGAATATAAGAAATAACTTGGACGGTATAAAAAACCAATATCTAAGTGTCAATCAATTTAATCAACAACCAAAGGTTGGATTCACGATTG
>JAJJMB010007708.1:7325202-7338388 GCA_023531105.1 Papaver atlanticum
TTGAGCCCTAACCAATCTCACACTGATCAAGGTACAGTTGCGTTCCTAACATCTCTGAATCCCAGCAGGACTCTATGCACTTGATTCCCTTAGCTGATCTAACCCACAACTAAAAGTTGCTACGACCCAAAGTCGAAGACTTGATAAACAAATCTGTCTCACATAGAAAAGTCTATTGTATAGATAAATTTGTCTCCCACAGATAAACCTATGAGTTTTGTTCCGTCTTTTGATAAATCAAGGTAAACAGGAACCAATTGATATACCTGACTTATATTCCCGAAGAATAACCTAGAAATATCAATCACCTCACAATAATCTTAATCGTATGGTAGCGAAACAAGATATTGTGGAATCACAAACGATGAGACGAATATGTTTGTGACTACTTTTTATTTTGCCTATCAGAGAATAAATCTCGAGCAAATCTTAGAGAAGATAGTACTCAATCACGATAGAAAACAACAAGATCAGAATACGCAACTACAGATAAAATAGTTGGATCTGGCTTCACAATCCCAATGAAGTCTTCAAGTCGTTCACCTATAGGGTTTCGTGAAAAACCTATGGTTAAAGGAGAGTCGACTCTAGTCGCAACTAGTATCACACATGAGGTGTGGGGATTAGGTTTCCCAGTTGATAGAGTTCTCCTTTATATAGTCTTAAAATCAGGGTTTGCAATCTAAGTTACCTTGGTAACAAAGCATTCAATATTCACCATTAGATGAAAACCTTATTAGATTCAAGCTAATATCTTTCAACCGTTAGATAGAACTTAGCTTGTTACACACAAATGAAAAGTGACTTCATTTAGATATGAGTAACCGTACCTAAACGTGTGCACCTTTGTTGGCTTAACAATAGTTAACCGAAGTTAGCCATATGATCACTTTCATATGAACCTTATTCATCTTAACCATAACTAGTTCAAATGAATCAAATGAAACTAGTTCTAGAGTTGTTCAATTGTTTATATTCTCATAGAAGTATACAAGACACAATTGAAACAAAATAGATTTTGATTCACTCGAATCAATTCATGAACATTATAGCCATGGTTTGCAAAAGATTGCATTCCTTAATATATAAATGTATTAGTTCATGAACAAACCGATTTTAGAACATCCCATTCAAGTATGCAAACGGGTATGCATACCTAAATGGCCGGACTAAGTTTTGATTCACCAGTACGCGAACTGGTACGCATACCACCAAACTCAGTAAAATCCCGGAACTTGAACCTTACGCCAGTACGTGTACCGGTATGCGTACTTGGTTCCCGAACCTTGACTAAACCAAACTGTACGCATACGGGTATGCATACCATGGTTCCCGGACTTGGATTACACATATGCAAGTACGCATATTGTGCTTAAATCCAATTGTTTTAAACTCTCATTTCAACCATTGAAACATTCTCGGAAGACGACAATAGCTGTCTCATACAAACTACTAGCTTCAAAGAAATTTTCAAGTGTTCGAATGATCAATACGAGACATTCCGAGTCTACATCAAATGACTGTCTCACACAAATCATGTAAGATGTTACCAAGTGATTTTCATATGATCATCTTTTGACTTTCGTCAAGAATATAAGATGAACTTGGTTAAAGCAAAAGCTTACCAACACATATTTTGAGAAATATGTAAGCGAGTTAAACTCAGCTTGAAATATCAAATGTATATAATTGAAGTTTATATAGCTATACGACTTTTGCCTCAAATAGGAGATAGAGTAGATAGACTTTTAAGTGATAGATGAGTTCAAGTCTCCACATACCTTTTGTTGATGAAGTTCCACAAGCTCCCCTTAGTAGTTCTTCATCTTCAATTGATGAACGCCGTGAAGTCTAATGCTCAACTACACTTTCTATCCTAATCCGAGACTTAGCTATAAGTAGACTAGAAATCAAGACTTATAGTTTTGACAACTAAACTTGACAACAAGCTTGAGATAGCAACGCTTGCGAGTTCGACCGAGCAGTGCTCTAACAAGTCTTGAAACATAGCTTAGTGAGTTAACTGATATCTCTAAAGACGTAAGAGAATTGAATGATCCAATTATCAATGGATTCTTCAATAATGAGAAGGAATTTTAAGCTCAATCTCTTAGAGATGAGCTATCATTTGTTTGATAACTCCTTGTAGGAATTTGTTCTCATTATTTAAGGAGGAACACTAGTTTTTGGAGTAGTTTCTATGTGTTACATTAGTTATTCCAAAAATTATCGTCTAACCCACAAGTTTGTTGTCAATATTAATTGATCAAAATTATATCTTTATTTCTAGTCTACTAAGTCAAGTCTCGGACTAGGTTAGAATTTATAGTTGAGTATCTGAGATCACCCTTGAAGACTGAAAATCGACGAAGATATTTGGAGAACTTCTGTATCAAGTATGTGAAGACTGAACTATTATATTTTACTCACTATCTTACTATTCTATCTGGTTAGACTATGTTGTGTGACTTCTAGTAGATTTACAAAGGAGAAGTTTTGAATCAAGCTTGTGTTGTGAAAAATATCGAAATATGATTTAGCAAAGATGTTTAATGGTCCTTCACAATTTTATTTTTATGAATTAATTTGTGGATCAATTGAAAATTTCCCATGCAAATGATTTAATCACTTGGGAATGTTTCAAATATCATAAGAGAGAAATACTGAACTTACTGATATTTCTACGCAGGGTAGGTTGGCGAACCAGTTCGCAAACCATAGATATTTGAGTTTCAAAAATACAGGAAGGTTGGCGAACCAGTTCGCAAACCGCAAGTTCAGTTGAGTACAGTTCACGAACCGTGGTTAACGACTAAAAGACTTCAATTTAGGGATTCATGAAGCCAGATCCGACTATCTTTACCTTGATAGTTTGTGTATCCTGATCTTGCTATTCTGTTATCGAGGTTTTTGTAATCTCTTCCAGGCAAGATAGATAGTAATCACAAAGTTCTCTTCATCTCAGAATTTGTGATTCCCCAAGATAGATATCTGAAAACTGATCTTAATTGATCTTTTGAAGATTGTTCTTGAGAGGTGGTTAAGAATCTAGGCTGCTCTTCGGGGGTCGTAAGTTCCAGATTTGTGAGGTTTGCTAGCTTTGTCTATTGTAAACATATTTCTTCACCTTGATCTTTGATCTAAATGGAAATCAAATAAGCTTATCTATAGAGGAAGATTGGTATCAAAAGTCTTTACTTCGGCTGAAGCAACTCTTAGGATGTTAAGGACGTCAGCTAAGGAAATCATGTGCGTAGAGACTTGCGAGGTTCAAGAGACGTAAGGAGCGAGAATATAACTTAATCACTTGGAGGGTGGGTTCGGTCTTAACTACATTCCGGTCTGAAGTCTGATAGTAGGCTAATGTTTGTAGTGTTCAAATCTGGACGAGCGATCGAGGGTTTTCTGCTATTGTGGTTTCCTTGTCAACATTTTTTTTGGTATCTTGTGTTTTTCCTTTTCCGCATTATATTTTTTATCTTTATAATTGGATTTACACAAATTTGTATGTATTCAATCAAAGTAGATACGACCACTTAATTGTAATTGATTATGAGACATGTTTCTTGTATAATTCGTATCTTGAAAGATACATAACAAGTTTAAACACTTGGCAGAATTCCGATTGGATTATTTGGATACGACTAGATTGATCTTGGATATTGATTTTTGAGATCGTCCAAGTACTCTGCTTAACAATCAGGTTCACGAACTCCGTGTCTATACACATACTGATTGAGTAGAGGTTCAGATATAAACTCTATATACATATTGTTAAGGATCATTCAGTTGGTCTACTTGTTATTGTATATTAAGTTTTGTCTATACAGGTTACCGAATGAAAATTTGGGTGTATTTGGTGTTCCCTACGTTTTCAATGTACATTAAGAATTATCAGATTTTTGGTCAGTGGATGTTATGAAACCTACGTCGGTTAATAATTATAAACAAGCAATAATAAAATGGGACTTGATTTCTTTCGTTCATGCAAATGTGTGGCCCCTTGGAAATGCCTATCCTGGGTTGGGTTATCAAAAAAATACAGTTAAAATATGTTTGTCTCATTCCAATTCTAATCTTGGATAAGAACTACTAAATCTTCCTTAATTTTAGGAAGCTAAAAAGGCAAGGTTATGGTAATCTCCAAAGTAGCTAGGATACCAGTATCCTTACCTAGGTTAGACGGTTATAGGGGTGATTATTTAAATTTTTAATTTATTTTTATGTTTTTATTTTTGTTACTCTAACAAAAAAAATCATAATATACAATTATTTTATAGAAATACAGGGTTAAAGTTCCGAGAGACAAACATAATACATGATAAACCTGTGATGGATATAATGGAAAGACAAACAACATCTTTATTAATACATCTTAGGATAATCCTAATCAAGTTAGAGAAAATACTTCCCTAGCTAAGTTTTATGTAGTCAAAGCTCCCAAACACGGATAATCATAAATTTTACCAAACAAGGCCTAGAAATAGGTTAATATAGATAATTATTTTTAAGACAACTACTTATTTTAAAGGAAAATAACTGTCTAACCCAGGTGAGGATACAAGTATCCCAGGTATTTGGAAGAATACCATAACCTCACTTTTTTAGCTTCCTAAAATCAAGGAAGGTTTAGTAATCCTTATCCAAGATTGGAATTGCAGTGAGACAAACACATTTTAACCGGCTTTTACTGGATAACCCAACCTAGGATGAGATATCCAGGGTACCAAACACGACCTAAGTCATTACAATATAACAAGAGTAACGTATTGTATTTCCAACTAATAAATTAAAATATTCATCGATATGTAGGCCTATGATCAGTTCAAAATTGATACTCCTAAAATATCTTTGAGGACCTCTAATGCATCAGCAAGATGAAAAGCTCTTAGGTATATGTATAAAAAGAACTAAAGTTTACTAGGTAGGAACAAGACACTCTGAAGAGAAAAGACTAAATCGTAAACTATAGGAAACTATATATTACCTACCAGTTTCCCATAACGTTCATGTTCTATGTATATTCCCAACAATCTTCTTAGGATCGGGTGTCCAACGGATAAACGATGTTTCACCACGTTCAATCGTGAGACCTATAGGTTTCAAAATCCTCCCACATCCAATACACCAAGACAGTGACCGAGTATAGCCCACCAAAATACGGATTGGATTTGGTAAAATTCGCGGATTTGGGTGTTTTGCTCACCCTACCCCAGGCTAGTTTTAAGAAGAACGATGTTTTGGGGACTACCCCAAAACAGTGGGGGACTACTTTGTTATTCAAATGTCCACCCTAAATTTTAAGGGGTGTCCTAAAAGATTAGGGAAGACTAATCTTCCCTTATCCTAATTAAGGTTATAACTAATCCTAATAACCCACTAATTTAACCACTACCCACTAATCTAACCACTAAATTAAAACCTAAAATCAGTTTCAAAACCCATATTTTTTCTTTTATTCTTCTTCTTCATCGTCCTCTTCTTCTTCTTCTCCTCTTCTTCTTCTTCTTCTCCTCTTCTTCGTATACATCATCGATTAGAAAAAATTCATCGTCGATTAATCAATTTTAAAAAACAATGCGTTCTAAGCAGACACCAAGAATTCCCGGATTGAACGATGTGGTATTTCACCCATACGCCGTACCCGATGATGTCCCTGTAGATGAAGAAGATATGAATGGTTTCTCTACCGTCTCGGCATACTATGGACCAATTTGGTATCCTAATGGCTACGCAATATATAATCCAAGGAGAATACTAAGACAACTTTGTTGTGTCCAAATGGATCCCGACGTGGTGAATGAAAATTTCAATTTGGTGGTTCAAGGAACAAAGAACACCGAGAAATATTTTGTTCCAAAACATGAACCAACTCCTACGGTAGGACATTGGAATGCACTTAGTAACTACTACTTACCTTTAGGTGATTGTGTACCTTGTGATGGAGATGTAAATGCATGTGATGAAGATTATATGGAGTTTTATTAGGAAATTAGTCATCGTTTTGTGATAAATAGAGAAGAACAAGCTAAGAATGATAGGGCGAAGGCGAAGGCAAAGGAGAGGGATGCTAAGAGAGCTCAGAAGGAGATGCCTATTTGTGGAGAAGAAGCAAAAATGTTATGGGATAATGTGGTAAGAAAATGTCTTCTCTTATACTTCCTTGTTGTTTGAAAGTATTGAAAATATATTTACTTATGCTTAAAATTGGAATCAGGTGAAGAAGGGTACGAAATTGTTGAAGAAATGGATGGCTAAAATCCGTAGTGGAGAGCCGATGTCGACTAAGGAACAAACCTACCTCTACGGCGAGTGGGAGGGTCTTATAACTAATAGAATGATGGAGCCAAGTAGGTCTAAGTAATTGAAGAGGGGTCGCCAACAAGGAGAATGTTCAAGTCGCGCCATGGAGGAAACCGGACGAGTAGATGAAACCCAAAGAGATGAGGAAGTTCCACCTAAAACTCGTGGTAAAAAAGGAAGTGGTAAAAGGGTGCGTCGCGGTGGTCATTAGTGATTTCGTATGGTTTTAGTATCAAAAAACATCTTAGTTGTGGATTTCGTATGTTTGTGTATGTATAACAACTTTTATATTTGTTTTACAACCTTGTTTGCGTTTTTAATTATAATTGGGTTTGTGTTTTCAATTTTATATGGAAGAAATTTTGAATACAGGTTGTTTTTCGGCCACCTGAAATTTTTACATAGCTAACCGAACTTTTAGTTCGGTTACCTGTGACAAATATATGGTCACCGAACTATTTTTTCGGCGAACAGCTATATCATACCAGGTTGCCGAACACAGAGTTCGGTTACATGCTACATTTTCAAGGTTGCCGAACTCTACTCTGAAGACTCAAATAAAACACCTAAATCCTACCAGTTTGTGACTTACACTTCAGGTAAAAAGTTCGGTTACCTAAATTTGAACAGAGCTAGCCGAACTTAAAATTCGGTAAAGTGTGACAAATTAATGGTCACCGAACTGTTTTTTCGGCAAACAGCTAAATCCTACCAGGTTGCCGAAGACAGAGTTCGGTTACCTTGCAACATTTTGACTGGTAGCCGAACTCTACTCTGAAGACTCAAATAAAACACCTATATCTGACATAAAACAGGTGTTCGGCAACCTGGATATGTGCTTACCGAACTATTATCTGTCAACTCAATAAAATACTAAAATTAACTCAATAATGAATACCACACTTCAAAAAACATAGTATTAGATTGAAAAGCATACTTAGTTCATTACATGTGTCATTTAATCATCCTCAAGGGAAATTTGACCTTCATGTACAATTTCGTCCAATTTCTCCAAAGCTTTCCACATCTCCATGTTATGCTCATACATAATACACCAACCCAACATTATATTGTAGTTAAATGCAGGCCAATAAGAGTTTCCGGATATTGGAGGCAGTAGACAATCGGGTTTTAAACGAAGGCCTATAAAGTGGTTGTTGTTAGTCAATGCCATCACACATCTCCTTCGTTTGAGTTGCTCGACACATACGGTTGTTTTTGGGGTGAAGGTGAAACTAGCATACTTTGAGAAATAATGAACCACACAATTAAATGCCTCGGCGATTAAGTGTCCACATATCGGTATGCTCATCCAATAATCCGGTGTGATCGGATGGCCCCCATGAAGACGACGTTGATACTTAACAAATTGCTCATTGAGACTACCCACCCCATCGCACAACATTGTCTTGTAAAATGCCGGATTCTCCTTTAGTTTGGACAACAACCTTTGCCTTATATGAGTGATTGCACACCCATTATATAGCTTGGCACCTTCGATGAAAGGCCCAAGTTGTTGATTGACAACATGAAAACCACAATAATCATCCGAAGGAACGTCGTCGGTGGATATAACGTATTCTCTTATGTATAGAGGTAGGTCATTCAAATAGTCTTTATTTGGAGCCTCAAGCTTCACGTATAGGGAAGATGGTTGGATAGGGCAAATTGGAGACTTAAGCTTCACGTCGCCGAAACATGGTTGCCTTGGTTGTGATGGACACATCGTACCTTTTTTCTTCAAATCTCGCTCACTTGTTTCGCCTTTCTCCTCAATACTCCTACCCCGTTTCTTGGTTTGCTCCAAGTACATTGTCGCGGTATACTCATGGGATGAAGGATCTCTAGTAAATGGGGTTTGCTCACTTTTCTTCTTACGTAACACCTTTGCATATTCTCTTAGTTGTTTTTTAGTTTCTTTTTTGCTTGGCCTACCTTTGCGTTTGTCTTTTGACGGTTCATAAACATTCTCCGAAGTTTGTGGATATATGATTTTCCTCATGTCATCCCAAAATATTTGTTTTTGGAGCTTGTTCATGCCACGATACATCTCTAGTACGGTTCTACCCATTTCGTTATCACCAAAATCCTCTCCGGCTTCTTCTTCCTTTGGACGAGGGATAAAACTTAGATGCTTCCAATATGGATCAATGTCTCTTAAAGGGATTATGCCATGCTCGTAGTTGATTATCATATGGCGACAAGGGAGTCCCATAGACTTCTTCATGTTACATACACACACCTCATCCCTCTTGGTTTCCCACTTATCAATTAACTCGACTTCTATAATCAACAACTTCATACATTGGCGAGATACGTTGTAATGGATTCCCTTGAAAAATGGGTGGTCGGCATATTTTCCGGCCGTTTTAAATATACGACTTTTTTGGAACTTCTCTTTAATTCTATCAATGTCGCGCTTGAAGTAATTCTCCATAGCATTCCACACGGTTACGAAATTATCAACACATCCAAAGAGATTCTTCTTCAACCGATGGTGAGCCGACTCTACTAAACTTGTCGCATGATTTCCCAAGTGTTTATATTGGTTGATATAGGCATTAACAAACCTCTCTTTGTGTGGTTCCAACCATTGGCGAAGAACATACGATACAACACCGGGATAATCGGGAGTATCCCAATGGGCGATAAACCCCACAAGATTTAGATGATACTCTTCCTCGGTAAGAGACCAACACAATGATTCCCATTCACCGTTGAAAGCAACCCATTTAGCGTAATTTAGATCGTATTTTTTATCAACTTCCTCTTTTGCATCCGCTCTTTCATGTTCCGGTAGCATCTTAATCTCTTCATATCCTTTTTTCTTGGGTGGACAAATTGTTGGCTTGCACCTATTTATCAAATTACACCATATATGGAACGTACAAAGCATATTGTGTGCTAATGGAAACACTACCTCTATTGCATTCATCAATGCGACTTCATTGTCGGTGACTATAACCCCGGGAATATCATCACCTCGGAAGATTTCCTTAACTCGTTGTAGTGCCCAAATGTAACTAGGTTCTTGCTCGTCCCTTAAGAAACAAAACGCCACGGTAAACGGTGACTGCGTCGAAGTACGCCCAACAATATTCAACAATGGCATCTCGTACTTGTTCGTCTTATAAGTACAATCCATTATGATAACTTCATGAAAGCATTGAGCCAATTGAACACTCATTGGATGCGCAATGAAGAGTTGTGTTATCTCTCCGTCCAAATCCACATCCTTTTGAACCGCGTAGTCTTTCTCTTTGGACAAAAAAAACAATTGTTGCATCACTTGTCTATCTCTCCATTCCTTCTTTCTAATTGTCACAATTGCATTACAAACGGTGGACAAAGATGAGTGATTATCCTTGTTATCCTCCTTTAGTATTTGGAGCATTTTAATCGGTGAAAAACCCATTTTCCTCATTTAGCAACCTTGTCCATCTCTTCAGGAGTTAGCTTGGCCGCCATGAAATGTCCTTCAAGATGCTCCGGACGAGGGTGGTTATGACAACCTTCCATAACCTTGTAGAGAACCCATCCACCCAATTCTTTGTTGTAATTAAATGCAAGCTTGAATGGGCATTTAATCTTCTTTGAGAAAGTTTTGTTCTTCCTATTTGTCTTTCCTTTATAAACATAACCCTTCCTCTTGTGGCTTTTATCGAGATCACCCCTTCTCTCACAAACCATTTCAAAGCGGGTTTTGCTTTCTCTCCCATTCATTACTAATACGCACATGTCTTTTAGTGCATGTTGTCTAACCCAACTCTTTGCCTCTAAAGGACTTTTGAATACCAAGTCATTCATGTAGTGATGGGACGTGTCATCGTACAAAATATCAACAGGGATAGGTTGATTTTCCATTGGTTCTATTGGATCATATGCAACCTACGAGTAATAGCAGAACTTCAATACCAACTAAAAATAAGAAATACTTAAATTTTCGGCAATGTAAAAATAAAAACGATCCTGCCGAACAATAAGTTCGGTTATGAAAAAAAAATTGCGATCTTGCCGAGCTTGTTCTTTGGAATTTTCTATGGTATAATTCGGCAACATAATTACTACTATCGACTAAACAGAACTTAAAAGTTCGGTTACCTATTCAATGAACGTGATTTGCGAGCTTGCCGAACATAAACTTCGGTAACAAAGGGACTAAACTCGACTCAACCGAACTATTAACTGTATACTCTATAAAATTAGTTCGGCAACGTTTTCTGGAAAAAGATAACCGAACTCTCAAAAACCTCCATTAAAACAGAGTTCGGTTACCTGCGTATGCTGAAACGAGTATCCGAACTGCACATACAGGAGAGTTCGGCTACCTGTTCTGCAGGATTGCTAACCGAACTACTTTAACCTGGCCGAAATTTCTTCCTGAAATTTTCGATTTGGCCAATTTTTTGCACAATTCAAGCTACATTAACTAAATTTGAGACATACCTAAGTACCCATAACTTCATCTTCTGGTTGTGGCTGATAAAATTCATCATTTGGGTCGTTAGGTTGAGTTTGGGGTAAATAGCTTTCATCATCTAACAAATAACTCATATCCGGATCATTAGAAATATTGACAAATATATTTGGAGATGAAGGAGGTTTTGATTCTGAGGAGGAGGTATCATCACATGAATCACTCATATCATATTTACTAAACTCAAAATAACATTTTGAGTGTTCTTCCCTCTTTTTCTTCATCTTTTCTTCTTCTTCTTCTTCTTCCTCTTTTCTTCTTCTTCTTCTTCTTCCTCTTCTTCTTCTCATTCTAACAAAACTATCCTATTAATAACTAACTAATCACTAACTAATCACTAATTAATCATTACACTAACACTAACTAATCTAACTAATTTAATTACCAAGGATAAATTTGGTATTTAAATAAAAATTTAGATAAGGGGTGACCCAAAATTACTTCAAATATCCACCCCCAAATTGGAAGAGTAGTCCCCCACTGTTTTGGGGTAGTCCCCAAAACATCGTTCATTATTTAGATGCCCATTAATTTTTTTAAACTCTTTTTTTTTAGAAACCTATTACAGGGGCTTCAAGGTTTGAGTTTTGAGGGCTCACAAAATGACAAAATTTGGGTTCCAAATAGTAATCACCCAATCTTTTTATCCAACTATTTTCTGTAATGGCTAAAATGCCCCTCTATGAATTATTTATCAAAATATCAAGATTAGTGAAGGAAGAAGAAAAAGTTTGAGAAAAACCTAGAAATTTTGGTTTTCTCAATCCAAATGAGTGGCTCTAGTAAGGTAGGTGAGGTAGGTGAATCCTCATCTACCAAATCAAACAACAATCCTCCAACTCCTACAGATAATCAAGAATTTCTAACCCAACCACAAGCTCAACATATACATGAAGAATGTGAACATTATTATGAATTTGAAGAACCCAAAGAAGATGAATATCAAGAACCAAATGCTCAACAGAGTGAGGTATACCTCTAACTTAACTCCAATAACAATTTTTTTCTTTTAATCGCATGAAGTACATAGAAAGTTGGATTTTTTTGTTTGAAAACCCCCAAATCTGAACCGTAAGAAACATACGGTGTGGAAAATTTATCGACCAAACCGTAGGCCGAGAACACGGTTTGGAAAGTTCATCCTTCCAAACTGTAGACATGCCATACGGTTTGGATTATTCATCCTTCCAAACCGTAGAAGTTGTTGAACCCAGAACGTACGGTTTGGAACATATGAACTCCAAACTGGAGTAAACCTACGGTGTGAAACATGACCGTAGGTGCATGAAAGAATTAAATGTTATTCATGCTATTACGGTGCATAATACAAACCGTACGTGATACCAGAGAAACTTACGACTTGGAAACACAACCGTAAGTTTGTTTACGGTTTGGTTTTTGCACCGTAGTCTTTCTCAGGACAAGTTATGGTTTAGAATTCTCCACCATATGTAGTCTTACGGTTTGTTTTCCGAACCGTATGTCTCTTTTTTCGTATGAATATTTTTCTAATCCTTTTGCAACATTTTTCATATGTATAGCTCGATCTTCTACCTGAATCAATAGAAGATCAACCCGCAGATATGGATGTTTTGTCAGAGGATATAAGTGCTCACTATGTCAACAACTATGAATGGAAAGATTTAAACGATGCAAAGAAGTGGGCTCGAGAACACGGTTTGAAGAAGAAGAAGAAGTGTATCATAGTCCAAAATAAACAAGTTAAAAAATTCAGCTTTCAAATGGTTTGCGAGTCTAGTGGGAAATATGAGAGTCATCAAAGAAAAGGTTATGTGTATCAACCAAAGACCACAAGGAAAAAGAAAGTTATTCATACAAAGAAGACCGGGTGTCCTTTTAAACTTCAATTTAATGTCAACCAAGAAAAGAAAGTGTGGTATATGATTAGTGAAGTTAAATCGGGTTATCATAGCCATTATCCCGAAGAGTTTGCTTAATCATTCTTATCCGGCAAGGCTCAACTTCGAAGAAAAGAAGCTAGTAAAAGTGTTGACTAAAAAACGAACAAGGCCTATTGATATTCTAGCTAGTGTGAAAGTATTAAATGAAGATAACACATCCATCTTGTCTACCATCTACAATGAAGAATGTTTAGATAGACTACTTATGCAACAACTATTGTATTTGGCGGAAAAGGCGAACTACTCGGTAGCCTATGACGTACATGAGAAAAAGGAGGTGATACATCTTTTCATTGCTCATACGGAATTCGTAAGGTTGGCGAGATGCTTCCATTAAATCCTTTTCATGGATTGCACCTATAAAACGAATAAGTACAATATGGCCATGTTGAACTTTGTGGGGAAAATGTCTACAAAGGCGCCATTTAGTGTCGGTTTTTGTTTATTGAGAGACGAGACGAAGGAGAGTTATTTGTGGGCATTA
>JAJJMB010007708.1:7338788-7358523 GCA_023531105.1 Papaver atlanticum
CTAAACCACCTTTAACTCCTGTTGCATCCTCAGAAGGCCTCTACCAGTGGCACCAGGTCCACTATTGATTGGGAGAAGGAGGTGGCTTTGGTGGGGTGTAGGTGTAGGTTTTGGAGGAGGAACCCTTGATTGAAGTAAAATTGGGAGTTCGAAACTTCATTGTTTGTAACTTTTTTAACTGTTGATTTGGTTTTGATATTTCTAATGCTCTGTGAAATTGAAAATCCATTGTTTTATGATTATATGATGTGTTGTGTTTGACAAAAAAAATATGGTCGTACTATCCCTAATTGGTAGAGTATTAGAGGATATTGGGGAACCAGAAGTAAAAGATAGTGCTAGACATGCTTTTGAAAGGTTGAGAGAAAAATGTGAGAGAAATTGTCTGCTTTCTGAAATCGTTTTTTAACAGAAATGTTGTCGTTCATTCTTTTCGACCTGCATAGTGTGCAATAATGTTGTTTATTAATTTACTAGCTCATCTATTATGATTACGACAGATTGTTCCTAATTGGAACTCTTTCTTTGGTTTATTAGTTGGTACCAGCTGTGACAGAGCTCGTGATCGCGGAGTTGCTTTACTTGCAGTGGATGGATCCGAAAGACCCAATCTATGTTTACATTAACTCAACTGGAACAACCCGAGATGATGGTGAAACAGTGAGTCTTTCTATTGCTTTTCGGCTGTAAACTAGTGATTCTTTAATTTCATTTGTCAGCTTTACTATGCTTGAAGTTGCATTTCTTCCCTGAAATTCTTTCACCAGCATTTTATGATCTGGAAGTTATTTCTGGTTTCAAATTGGCTTTATTTTAGGTTGGAATGGAATCAGAGGGTTTTGCTATCTATGATGCAATGATGCATATCAAAAACGAGGTAAGTTCAACTTCTACTTGTTTTTTCTTGTTTTTGCTCACCAAGTGCATGGCCAGCAAGGAGTTTATTCCAGCTGTACATAAATTTCTTATGCTATCATATATGTGGATATATTCCACATTATTAAGGTGTTCTTCTAGTACTCCTTGCCATTGTTGTTTGTAAGATTTGATCGCACTAAATTTGAGCTTGTGCTATTTGTGTAAGCTATACACATTTTGATTTTAAAGAGCACTGTTTGTGAAAGAAGGCTAGTTTGAAATGAATAGTTACATACAAAGAATATGTGTTGTTTCTCATGGTCTTCTGCACACACAGATACATACAGTTGCTGTTGGGGCCGCAATTGGTCAGGCATGTCTCATACTTGCTGCAGGAAAGAAGGGAAGACGGTTTATGTTTCCACATGCCAAAGGTTTATTATAGACACGGAATCTTGTTATTCGCAGTTCCTCTCTTGTGTGGCACTTTATGTAACTGCATATGATGTTAACCCTAAGGTGCATGTGAATTATGTTTCAGCAATGATCCAACAACCTCGTGCTCCATCATCCGGGCTAATGCCAGCAAGTGATGTTCTTATTCGTGCTAAAGAGGTTTGTCATGCATTCTCTTTTATTGCTTCAATAGGCAAAAGAATGGATAGAGTTAGCAGTTCCATTGAAAACTAAGACACTGTATTCTTCATATCTGTGCACTTCATCTGGAAATCTTCGTATTAACTGTTATTTCCCTTTTCACCAGACTGTAACTAATAGAGACACACTTGTTAAACTCCTCGCAAGACACACTGGGAATGTGAGTATATTGTGCATATCTTGTAGTTCTTTTTTCTTTTTTGGGTCAAGCAAGAATGATGAGGATCTAATTATATGGTTTGATCTCTGTTAGTCGCTTGAGGCTGTTGCAAACTTGATGAAGAGGCCATTTTATATGGATTCATCACGGGCTCTACAGTTTGGTGTCATTGACAAGGTACATTTCTATTTACTTACCACCTTTATATATCTTGATAAATGTTAATCTAAAAACGAACTCGTGGTTCAGATTCTATGGCGAGGTCAAGAGAAGATAATGGCAGATGCTCCGACACCTGATGAGTGGGACAAGATAGCGGGAATTAAGGTTGTCGATGGGATGTAATCATCTGTTTGTTATAATAGTTAGTGTTTCACATCTGTAAACTGTAAGTAGTTTTATACTGATAAATCTGTAATCTCTCTCAAAGTAGTTTACAGAACTTCTATATTCTTGGTGGTTTAAATTTGTGATGGAATTTTTGTTCCTCATCAACTGTTTAAACTTTCACTTTGGGATAATCTTTTCTAGAATCCTGGCACCAAATCCAACAGCTGCATATGTAGTTTCTGAATTAGGGAGGATATAGATACATCGCAGCAATAACGCAGTTTCTAAAATAGGAAAATATGGTTAATTCTAGCTCTCTTCAGGTATCTTTCTTCAACTTATCGAATAGGTGATTCATGTTAAGTACTGTAACCATCACTCTTGTGAGTAGCTGCAGTCACCGGAGTGCTAGATTACCTTAAACACTGAAACTGCTTACCGTGGAAATCTGAATAGTGTGACATACACATTTTCGGGTGTCATCATTGTTTCAATATTGACGCGAAGCAATTTTGCTAAATCTCTCCTTTTCAAGATCGAAAGAGACTTCAAGGTCTGTGGTTACGCATGGACAACTCTACTTGAATTAAAAAATGATGCAACGGATATAATCATTTTAGTATCATACCCGTGGCCGTGGGACAAAAATGAAGGCAAAAAAATGTGGGACTTAGAGAAAAGGTGATGTGGCGGTTCACCAAAACTACACCTTTGGCTGATCCACGGTGGGGAAGGACGCCACTTTTTTCCCCACATCCGTCCAGGGGAAGATCTAACACAAAGCAAGGGTGTGCACTTGCGAGTTGCGACCCTCTAATTTTTAAAAGAACGATGTTTCGGGGACTACCCCAAAACAGTGGGGGACTACTTTGTTATTCAAATGTCCACCCAAAATTTTAAGGGGTGTCCTAAAAGATTAGGGAAGACTAATCTGCCTTTATCCTAATTAAGGTTATAACTAATCCTAATAACCCACTAATTTAACCAATATCCACTAATCTAACCCACTAAAATCAATTTCAAAACCCCTCTCTTCTTTTCTTCTTCTTCATCTTCTTCTTCTTCTCTTCTTTTCTTCTTCTTCGTAGACATCGACGTTAATCGTCGATTCGAAAAAAATTCATCGTCGATTAATCAATCTTTTTAAACAATGCGTTCTAAGCAGACACCAAGAATTCCAGGATTGAGTCCGGGACTGGCTAGCATAGAGAATCTCCCAAACCAATTTGAAGTTGATAAACAACTTCAAGCAAAGTTGGGAGACGAATTGAAGCATCCAACATCAACCAAGGAGTCTGATTCTATCAAAATGAAAATCCGCAGGTAATTTCCTTCATACCCATTCCTTTGAATCGTTTTTTTGTTGAAGAAATCATCAAAAACCACTGAAAATGAAAGTTACAGTAGAGATTTCGGCTAGGAGAAAATTTTAAAACCCTAAAATTTGGTAACCGAACTTTGAATATGAAGAACAGTTCGGCGAATTAGTAATTTTAAGGTAACCGAACTTCATAGTTCGGTAAGCTCGCAAAAAAAAAATGTAACCAAACTCCTTCTTTATATGAAAAATTTGAGTTCGGTTACCTCGATAAATTTATATAGGTAACCGAACTTTCAATATGAAGAATAGTTCGGCCAATTAGTAATTTTAAGGTAACCGAACTATGAAGTTCGGTAAGCTCGCTTAAAAATAACGTAACCGAACTCCTTCTTTATATGAAAAATATGAGTTCGGTTACCTCGATAAATTTATATAGGTAACCGAACTTTGATAAAATATAGTTCGGTTACCTCACACTTTTTATTTGGTAACCGAACTTTGATCTGTCACATACAAACTTGTAGTTCGGTTACCTCGCAACTTATATCAGATAACCGAACTTTAGTCTGTTAACATTTTGTGTTTGATGTAATCCCATGTTCATCTTTATTTGATAAGACAATATTATGTTTAGCTAATAATGTGGTTTTCATTCGTTAGGAACAAAGGGAAAAAATCTAATCCCCACGTAGCCGAAGATTTGAGAACTCCAACCCCTCGCGGTAGGATACACCTGGATTTCCGAAACCGTGGTACTAAAAATGCAAAACATGGAGGGGGATCATTACAGGAAGTCAATCAAGAGGTGATGGAGAATACAATTGATAATGTTATTGAAGAAGAGAATGATGATGAAGAAGAGCAAGGAAATGAAGACCAAGGAAATGAAGAGGTTGAACAACAAAGAGAACACGTTGAAAATGTAGAAGATGAAGAACAAGGACAGGGCAAAGAAGGAGAAGGACAAGAGGAAGAGAAGGATGAGGAAGGAGAGGAAGAAGAGGAGGAAGGGGAGGGAGAGGATGAAGAGGAAGAAGAGGATGAACTGGAGGAAGAGGAAGAAGAGCAAGAAATAGTTCCTGTTAAAGAGAAAAAGAAGCGGAAGCCGCCTTGTGATAGATACTCACACATTCCCCCTGATAATTTGTGTTTGCCACCAGTGAACCCAACTTATGGTACTCCAAATGATGGAGGGGCCACATTGTTTGGCTACAAACACTCATGGGCTGCGAAGATCTATGCGACAAAGGTATTCTTTAAGTTCATTCTTAACTAACAAAACGAAAAAAAAATTGGGACATGTTTCGTCAAGTATTAATAATGTTATGTTATTTTCGTAGGATCATAATGATGCAGTTCGTCTTATTCGGCGTCAAAAGGCGTCCAAATGGGATCTTTCTTTGGAGTGTGACGATTTTCAAGCAAAGGTGAAACAGTGTGTGTTATGGAGAGCTATTGAGTATGCACATGTGGATTTTGACGTTGTTGCCGTATCCGCATTTCTCGAGAGGTATTATCCCGAGACATATACAATGCATCTTCCATTTGGCGAGATGGGAATTACTCCCGATGATTGCTCGAGAATAACCGGCTTACCAGTGGAAGGTAAATGTCTTCGAGAAGGCTACAACCCCTCGATGCATTATGAAGCTCTTGAAGAATTGGCTCTAAAATGTCTAGGATAGGATGCAAGAAAGGCTCAATGTGAGTTTAGACGTTCTGTGAGGTCCCCTAAACGTGGCGATGAGTATAATCCAAGAGAGACAAATGGAGCCTTTAAGAAGAGGTTGAAGAAATTCAAGTTGGTAAAGTTGAAGGAAGCATTTGGAGGGACAAGAAAGAAGGTGGAGAAAGGAAAGTTGGTGATGGACCAGGAGACCCTTAGGCATCATGTCACCGCTTATTGGTTATATCAGCTAGGAACCGTCATTTTCCCCGACACTTCTGGAAATAGGGTGGATGCACATTATCTACAGCTTTTGGAGAATCTCGATGAGATTAACAAATACTCTTGGGCCACTGGGGTGCTTGCTTTTGTTCTAGGAGAGATGAGCAAAGGGTCGAGGATTAAGACAAATCAAATTGGAGGTTACTTAACTCTTATTCAGGTGACCCTTTACATTGTTAGTTAGCAAATTATTCGCCTAAATTTTATGCTTCCAAATCAATTTTCATGTATATGGATTAATATTTTCGTATTTTCGCATAGGTTTGGATTTATGACCACTTCCCTTCATTGGGATTGGCTAGGGAAAAGACAGCTTATCCCTATGACGAACCTACAACGGGAAAATGGTTGTTTTTGGACGCACAAAAGAAGTCTAAAGAAGAGCAGTTGACTTCGTTGAGGGAGAAATTGGATAAACTTACGGTGAACGATGTGGTATTTCACCCATACGCCGTACCCGATAATGTCTCTGTAGATGAAGAAGATCTGAATGGTTTCTCTACCGTCACGGCTTACTATGGACCAATTTGGTATCCTAATAGATACGCAATATATAATCCAAGGAGAATACTAAGACAAATTTGTTGTGTCCAAATGGATCCCGACGTGGAGAATGAAAATTTCAATTTGGTGGTTCAAGGACCAAAGAACACCGAGAAATATTTTGTTCCAAAACATGAACCAACTCCTACGGTAGGACATTGGAATGCACTTCGTAACTACTACTTACCTTTAGGTGATTGTGTACCTTGTGGTGGAGATGTAAATGCATGTGATGAAGATTATACAGTGTTTTATCAAGAAATTAGTCATCCTTTTGTGATAAATAGAGAACAACAAGCTAAGACTGATAAGGAGAAGGGGAAGGCAAAGGAGAGTGAGGCTAAGAGAGCTCAGAAGGAGATGCCTATTTGTGGAGAAGAAGCAAAAATGTTATGGGATAATGTGGTAAGAAAGTGTCTTCTCTTATACTTCCTTGTTGTTTGAAAGTATTGAAAATATATTTACTTATGCTTAAAATTGGAATCAGGTGAAGAAGGGTACGAAATTATTGAAGAAATGGATGGCTAAAATCCGCAGTGGAGAGCCGATGTCGACTAAGGAACAAACCTACTACTACGGCGAGTGGGAGGGTCTTATAACTAAAAGAATGATGGAGCCAAGTAGGTCTAAGCAATTGAAGAGGGGTCGACAACAAGGAGAATGTTCAAGTCGCGCCATGGAGGAAACCGGACGAGTAGATGAAACCCAAAGAGATGAGGAAGTTCAACCTAAAACTCGTGGTAAACAAGGAAGTGGTAAAAGGGTTCGTCGTGGTGGTCGTTAGTGATTTCGTATGGTTTTAGTTTCAAAAAACTTCTTAGTTATGGATTTCGTATGGTTTAATTTCGTATATTTGTGTGTTTTAAACAATTAGTTAAGGATTTCGTAGTTTGGTATGTATAACAACTTTTATATTTGTTTTAGAACCTTGTTTTTGTTTTTAATTTTAATTGGGTTTGTGTTTTCAATTTTATATGGAAGAAATTTTGAATACAGGATGTTTTTCGGCAACCTTAAATTTAAACACAGGTTACCGAACTTTAAGTTCGGTAACCTGTAACTAATTAATGGTCACCGAACTGATTTTTCGGCGAACATCTAAATACTACAAGGTTGCCGAAGACAGAGTTCGGTTACCTCGCAACATTTAAAGTGGTTGCCGAAATCTCCCCTGAGGCTTCAGGTAAAAAGTTCGGTTACCTAAATTTCTAACTTGTAACCGAACTTTCTAGTTCGGTTAGGAAAGTATAATATCAATGGTTGCCGAAACTTTCTATGAAGACTCATATAAAACATGAGTTCGGCAAACTGTATTTTTTCACCAGGTTACCTGCACAAAAATACAGGTTGCCGAACTATTATCTATCAACTCAATAGAATACTAGCATTAACTCGATAATGAATACCACACTTCAAAAAACATAGTATTACATTGATAAGCATACTTAGTTCCATTGCATGTGTCATTTAATCATCATCAAGTGAAATTCGACCTTCATGTACAATTTCGTCAGATTTCGACAAAGCTTTCCACATCTCCAGGTTATGCTCATACATAATACACCAACCCAACATTATATTGTAGTTAAAGGCAGGCCAAAAAGAGTTTCCGGATATTGGAGGCAGTGGACAATCGGGTTTTAAACGAAGGCCTATAAAGTGGTTGTTGTTAGTCAATGCCATCACACATCTCCTTCGTTTGAGTTGCTCGACACATACGGTTGTTTTCGGGGTGAAGGTGAAACTAGCATACTTTGAGAAATAATGAACCACACAATTAAAAGCCTCGGCGATTAAGTGTCCACATATCGGTATGCTCATCCAATAATCCCTTGTGATCGGATGGCCCCCATGAAGACGACGTTGATACTTAACAAATTGCTCATTGAGACTACCCACCCCATCGCACAACATTGTCTTGTAAAATGCCGGATTCTCCTTTAGTTTGGACAACAACCTTTGCCTTATATGAGTGATTGCACACCCAATATTTAGCTTGGCACCTTCGATGAAAGGCCCAAGTTGCTGATTGACAACATGAAAACCACAATTACCATCCGTAGGAACGTCGTCGGTGGATATAACGTATTCTCTAATGTATAGAGGTAGATCATTCAAATAGTCTTTATTTGGAGCATCAAGCTTCACGTCTAGGGAAGATGGTTGGATAGGGCAAATTGGAGACTTAAGCTTCACGTCGCCGGAAGATGGTTGGCTTGGTTGTGATGGACACATCGTACCTTTTTTCTTCAAATCTCGCTCACTTGTTTCGCCTTTCTCCTCAATACTCCTACCCCTTTTCTTGGTTTGCTCCAAGTACATTTCCGCGGTATACTCATGGGCCGAAGGATATCTAGTAAATGGGGTTTGCTCACTTTTCTTCTTACGTAACACCTTTGCATATTCTCTTAGTTGTTTTTTAGTTTCTTTTTTGCTTGGCCTACCTTTGCGTTTGCCTTTTGACGGTTCATAAACATTCTCCGAAGTTTGTGGATATATGATTTTCCTCATGTCATCCCAAAATATTTGTTTTTGGAGCTTGTTCATGCCACGATACATCTCTAGTACGGTTCTACCCATGTCGTTATCACCAAACTCCTCTCCGGCTTCTTCTCCCTTTGGAGGAGGGATGAAACTTAGATGCTTCCAATATGGATCAATGTCGCTTAAAGGGATTACGCCATGCTCATAGTTGATTATCATATGGCGACAAGGGAGTCCCATAGACTTCTTCATGTTACATACACACACCTCATCCCTCTTGGTTTCCTACTTATCAATCAACTTGACTTCTATAATCAACAACTTCATACATTGCCGAGATACGTTGTAATGGATTCCCTTGAACAATGGGTGGTCGGCGTATTTTCCGGTCATTTTGAATATACGGCTTTTTTGGAACTTCTCTTTAATTCTATCAATGTCGCGCTTGAAGTAATTTTCCATAGCATTCCACACGGTTACGAAATTATCAACACATCCAAAGAGATTCTTCTTCAACCGATGGTGAGCCGACTCTACTAAACTTGTCGCTTGATTCCCCAAGTATTTATATTGGTTGGTATAGGCATTAACGAACCTCTCTTTGTGTGGTTCCAACCATTGGCGAAGAACATACGATACAACACCGGGAGAATCGGGAGTATCCCAATGGGCGATAAACTCCGCAAGATTTAGATGATACTCTTCCTCGGTAAGAGACCAACACAATGATTCCCATTCACTGTTGAAAGCAACCCATATAGCGTAATTTAGAGCGTATTTTTTTTCAACTTCCTCTTTTGCATCCGCTCGTTCATGTTCCGGTAGCATCTTAATCTCTTCATATCCTTTTTTCTTGGGTGGACAAATTATTGGCTTGCACCTATTTATCAAATTACACCATATATGGAATGTACAAAGCATATTGTGTGCTAATGGAAACACTACCTCTATTGTATTCATCAATGCGACTTCATTGTCGGTCACTATAACCCCGGGAATATCATCACCTCGGAAGATTGCCTTAACTTGTTGTAGTGCCCAAATGTAACTAGGTTCTTGCTCGTCCCTTAAAAAACAAAACGCCACGGTAAACGGTGACTGCGTCGAAGTACGCCCAACAATATTCAACAATGGCATCTCGTACTTGTTCGTCTTATAAGTACAATCCATTATGAGAACTTCATGAAAGCATTGAGCCAATTGAACACTCGTTGGATGCGCAATGAAGAGTTGTGTTATCTCTCCGTCCGAATCCACATCCTTTTGAACCGCGTAGTCTTTCTCTTTGGACAAAAAAAACAATTGTTGCATCACTTGTCTATCTCTCCATTCCTTCTTTCTAATTGTCACTATTGCATTATAAATGGTGGACAAAGATGAGTGGTTATCCTTGTTATCCTCCTTTAGTATTTGGAGCATTTGAATCGGTGAAAGATCAATTTTCCTCATTTTAGCTACCTTGTCCATCTCTTCAGGAGTTAGCTTGGCCGCCATGAAATGTCCTTCAAGATGCTCCGGACGAGGGTGATTATGACAACCTTCCATAACCTTGTAGAGAACCCATCCACCCAATTCTTTGTTGTAATTAAATGCAAGCTTGAATGGGCATTTAATCTTCTTTGAGAAAGTTTTGTTCTTCCTATTTGTCTTTCCTTTATAAACATAACCCTTCCTCTTGTGGCTTTTATCGGGATCACCGCTTCTCTCACACACCATTTCAAAACGGGTTTTGCTTTCTCTCCCATTCAATACTAATACGCACATGTCTTTTAGTGCATGTTGTCTAGCCCAACTCTTACACTCTAAAGGACTTTTGAATACCAAGTCATTCATGTAGTGATGGGATGTGTCATCGTACAAAATATCAACAGGGGTAGGTTGATTTTCCATTGGTTCTATTGGATCAGATGCAACCTACGAGTAATAGCACAACATCAATACCAACTAAAAATAAGAAATACTTATATTTTCGGCAATGTAAACATAATATGCGATCCTGCCGAACAAAACGTTCGGTTATGAAAAAAAAATTGCGATCTTGCCGAACTTGTTCTTTGGAAATTTCAAAACTATAGTTCGGCAACATAATTAATACAATCGACTAAACCGAACTATAGAGTTCGGTTATCTATTCAATGAAGGTGATTTGCGAGCTTGCCGAACATAAAGTTCGGTAACAAAAGGAATAAACTCGACTGAACTGAACCATTAACTGTATACTCTATAAAATTAGTTCGGCAACGTTTTCTGGAAAAAGATAACCGAACTCTCAAAAACCTCCATTAAAACAGAGTTCAGTTACCTGCGTATGCTGAAATGAGTAACCGAACTGCACATACAGGAGAGTTCGGCTACCTTTTTGGCAGAATTGCTAACCGAACTACTATCACCTAGCCGAAATTTCTTCTTGAAATTTTCGATTTGGCCAATATTTTGCACAATTCAAGCTACATTAACTAAATTTGAGACATACCTGAGTAACCATAACTTCATATTCTGGTTGTGGCTGATAAAATTCATCATTTGGATCGTTAGCTTGAGTTTGGGGAAAAAAGCATTCATCATCTAAGAAATAACTCATACCCGGATCGTTAGAAGTATTGACAAATAGTTTAGGAGATGAAGGAGGTTCTGATTCTGAGGAGGAGGTATCATCACATGAATCACTCATATCATATTTACTAAACTCAAAATAATTTTGTTTGGGTTCTTCCCTCTTTTTCTTCTTCTTCTCCTTCTTCTTCTTCTCCTTCTTCTTCATCTCATTCTAACAAAACTATCATATTAATAACTCACTAATCACTAACTAATCACTAATTAATCATTACACTAACACTAACTAATCAATAAACTAACTAGTTTAATTACCAAGGGTAAATTTGGTATTAAATTTTTTTTAGATAAGGGGTGACCCAAAATTACTTCAAATATCCACCCCCAAATTGGAAGAGTAGTCTACCCAAAACATCGTTCTTTTAAAACCTCTACTATGAGGCTTAGTTTTCGAAGTCCATAAAGGATTTTGGACCTTATTTGCGCTTCCGTAATAGCCCAACTTAGCCAATTTTGTCTTAGCCAATTTCCTCGCAAAAGAGACCAATTTTTTTGTCTACCATCCTTTCTCTATGTGGTTGGTTTTTCTTCTACAATTACAGGTACTACTAGATTTTGTGTTCGTGCTACGCACCGGGCGGTCCCGAAACCATCCACCATATTCTTTCTTTTTTTCTAATCATACTTTTTGTTCGGTGTGCTGTGGTTTTGCCTTGCCCCATGCGATGCATTTTTGATTTGGTGTGGCTCGGCTTTGCCTCGCCCCGTCACACCTGCATTCCTTGTACTTCTTAAGATTTTTGATTTGGTGTGCCTCAGCTTCGCCTTGTCCCGTCGTGATGCATTTTTGATTTGGTGTGGCTTGGCTTCGCCTCGCCCGTCGCTTAAGATTATTGATTTGGTGTGGGTGTGGCTCGGCTTCGCCTTGCCCGTCGCTTAAGATATTTGATTTGGTGTGGGTGTGGCTCGGCTTCGCCTCGCCCCGTCACACCTGCATTCCTTGTACCTCTTATACATCACTTCCTTTCTCTACATATGGCAAATAAATTAATTTCAGGGACGAAAGCAACTTCACCAACCATTGCTCATTGCCTGACATACTGCATTCTCAACTGGTTGCTAAAGTATGAGGTCATTTAAAAATAAAAACTGACTTAGGATAGAGCTACGTTTTTAGAGTGATAATGTATATTTTCAAGAACTGACCAGATGATGATGATAACTTTTGAGGAAAGTCTCATCATGGCCTCTACTTTCTCGCATCTCAGCATTTGTGCATGCTTATATTTAATACACCAACTCTCATGACCATATTTGACAAAATGATAGAAATGCATCGCACAGCGAGTCCAAATAGCCGCCAGAATAAGCCAGATCAGAAAATAACACAACAAAAAAGGGTAAAGAGCCAATCCAAGCATACAATTTTGTCAACCAAGTAGTGTGGCATCACATCACATCATAATATACCGAATAAAACAAATATTATCAATATTCTTACTGATTGCGAGTGCAGCAACATCTTGTCAAGCATTAATTTATTAAACCCATTTATGTGTTCAATCAAATTCTCGGCATTGCATTTTCCAATGTCGAGATAAAATTTCGTTGCAGCCTTCTCGAACCGGGCTTCCTTTCCTAATGCAGTTATCTGAAATACAACTATAAACTTAGTTCCATATTGTTTGTGTACAAAAGTTCCAATACCTAAAGGTGCAAAGGGCAAACCTCCGTCAGCAGAATGCATCTGGTGAAGGTCAGACATAAATGACACTTTCACCTGCCGAAAGAAGAAGCCCACCCGAACACAGATATAAACCTTATACATGTTTCACTAACATCCCCATAGATACATCCAATTAAGCAAAACCCACCATACAAACCCAAAGCTAAAATTATTCAATTTAAATCTCATTCAACACAAAAGCAGTAATTGACAAAACTAAAAATCTAATTCAATAAATTGAAATTTACCTTGGAAATGGTAGGCAAAAAACATTGGAAGTTGAGGACCTCCTAATTACTCCATGGCAACAAATTCACACCTGCCTACACGTTACTCCAAAAAACAAAACTTTATAACATTACCAAAATCCAAAAGCTTAAAAAGTATAGGATGCTCAAAATGATAAAAATACTATGCACATCTTGAAGTGTCTCAGGTCCCCTTATATTGAGCATGCTGCTCGTATTTTCTTTTGTTAATTGGATACATGTGTCAGTTTTTCCTTGACCTTGATTACCCATAGCAACCAACATTACGGGCGATCATTAAGAGTCTCAAAGTTTAATCATCTTCTCTTACTGTTGCTACTGCATTATGTGTCTCAATATTTCATTGTTTGAACAATGCAGGCAAAGCAACCCCCTTAACCTGACCCCTTGCTAAAAAATGAAGAAAAGGAAGTAATTCATATGCAGACCAATAAAAACAATGAACCCATTGTATAATTCAGACATCGCCCATTGTCACTATAAAATCATACAAAACAATAACCTAACATCTATACTGCCGTTAGTACTAAAATCAAAGAACAATAGTCGTTAAGGGTGAACTTAGGATAGTTTTCTATACTGGCATCTCGCGATCTTTTTGGTCATTATTGAAACAAAATAATGAATTAACCAATGGTACTTTTTGAACTTTAACTGTCTGGAAATGCAAGGCATTATGCTATGTTTTTGCTCATTACTAATGTACATTAGATGCAGATTGGGGTCATCGGAGTCTAGACTCATCTACCTAGCTCAACTTTGTAAAGAAAAACAAAAATATCATAAACCAGGATACATTAATTTGGATATAATATTGTTGTAATGGGAGTTTAAGCTTTCCGCCAACTTTGTTTATTAACAAAACCTTAACTTATGCTCCCTCAACAGGAAAACAACAACGTTTAAACTGTCAGAGCCCTAGAATCAGTGAGCTAGCTGGACTTCGTGTGAAAAAAGATAACGAACAGCAGAATCATAGAGATATCCAATTACATTAGCCAAGAAAAGGGATGGAAGTCGCATCGCGCGTGCGCCTCTGCCAGTACCCCATTTAAAAAAAAATCAAAATCATGTAGTAAGACATGCAATTCATGACTACACTAAACTTCTCATTTGACAATTAGCTCATGACAATTAGTAATCAAGTATCTTTAGTTCATGATTAACGTGTTTATAACATACTAATGGGTAGACCAATGATTCCTCACCCTACTGCCTTCCCATACTGTTAATCAGGCCACTAATAAATTCCAAAATAAATTATCCATAATTCTGAAGAACAAAAAAAAAAAAAAAAAATTCTAAAGAGGTAAATTTTTTAACTTACAGAGCATTGTTGAGGATCGTGCCGTAAGAGACTGTACAGTAAGATCAGAATTGGACTTTGAACAACCTTTAAAATCCCAACAGAAACAAATAAATTAGGTTATTAAGATTTCAAGATTGATCAATCCAAAAAAAAGAAAAAAGACTAATGAAGATGAAATGGGACCATAAAGACACCATCGTTGATGTTGTTGTTAAGAAATCAACCAAATTTCAGATGATAGCATTTAAGCCCTAAAATACCAAAATTTCAGTAAAAAATAACGATTTTACTATAATTGAACCAAATTGGTGCTGAGCTTTAAACCCTAAAAATCAAACTTAAAAACCCATAATTGAAGCTTAATTGAATAAATAATCAAAAACATACCAAAAGACCCTACCTGAAACCTTCACCGCCATTAATGGAACCTTAAAACCTGGAAACAAAGTGATTTCGTACCTGTAGAAGCCTAAGCTGCTATATCTATGCGCATGTACATGTTAACAAATCAATGAGCAGGAAAAACAACTCTTACAATCACCAAACCCTAAGAAAGATACACTGAAATCGGCGGTGGTGAAAGAGAATAAGAGATGAGACGAAACAGAGGCTTGGTTTTCGTTAGGTTTTGGTTTTCTTAGGTTTAGAGTTTGACGGACGGAAGTATTGTACACCTAACGGATGTCAGTAACGTACAGTTAAATTTTTGGTGTAAACCAAGTGTAAGTTTTTAGTTAGCTGTAAATCCTCACATAAGTGTTCTATACCCACGTTTTTACCAACGGTGTCACAAACGGTCAGTTAAATATAGGGTGTAAACAGAGTGTAATTCATGTTTTAATGATTCGACCAATTGAGTCCCGTCACTTGTCCAAAATTGCTCTAATTCAAAGCTTTTATCTAATTTAATTTGAGGAGGGTGTCACACTCACCGTGCGACGTGGGAGCTCATATGACTTAGTGTTTTAAAGGAGGGGAGATTTTTCTCAATCTAGTTTTGTGGATACTATCAGGTATACCAAAGGCTACTAGGCATTGTAATACAATCTATTATGTGCAATGGAATTATTTTTTTGCTAGATCTTTTTGTCGTGTATTCATATTTTTGTTTGTTTCTCCTATCTTGAAATCTTGGCTCTGTCACTGCATATGTGTCCCATGTTTTTTGTCGCGCGTCTAATCGGGTCACTTGTAATATCAAGGGTTGGTTTTCTGCCGGTTGCTGGGTCCCAAAAACAAATAGTTTGGATCCATTATAAGAACCTAAAATACAGTCGCATCATATCAATGATATTTCTTTTTGAAGAATGAGTAATCAACCACCATTGTATCTTGAGATATAGTACACTGCTAAATAAACTTCAAATATCTAGCGAGTAGAAGTGTTGTGTGCTTCCTCTGCAACAAATAAACTTGGTAACCAAAATTTAAAATGTCTTTTCCGATATTATTTTAGCTCATTCAATACCAATTGAAAGTGATTAGATACGCGAGTACCATCATCTTCCCGTTTGGATCTAATCACATCACGTGCAATATATCTCCTAGATATGTTTGTGCAATATACTCCGAACAAATCTCCAATATGCTAATAATGATTATAAAGATATAACAGTTGTAATGCGGAATAAGGCCGACTCTTCTGAAGACTCATAGGTCTTCCACATTTTCCAACCATGTAGGCAAAAAAAAATGCAATCTTGTGGATTCCACATTTTTTTTGTGCAACGGAAAATTACTATGCTTTTGAAGATTTTTAAAATTTAATTGTAATAAAATAATACATTGAGGCCGTATTTATAACACTTATCGATAAATAATTAAAAACACGTAAAGGATAACATTTTCTTTATTTTATGACGCATAAACGATCGATTCAAGTTGTCATTCAAGCAAAGCAGAGAATCATAACTTGAAGGATGAGTTTTGGTAATGGTTTTATCTCGTCAAGTCAGCTGCGAAGCTCCATAAAAGCCAGCCTAAGATGCAACAACCGCTAGAAAAACTCTAGACTTAGTCCAGAATGAACATTCACTAGATAAATAATCACAAGACTGGTGGTCCTTCTAATATAGTATTCACGAACACAGAATTTTCTTAGGTCTCAAGCTAAATTGTTTCCGAATATAGCGCCTAGATTGATTTTCAAGCAATTTACTTGCCTAAGTTATTGTCTCCTCAATATATGCGTACCTACCCTGTGATGGAATTTTAATAGTTCTGAAAACTCTCTTTAAACAATTTGAAACACTCCAATCGTCATAGATAATGAATATCATTGCTTGGGCAATTTCAAAATGATCAACTTAAACAAAAATTGGTTTATGAACAATAAATTATTCTTAACCAAGATTTTTAAGGACCTATGAACATCCAATGCTTGAGTCCAATTTCGAGAGATTTATCAAGACAAGCTTGAATTGAAATTTCTTCTCTGCAATATAAATCTACTAAAATCATACAACATAGTCTCATAAGATAAAATGGTAAATGTCGTGAGTAAATCTTCGCATACCTATTTGTTGATAAAATTATTCAAATGTCTTTTTTTGATCTCCAGTCTTCAATCTTTGAGGGTTATTCAACGATGTCTGATACTCAACTACCATACTCTAATCCTAGTCTGAGACTTGACTTTTATAGACTAGAAATCAAGATATAGTTTTGCGCATCTAACATGAATAACATGCTTGAAATAACAAAACTTGCGAGTTCGACCGAGCAGTGCTCTAACAGTAACCAACAAAAAAAACTTTCATAAAGTTGAGGAAAAGTAAAGAAATAAAGAGATCAAGATTTATGAGACCGAGATTAAGAATTTTTCCACAATGAACAAATTCAGTCGGGAATATTAAAACACACACAATAAATGTGAAATTATTAAGCTAACAGAAGATAATAAATCATAGCACAGTATACCCTTTTCATGATTTTCAAAAAGGTGTTTGAAGATAGAGATGAGAAGAACACTACAAGCACGAAAAGGAAAATTAGGCTTTTGTATACTAGACAATAAATACTCTTGTTTTTGGCAGTATTTGGTTATACATTTGTTTATCCATAGAAAGGAAATAATTTCCTGTAAAGGTTTAACTGAGAATATGTAGAGAATGTTATCCAAACGGATAAGGAAAATGCTTGCATAATTTGGAAGATTTGTCATGGTGAAACATGTATTGGATTCTACACCTCTTCATCAAATGAACTTTTTCAAGCTGACAGTGGATACTTTAGACATGCCAAGTTCTATTCAAATTAGGTACTGGTAAGACAAGCCATAGAACAAAGAACTATGTCTGACTACAAAAACACTAATGATAATAGTCAAAATTTCATAGATCTATCCTGCTTCAAATATGCACTTCTAGAAAAAACTACTTGGAGATTTTGTGCCTGTCAACATAGTCACTGGGCTATAACTCTAAAGGCTAAATGCTTTCTTAAAATCATTCCTCTTCGTTATACTAAGGATAAATATTTTACATGGAGTTGGAAAAGTATTAGTGGGGAATTTGAATATATAAAGAACTTTAGTTATTGGTCTTTGGGAGATGGGGAAAATATTTTGATATGGAAATATAAATGGGTTACCGGGTTTGATAACCTTTTTATACCATTTGACTTTGTTAATAATCACTTGAGTTTTACTTTTATATCAGATTTGATAGACAAAAATACTCTTAATTGGAAGCACAATCGTCTACTCAATTGTTCGATATGATAACGCTCATAATATATTAAGTATGAGGATTCCTCTCAATAGTGAAGATAAGTTGATCTCGACCAAAATATTAATGGTTCTTTTATGTAAAATCAACTTAAGGATCCCTATCCAATCTCAATCTCCACGGGAATATGGATGGAAATGCAACAAATTTAAGGAATCTAGACACAAATATGGTCTTTAAAAACTATTCCTAGCTTCCAGCTCTTCATTTGGAAATTATTAAGGGTATCATCCCTTCCAAAGAAAAACTTAACAAAATTTTCTGACAAGATGCTCAACGATATGACAAATACATAATCATGTAAACGTATTATCCTTGATTTTCCTTTGACACAGTAGTTCGTTTGATATTTACAGGCTAAATATATGATCCCTATTCTCTATAATTCTTGTGAAGGACCAATTTTTTTGCTCCCAATGGGTCGAGTTATGACCCGCTTGGCAAGTTCCGACTTCTGGATACTCCACTCAAGGAAACAACCTTACCAATTTTTCGGACCGATTCAATCTTTTACCAAGCAAAATTTCATCATGGTTACCAAAATGCTTTATAAGCAAGGAAAACATTGTTGCTTTAATACTTCAAGGGTCATCGAATCGTACAAATTACTTCCGTCATTTTTATACACAATGTGTCTTGCCAGAGTAGTCGGGTACCAGCCACTGTTACAGCTAACGGTATATCGGGTAACCACCCATATGTGGTGGCCCACAATGGGCCCGATGGATGGTCAATGTCAATGTCAGGGTATTCAGATACTAGCTAACGGTCTTCCGAGTAGCCACCCGTAGGTGAGGGACCCCAATGGTCCTGGGAACTCACAATATTTTTTCAAGCTCAATCGATTTTTTTTCTCAAATGATATAAACTGCTCAAAGAGTTAGTAATCATCTCTAGATCGATAGTATGAACTGCCATCATATTCAGCAATCATCGCTCTCATATCATATGAGTTACCTTTCATGATAAGAACCATTGCTTAACTCACAAGCCTAGACAGATGATATGAATTACCTCGACCAGTAATAATTATCTCTTGTCTTACGGGTTGTACAGTTATCAGATGGTATAAATTATTTCAGAGAGACAACTATCATCTGTTCACTAGGTAGTATGAACAACCAGTACTGCAATTACCTCTTACCAATGATATATATATATTGCGAAGGTTATAATCATCTCCGAATGAATGCTATGAACTGCAAAGCAGCAAACGATCCGAAGAACCTCGCAGAGATGTGTTTCTTTGTTATATTGAGCTCCCTTGATAACTCTTTCCCTGTAAATCTGAGTCTAACAAGGTACCAAACAATTGTAATCCTATCAAAACTCAAAACGTTCGAGAATCTCGTCTACTTGTTATTTTTGTAGCTTTGAAACTCTCCAAAATCTTCTCATAACTTGCTTGAGAATCGAATTCCTTGCAAACCCATTCTTCTTACTCAATTCGTTTCCAAAAAAATAGTCTGGTTTCCATAAATGGAAAGTCAAATATTATGAGTTTACTAGTCTACCCATGGAGAGACCACTTCTCTCTCTTGTTTTTTTCCTCTTAACACAAAAAAGGGACCACTTCTCTCTCCCTCTTTTCTCTAATATTAAATGAATGAGACTAAGGACAAATTAGGAAATAGTATGAAAAAATGGCTATAATGATTAGTTTTCTTAATCTTTGTGCAAACCAAATAAGTTTATTTTTTAGAAATGGAGGGAATACAAGATTTCAAATCGTTTTTAATCATTCTCATTGACTAAAAACATCACAATTTCACTGATTTTTCGCACAAGTTCTCGAATCCAAAAACCAACTCAATTTAAATCTCTATATAAGTTATTAGATGAAAACTTG
>JAJJMB010007708.1:7358533-7424586 GCA_023531105.1 Papaver atlanticum
AACCAACTCAATTTAAATCTCTATATAAGTTATTAGATGAAAACTTGAAAGTTCTTTGAGCTGAAATTTACTACTAACCAACTCAATTTAAATCTCTATATAAGTTATTAGATGAAAACTTGAAAGTTCTTTGAGATGAAATTTACTACTAACCAACTCAATTTAAATCTCTATATAAGTTATTAGACGAAAACTTGAAAGTTCTTTGAGCTGAAATTTACTATTATCCTGTTTTCGATATACACATGCAAAAGAATTGAGGAAGAAAAAGAAACCTAAATGAAAGTTCCCGAAATTGTTTCGAAAGAAGAAAATTCTAGCTATAGTAATCTTCCTCTTTTCATCTTTTCCTTATTCCCTTCTAAACCCCAAATCCCTAGCTTTAACATTTTCACAAATGTTTTCAATACCACTCTCTATTGCTCTCTGCTAACTAACGGAGGAGATAATACTTAAAATGATGGCGACGCTAACAAGAATAAACCTACCCTCCCTTTAATCTCTCTGTCCACAAATAAGATTCACCACGTGGAGGGATGCATGTATGATTACTTATGCACTTATACCTTGGTTTATAGTTTCCAGAATGATAGGGCGGTATTATTTAGGTACTAACATTTCTTATTTAGGTAACTTAAAAGTGTTAAGGACACTTGAATGTTTGAGTTTTATGCATTCTAAGTATAAAATTAGGCTAATGGGTTTACTTAAACCCGAGTAAAAGTTTGTACTCTTACAATTCTGTTACTGAACATATCTTTTCTTGGTTTGAAGAAGACTTTTTTTATGATGAAGCTAAAGCTAAAATGACCATTATTGCCTTGTTTATCCGGGAAGAGAGATGTCCAATGGTTTTTGAGGAGCAATATCTGATCCAGAACAAACCTCGAAGAAGGTTTTATATTTCCTTAAAAAGTCCTCTAATGCTTTGTGGTATACTAAAGGGATATCTGACAAAGATAAAAAAGCTAAGGAAGCCACAAAGAAAACCTCCCCAGAAAATTTGTTAAGATTAATGGTTGATGCTTTTTCATGTTCTATCACATAATCATTTGGTATTGGACTAATTATTTGTGAATGTGCGGGTACCGACGTCATCTCAAGATGTGATCGAGTCAATGGAGTACTAGGACCTGAAGAACTGGAATGTTTAGCTTTGCTGGAGGCTGTCAATAGGTATCTTTGCGGGGTACAAAAAAGTTATCTATGAGAGAGATTTATTTAGCATGGACAAGGTCATTCAAGGATCAGAGTCAGATATTTCTTGGCAATACAGAGGAATGATCAAAGATATTCAGTTTTTATTAAAACTTTTAAGTAAGAACGTAAGCACATTGGTAGTCGTTGGAAGAAAAACTTTATGAATTCCTTAGCTAGATTAGGTTGTAGGCTTGTTACAAATTTGTGGATGGGTAATCCTCCAGTTTTTATCATCTCATGCCAGACAATCTTATTTCTTTAATCATCGGAGAATCTCTAATAGTGGGTCAACCCTACGGGTAAGATGTGGTCGGGGCACGTACATTAAGTATGTGGCCTATCTTTTTTGACACGTAATTAACTTAAAAACCACCTCCCTTTAAATCTCGATAAAGAGATTACTTTTTGGAAAAAAATAGGAAGTTAACAAAAAGTTCTGATAAACAGTTAGGTATAAAACCGTTTTCAAATTTATTTTTTACTTTATAAAAGTGTAAACATAAAAAGATGGAAGTATGTGGCCCTACCACATCATAGCCGCAACGGTGGGCCAAAGCCTTAAATTTGATTGCCAAATATGATTTAAAACCCAATTTTCTTAAAATTCCATCTTTAGTAATGAAGTCCTTAGGTTTATGAGTGATGAGATGATTAGAAAATGTATAAGAGAAAATCTAAACTAGACTTTCGGTTAGACCTCCAACAAATTCTACATCATCATTTCTTAAAGCAATCATTTTTATGATTTTAAATATGATTTTAAACTAAATAAAATATTTCAAGAATCTTTTGTATTTAGTTAGAATTAATTATGTTCAAATATTTATATTGTTATATCGCATATGAAAACGTACACAAATAAAGGCATCGTGAAGATCTCCATTTTCATGACTCACCGTTGGATACACTCCTCTAATAAGTGAAATTTATTTTTTGCTTTCAAAAAAAATACAAAATACAAACAAGCTAACCTGTTTTTGGTGCTTGGCTAACTACAATAACTTTTTAAAATTTGACTTGCTAAGGGCAATTCCTTTGGCAATTGTCAAACTCAAAAATTTAATCAGCCAGGTGGATAGAAAAACTGCAATTTCCATTATGGTAAAAGTATTGGGTGGAACATCGTGATACGCGCGGTTGCTGCAAATCCGCCGCCGATTTAAATAAAACTGCACGGACGAAGACAACTCGCTGGCGGACGAAGAGCAGATGCCAACGGCTACTTTTTCAAAAATAAAAAAACTGTCATATTTTTACCACTATAAATTATCATCATCTTAAAACACTCCACTCACACCAAAATTCACTTTTCTTGAATTTTCTCTACTAATCTATTTCAAATTTTTAGTTTAGTGTTTAATATTTATCAAATGAAATATCTGAAAAGGCTATAACACTTTTCTGCGATGCAAAACTTGAAGCCGTTGTTTCTAAAATATGTGGAAGTTATAAAAAGATTGAAAACAGTAAAAAGGAAGTGCAAGTTTTAGAGGTTAATCCAAGAAAATGTTCCACTAAAAGGCAAAGAAAAGCTCCGGATTTGAGAGTTAACAACAAATGAAGATAAACAGGAGTCCAAAGATTGTACTTGATTTTTATTGAAGTTATTAGTATAATTCTTGTTATTTTCTAAGTTTATATCTTGTAAAAGAAGTGGCGGTAATATTAATTAATGAAAATATTTAGATGTTTAGTTAGAATTTCGGAATTCATAACGACAACAATAACATCAGACTTCATCAAATCCAGCGACATGAATCTTATAAAGTTCATAGCATTCAAAATGCTTAAACTCTCTATCGTTTTCTTCAATAAACTTTGTTTGAGCCGTAGTTTTTTGAAAAACATGTAAACAACAAGTTATGTCAAATATGATTTTGATCAAACTATGATGCAGTAGCTCAATGAGGACAAAGGTATTAAGATATACTCACCAGTTCTTCGTTAGACAATCAAGAATTACTATGGTGAACCATCCATAAAACTTTCGTATAATATCTGACATCATTATTGATGAATGAAAATCTTAGTTTTAGGTTCTTTTTGTTTCTTATATATTCATTTTGCAACGCTACAAACCTTTGCAACACTCTTTCCCAGAAATAGTCACGGGTCATATTTCTCGTCATAATATGTATCCAACATCGAATAAGAGTAACATCTTCTTCCATAGTAAAGATAGGGAGAGCCATTGTGATGTAGTACGGATGTGATTGAGATGAACCAATTTTAAGAATGCTGAAACAAGGTTCGTAAAGAAAAGGTTTGCCGTGAGTTTCCTCCCAATTATCCAAAGCTGTTTGGATCACTTCAGCTTCAGTTACAATGACAATTTTTTCTCAATCAATTACCTTACACGATTAAAGAATGGCGTGACAGCACGATTACTTGAATGAAAACGAAGATACAAACCACGAGCATCTCGGTTTCCGGGGTTCCCCGTTTGTGAGACGAACATTTCGAAAATGTTCTGCCAAAAAGCCGCGTCCAACATGTCTTGATCGCACATAACATTTTCGGCCTTATGAAAACGTAGGCTTTGCATATAGCTAAATCCTTCTTTTGAGTAAATTTAGGAACACGAATTCTAGCAAACATTTTTTAATAGATTGAGAAATTAAGAGTTTTGCACAGAAAGAACAAGATGTGAATCTGAAGATGGGAAAAGTTGAATTCATAGGGTAAGAAATTAGATCCGTTGGCGGTCAAAGTAAAACCACGCAGATTTATCTAGACCGTCGTAGGTATTACCAATGGTTCTTTTTTCCTCATTACCAATGTTGAAGAACAAGTTTACACTGCGAGCACTGTGGAGATGGAGATGAAGAATACAGACGAAGGCACATACGAAAGCACTTTTGGATTAATTTAAACCTTTCTTATAATAAAAACATACTACATTGGATTAAAGAAAATACATTAGATTAAAACAACTACTACATAGATGTTAATTAGCATCCTCATTTAATAGCCGCCTTCTGAAATTCCTAAGATGCCAAAGGGGTTGAATCTGTTGAGCTCTCTAAGAATGTTTAAACAAGCTTGAAAGGTGAAAGGTTTGCCATGAGATACTTCCCATATCGCTAGTGTTCTTGGTTCCACTTCATCTACAGCTTCATGGTTCAATTTCTCTTTGTGATTGTGCACTAGTAGACCTAGGAATTCCGATACCTCCTGACTAATTATACTAAAACGATACAACAATCCTTTAGCCTCACGGTTAAACAGGTTTCCAGTTTCTGCGAAGAACTTTTTAAAAATGTTTTCCCAAAACTTTATCTTCAATGCGGCTTCATCCCCATTGATATTATCATTTATTTAAAAAGCAAAGGCTCTACAAATAGCCAAATCCTCTTCTAGAGTGAATTTAGAACCACAAATTCTGGGAAATACTGTTGGAGGTATTCTTGAATATGATTTTTGAGTGAGTGAGGTATAGAGGTGTAAAATGTGTGAATTTGGAGTTGAAATGAAGAGTATTTATAGGGTTTAAATTTATAGCCGTTGGATGATGAGAGTTTGCAGCTGTTCAGATGTAACCGCTAGCAGATTAACATTAACGGAAGGCGGGTTAACACAGTTTGCGCAGTTTTACTTCACCCGCCAGCAAGTTTTGTACGCTCGCGAGGTACTAGATGAGACGCTCGTCTCATGTTGGTCCGCAGTGAACGAACCATCAAATTTGTTGGTTTGACCACCCTTTTTTCATGATTGTTTAGTCCATAGGGAGAGCAAAATGAACAAGCTCGAAGTTTGTTGAGTCCATATGAACTGCTCTAAGGGCAAGCACTATGGTGAGGGATTTCCCTTAGCTATAGCTTATTTAAAGCTAAGGGAAAAGGGTCTCAAGGCAACCTCACTATATGGTGTTGTGGCATCCCTTAGCTATACTAAATAGTACCTTTTTTTTTTCTCTAAATTTTATTTTCACGGATTTAAATAAATATTATCTATGGGTGAAAAAAGTTTTAAGAGAAAAAAATGGAGATATATTAGGAAAAAAAAGAGTTTTGGTAATGTAAATATGTGGAAATAAAATTTAACTAAGGGATATTCCTACTAGGGATGCACAGAACCGAGCTGAACCGAGCCGAACCCGAACTGAACCGTTCATCCAACGGTCAACCTCAGTTTATAAAACCAGAACCGTTGATCTCTCGTCTCAATCTACGGTTTGAGGTCTGAAACCGATCGAACCGACATATGACAACCGTTGATCACGACCATCCATTACTCCTTAAATAGAACATAACCTAACCCTAATTCAGAAACATGCAAGCAAACTTTTCTTTTCTTCTCTGTTCTCCACTCCCACCTTGTTCTCCACTCCCCACATCAGAAGCAGCCGCCGTTCACCACTGATTCATCAAGAACAACCCCACCATCACCAACACCTTCTTCTTATTCTTATTCTCAAGATTAACGAGGTTGATAAGAACAACTAATAATATGTTTGAATGATTTATCACTTATGTTTGAAGGATTTTGATTAAATAATGAAAGTTTTTCTCTAAATAGGTAAGATCTATGATATATCTGTTGTTTTGGGTTTGGATTTTGGATACTGTTTTTGCCTAATTTTTAATGGATATTAGGTTCTTAGTTGTTTGAATCCTTATTTTTTACATTTTTTTTTAAGTATCATGTTTGTATTCTTTTACAGGTAATTGGATCTGTTGTTGTTTGAAGATACAAAGGTTATGTTGATGTGAGTAAAAGATAAAGAGTTTTCAGAGATAGTGTGATGCAGTGGATCTAGTATAATTTAAAGAGGGGTCTTGTTTTCAATTATCTGGGTATGATTTTGGGGATGAAAGCTACTCAATTAACTAGGTTGTAATGGAATTAGGGGACTTAATTGACTTATTTAGTGTTTTTCTTTATGAACTTGTTGATTCAATGTTGAATGTGGATGAAAAACTACTTGAATGTAATTTTAGAAAATTGATACTCGGTTTCAGTTAAAAACCGAACCGGTGAGTGAACAGTTCAGTTTCAGTTTGAACTGTAAGAACCGAGCTTTGTATAGTTTGGTTGGCGGTTTTGCCTGAAAACCGAACTGATCGACTGATGTGCATCCCTAATTCCTACGGATCAGCTACCCAAAATACCACATGGAAGACCATCGTGGTTGGATTAAGACCATGGTGGTTGTATTTCGCATACAAATAGGGGATAGCTAAAAGGAAAAGCCTCCCCATAGTGCTTCGCCTAACTGTTTCATGTCTGTACTTAACTAACTGAAATAGCTGTCCGTTAAATGGAATATTTAACTACCTTGGTACACGTTAGCAAATTAACAGATTAGTAGTACTGAAAACACAAATCCCAGAAAGCACACAAATTAAACACCCAGCAATGGCCTGGGCGCACTGCTCTCTCCCTTCATTTCCACCCACCAGCACCACCACCGCCGCCACCAACACCACCAGTAAAACCCTAATTCCTGCTTCATTCAAACTTACAAAGAGGAAAAACTACTTACGAATCAAATTACTAAAAACCATAACAAAACCTAATCCTTCTCTTCCCCTACTACCTCAAGAGCAACCAGAAGAGAAAGAAGAAGAATTTAACAAAACCCTAGAAATCCAACATCAAGAAGAAGCGGATGAACCTGAAATCGAGGTTTCTTCCAATAAATTTTTTGAAAAGGGGGTTCCAGTTAATGAGCAAACGGAGCTAAATTCATATGAAATTCAGGTTTCTGAAGCTGGAGGAGGTATTGTTTCGAACAAATCAGTTGTGGAAATGGTTTTTTATTTTGTTGGGATGTTTGTTTTACAAACTCTATGTGCAGTTTGGATTCTTAGAGATAAAAATGTGAAAAAAATAAATAATTTGGGAAATTCAAAGTCAGAAATTGTGAACGAGACCCAAAATGGAGCAATTTTACCTAATTTAATGGGTGTAAATGATGATTATAAGTTTCAAATGGAAGAGATTAGGGTTTTAGCAAGGGAGGTTAGGGAAAGCGAAGTGAAGAAGAAGTTGAGTGATGGTAATAAGTTGGGTTCTACTGGGACTGGTGGGGATGATAATGGTAAGAAATTTGTGATAGGTAATACCAATATTCGGAAAGAGGTTGATGGGAAATTAAGTAAATTAGAGAAGAGGCTTCGTTCTGTACGAGAGAAATCAACTACGGCGGCATTATCTGTTAGTTATTTGAGTGAACAGTCAATCAAGGTTGAGGAGGATAAGAAGGAGTTTGAGAATTTGAATGGTAAAGGGGATGATGAGAGAGTGACATCTAAGAGGAAAAAGAAGTTCAGAAGCTATTACCCGAAGCTTGCTGATGGGGAAAATCAACCTAAAGGATTCCAGTATGGAAAACATGCATCGGAAAGTAATGGTAGTGCAAATTTTGATTTATCGTCTGAGAAAGTGCAAGATGGGGTTGAATCTTTGGATGATGATTTAGGGCGACGTAATGATAGGCAGAAAGATAGTCAGTCTTTAACTGCTGATAGTGCTCTAAAGAAGTCCATGCTGCAGGGAAATGGAGAGGTGGTAACAGAGTTGTCTGGTAAGGAAGCAGGTTCTTTTCAGTCTCTCGAGAGGAAGCTTGGAGAGAGAGAGAATCTGAAAAGGGGTACGGGGATGAAAAGTGAAAATGGCAAGCCAAGGTTTGGTGAGGTTCTTATAACTTATATATTTGTTCTAAATCCGTAGTTGCGTTCATTTAAAATTCTCTGGTGGTCGATTATTCTCCTAAGAGGTGATCCATCTTGTATATTGTATTCTTTCTTCCACATTTCTATCCTTATATATGATCATGAAACCCCGAGTTAGACGTATTTGAGAGGGTAATGCATCTTGCATAAATCAATATAGCTGAGAACACCATGTTAAAGACTGATGTTTCTTCTTTATCTTTATTATGAACCACCTATCTTAAGTTAGGAGCTTTCTCCTTTAGATATCATCATTTGGTACTTGAACTGTCTGATCCCTTAGAATCACTGACTACATTTAGTAATGTTTTTTGTTATATTGTAGCAGTGTTCTTACTTTTCTTCTTCTTCCTTTTTTTTTTTGTAGGTTCCATCCAAGAAGCTACTCATGAAGTAGGAAAACCGAGAAAATCAAGAGAATCGAAGAAAAGTACTTCTCGAAGCATGACAAAAGAAGTTGAGCTCAGCCTGAGGATCAACAATGTAAGAGAAAACCCAGGGCTAAAGAAGAATGATTTCTGGTGGATGAAGCTTCCTTATGTCTTTGTATGTGCATCTATCCCGTGCTCTTTATTTGACTTGAATTTTTGGTCATTATTCACTGCACCAGTTTTATGCCTAAATAAATCGGTGTTTGACGTCTGCATTTCTTAAAATGGTGGATTAGCTCTTCCTTTTTTAACTATGTAAGCATGTCACAATGACATGGGAACAAGTGTTGGTGTGCTATACCAGTAGGAGTTCTTCAGCACGTCCGCTTATAAACAGTACATAGGGGGACATTGTGCACTATAGGTTGTGTCAGTGCCAGGGCATGGCTGCTGCGTCCAAAGCCTATTTTGTTCCCAAAAAGCTTGATACAGGGAAATTTTGACGAACAAAGTATCTCAGCTGCAGCCTTTTAATATCTTTATAATTATATCTCAACTCATTTTGGACAATGTTTCAAATGTTTGAATCGTAATGCCAAATTATAACCATTTGCTCTGGTATTATTCTGTTTCAGGCTATTCTCTTGTGTAGGGGTCCAGATAAAGGAGCAGCAAAAGGTTTATATTCTTTGAAGATGGATGAGAGCTCTCCGTCTTGTACTGTTGGTTTTGAGGAACGCCGCGATGCCACTAACTTTACTTATATACTGGAGTCATTTTTTGATGATTTGGGCAGTGTCAGTGCCGAAGTTGTACCTCTTTCAATGGAGGTAAGTATACAAACTCATTATTGATCTTTTAATGTTTGAACTGACTGTAGTAACGTTTTTCCTTCCTGTGTAAGTTATTTGTTGCTGATGCGAGCTTTGATATACAAAAATTATTGTTTCAGGAAGTTAAGGAAGCCATAAAGTCGAGTATGAAGTTAATTGTAGTGAGGAAGGGGCAACTTCATCTTTATGCTGGTCAACCACTCGGAGATGTTGAGACGGCTTTGCGCTCTGGCATAAATTAAAAACAGTGCACCAAATCGGCTAAACTTCAGTAAATAGATTGACAAGATGAACGAACCAAGTTCCGTTGTACCACCAACCCTTATAATCCTTGAAAGGTCAATATGTAAATTTCCGGAAAATTGGAAGATATTTGAGCTCAGGTTTTTGTAGTAACAACTATACTTCCAAGTTCCAACCATTTTTGACAGAAACCTGACAGAGAAGAAGAAAACCTACTTTTAAACATTTCTATTTTAGTGGTGTTGCTTTCATCAAGATTGTGTTTTACATCAAGCTGGTTTTGGTAGTATTAGATTAGTCGTTGAGGATTTAAGAATTCTTTTGTACATCTGAGAATTGTATCAATAAAATTTGGTTGCTCAAACATTTATACCTAATTTGTATATTTGTATGCAATTCTTCAGAAGGTTACAAATTCTATTTTTTTTTAATCGGTCGGTAAAGAATTTGGTGCTGGGACAGGGTTACAAATTCTCATCAGTTATATCCGGCATGTTTAGATTTGTGTGAAAAAATCTGACGTGGCCGGCAAAATTTAACACAATAACCTCCCTATTTAGCCGGTGGGCGAACTTGCAAAACTGTGATTCCTGCTCCCTAATCCATCTAGGCCGGTGAGGACCGAACCGGGCAAAACTAAGCACCTGGGTAATAATAATTAATTACACTCCGAATACAAAAAGTTGGCTATTAAAACCCCCAAACCCCTCCTTTTTTTTTTTTTTTACCTTTTTCTTTCTTCAATTCCTCAATTCTCTGCGAGTAAAATCGGATCAAAGGAGCCATGGTAGAAACTAGAAGCAAATCATCATCAAAACGCTCTTTTCCATCTAGTAATACTAGTGCCTCTGGAGATGCTTCTCCTTCACTTTCAAAACGACCGAAGGTACTTCTTTTTTCTCATATTCTTGACATGGGTTTTGCTTTTTCAATTCTGGGTTTCGTTTTTTTTTTTTTTTAATGAATTCTTGATATTATAATTTTGGGATTTTGATGATAAATCCTAGATGGACGAAGCACTGGAGGAGGCTTCATCACCAAATAAAGTTGATGATTCTGGGTCCCTACCCACTGTTGCTAAAACCCTTGGTTCATCTCAAGATGCCCGAGAAGAAGTGGGTGTGAATCCTTTACAAGAATCTGATACTACACAGAAATGTAACACTGATGTCGTTGATGATGATAAAGACAAGGTCTTTCCTTTATCTACAGAGAAAACCGCGCCAAATAAAGCTTCATCAAAGCCTCCATGGGGAAGGCTTATCTCTCAATACTCTCAAGTGAGTCATTCTTTCCGTGGATGGTTCTCTAAAATTTTGTTTTGTTAAGTTTCGACCTATTTTTCTGTGTATTGCACGTTTCAATACCTCGGTGAGACGTGGTGTGAACTCTGAAGTTTTAAGTCTGATTAAACATTCAATGTATGGATTTATGTAGAACTAAGGGGGTTTGGGCAGACATGGGTCGCAAGAGATTCAGTATATAAGCAAGTGATCTGCCTTTTATGATAGTTGGTAGTTTTGCAAAATGCATCATACAACCAATTAGATAAACTAAATTTATTACTTCTGTGTGCAGCATCTTGTTTTTATACCAGAATTCAATGGTCATTTCTTTTTATGCCCCTTGTTTGCTGTTCTATTTCGCTATTGAATATTTGAATCACTTAAAGAAAAGAGCATCTCTCACTGTAGCTCAATTGGGTCATGACAAATGTTTTTCTTCTCCCAGAATCCCAGCCTTCTCATTAAAGAGTCTCCATTTAGTGTTGGTCAAAACCGATATTGCGGCTTATGGTTGAAAGATCCATGTGTTGATCAGGTTCTGTGTACGCTGAGACGCATCACAAACGTGGAGGTATGTGGATATCTTCTATTCATTTGCTGCCGAGTAACTTTCTGAGCTGGAAATAAATTTCACTTCCAATATATGCACCTTCAAATCACTCCCAGGAGATTGCTTAAGTTAATGATCCTTATTGTTAAGCAGAAAAAAGGTTCAGATATTGTTCTGCTAAAAGTATCGGGGGTCCAAGGTACGGTCCAAGTGAATGGGAAGATTTATCGTAAAGATACCAGTCTAGTGCTGCAGGAAGGGGATGAATTGGTTTTTAGTTCATCTGGTAAACATGCTTATGTATCCTTGTGAATAGATATTCCTCAGTTTAGGAGGTAGTAATGCAGTTCTATTTCGCTATTATTATGAATTTGTAGTGCTATACTAAGCAACTGACTATAGTTCTAGAACAGATATTTTCTTGTCAAGATACCTGCATATTTTCTTTACATTCGGGCAGATGTTCCAGCAACTGGCAATTGATAATTCTGGAAGTCAAAGTGTTCCAGCTAAAGGAAGAAACTTTGGAGCAAGGTCTGTAGGCTCCAGAGCTGCTACACAAGAAGCGTTAGTATTAACATGGTTATCAAATCTAGCCTCGCCACATCTCCCATCACCTCCACAGAGTGATGCAGATGCACAACGAGGTAATGGAAGGCCTAGTTCGGGCTCTGAAGTATCAGGCTCACTGACTCCTGATCTTGGTGACAATTGCCTCATTAAGAAATGTAGTTCTTCAGGTGACAAGCGAGCTGGTGTTTCTGCAGGTAGGAAAGCTACTGTTGCCCCATCTGTTGAATTTCCCATCTTTGACACTTCGCTTTTGATAAGTTCTGCTTGAATGCTTATTTTGATGTAGGTGTTGGAAACATTCACAAGTATTTTTATGAATTTAAACCAGACATTAGGGTGCTTGACAGACAATCTATTTCCGCAGGAGTGGGCAAGAACAGCACAGAAAATAAATCAGTTCCATCAGCAGCTCAGCGCCAAGCATTAGAGGATAGTTTACGACAAGGGATTCTTTGCTCTGATGATATCGAGGTTTCTTTTGACAGCTTTCCTTACTATCTGAGGTAAACCTTTTTCCAATTGGTTGTCCCCGACTTCTGTTTGCAGTATTTAAGTTGTCTGAGCTTGCTAAGTGTTGTGCTTGTTGTCAGCTTTTCACCATCCTTTATTAGCTTATGGTTAGTGGGAGCTCCATTCGTGTTTTTTTAATTTGACACTGTTTATGACAATGCTAGTTTTCAGTTTCTTATTTTTGCTATCTTAAGATGACTTGAGCAATCAAATTGTTGTTGGTTGTTACTGAGTAACAAAAGATGCATGATTGTTGTAACATCTTAAGTTACAAGTGTTGCATTCCCTGCCCACTTAAAGGTGCTAGTTTCCATGATTGTTGTGTATTTAGGCATGCCTATGCATGTTAGAAGCTATTATCTAATTCCAGTTCCATCAGATGGCAGCCTCCTACTGGTCCCTCATAAAGGCATATGAGTTCTTTCATCCCTTTTCTTTTCTTTGCTGATTGGACCTTCTTCTAACATCTACTTTGTTCTCTTGATATGTAAAGATCCCTGTTGTACTTGTATCTAATTATTTTCCTATTGCAGCGAAAACACGAAGAATGTTTTAATTGCAACAGCACATATGCATTTCAAGTGTGGCAACTTTTTAGAGTACTCCTTGGCTCTACCTACTATTAGCTCACAAATATTATTATCCGGCCCAGCAGGTATCATTGTGCTATTTTCTGTTTGCTTAATGGTCTTTTCTGGTGGTATGCGTCATATGATTACATAAAGTCTTATTTCACAGGTTCTGAGATCTATCAGGAGAACCTCGTAAAGGCTTTAGCTAAACACTTCGGCACCAGATTGCTTATTGTTGATTCTCTTCTGTTACCTGGTGTAAGTATACAGACTTATTGGTGTTCGAAATTGTGTTGGTGGCAAAATTTTAGTTATCAAATACTTGTTGTACATCATTAATTCAAGTTATCCTTGATTCCCTAGCGATCATTTAAGACAAGGGAGTTCACGCTGGTAGTAGGAACAATATGAAAACCATATTTATTTATTTTTGGTCATGCGATTGCAGGATACTTCGCCACAGGATTCGAAATCAAGCACAAAAGGGCCTACGTTAGAAACATCAGGAGTTCTTAGAAGAGTTGTAAAATCATATGCTTTATGTTTAAAGAAACAAGCTTCAATCTTGGGTGCACCTGCACTTGGGTCTCACAATCGTGGGAAACAGGAGTCATCTACCGCATTATCTAAGAATTACGAATTCAAAATAGGTATACTTTTTCTCCCTTCACTAAACAGTGAATTATATCACAGTGTATCTTTTCTATTACAAATACAGTATAGTTGTTCCTGAAGTTCGCTTGTTTCAGTTTCTTAGCTGCATGAATGTTTATGCAACTTGCAGGTGATAGAGTAAAGTATGTGGGTTTACCGGTATCTTGTCCGCCCTATCTTCCGTCAAGGTATATCTAATCTTTGCCCTCTTAGTCAGTTAAAGCTGTTTATGCTCTAAGTGTTGCACTTGTGATCCAGCAGAATCTGAAGGCATAACTCTGGAAGTTTGTGGTGTACAGGACTGTTATATTTGATCACTGTATTTTTTATTTTTTTGGTACGTTTAGTTGTTGTGGAGTTAATTTCTCCCTTAAACTTATTAATTATTTCTCATCTGAGACCCAGATATGCCGTAGCTTTCTGGTACTGGCATTTGTTTCCGCCAAACATCCTATTAATCACAAATTTTGATGCAATTAACATGTATTATTGACATAGTATGATTCACGATTGTAAAATTATACTGTGGACGAGTAACTGCATTTTTTTTTATGTTCAATGTGAACCTCATGTCCATATACTTAATCTCAGGGGGCCAGCTAATGGTTACCGAGGCAAAGTAATCATTCCTTATGCTCAAGAAAGTGGAGCCTATAAAATTGGTGTTAGGTTTGATAGAATAATTCAAGGAGGTAATGATCTTGCGGGACTTTGTGAGACTGACCATGGTTTCTATTGCTGTGGTAAGTCCTTGGCCACCTCACACTTTTCTTCTCTTTTAAAATAGATATCATGTCTCCTTCATTTTGTTTAAATGCTATTTTCTTTCTGAGCACCACTAATTTTTGAGGGTAATCTATTCAATATGTGCAGCTAATTTACTTTGTTTGGACAATTCCAGAAGCGATGATCTTGACAAACTTGTAATTAATGAAGTGTTTGAGGTGAATCTATGTGTTAGCTGCATTGGTTACTGGACTAGTGAAACTTTGGCAGGAAATTTTGTTTGTTTTGTTCTATAACTATTTCAATATCGTAGATTGTTTGTAGTGAAAGTAAAAGTGCTGGATTGATTCTGTTTCTCAAAGATATCAAGAAATCTTTGGGCGCCAATTCTGAGGCATATACAACTTTGAAACACAAGCTCGGAAATCTGCCTGACAACGTAATCGTGATTGGGTCCCATACCCAGATGAACAATACTGCGCAGAAGGTGAAAAATAGCAACCATCTCATAGTTGTTTTTCTTTTTCTTGTAAAGCTGTAATTTGATTTTACTTGTGTAGAATTCTGTTCACTTTCTGTTATGATTTGGAATGTGATTACAGTCGCATTCGGGCAGTTCTATGTTCTCCTCCAAACTAGGACAAACGTCTCTACTCGAACTTGCTTTTCCGGTATATTCCCTTGTTATACCTGTTTTACTCAGGGGTATTGATAAGTTGATTAAATAATTCCAGTAGTAGGCACTTGGTTGAGTCCTAAGGGCTGTTTTTCACATAAGACATCATGTATGCATTTTGTCACATCATTCAGGATAACTTCAGGGTTGGACTTAATGGGAGAAGCAAAGTGATTACAGAGACCGCGATGCAACTCACCAGACTTTTTTCAAATAAAGTGACGATACAACTACCACAGGTTTGCACTATCTACCTTATACTGGAATATGTTACTTATTTTGATTTTTCTATGCTCTTCGGAATAATGCTCTGTTCTATCCGGACTCTGGCAGGATGAAGATCTGCTTTTGGATTTGAAACAACAGTTAGACCATGATGTTGAAACTCTCACAGCAAACTCAAATATTGCCACCATACGCTCAGTAAGTTATTTTAATAAATTGTTATTGCTGATCTCAAGCTATCCGTGGCACTGAAACTCTCACTATGAACTCTATTATTACCAGCCAACAATCAGTGAGAGAGGTTGATGATTTAAATGTTCAGTGAGAGAGTTTGATGATTTAAATGTTTATTTCCATAGTTCCTGTTGGGCCAAGTTGGACATTCTCTGTTATGCTTTGAAAACAAAATCACCTTTTGCTCTACTAAACTAAACGCTAAGGTCAATCTAAAAAATTGTTTTCAGGTTCTTGGGCGGAGTGGACTGGAATGCCCAGACCTTGAAAAAATATGCATAAAAAATATAACTCATACAACTGAAAGTAAGTATATTGATCCACCTAATAATTCACTGTTCTTTGTAATCCACTTGGCTGTTGTTGTTTTAATGTGCCAGCTGGTGGATTTGGACAGATGTTAAGAAGATAGTTGGTTGGGCGCTAACTCATAGCCTAATGAATAATTCAAAAGCTTCTGCCAGTGGAGATAAGTTTTTGGTTTCCACTGAAAGGTTGTTCTATATTTTATTATCTCTATAGTACCATGTGGGAAGAAAATTGATGAACCTCTTTTAAAATTCTTGTTGTTGCAAATTGTGCAGTATTAATTACGGGTTGAGCCTTCTTGAGAGCACTCAAAATAAATCCAGTAGTACGAAGAAATCACTGAAGGTGAAATTGCTGTCACCTAGAATTTTAGTCTGGTCCTTTTTTTTTTTTTTTGCATCTCCTCAGCATTATATTTTTGGTGTAAAATGGTTCTTTGTTCACATTGGAGTTTTCAGGATGTGGTCACCGAAAACGAGTTTGAGAAGAAACTTCTGGCTGATGTGATCCCCCCGGCTGATATCGGAATATCTTTCGACGACATTGGAGCGTTAGAAACTGTAAAGGGCACACTGAAGGAATTAGTAATGCTTCCTTTGCAGAGACCAGAAGTATTCAGCAAGGGCCAACTTACGAAGGTGAATCCCTTCCCATAGTGAACAGTCTGATGTGTTGTAGTCGCTATACAATTCATTTGTCGGGATGTTATATTTTCAAAAAAAAATGATATGTCAATATGTGGTTACTTAATAGAGTCCATTTGTGTTTGCAGCCGTGCAAGGGAATTCTGCTTTTTGGTCCTCCGGGCACTGGGAAAACAATGCTTGCAAAAGCTGTTGCTACCGAGGCAGGTGCAAACTTTATAAACATATCGATGTCGAGCATTGCATCAAAGGTAAATTCTTCATTTCTAGGCTGTGACTTTTCTCCATTCTCTTGTCCTGGGTTTTTTATCTTCAACTCAATCTGCTTTGCAGTGGTTTGGTGAGGGAGAAAAGTATGTAAAAGCAGCATTTTCACTTGCAAGTAAAATTGCACCCAGCGTTTTATTTGTGGATGAGGTTAGTTACATTTTTAACATTTGGGTCATCTGTGAGGAGCTTTACATTCAGCGTTCCTAATAAATCGATAAACTCTTAGGTTTACAGGTGTGAGAAGTTTATGGCTTTCCAGCTTATCAATATTTGGTAGTTTTTTTTCTCACAGCTCTCTTATTGCAGGTTGATAGTATGTTAGGAAGACGTGAAAATCCAGGAGAACATCAAGCTATGCGGAAAATGAAGAACGAATTTATGCTAAATTGGGATGGTCTACGTACAAAGGACATAGAGCGGGTGTTGGTACTTGCTGCCACCAATAGACCATTTGATCTCGATGAAGCTGTCATAAGGAGGCTTCCTCGAAGGTAAGCCTTTGAAGCATTACTTGTATTCCTACCAATTAGTTCGTCATTGTAGATGTTTCTTTCTCATCAACTTTTGTTATGTTACAATATTTCTTGCAGATTAATGGTAAATTTGCCAGATGCTCCAAACAGAGAAAAAATTCTCAGAGTTATTTTGGCGAAAGAAGAGATGGCACCTGATGTAAATTTGGAAGTTGTTGCAAATATGACAGATGGATATTCAGGAAGCGACTTAAAGGTTTGCTTTGTAAACAACAGTTGTCTAGCTCCTTTTTTTTGGTATTCGGATTTTTCTAATCAATCTTTTGGTCTCAGAATCTATGTGTAACAGCGGCATATTGTCCTATAAGAGAAATTTTGGAGAAGGAAAAAGAGGTAAAATGTGATATTTCAGAATCTGAATTGAGGATATCAATAGCCTGCCTGAGGATTCAAAGTTTTTATGTATTTTTACTACTTAAATAATTCCAGGAGAAAGGTTCCGCGCTGCTAGAGAATACATCATTACCTGATATTCGTCCTCTAAACATGGCGGATCTGAAATTTGCACATGATCAGGTATTCTGGTGAAAGCATTCTAATCCTATCTGAGTCGATTAAAGACTTGTTTGTTTCAAGACAATAGTTTGACCGAGAATTCCTTCTCTCTTGTTTTTTTTTTCCTGCAGGTGGGTGCGAGTGTTTCATCAGAATCGCGAAATATGAATGAACTTCTCCAGTGGAATGATCTTTATGGAGAAGGCGGATCAAGGAAAAAGAGATCGCTGAGCTACTTCGTGTAATTCTGATGAAGATAGGATGGATGATTCTTTTATTTCTCGAAGAAAGAATTGTACAGCTATAGTTACTCTTTATCTTGCATCTGCCAGTCATTTTACTTCTCTTTAACCGCACAAGATCGCAAAAAAGGAGTGATGACCGCCGAACCGTATAGTGATTTTGATGGGGTATACTACAGTTGCAGGTTTTTGCCACCCTTGTATAGTCATATGTCGGGTGTGCTTTTGGCATTCTTTTTTGCAATCCGAATATAATAATCTGGTGTCTTTAGGGGCGACCCCGAAAGAATTAGGGGCGATATTGAAAGAATTAGGGGCGATATAATAAGACAAAATAGGTTGAAAATACTTAGATGTCCTTTCATAATCGGTAGTTTAGTTTTTTTTATCTACCGATTGTAAAATCTCATTTTTGGGGCAACTCTATATTTGGTAGTTATATGAACTATTTTGACTACCAATTAAAGGCTCAACCAAATTAAAAAATAGAGGATTTTTGCAAAATCTCATTTTGGGGCTACTCTGTATTCGGTAGTTATATGAACTATCTTGACTACCGATTATGGTAGGATTTCGGCAAAGAGGTCTATTATATAATCGGAAGTCAGGATAACTTCATTTACTACCGATTATAGGCTCAATCAAAATTCAAAAAATAGAGAATTTTCTCAAAATCTCATTTTAGGGCTACTCTATATTCGGGAGTTAAATAACCTAAATTCACTACCGATTATGGTAGCATTTTAGCCAAAGGTCTACTTTAATCGGGAGTCAAGATAACTTTATTTACTACCGATTATAAGATAATCAAAATTTAAAAGATAGGGGATTTTATTCTGGGGATACTTTATAATCGGAAGTTATATAAACTAAATTGACTCCCGATTGTTTCCGATTGTAAAGTTATCTACCGATTGTAAAGGGTAATTTGGCCATTAAAAAAAACGGGAGATAAGGGATTGCTACATTTTACGTTTGAGTGACCTTTTTTTTTTTTTGTGTCACCCCTAATTCTTTTGGAGTTACCCCTGAAAATACTAGGTATAGACAATCCCTTGTAACGAGCATAATTATAGTAAAATTTACATCACTATTTTTTCTTTCTGTTTGCTCTCTCGCCTTCTTCTCTGTTTGCCCTTACTTTTCAGACTGCCAGAAAATACACATCAGTGAAAACATTGCCAAAACTGGAAACTAGTGGTCCAAAATACTGTGCAAAATAGTGAATGGCATCCTATTCAGGAAGTAATTGCGTCATCTGTTGTACCTCGCTGCTGATTTTTTGGGTTCTCTCATTTGTTTTGCAAATACAAGACGAATGAATGCCGAGTTCCGGAGCACTTGGAATTTCTTTTCAATACAAACACTTCCAGGCAAATAGTAGGATTTTTTTCAGGATTTTCGACCACCAGGTACAAATTGAAACGTTGAAATACAAACACTTTGACCAATTCCAATGCTATAATCAGATTCGGTTACCCCACAGTGGGATGATCAAACTATCAAATCACTAAAACTATAGTTTGATGATTGTGGCAAAGAGATAACTGCTCAGTTTAGTCGCTCGGCCAAGAGAAAACCGCTAACTAACTCTTGGCCGACCTGTCAACTCTTTGCCGCTAGCGGCCTTTAACTTGACCGCTCGGCCAAGACTTTTGCGCTGACGGCTAAATCCAGCTGCTCTCCCACACCAAGCTATTCTTCAATCACCTACCCATATTATCACAGTCGTAACCGCCGAGAGTATCTTCTAACAATATTTATTGAGCAAAATAGACGTATGTTAAAATACTCTGGAATGTAATATCAAGTTACTGACCTTCCATCCTAAGATGCCCTTGTTTCGTAGGAACAAAATACTGATTGATGCAACAGACTCATTACACACGAGCCACGACAGGATAAAAAGGCCATCCAAATCAAATACCTGGCATCTTACGCGGCAATTGTAAAAGACGCATCAAAATAAATGACAAATCCCATTCACAACATGCCTGAAAATTTTAATCTCTCGCCACACGGAGGCTCATAAAGATGAAGAAGCAGTTTCATGAAGGTTGTAAGTGCAACAGTCTATCCAGGTTTGATACTGGTACCAAAATACTAGTCTAGATAGCATTTGTGTGGCTGCTTTATGGCTAGTAATGTTGACTTCTGGGTTTTGAAGCATCTTTTTTCTTTCCAATAAACCATTCATGGAACATGAGCAAGAAAGAAAGATATCAGTACTATCACAAGAAGTCGTAACAAAAAAGTGGCATTTCATAGACCTGTTATAACATAGTTTGTTGAACTACATTTACATCTCTGTAAAGAGCATTACTGCTTATGCATATACATTATCCCAAACGGGAAAAAAGTTGACACCGTTACGGTATGTACATGTGTCAGTTTTACTAGTCTAAGAAGCTCCTTCTCATAAGAATGAAGCACGATTAGATATCTTCCCACTCTACTAAGACACCTTGCAAACTAGGTAGTTCTAAGTCATGAGCTGCACATTGATGCATTCGAAGTGTCAAAGCAACCGATACGGATGGTGGAACTTGCACCATCCAATTTATCCCTGTAATTCATTAAGCAACTAGAAAAGGCCCCACACCAAAAAAAATAAAAAATAAAAAAAATAAGAAGAAAGAACGAATTAGATCTTGGAACCTTCAATTTGAGGAAGATAAGCAACGTGGCATGGACTCAGAATCAAGTACCCAAGATCCTCGCAAGCTACCATACTTGTTATCGTTCAATCGAAAAGCAGGAACTTGATGAGAAAATCGAAGCAATTCGCATCGTGGTATAGCCATATGAAAGAGATGTCCTGCTTTTAATTTAGGCATGAAAACTGACTCCATGCAAGAGGAGAACTTTTGTAGAACCAACACGATCATCCAGTGAACTTGCTCTTCTACAACTACAACCATGTCATACTCACATTTCAGCAAATCCGAAGATGACATACTGGGACTAAAGTTTCTGTATAATGCCCACACCTCGTCTTTCCTTGGGAAGATCCCAAACTTGTTTTCCGTAGCATTAGAAACTCCTGTCAAGTGATGAGAGAAATAAGTCGTATCATCAAAAGTGTGAGTTTCACCAGTTTCAAACATGCCACAGCTTAAAGGCATATTCTCATCATTACATCGGATCAAACCTTTTGGTGGAGCACAAGATTGAAGCCAATTTACTTCCACCTTGAAATCAGGGAATACTTCAACAGTTTTCACCCGAACATAATACTTGGGTAAACCATCCAAGTCGCAATACACTGCCCATACCTGACCAGGCTGAAACTTTTCATGGGTTTTATCATCCCTAAAGTTATATAGTTGTCCTTCAGAAATTCCTTCAGGGTTCAGTTGAAAAGATGATGGTAATTCAAGCTTCAAGTTAGAATTTTCTGCATCTGGAATATCACAAGGAACAAACTCTGAAAGTCCCACGGGCCTATGCACAGTTACAATGTCTGTATTAGTGACCCCACCATCACTACCAGTCTCATTCATAACAGTCCGACATAAATTAAGTGGATTGCCGTTGCCAAAAGTGGAACCACTTCTTCCAACCCGTTTCAGAACACTTCGCTTCTTCTTATTACGCCATCTTTTTGGTGTGATTGGAAGCAAACTTCCATATCTTGAGTTTCCTGCGTCCCGGCTATTCCTGTTAAGAGGATTCGTTTTTCTTTTCTTTCGTGCACAAGGACTATCCTCTTTCGGAGATGCAGAACTATCATTAGTTACAGCCTCAACATTTTTAGTGTTCACTTGCACATCTTCATACTCAGAAATCACTTCCAGGTTACTAGGCAGAGAAGCAGGGTCGAGTTCGAAATAACCTTCAGGAACGTCTTCTCTTTCTTTACCAGTCGTTCTAAATGAAGGAACTTTATGTGAAAATTTCATTCGTTCACCTGGAGTAATTTGAATGAAATTCATACCGTTGCATAAGGTTCTCATGAACAAGCTTACAAAACCTTTGATCTTAACCAAGTAAGCAACTTTAACGCCTAATTCCTCACTATAATCTGAAAGGATTTCTACATATTCATACCTGATATTTCTAGTATTTATAGGATCAGAACTCCATTTAATATCATCCACGTTCTTGAAGAGAGCCCAAGTTTCACCTTTTCTGGGATATATCCTGTAAGAACCTGTACCCATGCCTATTTCCCATTCAACCCTATGAGAAAATGCAGCACGATCATCGACTATTAATGTTATATCGTGTTTGAACTTGCCCCAAGTGATAGGCAAGTCTTCATGGATCCAATCAACCTCATCTGCTTCTTCTAGATCAGCTTTTAAGGTAGTGATCTCCACCATGAAACCAGGTGAATAAACTTTCTCGATACGAGCGTACCCTCTAGGCATGCCGTCTATACGATCATAAGAGGCCCATACCTGACCTACTGCAAAGCAATCTTCTTTCCTATCCAAATCAAAGTCATTAAAATCCGAATCCACAAATTCAAGGAATTCTTGATCCGGAATGTCTTTTGGGCCAACAATTGATTCAGATTCATTAGCAGCTTCACGCCCCTTACTCTCATCAGCTATGGAGTCTTCAACAGGGAAATTTTCTTGCATATCCAGCTCCCAACACTCCTGCAATCCTGTCATTGTCCGCCGTCGAACAGGAATTTTGTGTGAAAATTTATGCAATTCAACCCTTGGTATCTCCGCAAGTATGTCATTTCCTGATCTTTTCTTGGGTTTGTAAACAGTTTTCGTACTCGCAATGACTGTTTTTAAAACTAAGACTTTAATCATTTCCTTGTTGTCTTCTAGAACTTCAACAATGTCAACATCACTTATAGTAGACGAGTTAGACCACGGCCATTTGGATGTATCACTTCTACATAATGCCCATACCTCCCCTTTCCTAGGATAGATCTCCAACTTGTTCTCCACCTGCTGTGAATCACTGGAAATCTTCTCCGCATGAGCAGAAGTTTCTTTACAATGCTTCTTCTTAGAGCACCCGTTTGATAACCTTGGAGACCCTTTCACATCATGGTTTTTCCTCTTCTTTCGCTTAAGTAGCCTTCCTCCAGCTGCAGGAGATTTGGAAGAATTATTGATTTCACCAAGTGCTTTCTCATCTGCATGAACACAACTCTCTTCACCATTACTAGAAGGAATAGTATGATCTGGACCCATGCCTTCAGCATCTGACACATCACAGCTTTTGGCGTGACCTGAACCACAAGGAGTTATCCCAAAAGGATGATCTGCATTTTCTTCAAGGCATCCATTAAATAACCTTGGAGACCCATATCTAATTTCTGAATTACCTTCGTCTAGGAAAATCTTTTCATCAGGGTTGGCTCCCTTCTTGAAGAAAAAGGGATTTTCCTCTTCCAAAGATCCAAGAGAAACAGGACTGTCAGGATCAACAATATCAGAATTCAAGTTCAAATTTAAAGGATTGGAAGTCTCTTCAAAGTTAGTAGGTAGTGAAGCAGGATCCAGACCGATCTCCTTGATGTTTGAGCCATCTGAACCACTTGAAGTCAGCTCCAAAGGATGGCTAGCATTTTCTTCACTCATCTTCTCCTCGTAGCACCCATTTGATAAGCTTGGAGACCCACTTCCACCTTTAAAATTCCCTCCTTGCATAGTACAACTTACACCAGAGTTTTTCCTGATGTTCGCCATATGTGATTCGTTCTCAATTGAAGGTACACCATCTTTGGCATCTATACATTCAATGGGCACATTCAAATCAAGATCGCGAATCTCTTCTATGCAAGTAGGTACAGAAGCAGGATCGAGTTCAAAATAACCAGCAGGAGCGTCTTCTCTTTCTTTACCAGTTGTTCTATGAGAAGGAGCGCGGTGTGAAAACCTGAGAATCTCATTTGGTGGTATCTGCCAGGATGCATTTCCACCATTACGTGTTGCTGGCTTGAACAAGCTTACAAATCCTTCGATCTTAACCAAGTATGAAACCAAAACACCTGATTCCTCCGAATAATCCGACAAAACTTCCACAAATTTATACTGAAAGTCCTTATGCTTCTCCGGTTCGAGGCTCCATTTTATATCCCAGTTGTCGAAGACAGCCCAAGTTTCGCCCTTTCTAGGATATATCCTATACGAAGCATAACTATCCCCTTTTTCCCACTCAACTCTATGAGAAAAAATTTCAAGGTCTTCGGATTTGTCACTCCTTTCTCGAATGAACTTACCACATGCAACAGGCAATTCCGCTTCAGTCCAATATTTTACGCCTTTGTCGTCGGGATCTGGCTCTAACCAAGTCATCCGAAGTTTAAAACCAGGTGAAAAAATCTCCCTGATCCTGGCATATCTTCTGGGCATTCCATCTATCTCATCATAAATAGCCCACATTTGATCAATTTCAAAGCATTCTTTTTTCTTATCCTTGAAGAAATCATAAAATTCTGCGTCCGGAACGTCATACTCGTATATTTGTTCATCCTCCTTCTTAACTTCTTCATTACCCACCATTCTGCTTTCGCTGAGGCGCTATCTCCACACTACTGAATCCCAGAATTCTGTCCCGCAATCCGATAAAGACCACTCCTTTAGACAGCTAAACAACAACAAAAAAACTAATCAAAACAAAAACCCTAAATCTTCCAAGAAATTAGATAATTATTTACTAATCATCCACACATGTCGCCAAAACGCAATCACATAAACCCCTAAAACCCTCTTTCCAAAACTCACTAAAATATCTTTTTTCAGAAATCTTTTCCTTTTTCTCCCCATTAATCCAATTTCCAAAAAAAGAAAGATTTTTTAAATTTTTCTTTCGATCAAATTAATGCATTTCCAATAAAAGTAAAAACAAGGAAAATCTTTCTTTCATAAAAAAGGGACAGAACCTAAGTCTATTAACGGAAATATAAACTGAGAAATTTCAAAAGCAAATCCTAGAATGATCTAAAAGTGAAAAAAAGAATGCAAACAAAAAAAAGGTAAAAACTTGCTAAAGATGAATTAGTGGTTTTGGCTACTGTTTATATAATGAGAAAAAGAAAACCTTCTAAATAATAATTCACAAGAAACAAAAAGTACCAACAAAGATTCAGAACTCTTAGAGAGACAGAGATAAACTTACTCGTTTAGATTTGGAAGTGTAATCTAGAGACAGAGAGAGAGGAAGAACTGTTTCTGTTTTGTTTTTTCGATTGTGAATGGAAACTGACACATATTAAAGGTATACCCCACCATAAATTCCGACAATAGCGCGGCGTTACTAACTGCAGCCAACGTCTCTACCGGGGGAAAACGTATTTATCTTATTAATTTCTCGCGTGTTTGGATGGCGGAATTAACTGGAATCACGATCGAGGGGGAGCTTATGTTAGTACTACTGGTCTTTCCGGCTGTGAAAGGTATCGCGTTTGAGATTGTGTGTTCTGTGTGTGCGCAAAGTAGTTCTGGTTGAATTGAGATTTGGTGCAAAAATGATTACACAACACTTCTCGAGATGTGTAGGTGGATTGAATCTCTTTAGATTCAATTTCTCCCGAAACTGTCGACGAAAAAGCTATGATTAATGCTGAAAAGTGGGGTACTTGCAAAGACACCTCGATACAGGTGAATTGTGAAGAAAGGAAATACAAATTGTGTACTTTTGAGTTCGATTTCTCTATTTATAGGTAGAAACCAAATCTAGTTATAGTTATCCCAAATAATCATCTAGATTTGTAGTTATCCTAAATAACCACTTGGATTTGTAATTATCCTTTAATATTTGTATCTATCCTAGAAGATCCATGCATATCTTCTCTATATTTATGTTTATCTGGAAAGATATCTGTTTATCTTTTCAAGATTTGAATCTATCTTGAAAGATCCATATATATCCACAAAATATTCGATCTTCCCAAGATTTTATATCTTTCTTGGAAAATCCTTTATCTATCTTGGAGAAGATAGACAAACGATCCTTGTTCGCAAGATTTGTGTCAATCGCGAGAATTGATTCCCAAGATTTGTATCTATCTTGGAGATCCTTGTTTATCTGTCAAGATTTGTGTCTATCTCAAAATGACTTCCAAAATAATTATCCGGGTTAGGCTTCTATGATAAGCCAAATTGAGCTTCCATATTAAGCCAAGTAAAATGGGCTTCCATATTAAGCCAAGAGGATTTTCCATAGTATACCAGATTGGACTTCCATATTAAACCATATGGGTTTCCATTGTAAACCAAATGGGTTTCCATATTAAACCAAGTGAGTTCTCATAATAAAGCGGATTAGACTTCCATATTAAGCCAAGTGGGTTTCCATTACAAACCGAATGACTTCCATGTTAAGCCAAGTGGGTTTTCATAATAAACCGAATGGGCTTCCGTAGTAAGCCAACTAGGCTGCCATGATAATTCGAATGTGATTCCATATTAACCCAAGTGGGTTCCCATGATAAACCGAATGAGATTCCATATTAAGCCAAGTGAGTTTCCATAATAAACCAGATTGGGCTTTCACAATAAGCGAAAGTTTATTTCCATGATAAACCATAAGACTTCCTCGATTTTTTCTTTTTTTATCATCAACCATAGGACTTCCTTAATAAGCCATATTGGACTTCCATAATAAGCTAGATTCGATTAAGGAACAGTGTGCGCAGCCTTCACTTGCACCATCCAATAAAGGTATGAACATACTGAGCCCATGCTTTTCTCAAAATTTTAAATTACATTTTCCATATGCTCACATAGCGTTCGACATGGGTGGGTTAACCATATTCCGTTATTATCATGTTGATACTTAAAACTAGGATAATGTTTGCAATGAATTGCGTGTTTTCCCTAAATATCGACTCTTGTCTTGTGGCAGGTAGGACACAACTTTCCTTATATGAACAAGCAGAATCAAAATCCAGTATATGACGATATAATGGTAGTTAGTAGGCGACATGTGAAACCCAAAGCTTTCTATGGGAATAACCAATCTGTAGAATCCGGTAGAGATTTCCTTTTAGATAGAAACACTACTAGACGTTCATCTCGAGTAAGATGTTCTAATGATTAAACACAATATAGAGAACTAAGAAGAAACAAAAAACAATTCGAAAAACAAAAGATTTCACTAATTCTTTGGAAAAACTCTTACAATAGTGTTTACCTCACAAGAACTAGTCACTAAAGTTCTTTAACAATAAGAACCCTAGCTGCTCTTTTCTTCTCTCACAAACAGATGTTTGTAGACTCTCTAAGAAGAAGATATCTATAACTCTAACCCTATGGGTCCTTTTATAGATCACATAAACTTGTTCCCCAAGAACTTCCTAGGTTATTTTTCTACCTAAATTAGATAAACGACTCAACTAGAAAACCACATAACTTGGGAAACATCCCAAGTAATGTTTCTGACCCATTCCGGAATATTCCAGTTTTTAACGGAACAAAACCTAACATAATCAATAATCATGAGCATGCTCATATTATACAACTTTTTTTTTGTTGCCTCTGTAATAGACTGAAACCCATATCAACGTCTTGCAAGATTTACATAAATCAACATTCGCTAAGGTGCATTGCGGTTTGGTGGGGGCAGTACTTATAGGGACAAAATTATTTCAATCAAGGTATAAAAGATACAACCGCAAAATACCCAAGCATAAGATCATACTCGTCTTTCCAACAACTTTCCAAAATACATTTTTGTAACACCCATGTCCATATTTTGGAGGAGACAATGCAAAAGAAATAAGTAAGTGTATAAATACAGAATTCAAGTTTGTATTAAATCCATGTTTCCTATTTGACTATTGTCAGTCATGGGTGTTCAATGTTAGTGTTTGTGCAAAAATTACTTTAGGCACACAACACGAATGATTTGATAATGATGTGAAATTAGGGTTGGAAAACAAATTAAATATAAATAAAAGAGACACGCATGTAACGTGGTTCGGCGAGTTATGCCTACATCCACAGATAAATCCCCGTGGGATATTTTATTGATGTATTTGATACAATGGTTTTTTTAAAGGTTCAGAAAGCATAGAATAGGTCTCCCCACTTAGGGTTTAGACCCATGTATTTATATAGTTGTTTAGATTTGTCTATCAAGTAACTTGGGAAGCAAGACGTGCGAAAACTTCTGAAACTTTCTTTCAAGGGCAGGCGGTCTTTGCGACTAATTTATAGAGGGTACAAACAATTAGCTATATGGGGGTTTGAGATATCTGGGTGAAGTATTAAAATGGTACGTTTCAAGTTTCAACGTTATCGAAGACTAAATTTGGAAAGCACCGACACGGACACAAGACACAAATACAAAGACGCAGAATTTTTTTAAAAAAAAGAAAAGAAAATAAGCTCGTCATAAAATCAACAATATAAATTAACTTCTCAATAAAATTCTAGTGGGAATGTTATAAATACCCTCCATTTTTTTTGATCTTGCACAAATACCCCCGAGGGGTAAAAAATAATTTTTTTGGAGTCAACTTGTGAAAGTTGCTTCCACTTTTTGGAAGCAACTTGTATAAAGTTGCGTCCACTTCTGGAAGAAACTTGTGGTAGTTGCGTCCACTTCTGAAAGCAACTTGTACTAGTTGCTTTCACTTTTCAGAAGGTAGGGGTATTTTTAAAAATTGAATAAGGGTATATTTTAAGGTGCAAATTTTGAGGGGTATTTAAATAATGTTCCCAAAATTCTAATAAGCTGGTTGATAAACAAAAAAAATAAAATAAAATAAACAAATATGTATACTGATGTAGTAACCTATGTATTGGTGCAAAGTTAATTAGCCCAATACTCTTTGAGATTTATGTAGATGAATCTTCGTTGACTCAATCCTCATGAAATTGTTGATGAAAAAGTGGTGTACCTGCATAGGCACAATGCTGCTCAAGTAAGAAAGAGCTCTACGCAGATACGCAAATGAAAAAAGAAATATAAATTTTATTTTATTTATATAGGCAGAGAAAAAATATAGCTGCTGGAATTTGTAATTATCTAAATAGTCACCTAGATTTGTATTTATCACCTGTAACTAACTAGATTTGTGTTTGTTCATCTACTTTGGTTGAGATTTGTAGTCGTTGGAAGATTTTCTCGTAATCTATGATTCCTGAATCACTTTATTTTTATTTTTACAGTTATATGTTTCTCTAAGTGATTTGGTGGGATCCTGGTACTGCCATGATGTTGTAGCAAGGATAAATCATTGGTTGAGTTTATATAAAAGCCCGATAGACAACTGTCTCCTACACTAAGAAGACTAAGCCATATATATATATATACATAATGTTCGTCTTCATATATCGACAATATAAAGAGAAGGTTCTCCCTGTCTCCATCGCCTAAACAAGCGTGGAATGCAGGATCCATGGGAACTAATCATGTAGTCGATGAAATGAGTGAAACCTATTATCATTATTTAGCAAGTCAAAAAGACTCAATGAGGTTCTCGGATATCACTATATGTGTGTTTTCCCTGTCTCCGTCGCCTAAACAAGCGTGGAACGCAGGATCCATGGGAACAATCACATATTTGCTGAAAGGAACACGCGCTTAGAGTATCTAATCATGTCATTGAATTAAATGGGTGCTTATCTCAACTATTGCGCTAAATATATATAAAAATCCTTTGACGACATTCATACAAGTATTGTGGGCAACATCGTTCACCTTAGTCAACATTTGCACACTTCACTATTCTAATTTTATTCTCTTATCTATCCATGTGATTTCAAAACCCGAGTGTTGTGGCAAAAATGTTGAGAAACATTGTAACAAGTTTTCAATGACTATCTGAGTAGAGTTATGCAATCAGGTTGAATGTCACACGTAAGTAATTGCTTATGTGTGATGATTGGAATGTACGTGGGATGTTTGCAGCTAAAGAACTTATGCAGGCTAATTATTTGGCTTTCTGCTTTGTGTTTGTCCTTATAGTTCTTCCAAGGCTAGAAATTTGAGTAGGTTTTGCGAGTATACCTCTTGTACACCCTCACGAGACGAAAACTCGTCCACTAGGGACACCTAGGGGTTTAAATGCATGTTTCATTAGCTAAGTGTAACCGTATTCTGAACAAAAGGGAGTTGTTGTCTAATTTAGTTTAGTTTTCTTGAGGACTATCAAAATCTAAGTGTAAGGGAATTTGATAAGTGCATAATTCATATGATTTTAGTGTTCATTCCATACTTGTTTTAGCTATAATTCTTGCATGTATTCTTGTTATTACTCATGTTTTCTCTTATGTTTCTCTATTAGGTGAATCATCCAAAAAGGAGCTACAAAGTTCTAAAAAGAGCTAAGAAGAGAAGCATTGCAAGTATCCAAGTGCCCAAGTCAAACAGAAGTGGAAGAAGTGCGATGAAAAGGAGCAAAGATGCTCAGAATCAAGACACGGGCCAAAGACCAAGCTTAACTCATTCAAATTAAGGATTTCTCGTCCCCATCTTGAAGAGAATTCAATTACAAAAAGATGCAAAAAGAATGAGGTCATTCCGAGTTCGGACGAAGAAGTCATTGGCAAAACAATTTTATCGAATACCGGAGACAATAGGGTTTGCATACCGGTACGTGAACCATGATTTCGTGGACTGAAGAGTTTGCATACTGGTTTGCAAACCCAAAAGTTCCTAGACACTTTTCTAAAAGAGGGCATTCGTACATGGTACGTGTACCATTAAGGCCAAAGTCCACAAACTGTTTTTAGGGTTTTCCTTACTACTTTTTAGGTTGGTTTCCGGAACAAACTAGGATACTTGAAGGCCAAGCAATGTAAACCTATATAAATAGGTATTTAGCCTTTCGAAGAAGACGGATCATACATCCCATATCACAAGCTAGGGTTTATTTCTACATCAAAAATCTAGTGTTTACCCCTTTAGGGGGAAACCACCATTATTATCCTTTTTCAATGTTCTAAGCGTGAAACTTTATTATTAATACAAATAAAATCTAGTGTTTACCCCTTTAGGGGGAAACCACCATAATTCATCTTCTTCAATGTTCTAAGCGTGAAGCTTTATTATTAATACAAATATATTGAGAGTTTTTATCATCATCGTTTGTTTTTACCATATATAGGGTTTATGAGTGATTTTTATATTGATTTGGAGTGCACTCTAGATTGATCTATTGATTGTTCTATTGCTAGTAGAGGTTAGGAGATAAGTAATCGTCGAATAACTCTATACACAAGTAGAAATCGCGAGACCTTCCAGAGGAATTTTGTGGAGCAATTGTGTGTAAAAACAACACCAGCAAGTAAACCATGAACTAAGAGTTTAACTACTGGGATTAACCTAATTCACAAAGCTTCAAGCGTTCGATTGGATTACACCTTGAGTGAGCTACTCCTTGACGGTTCGGTTGAATAAAATCTGATATTGGAGAGGTTTTGTATCCATGGTAAAATGAGTTTTGGGGATAACACTGAGCTAGCTGTTATTCTACGGTTGGTGATGAATGGTTCTAACGGAAGATAAATAAGTATTGTGATCCTGTTAACGCTTGGTAATGGCGAAGCATTCCTTGATCATCTCTTTTCTTTATTATTGTCTTTATATTTATCTTAAAACCAATCCCCCTTTGTCTTTTACTTTATTTTGCTAATTCAAATAACCTATCAATTACATAGCTTTATGTGGGAACTATCCCTACTACCGTTATATTACTAGTTAATTAGTGAGAAATATCTTGATTAATTTGATTGCACCTGCGACACGCATCACTATACACTTGGTATATAGTTTATAGTTCGAAACCGAACCTTAAACTATTAGGGATCAACGCAAGTGTTTGGTATTAATGTACAAGTACAATTAATTTAAGTATAACTTAAATAAATTATAATGCGGAAAGTAAAGTAAAAGAATACAACAAAATTTTGTTAACGAGGAAACCACAAATGCAGAAAAACCCCGAGAACTAGTCCAGTTTTGGATACTCTCTGAATTAAGCCGCTATACAAAGACACTACCAAGTTCGTATTTTGAGACCACGTAAACTACCCTTAGTTACCTAGGTTCCTCAGTATCCCCGCGCCTACAACCAATCTGGCCAACGCACGTGAATCCTAAGACAGAGTTCATTATCTTAAGTTGTTTCAGTCTCTCTGAAGACTTTAAGCACTCAACCCTTTAGATCATCTTCCAAACAGCAAATGACTAATTTGTTTGGTAACCACTCTCCTATCTCATAAAATTAATCAGAGATATAATAGTTGAGCGTGATAAAGACTTTTATGTTTGAAATCAATTAAACTCCTTTGTCGGGTTTATATCTTCTTAGATCTGGATGAACAAGTTAACCAGATCGAGTCAAACATAACTACCAGATTCGGATACTGAACAGTACCACCAAATTATAGCTTTTCGATCTAAATACGACTAGCAATAACAAGTCTATCAAAAGATAAACTAGATCTAGTCGGATCCCAGCTAATCAAGTTTGCGCACGAAGCAAATCACAAAGATATGAAACCAATAAGATTCTTGTCTTCAATCATCAATAGTCTTTTGTACCTGCACAATAACAAATTTGATTCCTGACTTATGATCGACCACGCACAAAACGGAGTCTATTAACAATGGATGATCACAAGTCAATGTTAATCTCTTGATCTAGTTTGAGTGACCTCATGTTAGAAGAGAAGGCTCTCAAGAATAATCAAACTAGGTGAATTCAAGAGTTAACAACCGTTAGTCTATCAAATCAATAATTGAAAACTAAGATAACAATGCAATTCTAGTTTCCCACCAACAGTAGTAGTAGACGCTTCTTGATACCAAAGAAGTCTTTAAACTAGCGGTTGTAGGAGATTTTGCCTAATTAGGTTACTCTCCTCTCCAAGATGGTATTACGAGAATACCATTAGTCGGCTACATAAAAAACAACAAAGATGAAGTTTGCCTGGCTCAGGATAAGTTTGTAAGAAGAACAAACTTCACTATTTATAGACCAAGGTAGTTTGGACATCAAGGAATTTCAATAACCGAAAATATTCTTAAGATATGTAATAAAGTACCTAAATTCAGTTTTGTCTAATTCCAACCAATATCCAACTGTATAACCGAAATTTTCACGGACAACTCAATATTAGCTAAAACTTAACTATATATCTTTTCTGGGCTATGCTTTGATTGTTGGTGAAACAAAACATATTAATTTCGAAAATCTCAAAAAGATTCACTACTATTTTGGTTTGGAATCTTACCTTGAGTATCAAGGAATATCTTTGAACAATTAAGAAATTTTATTTCAGCACATGTTCTAATTACTCATTATGTCGACATCTTGAACTTTCTTATTTTGCAAACCCAATTTGCAAATCACACAATCCCTAAGTGTACGTGACTTAGAGAAATCGTTTTGCCTATTGGGACCGGTTCTACCATGACTCCTAAAACAAGTTAGGATCGGTTCTACACTGACTCCCAATATAGGTAGGGATCGGTTATACCTTGACTCCCAATATAAGCTAGGATCGGTTCTACCTTGGTTCTCTATATAGGTTAGGAATTAGCCAAAATGACTTTTTGTTTTAAATCAAAGTATAGTCTTACATTTGGATCCAACGTACTGAGATCCATTTGCATTATTTTCCTTTCATCCCTTTCTTGATTCATAGTAAAAAAATTTTTGTGTTGTTACTAGCAAAGTATGCATAATTTCGTTTTGTTGTTGATAATGAGGTGCAATTGTCATCAGGGATTCTCTTAGATAATCAACAACTTTAGTGCCCGCACGGCTCATTTGGGATTCTTTCGATGAGGGTATAAAGGGTGTGCTTGTTTTGAGAGACCCTTTTAATGGATTTGGTCTTTCTAATAACAGCTTTTGACTTGCGTTTATCAGGTCCAATATTATCATTGCTACTCCACCAGAAAAAAATCCATACATTGCATATTGGTCGACACTTGGAGGATATCCTTGTTTAAAAGGGATATCACAAGGGATGGTAAATGGGTTTCGAAATTGATTAACAAATGGGGTTTGAGCAAATTGGCTTGAAGATGGATTTTGAGAATTTGGGGATTCACTAGAAAACATATTTGGGGTATTACTAGGGTAATGACTTGACAAAGGAAGTACATCTTGATCCATATCTTCATCTTCATCCTCTACTACATTTCTGTTGTCTTTAAGCATCTCAAATTCTTCATCGCGACTAAAGGTTTTCTTTTATATATATATATATATATATATTGTAAAACTCGGTTCTCGCTATTATACCCTACATCAATGTAAACGAACCATAAGATATACATAAATAAAAAGACATATACAAACAAAAAATATAACAAGTGTTGTGAACATGTTTAAATAACATACCCGATTTACCGGTTATTAGAATCCAAGTTCGGGTTACTTGCATCGGCTCTTGCAAGACATTTATAAAATCTATCCACTTCTCATTTATAAAATTTATCCACTTCTTTCTTGATAATGTTAAACCTACTACGAATTCCTTTTGTAGTACGATTATTTGGATTTCCACCACAAGCTTGTACAAATCTTTTAGTTTTTTTTAAATAAAACTTACTCTTATCCGCATAACCCACTTCATTCTCTAGAGCATAATACGTAGTAACAATATGCTTGTCTTCAAGAATAGTGAATCTCTTTTTCTGTTTAGGTTTCTCCGTTTATGGTTATGACACTGTTGGCCACAAACAAAAGATATAAACAAGAAAAAATGAAGAAAATTTTAAATTAAGAAGATAATTTGAGAGACTTGAGTGAAAAAATCAAGTTGTAACAAGATGATTTGGAGTGATTTTAGAAGAAAAATAAGTTTCTATTTATAGACATTTTTGCCAAATTTTTGAAAAAATATCCGTTAGAATCCGGTGATGGAGAAAATAATACCGTTGAGAATAACGATCGGCTGTGAGAGGAGTGTAACAAAAAAAAATCAAACAAATATTAATTACCAAGCGGAAACCGAGTTTCCGTGCAATTCCACACAGAAACTCAGTTCCCGTTTGGACAGAAAAACGAAAACTGAGTTTCCGTAAAGCAACTTTTCAAACGGAACTCAGTTGCCGTGCCTCATCTCTTAGCTTAGGCCAAGCACAATGGTGTTGGATTTCGCTTCGCTATAGCTTAATTGTAGCGAAATACAACTACTATGGTCTTTCGTTTCGCTTTAATGTGGCGAAATCCTTTTGCCACTCTAAAAAGTTAATCAGAACTGATACCTCTTTAAGCTACATGATGATTTTCCGTTTAAAAAGTTACTTTAAGGAAACTCAAGTTTCGTGTGATTTTAAACGAATACCTAGTTTTTTTTTTCTTTCAAATTTTCAATTTTACTCATAATTTTTAACTTATAACTCTTTTATTTTACTACAACTCCCTTCTTTCTTATTATATCTCCATTTTTTTCTCTTAAAAACTTTTGTACCCATAAAAAATATTTATCTAATCGGTTGAAATAAAATTTGGAGGAATGTCAATATTTATAATTAAGCTAAGGGATGCCACTCGCCCATAGTGAGGTGCACCTTCGTCGCATTTCGCTTAGCTTCAGTTAAGCTATAGCTAAGTAAAATGCTGCACCATTGTGTTGGCCTTAAGGGTGTATTAAATCTGATTCACTCTTGGATTAAATCTGATTTTCTCTTAAACATAACGAAGGGAAAGCGAACCAAAAGATAATAGGAGTTGAATTTCGCTATAATTAAGCTATAGCGAACCGTAATTGTGCACCATAATGTTCGGCCTAATTGAATACCTAGAAGTTTTTGGGATTGTTAAATGTTAAATAGAGGTGAACCAAATTGGACCACATTCCCTCAACCACTGAATTTTGATAGGGGTGAGCTTTTTAAAACTTGAGTGGGACCAAAAAAAAACAATCAATGGTTAGATCTTGATGGTCCACAATTGGTCCACACTTCTCTACCAAATTTGGTCCACACTTGGCTTTTCTGAACGTTAAATCCTAATCCAATTTACCTACCTGAAATTGAACCTACCTGAAATTGAAAGGTGACATATCTCCCTCGGATTTCTCACTTCGAGTTCCCACGTAATACACTCACACTCACAATCTCTCTCCTTAACCATTCACTAAGCTGAAGAAGAGAAGAAATGTTCGAAAAACCCTAATTTTCAATAACAGGTTTGTAATTCGATGTACCCAAATATTAATATTTTTAGGGTTTTAGGTTTTGATTTAACTTCCCCTGGGACTAGAAAAACAAGAGTTGTAGTTTGGGATTTACAGAGAATCTTTGGTAGGAGAAATGTTGGGGTTTTTTCTCTGTTATAATATTCTTGATATTGGGTACTACTTGCAGATTCGTTCCTTCCCATTTGGAAAAATGCAGAAGCTCTTGAATTCCCGAGGTTAGCCATAATCTTCCTTATGTATCTTTACTATTTAATCGTTATTGGAACTGTTCTGAACATAAAATCCTCACCATTTCATACAATGAAAATGATTATTCAGATAAAACTTTTGCTCAAGTCCTCTTTTTATACTGCTCCTACTTACATGTGTTACAAATTAGTTTTCTCTTTGTGCATTGTGAAATTGGGTTTACAAGATTCTATTATGGCATTGTAGGAATCTTCCGTTCTGACATAAAGCATTGGAACATAGACACTTTACACAGAGAATTCTCATCCTTGCATAATGGATCTTCTTCCGGAGCGGATAGTGACGCTAGTCCTGTCTGCGACACAACTAATCAGGCTTGCACAAGAATAAAGGATGTGAGACCAGTAGTAGATGAGGTTTGCCGCATTTTGGGAAGTGGATCTTGGGGACATGCTGTAGAAGATGGTCTATCTTCTTTGGACCAGAAACATCAACCAGAATTAGTTAATGGAGTCTTGAAGAGGTTGGAGAATGTCAAGTTAGCAATGAATTATTTCAGATGGGTTGAGAAGAAAACTGGCCAAGTGCACAACGGGGGAGCATATGATGCACTTCTCATGGTAATGGCTCGGAATAAAGGTTTTGGTGATATGGAACAGATTTTGGAGGAGATGAGTCTTGCTGGATGTGATCTCTCAAATGATAGCTGCATTGAATTAGTTACTACTTGTATAAATTCCCGATTGTTTAGAGAAGCTTTCAATCTAATACAAATTATGCGTAAATATGGATATCGTCCTGCCTTTTCGGCTTATACTAAGCTGATTGGTGCCCTAGCGGCGGCCCATGAGTCGGATCTTGCGCTCTCCCTTTTTCATCAGATGCAGGAAATAGGCTATGAAGTGAACGTGCCTTTATTTACAACTGTCATTTGCGCAGTAGCAAGGGATGGCCGTGTGGATGCTGCTCTCTCTTTACTAGATGAGATGAAGAACAAGTCTTTTACTGCTGATATAGTTCTTTATAATGTTTGTATTGATTGCTTTGGCAAGGTTGGTAAGGTGCATATAGCATGGAAGTTCTTCCATGAGATAAAAACACAAGGCCTCGTGCCTGATGATGTGACTTATACAAGCATGATTGGAGTCCTCTGGAAAGCAAATCGGTGTAATGAAGCTGTGGATCTATTTGAACAAATGGAGGTTAATAGAAAAGTGCCATGTGCTTATGCGTATAATACCATGATAATGGGTTATGGTTCTGCCGGAAAGTTCGATGAAGCCTACAGATTACTTGAGAGGCAAAAAGAGAAGGGTGTTATTCCCAGTGTGATTGCTTATAATTCTATCCTTACTTGCCTTAGGAAGAAGGAAAACTTGAATGAAGCTTTGAGAATTTTTGAAGAGATGAAGACCGATGCAAAACCCAATCTCCAAACATATAATATTGTCGTTGACATGCTTTGCAGGGCAGGAAGAGTTGAGGCCGTATATAAATTGCTAGATGCCATGGAAGGAGCCAAATTGTTTCCCGACGTGATAACTGTGAATATAATGATTGATCGATTATGTAAAGCACAGAAACTTACTGAAGCTTGCCAAATCTTCAAATCCTTGCGCGAGAAACATATTACCCCAAATGACTTTACTTACTGTTCTCTTATTGAGGGTTTGGGCAGGCATTCTAAGGTTGACGAGGCTTACGATTTGTTTGAAGAGATGATAGATGCTGGCCATAATCCAAATGTTGTTGTGTACACCTCCCTGATTAGAAACTTCTTCAAGTGTGGTAGGAAGGAGGATGCACACAAGGTTTACAAAGAAATGACACGCAAAGGGTGTCCTCCAGATCTCACCCTGCTGAATACCTATATGGATTGTGTTTTTAAGGTTGGTGAAACTGAGAGAGGCAGAGCTTTATTTGAGGAAATTAAGTCTCGGGGTTTCACACCAGATGTACAGAGCTATTCGATACTTATTCATGGCCTTGTAAAGTCTGGATTTGCACGAGAAACATATGAGAAGTTTTATGCAATGAAAGAGCAAGGGTTGGTTCTTGATACTCGTGCCTACAATGCTGTTATAGATGGGTTTTGTAAATCAGGAAAGGTAAATAAAGCGTACCAGCTACTGGAGGAAATGAAAGCCAAGGGTCACCCGCCAACCGTAGTTACATATGGATCTGTTGTAGATGGACTTGCTAAAATTGATAGGCTTGACGAAGCTTATATGCTCTTTGAAGAAGCAAAGTCAAGAGGAGTGGAGTTAAATGTAGTTGTATATAGCAGTATAATTGATGGGTTTGGGAAAGCTGGTAGGGTAGATGAGGCTTATCTGGTCATGGAGGAATTGATGCAGAAAGGCTTAATACCTAATATTTACACTTGGAACTGCCTTCTTGATGCTTTAGTGAAGGCAGAGGAGGTCACCGAAGCCCTGGTGATATTTCAACAAATGAAAGATTGGAAATGTCCTCCCAACAACGTGACATACAGCATCCTCATAAATGGTCTTTGTAAGATTCGAAAGTTTAATAAGGCATTTGTGTTTTGGCAAGAGATGCAGAAGAAAGGTATAAAGCCTAATTTGATTACCTACACTACCATGATCTCGGGTCTCGCAAAGGTTGGGAATGTAAGTGAGGCATATGCGCTTTTTGAGAAGTTCAAATTGAAAGGCGGTGTTCCTGATTCTGCTTGTTATAATGCTATTATAGAAGGCTTGAGCAATGTCGGCAAAGCCATGGATGGCTACGTAATATTCGAGGAAACACGGTTAAAAGGTTGTAGCATCAATACAAAGAGCTGTGTTGTTCTTTTGGATGCATTGCAGAAAGCTGAATGTCTTCAGCAGGCGGCAATTGTTGGTGCTGTACTCGGGGAAATGGCAAAATCTCGGCATGCTTCAAGATTGTTGTAACATTAATTTAAGGATTGAGATTGGAACTTGATTATTCTCATGTTATACAAGGGATGTTCGTTGCAGTAGAGTGGTCATGTGCTCTGAACGACACACATCTGATTTCTTAATGAGGTTAGTCTGAAGAGTTCCAAAATTTGGTGTTATCTCTGGGTAGCTGTAAATTGAGCATTCTTTATCAGTTGATGAACTCCACCGTTATTCAATATCTGACAGTCTTAGTGAAGGAAAGGTATTGGCGTCTTTTTCCTTCTCATGGTTCTCCCCTATTGCAGGTTGACAACATGTTAGGAAGACATGAAATCCAAGAGAACATGAACCTATTCCCAAGTGGACAGAAATACAGGTTAAACTGGGATGGTCCGTATACGGAGGTCAAAGAGAGTGTTGGTACTTGCTGCCTGCAATAGAGAATCGGATCTCGTTGAAACCGTCGAAGGAGTGTTTCGCGAAGGTAAGCTTTGTTCCCACCAATTACTTAGTTATTATAGATGCTTTCTTTCTCATTAGCTTCTACTATTTACATTCATTTCTTGCAGATTAATGGTTAAGGGGTGCAATATCAATACAAAGAGCTTTTTGGGATTTATTGCACGAATTTGAACTTAGCAGGCAGGAATTCATGGTGCTATACTCTGGGGAATGACAAACTCTCAGCATGTTTCAAGATTGTTGTAAACATTTGTTTATGGAGATTGAATTTTAATTTGTCTAATACAAGGTCTGTTCTTGTGAAAAATCATGTCATCTAAGATTCTATTTCTTCTCACTGACGTGCTATTCTTGGGAAACCAATTGCTTCCAATTCTTAGTCTTCGTCTGTCGTCCCAAACATTTTTTTTGGGTTGCAGTTGCTTCCTAGGAGAGGTGTGTTTTTACCTGAGAGCAGGGTGCAAGTGAAGGTGTTTTTATATTAAAGGCCTTGGTTTCTTTGGCACAGCTCTTTCCCAGTTTCAGTTTTCCAATGTTGCTAATGGGGGTGCCAGATTACTGGGAGGGTACCAAAATCCATACTATTAGGGAGGACTTTCTAATTTGTCTTATATGGGTACCCTCCCAGTAAACTGGCACCCATTAGCAGCCATGCAGTTTTCTCCATGGCTATGTATTGGAAATTTAAAACGACTTCATAGGGGAATGATATTGACAATGCAAACTGAAGCTTCCTATCTCTCAAGTTTCATGAAGTGAACCCTCTTTGACCTGTGACACATCTAGATTTTGAAAAAATGGGTTACAAGTTCATTGGTACACGAATGCATTCACTCCATATTCTTGTAGTAAATTATTATTAGTTGGTTAAAAACTTAAAATAAAGGCGTGTCCAGAATCTATGGCAACAAGTAATGTCCCTCAGCCAAAAAGTCCACACCGAAAATAATCTTTCTTCGTCGAAACCAAATCACCAGCAAAAAAAAAATCTCTAGTTAATTATCGAGGAGGAGCGACACCATGGATTTAATGTCTCATTCTTCATCATTCCTTCTTCCTTGTATTCCTCCATCTTCAGAAGATAAGAAAACTTATGCTCTCATACTTCTTAATCAACCTCTCCCCAAATTCACACCTCTCTTATGGAACCATGCAAAGTTATGTTTATGTGCTGATGGTGGAGCTAATAGAGTGTTTGATGAAATGCCTTTGTTATTACCACAACAAGATCCTCTGCTTGTTAGAAACAGGTTTTTGTAAATTTTCACATTGTTTATCTCTGATTTTCAATGAGAATATGTGTTTTCATTTTATTTTATTATGATTGATGAAATATGGATGAACAGGTATAAACCAGATGTGATTAAAGGGGATATGGATTCAATTAGAACTGAAGTTAAAGACTTCTATGCAAATTTGGTAAGCCTATCTTTGATGTCTATTTGATTATTATGTAAGAATTAAAATTTTGTTTCTAGGATACTTATGGTTATGATGTGTTTTAGGGATCCCAAATAGTGGATGAATCACAGGATCAAGATACCACGGATCTTCACAAGTGCGTATCATTTATCCAGGATGCTAATCCAAATGTGGACAAATCTGATGTAAGTGAAATGTTTGTCTATGTTGATTGAATCTGATCACTGTTAAGTACATGAATGTTAAAGGAACTTGTAGTTGCATCATATAGGTCAAACTACAGATTTTTATTGAGCTGTACCTGTGGGGTTTTAGCTTACTTGGTTATAGGTATGTAAATAGAGGATGTGGGGGTAGTAGTATGACCTTGATTTGCTAATCGTCTATTCACTGCGAACTTAGATTTCAGCTTATTATTGGTTACTTAGTAATCATCTTGGTTTCAGTTACCCAGTTTACCTGTCATAACCTAGTTAGGTGTTTATATCCCGTAGGATAATAGGTGTCAATCTAGTGCCCTGAGCAATCAAATGGATGAAAAGGAGTGAAGGAACGGAGTGTGAATTTCTAGTTATCTAGTGATTTTCTGAGGAATCTAGTGATCATAGTTGTCTAGTAACCACAAAGTGTGTTTTTCTTTTTATAGCGGAGTGGTTCATCAGAGGTAGTTCAACAGTTTCTAGTGGTTATCCTGATTCGGTAACATTTGCTTACACCACAATCGGTCTTTAAAGATAACCTCGTTGCATGGCTGATTTTTCTGTCTTGTGCTAGCCAATCATGTCAGATGAGATGCAAAGAAGAATTGCAAGGATGAGTACCAAGAAAGGGTAATCTAGAATAGTTCCCATGTGGCCTCGAACTCGATGGAGATTAAACAATCCAATGACCGAATCCTTTCTCTGTTGATAGATTCGAGTGTGAAATCGTAGTCAGTTTTGAGAGACTATAGAACTCAATGAGTCATGTCATATGTGCTCATCATAAGTTCTGAAAACATATCACTTCTGGTTCTGCATTGTGATCTCTGAGAGATTCTTTATTTTGCAGCTATGCATTCTTGTTGCTGGAGCACTTGGGGGGAGATTCGATCATGAGATTGGAAATATCAACGTTCTTTGTAAATTCTCAGACATCCGGATAGTTCTTATATCTGATGACTGCCTTATCCAACTTCTTCCAAGGACCCATCGTCATGAGATCAATATTTTGTCATCTGTAGAAGGCCCACATTGTGGGCTCATCCCTATTGCTACAGCCTCTGCAAAAGCCACAACTTCTGGGTTGCAATGGGATCTTGGTAGGTTTATCTCATTCACCATAAGCCGCCATATATATTTATGCATTGTTATCATCCTGTCATGAAGTTGCTCTGTATACATTTAACAACTAACTGTTCCCTGTTTGGAAGTTTGAATTCTGAGTGCATAGTCTAATGTTTTTCCCAAATTTGGTTCATTTCCAGATGATACTGAGATGAAATTTGGTGGGTTAATAAGTACTTCGAATATCGTGAGGGAAGAGACGATCACTGTGCAATCAGATTCAGATCTTTTGTGGACGATATCAATTCAAAAACCAACTTGAGGGTTATGTCCTCCACTTTATGCTTGCTGCTGAGTTAAGTGATCCAGGATATCTCTCTTTCTTTACCTTTTGCTTCTTTTCTTCTAGTTACTAAAGAAAACCTCCTGCAGTAGATTTGGTTTTAGAGTTGTTTGATTATATATGTATATAAGCACAACACGTCGAAGTTTATGTAAACAGTTGTTTGCTAGTAAAACTGTAATATCAGGTGGGTATTGGCGGTATTGTAGTTGTCCAATACTCTTAACTGGTAACCAATTTTAGGTTCTGAAAACAAGAAGAGGGGAGCATTGCTTAGGTTTATTGATATTACTATTTAGGTTTATATCAGATTCAGATTGGGACTTTAATTTGTACAAGGAAAGAATTGATGGCGGATATATTAGTGACAGTGGAAATTCTTCTATTCTGACGCTCGCCTAATGAATTGGGTACTGTTGATGTAATTCTGCTCTATGTTATAATTGCTTGCTTTTTAGGTGTTGTTGCATATGGTATTGTTTGTTTTGTGATGAAGGAAAACGAATGCAGGAGATCTGGGAGGACAACGAAACACCAAATAAGTGTGTTGAATTATCAGAGGATATAGATTTCTGAAAGAATCGTCACGCTTAATTTGCAGCCCATACGGCATCATCCATATCTACTTATCATCATCCATATCTACTTATCTAACCGTTGGAATGCTTTGAAATTTTAATATGTTTGGCACAACCTCTTTATAAATCGCCTGTAAAGGTTTCAATCATGATCGGACAAGGATACGATTGAAACAAGGTTAGAAGAGTTGAATAATGAAAATTTCAATTTTAGGATAAACAAGGGGTTATGTGCCTATCTTGGTATTTTTAAGTTTATTATCCATGGACCAGGATATACTTCATATATGATGGACTATATGTATGTTAATTGTGTTAACCATGACTTGGTCAACTTGTTGGATCCGTCCTTGACCAGTGTTGTGTTTCCATAACAAATTAACACACGAAATCAAGCAATATTGTGTTCCCAAAACAAATTAACACACAAAATCAAGAGATAGAGGAAATCTGATTCAGAGAATCAGCCAGGGAGAAGAATAAGAGAACTAAGAAGAAAAACTAAAACTTATTTCATTAATCTCTTAGCCTCAATAATCCTCTCTTACACATTAAAAGCCCTAATCCACTCAGGTGAGAAAAACAGGGACTAACCAATGTTGGACATCTGTCCACATCCTAACGGCTAAGCCAAAATTTATTATTACTACACCCCAGTTAATTATTAACGGCACCCATACAATTATTCTAAGCAGAAAGCTAGCCATATGACAATACCCCTCCCATGAAATAATCCTTGTCCTCAAGGATTGAAAGAAGGAAAATGAGCAGAGATGTTGGCTGAGCATTTTTTTTTTTTTTGATACACGAAAGCCGGGCCCAGGCCCCTACCCGAACCCAGCCAGTCGGACTGGCCCCACTGCCATATCCAACCCGCCATAACCCATATAATATTTACATATAAGAGGAGTATTTCATGAGATCTCCAAACTCTTGAGCTGAGTCTTCCCAAGTAGCTTCTTCTGCGGTTGAGTTGGACCAGTGGATAAGGAGTTGTGGAACTGAGTGATTGCCTCTGACCAAAAGCCTTGAGTCCAAAACTGCAATTGGAGTAACAATTATCTGTCCTTCATGGTCCACCACTGGAAGTGTGGGAAAAGGGGTATGAGAAGAACCAATTTTATTTTTCAGCTGGGTGTATCCTAGCCTCAGTAGGTATCTGTAACTTATAAGCAAGAGTCCCAATTTTCTGAATGATAGGGAAAGGACCATAGTACTTAGCTGAGAGTTTGAAGTTCTTCCTGAGATATACCGAGGCTTGTCTGTAAGGTTGTAGCTTTAGGTACACCAGATCACCAACTTCAAAAGCTCTGTCAGTTCTTTTGGCATCATCAAAATGTTTTATTCTTTCTTGAGCCTTAGTTAGAGTGTCCTTGAGAATAAGTAAGATTCTCTCTCTCTGTTTTAGATACTTCTCAACTGAATCTACTGAAGTAATAGCAGAAGAAGGGAAAGCCAAATGTGGATCTTCATAACCATACAAAGCCTTAAAGGGAGACATCTTGAGGCTAGTGTGATAACTAGTATTGTACCACCACTCTGCCAAGTCTAACCAACTCATCCAGTTCTTTGGTTGATGACTAGTCATACGTCTAAGATAGTTTTCAAGAAAAGCATTGACCCTTTCAGTTTGGCCATCAGTCTGAGGGTGGTAAGCAGTATTAAGCTTGAGGCTGGTCCTAAATTCTTGAATAAATCCTGCCTGAAATTGTTGGTGAACACTTTGTCCCTGTCTGAAACGATGGAAGCAGGTAAACCATGTAGTCTGAAGATGTGATGCATAAATGCCTTAGCCACTGAGGAGGTTGTATAAGGGTGTTGAAGAGGTATGAAGTGACTATATTTGGTGAACCTATCCACCACCACTAAGATGACATCCTTCCTGTCACTTTTTGGTAATCCTTCAATGAAGTCCATGTTGATATGTTGCCAAGCATGATTTAGAATTGGCAGTGGTTGTAGCAACCCAGCAGGAAAAGTGTGTTCACCTTTGTTTCTCTGACAGACATCACAAGTGGAGACTAAGGAAAATACCTCTTGTTTCATATCATGCCAGAAAAAAAAAAAGAGTTTTTGCTCTCATATAAGTGGTCTGCATGCCAGATTGTCCTACCACTGCAGAAGCATGAGTGGCCAAGAGGATAGTCTGTCTTACATTATTGCTAGTACCAATGTAGAGCCTGGACTTGTATATCAAGAAATCATTATGATAAGTATAGGGTGGGATGGATGCTAGAGAAATAAGTATTTGTGAATTGAGTTGTTGAGCTTTTGGATCTTGTGCATAGCTAGAAATCACCTCTTGCATCCAAAGTGGTTGAGAAAGTGTAATGCTGCAGAGGTTAGGTTCACTGTGGGTCCTTTTGGAAAGAGCATCAACAACCTTATTCTCCACTCCCTTCTTATATTGAATATTATGGTTATAACCCAGCAACTTCATAAGCCTTGCTGGATGCCAGTAGTGATTTTATGCTCTAGAAAATACTTTATGCTCTCATGGTCAGTCTTTATAGTGAAATGATGACCTTGTAAATAGTGTCTCCACTTAGTCACAGTTGATCCCACAGCCAGTAGTTCTTTTTCATAAGTGGACAGGCTCATTGCTCTAGGACCCAAGGGTTTGCTAAAGAAGAAAATTGGTCTGCCCTCTTGCATTAAGATTGCTCCAATTCCAGTAGCACAAGCATCAGTTTCAAGAAAAAAAGGTTTGGAAAAGTCTGAAAGAGCAAGGACTGGAGTAGTGGTCATTGCTGCCTTGAGAGTGTTGAAAGCTTGAGTAGCTTGCTTAGTCCAAATGAAAGAATTCTTCTTCAACAGTTCTGTGAAAGGCCTACTAATCACACCATAGTTTCTCAGAAACTTTATGTAGTGGCTAGTGAGGACTAGAAAACCTCTGAGTTCCTTGACATTTGCAGGGGTAGGCCGTCTTATCATTGCAGAAATATTAGCAGGATCAGCTACAACACCATGTGCAGTAATGATATGACCCAAGTACTCTAGCTCAGGTTCTGCAAAACAACACTTAGACAATTTGACATATAGTTGGTGTTGTCTCAATAGACAAAGAGTATTGTGCAAGTACTTTGCATGAGTTTCCAAGTCAGGACTATAGACTAGGATATCATCAAAGAAAACTAAGATGAATTTTCTCAAATGAGGTTGAAAAATATCATTCATTAAGGCTTGAAAGGTTGCATGAGAATTAGTGAGACCAAAAGGCATAACATTGTACTTATAATGGCCATGATGAGTTCTAAAAGCTGTCGTGTAAATATCTGCCAGCTTAACTCTAATCTAGTGATAGCCTGATCTTAAATCAATTCCAGTAAACACACAAGAGCCAAATAATTCATCCAAGTGATCATCAATAATATGGATGAGAAACTTATCTTTGAATGTGATGTTGTTGAGCTTCCTATAATCAACACAGAATCTCCAACTATTGTCTTTTTTTCTTGACAAGAAGGATTGGAGAAGCAAAGGGACTCCGAATTGGCTGAATGACTCTTGCATGTAACATTTCTTGTACCAATTGCTCAATCATACTCTTTTGAACATAAGGACATTTGTATGGTCTTTGGTGTACTGGTGTGGAACTTGGTATGAGAGAAATGGAGTGATAAAGGGATCTGTAGGGTGGAAGTTTAGTAAGCTCATAAAAAACATCCTTAAATTCTTGTAGAATGTCAGGTATCACTTGTGGAATTGGAGGTTGAGGTATAGAAGGAGTAATAGAGAATAATTGACCAATGATTCCATGAGAATGCTGCTGAAATTAACCTTGTAAGCCATCCGCATCAATCATCTTGAGAGAAGGTGATATGTGAGTTCCCACTAGAGTGATCTTCTTCCCTTGATGTTTAAAGGAGATACTCAGGGTAGAGAAATTGAGAAGAATATCTCCAAGCTTTCTAAGCCAGTCAGCTCCAAGAACCATATCATATCCTCCTAGGGGCAGTAGTCTCAAATCACCAATGAAGTCATAAGTCTGCATTTGCCAGTGTAAAGAAGCATAAATACCATAACTCACTCTCTGTTCACCATTTGCCACAGTGACTAACAAATTGGCAGTAGGCTGAATAGAGCAACCAAGAGATTTGGCCAAGTCACAATCAATAAAGCTGTGAGTATTGCCAGTATCAATAAGAATAGAAATTGCATGTTTTTTAATAAAACCTGGAATCCTGATGGTGTCCCTAATAGCAGTGCCAGTAAGGGCATCAAGAGAGATTTCCATATCACTTTCCACAACTTCAGAGATCTCCTCTTCATGTTCACTACCCTCTGCTTCAGATTAAGTGGCCACCATCAAATACAGTTGCTGCTTTTTACAAAAATTCCCTGGTCTGTAAACTTCATCACAGTTATAACAAAGTCCCTAACTCTTCCTCTTTTGAATTTGTTCAGGTGTTAATCTTTTAATGGGAATGGGCAGGAATAGATTTTTGAGGAAGTGTTGTTGGCATGAGAAGTAATAGTGGGAGGGATATAGGTTTGGGTGGGAAGGTCTGTGAGGTGGATTGCCTTGCAGTATTGAAAGTACTAGAAAAAATATATTAGTGAACCTGTTAGTTTTCTATTGGTTATTGAGTGTTTGTTCTTGCATTCTAGAAAAGGAAAATGCTTGCATTAAGGTGGTAGGATGAAATTTACTGACTGAATGTTTGATATCTTCTTTCAATTCCCTAATGAAGCTCATCACATAATATTCATTTAGCATGAGGTAATGTGGTACAAAAGAACTTAAATGTTCTCAAATCGCTCAAAATACTCATCTATTGTAGTAGTCTGAGTCAACGTATTGAATATCCCTAATATGTTCTCATTTGCAGGATTTTCGAATCTAAAGCAAGCAAGCTCAGTTAATTCATACCAAGATGTAATAGATCTAGTAGTTTGTAAGTTGGTTAACCACTTATCTGCTTTACCCTCCAGGTGTATAGCCGCCATGGAGATATTTTTACTTTCATCTCTAATGTTGTTGAGGAAAAAATAACGATCACACTTTTGAATCCATCCTTTTAAGTTCTCACCATCGAATTTAGGAAAATCCAACTTGGGCATTCGTGGGTTGGAGTTTAAGTCACGGTTCCCTTGTTGGTAATTGAACATCATCCATCATTGATGCTGAGAATTAGAATGAGAACCTTCCCCTCCTGAGTCACGATGTTCTTCGTTCCTCCAACCTGAAAAGGTCTCCATAAACTTAAAGAATTCTTCCTTTGAAAATACTAATGATTTTAACTCAGTATTTTGCGCAACGAGATCATCTAACCTTCCAGTGAGTTTGTTCATCTAAGTAGTAAATGAATCAACGAATTTATGCAAATCTTCATTTACTTCCTTGAATGTGGGATTCTTTTCACCAACCATGATAAGGATAGAACAGCTCTGATGCCAATTGTTGTGTTCCCACAACAAATTAACACACAAAATCAAGAAATAAACGAAATCCGGTCTAGAGAATCAGCCAGGAAGAAGAATAACAAAACTAAGAAGGAAAAACTTAAAATTATTTCATTAATCTTTTAGCCGCAATAATCCTCTCTTACACATTAAAATCCCTAATCCACTCAGGTGAGAAAAACATGGACTAACCGATGTTGGACATCTGTCCACATCCTAACAGCTAAGCCAAAATTTATTACTACACCCCGGTTAATGATGTGATTTTGAAGTTGTAGTAAAACTGATTCGAACTCTAAGACTTGTGAAGATTCGAGTTTTTAAATTTAATAAAAATATACAATAATATTACAAATGGTGCAAGAGGTACTGGAACTAAGGATTTAGCCAATCCTCATAACATAAGGTTCACTTATTTATTCTCAACAATTTTAGCTCAAGAAATATAAACATGGACTCTATTTTTGCCAAGGTAGATTCTCAAAACATTAGATGTAAAAGTTAAGCATGGGACATCAAATCACCTAAGTTAAGCATGACCCATCTAATCAAATGACAACTAATTAAATCAAATCATATTTCAATTAATATTAGTGCAAAAGTCATAAAAAAGAATAAAATACATTTACCCATGAATGAAGTTCGGCCTCCTCCGTCGTCCCAGTGTTGGGGTTTAGCTCCTCATATTATAGACACGCTCAAAATTCATCTTTATTAATGCTCAAAAGTGTTTTATAATTGATGAAAAGGAGAAAAAATGGTGAAAATCGGGTTTTGTAACAATTATATTTGTTACAAACCTTTGTTACAAAGAACGATAATTGTAAAGTGCTGTTGTTACTGTAGCATATAAGACTGTCCTCGCACTATCGCGTCCACTGTAGCAGTTACGACTGTTCTTTGGGGTCTTATGTTCTTCGTGTTCTTCTTCCCTGCACCAGCATAAAACAGCAGCAGGAAGCTTGCTGTTCGTCTTGATTTCTCACTCCTTAACCCTCCTAAAGTCCCCAAACTCTCGACACCCCATCCTTGTACCTGGAGCAATCAATTTATACTCCTAATCCTCATTTAATCAGGCCATATCTCCTAAATAATCTTCATTTATCAATATTATTCTCCACGGCCAAAATTTCCATTTTTTGATCTTCCACGCGCATGCACCTGTATTTCTTTCCTTATTTACCTTCTTCACGCTCCAGAATATCGATTAAGTCTTCCAAGCACGTGCAGTACACGTTTAAATTTCTCACAACTCGTGTAAGCTCATGTTTTTCCTCCAACTCCCTGTTTGGATTAAACCAAGTTATCCAGCCAAATTTGATCGATAAAATCACCCATACTAGCTTTCTATAGTCATATCACGTCTACCCACTAAGTTTCAGGGATTGAATCTCACTAAATCACGTCCGAACATCCGATCGAAATTCTGCTGTTAATGAAAATATTTTCCCGCCAAAATTCATTTTTTGAATTTGAGAAGAAGATGTCCTCCCCCTAATCCTGCACGGGTGTCCCTTTTAGCACTTGTCTTATGGGGTGCAAATAGTAATTTTTTGGCATAGATAGTAATTGTTCCGGGGTTCCTCCGACACATTTTTGGGGTGCTTCCGATGTATTTCTGGGGTGACTTTAGTACTCTATCCTGGGGTGTAAAACACCACTTTTCGAGCCAATTTTGCCGCAAGAGCTTATTCCCTAGAAAAGACTTAAAACAACTCTATTAGAAATAAAATGAGTCCTAGATAATGTAGTTATAGGTGAAAATACGTCACACTTACGTGCTTATCAGTTAACTATTAACGACACCCATACAATTATTTTAAGCAGAAAACTAGCCATATGACAACCAAATAGTTGACCGGGCTTTGATTAAATCAACTCAACTCGAATTTGGCCTTTTGGAGTCAGAAGTATTTGAACATCATTATCAGGTATTTTGATATGGAAATCATTTTTTTTTTGTGGAGAATGATTATAGTTCCATCACGAAACCTTCTGTGAGAGCATTGCTCGGTCGAATTCACAAGTGTTGCTATCTCAGGCTTGTTTTCAAATTTAGTTGTCAAAACTATATCTTGATTTTTAGTCTACAATTAGTTAAGTCTCGGACTAGGATAGAAATGTAGTTGAGAAACAGTGGATCACGACAGTCATCATTGTGTTCTACCGTTTGAAGGAGAAGATCAACCGAAGCTTTTGGAGAACTTCATCAACAAAAGGTAAGTGAAGACTGAACCACCTATTTCTCAAGTTATATTCACTTTTCTATCATTGAGACGATGTTACATAACTAATTAGACTATTATGCATATACAAGAATTTCGAGTCAAGTTTATCTTGGTAATTAGTTCTCGAAATATAATGACTAAGCTTAATGAACATTTGTTCATACTTGATGAATTTCGGTTAAGGAAATTTATTGTTCGGAATCAAAATCATGATTCAAGTTTTATTATACGAAAATAGCCTGGAACAGTGATATGTGTCATTAATGTTATTCGGGAATGTTTCGAATCAATTTAGAGAGAAATATAGAACTACTATAGATTCAGATACAAGACAGTGTTATCAATCTTACAGACTGGGAAAACTGTTCTAAGTCTAAACCCGTATTACATGTACTCATACACATAGCGGAGTAGCTATATATCGACTTGTAGATTTGTGGTACGCATATTCTTATGCACATCATGTGAAAATATGTTTAACTCATGAACTGGATCGGTACGCATACTCGTATGCAAACCATTTTTGAACTGTGGTTACAGAATCGGGATTAGTATCCAAACTGGTACGTAAACCAAAATAGTTCTGTGAACTCCGGAACCGGTGATAGTCTTAAGGTATCCATACCGATACGCATACCTAAATAGTTTTGTTAACTCCGGAACTTGGTTTGGTTCGTTAGCTTATAAACATGTACACGTACTGTGACAAAACCGACTTACGAACGGAAATAGTATTTGTACCTTGTACACTTACTAACCATGTCGATTATTTTGAAGTGCGATTGAAATTATTTCGATGAGATAATTAGCGTTTAATTAACTCTCTAAAACACTAGACTTATTTGATCACATGTTTGTGACTCAAGGTTAATGTCTTAGTTTCGGCTAACCATGTTGAACATAGTCTTTATACACGGTTCTGTAACGGTTTCACCTAACCAGAGTGTATATCTTGTTTATGTAAATCAGATTCAAAGATTCATCTAACGGTGGTATTTATTGCTTGGTTCCAAAGCTATCTTAGCTTAAACCTAAAGCAACCTATGCTTTGAATGTCTAAAAGCGTAACTTCAAGCAACTGGGATATTTGAATCCCGACACTTCTTTTTGGTTTGTCCTAGTTGTATCTAGAGTCATCCTCTTCCTAACCCTTTTAGGGTTTAGCGACTACAAAGACTTCATAGGGATTCGTGAAGGCAGGTTCAGTTATCTCCTCTTGATAACTCGAGTATCCTGATCTTGATCGATTGTTGAGCTGCTCACTCGATCAAGATAGATAGAAATCATCAAAGTTCTCTTCGGCTCAAACTTTGTTGATTCAACAAGTTTTATACTTGTGAGGTGAATAATAATCTAGGTTGCACTTCGGATTGCATAAGTCCGGATTTTGAGATTAGCTAGACTTTGTCAATTGCTATCGATTTCCATTACCTTTGATCAAACTAATTGATTGTAAAAGGAAATCATATATAGGCTTCATCTGTGGGAGGCAGATTTGGTTTAAAATCTTCAATTGAGTTGAAGCCATTCTTAGTTGGTTTTACGTCGGCTAAGGGAATCAATTGCGCGGAGTCCTGTTGGGATTAAATATGTGTAAGGAGCGCGACTGTACCTTAGTCGGTGGGATACCTTTTAGGGATCAACTACATTCTAGTCCGAAGTTAATTGGTAGTAGGCTAGTGTCTATAGCGACTTAATACAGTTTGGTGTTCAATCTAGACTAGGTCCCGGGGTTTTTCTGCATTTGCGGTTTCCTCGTTAACAAAACTTCTGATTTCTGTGTTATTTATTTTTCCGCATTATATTGTTTATCTTTATAATTGAAATATCATAGGTTGTATGTTAATCAATCATAGTAGATACATCCGACCTAGTTTGTTGGATACGACTTGATTGATTCTTTGACATTGGATTGTGGTACCGTCCAAGAAATCTCTTTGTGATTAGGTTCATGGATTTTATTCTGTAAACGTTCTAATCGCAAGAGAGAGAGAGAGAGAGATAACTCTAGATATTATTCCTTGATTGAGTTTAACTCTCGGAGTCGTATTGACTTTGTCCAGACAGATTGCCTAAGAAAAAAGTGGTGGTGTATTTTGGTACCCCCGCATTTTCAATTGGTAATCAATTGTATGGAAAAAACCCAATACAATTTGAAGTTGAACTAAACAAAGATCCTTGAACAATATGTATGTAGAGTTTTTCTCTATATCTTCCACAACCAATATGTCTAGACTTAAAAGTCCATGAACCTGATTATCTAGAGGAGTTATTGGACGATCTTACAAATCAATATCCAAGATCAATCTAGTCGTATCCAAATCAAGAGGATCCGAATTCTAACAAGTTTGAAACCTGTAATCTATTGTTCAAGATACGAGCTAAACAAGCAAAAGTATTGTTTTTGATCTCAATTAATAAGGTCTTAAACTATCTAGACTGGTTACGTACTACTTGTGTTATTCTTATATTATAAAGATAAAATAATATAATACGGAAATGGAAAAACACAAGACACAAGAAATTTTGTTAACGAGAAAAACTTTACCTGCAGAAAATCCCCGGGACCTCGTCCAACTTTGAACACCACATTGTATTAAGCCGCTACAGACACTATCCTACTATCGGACTTCGGACTGGAATATAGTTTAGACCGAATTAACCCTCAAAGCAATTCAGCTGCAATTATGTTCCTTACGCCTTTTAAACCTCACAAAATTGTACATACTTCATTCCCTTAGTTAACTTCCTTTACATTTTAAGGGTTGCTTCAACCTAAGTGAAGACTTTTGATACCAATCTGCCTATTTGATTTCCCTTTTGATTTTTCAATCGAGGTTTGGAAATATTTTTGCAGTAGACAAAGTCCAACAAAACTCACGAATCCGGAACAGTTACACCCAGTTAGCTGAGAAGTCTGAATTACTAACTATCTCTCATGAACAATACAAACAAATCAATGATGAATTTATATATCTATCTTAAAGAATCACGAAGTCTGAGGCAAAGAGAACTTTATAATTTCTATCTATCTCGTTCTTGATATGAGACTGTGAGTCAAAGATTGATAAAAACAAGATCCAGATACAAGAACTATCAGGTAAAAGATAGTCTGACATGGCTTCACGAATCCTTCAGTATGCCGCATGTTATGTATGTATGTATTTGGTGTAAAAATTAAAACACTAAGAAGAATAATATAATTTAAAATCACTTCGGTATTTCTCAGGGGACTACAAGATATAGAGATGACAATGTCAAATAAAATATTTAATTAATGCAGAATTGTTAATCAACAAATTACCAAGGAAATGACATATTTGTCTTATATTTACTCATCAAATCAATAAATATATCATTAAATCAAATTTTCTTTTATTGGAAAAAGGCGGAAAGAAACTCATTTATTGATAACCCATTAAGCCTAATTCTCATTGTTTTTTATTTATTTATTTATATTAAACCGTTGGAAGAATATCTAATATTGTTTAACAAAATCTAAGCCAGGACATGTTCTACGAGGAGAAAGAAAACTAAATTAGAAAAAAAAAATGAAAACGAAGTACAGGAAAAGGATGAGAAGAAGGAAAGAAAAACGATAAATGCAATCTTAATTCTAGGTAATCAAGGGAAAACAACAAGGGCGTTGTTACATTTTAATTTTGCAGGGCTAGTTATGGTAATCATGTGGCGCATGGAGAGATATGGGTGCATACTGCTACGAGCCAAAAGAAGAAACTAACCTGTTGAAGCATTCGAAATTTGCAATTAGATATTTTTTCTCAGTTCAACCTCTGTTGGTTAAAGTTACTCAATTGAAACCCTAATTTCAAATGGAAAATCCTTTGGGAAAGCGAATCAGGGTTACTAACTGAGTAACTTTGGTCAACAAAGAATGAATTGAAGTATAAGAAGAGAATTTTGTTGAAGATAATGATTTAATCTGATGAATTGAAGCGAATCAGGGTTCATCTTCTCCACCGTCTTTGTTTTTTGAGAGCCCCAAGTCGAAGAAAAAAAAAAGTAGAGAAAAGAAATGTTTCTGGTAAATTTGATTTTATATAATTTTTCACTTTAAGTCCTCAAAATTTTTAGATATACTAAATGAAACCCCCATAATAGGTAACATACTACACTGAACTCCTTATCATCTCAACTGCCTTAATCACATCAAAACATTAAAAGTCAGACGATCAAATGGGTGTAATCAATAGTTCACACGGAAGAAAAAATGCAATTCCTGAGATCAACGACTGAATTTTTAGAGTCAGCAGATCTAATGGCTTAATTGTGTTTCGTGTTTCAAATTGGGTAATAGTTTCAATCTAGTGTTGCTCTCATTAAAGAAGAGGGAGATAAGTAGTCTAAAGTTTCATGTTTCTCATATGTAATTCATGTCGTACATTTTTATATTTAAAAATATAAAATATAAAGTAATGCGATTCATGTGACATTTTTTTACATTTTAAAATTTAAAATATTACATGTCTTTTTTTTAAATTAATAATACTTTGTTTATCTAAGTTTTTTGTTGTTGTTGTTAAGTTTCTTACTTGGAATCATCATTTAGTTTTTATTGTTTTATATATATATAGTAAGTTCTCAATTTTCTTAGTGTTAATTTTCATGTCGTCTAACCCATGTCGTATCGATATTGCATGAAATAACATCAATGTTATTAACCTTTTATTTACGCAACTGTAATTTTTTTCCCAAGGATGGAGTGCGTATCCGAGTTTGCCTGCATAGTGCCATGTACCCCTAGTTGCATCCTCCTGAACTGGTTCATTTTTCTGATCCGAGTTCAGACTTGTGATTTTAGAGCTATTTTTTGTGGAGTCTAATTTGGCTTTGATAATTTTTTTCATTGTGTGTAGGCTTTTTGATGTTCTCCCTTGCATCCTCCAGTCCCATATGGAACTCAGAACCATCATGAAGTAACTGCACAACTCTCTCTTTGCTTATCTGACATAAGTTTCTTATGTCCTTCAGTATTTACTTCATCTTTCCTTAAGATAAATTTCCTCTTTGCTAGAGGAGAGACTTGACTTGGATTATTTACATTTCGGGCTCTTTGCTTAATTGGGACAGTTTTTTTCCTGGCTTGATTTGTAAACTTTGTGAATGGGTGGGTTCTATTTTTCTGGTTGAGAGGTTTCTGAAAGGTTCTGGTTGTGAAATGCCCTGTTGAGTGGTTGATGAAGAGAGATTTATGGAAAACAAATCTATTATTTCTCTATTTTTATTTGTATTTTTTTAATGATATTTTTAGCAGAAAAATAATTAAAATTCGGATTTATTAATTAGGGTAATTTTAGAGTAGTCTAGAAGTTTATTTTAAGAGTTTTAATAAGTTAGGAAAGTTGCCTAAAGGTAGTAGATACCTTGGGAAATAAGTTTTTGATATTTTTATTAAGTTTAGAGTTTGTTTAATTAGGGGGAGTTATCAATATAAGGAGCTCCAAAAACGAAAATTGAGAGACTCTTGGATTGTTAAAATTGTTTTGTTATTGTTAAACTTTGTTTAACTTTATTTTGATTATTATTTATAGTCGGGTTAATCCTGAGGTCTAAATAATCATCATATCCATAGTTGTGATTCTTCGGAGTTGCGAGGTCTGGATTATCTCTTTTCATAGTCACTATTCGTAAGAATAATTTGAGGTTTGAATAAATCTATCGCTTACTTTTCTATTTTTATTCCGCCGCGACAATTATTATATTTTGAACGGTACCGATCTGCATCAGTTGGTACCAGCGCTAAGTCGATTCTAGGGTTGATAAGATGCCACCAATAGTACAAATCGGTCGAGGTCGAGGAGGTGTTCCATAAGATTTTAATGCATCGAGAGAAAAAATAATGACATATATTGAAGGTATATTGGTTCGACTTAACATTGATGGTATTTTTGATGATGCTCCTGAAGATGATGAACTTACCGATGAAGTTGTTCCTGGAGATCAAGGAGTAAACTTTTTGATGGTTTCTCATATCTACCATAACAAGAGAGATTTGTTGAATCAACTTATGAAGATCCGTTTTGGGTTTCTACCATACCTAATGCTTCCATGCGATGCATGGATTTTTTTTCATGGCATCAATTCATATTTTTGAAGATTGTCATCGAAGAGTTATACATGCAAAACATGGTACCGGCAAGATTTGAGGACGAATCTTCTCCAACACCGATAGAATAATGAAGGGAGATTTATGGAAACTAAATATATTATTTTCCTATTTTTATTTGTGTTTTATTAATGATATTTTTAGCAGAAAAATAATTAAAATTCGGATTTATTAATTAGGGTAATTCTAGAAGTTAATTTTAAGAGTTTTAATAAGTTAGGAAAGTTGCCTAAAAATAGTAGATACCTTGGGAAATAAGTTTTTGATATTTTTATTAAGTTTAGGGTTTGTTAATGGGGAGTTATCTACATAAAGAGCTCCAAAAACGAAAATTGAGAGACTCTTTGGATTATTAAAATTATTTTGTTATTGTTAGACTTTGTTTAACTTTATTTTGATTATTATTTATAGTAGGGTTAATCCTGAGGTCTAAATAATCATCATATCCATAGTTGTGATTCTTCGGAGTTGCGAGGTCTGAATTATCTCTATTCATAGTCATTATTCGTAAGAGCAATTTGAGGTATGAACAAATCTATCGGTTACTTTTCTATTTTTATTCCGCTGCGACAATTTATCAAAATTTAAACGCTTCCGAACTGCATCAGTGGTTCATCTGAATTGAGAGTTTGTATGCTGATGTTGATGGGTGAAAACGATTTACTGGTTTTTGAGGAAAAGTGGAGAAACGAACGATTCCTCGAACGAGCAAATTGCTTAAACCTTTTGTAAACAGATGCACTGCACGGGACTGCTTTGAGTTCGAGAGATCAATCTGTAAAACTCCTGCCTAAACCAAGACAATGGCCGTTCCAGAGTCAATTCGGTCACAAAGAGGGATGAGGGTCGATCTCTAGGAGGGAAGCTGAGAAGTGTGTGAGATTAATGATGATCAAGGATTGTGGATGTGTTGTAGACTGATAGAAGCATTTATGTGTCTATTTTCATCTCAATTTTCTATATTGTTAGTATCCATTTTTGTACTTATTATGGTGTTTTGTGTATTTGTAGGTATTTTTGGAAATAAACATTTTTGGAAAATTCGGCTCGAAAAGTTGCTAAAGGCACCTCCGGAGGACCCTATTTTGGATAAGGGGAACCCCAATTGTAAAGGGCCACCCACCTGCTATTCGCACCCCATCAACAGTTAAGGGGCACTCATCTTCAACATAACAAAATAGGAAAAAAAGGTGGGAAAACTTATATTCACAAACTGAGTTTAGGGTTCGAAATTTGGAAGGTACTTAATGAGATTCAATTGCCAGAATTATTTGGGATGGACTTTAATTGAGTAAATAGGCTTGGTATATCGATTTGGTTCAACAAAATTGGGCTAGTTAGTCGAGTTTGGAATTAAACTGGGAAATAAAAGTTCTTGGTTTTGGTTGAATTATGTTTGGGAACTACGTGAGCTTCTGGGAGAGATTTGGACGATAGATTTTCTACAGATTTGGTTGGGAATGATCTAGTGCATCGAAACAGGGGAGGAGGAAAGTTACAGGATTTTGGTTGACTTATTCTTAGCAGTTACATGCAGTAATGGGACAACGTTTTCTGCTTGATCTGTTTTTGTCCTTAGATAGAGTTTGGAAGATAACAGAAGACGCGTAGAAGAGAAATAAAAGGGGAAAGTCTGTGACTTTCTGATTTTTTTTTTTTTTTTTTTTTTTGAAGATTTCATGAGTTATAATCGGCCTGTTTGGTATAAAAGGAGTGGTATGGGTCAAGAAAAAGGGGTCGATGCTTTGGGGTAGTTTCAGAGGGGTTAGGAAGATTGCAGAGGCTCGGGAAAATTTTAGAAGAAGAAAACCTAACTGCTGCTACGAAGAAGAAGAACAATAGGCACCGAAGGAAAGTCGCAGAAAAACGTCACCTATTCATTCCAAATACTGTCGTTTCTGTGACAGTAAGCTTTTATCGTTTTCTCTGTAACAGTTAGTAACAACTAGTTTTTAACGCTACTACAGCGTTTGAAATAGTCTGTTTTCTTGTTTTTCATTCTTTTAATCAACTTTGGAACTATGAACACCTATTTTGGGCACGTGAATAATATGAGGAGCTAAACCCCATTGCTAAGGCGACGGAGGAAGCCAATTTTCCATGATTTGTGTGGTAATTTCTATTTAATTAATTTTTGCAATCTCTTTTATGATTATTTGCCTTGATTGAGAATTGACTGAATGATTTTTCCTAAGCAATTGTGATTTCTCTTGATAGATTATGCTTAGACCTAGGTTTTTGATATTCTATGCTTTCGAAATACACTTGATATTCTAAAAATCTACCTTTGCAAAATATTAAAATCACTTTAAATGTAAAGAGTTGCATGAATATTGATTAGATTAAATCATATAAAAATTGGAGATTGGTGGAATCCTGAGTTTCAGTGCTTTTAAAAATCTTGATAACAACTTTAATTGAGTTTTCCAGTTTTCTATTTTATTCTGAATCTAAAAATCATCCTTCACAAGTTCGAGAATCAAATCTATTATTACCACTTTCTACAACACATCATAGACTTTGCAAGTTTTGTGAACTATTGAGTTCGAATAAGATAAGTTCTGATTGAATGAATTCTGCTCTGTTGAGAGTTATTGTTTAGATGAGAATTCTTGTTGTTTAATCGTGGATTCAAAAACTTATTTATATTGTAAGAATAGTAGACACATTGATCTCCAGTAAGTGTGACGGTTGCTGGAGTGAAAGAGTGTGAAATCGTGGTTAAACCAGTTCCACGAGTGTGGGAGAATTGGTTGATTGTCCATTAACTACTTTGCTAACTCCTTCAACTGCTTGCACGATTCTCACATTTCTCATCATGGGTGTACACACGTGCCGTAGGCCTCCAGACCAAAACCCCAGTGAATATTCCCCCTTGTGACATGATTGATGTCTTATGAATGTGGAGTCTGCAAGGAAGACGTGTATTTAGTTGGTCAATTATTGACTTGACTAGACATGAGTCTTAACCTTGATGATCCGAGCATAATGAACAAATGGTATATGCTCTGAGACTCATGAATTGTCTGCTGGGACAATAATGATGCTCGAACGTTAAGTCTTGATGAATTGATATATATCATTTTACCAGCTGAGGTAATAATGATGTTTTGATAAATTAGATTCACGGATGTATGATGAGATTGCTCGATCATGTACCTATTCCGATATGTCGAGTGTTCGATAGGAAATCGGATGTTGCTGAATTATGAGTCATCTAGAGTACTCATTCCTGATCTAATATGTCATGAATGTTCGAATGACAAAGTAGGAATCACGTAAATATTTAATGGTCTTCCGTTCGAACCTTGTTGCTTAGTCGAGCAAAAATGTTAGTAGAAGGATTAAACATAAATATAGATTAAAATATTGATTACTGGATTAATATAAAAGTTATCGAATTATCGTAAATTCAAAACCCTAATTTTGGAGAACTCTGGATCCAGGAGATGGAGAGTTGTCCAATGTGGGTGAAGAAATATCGACCAATCAATGGGAATGAGAGCCGGCCATTGATGGTGAATGGACGTCCGAGCGTGCGGAAATATCCCTGAACGAGGATTCATTATTGAAGAATCATGAAAGATATGAATTATTATTATTATTGAAATAACAATGGAGAGACGTGGGACTGGACGGACATGTTGGCCAAGGGACCGACCAGGTCCGGTCTTGGTGGTGCGCGGGCCACCATGACTCTCACACGTGCATTCCCGAGAATTTTAGATGTTTTTTTGTTTCTCGTTTGAGCAATATTTTTTGGATTTTCAGAAGAGTTTGATCTTGACTGAAACTCTCAATTTTTCTTGAATGAGCAAGTAGGACTTTTCTCGTGCTGCCAATATTTTAAGAATATCAATATCAACATTTTTTTTTTAAAACTCGCCGTGAGAATCCCGGACGGTCATGCGACCATTTGACTTTTTGGTTTTTTGAGTGTTTGAGCAAGAAATATGAAAACCAAAAGTTTGCTCAAACGAGGGAGTTTCCATGAGATGAGAGAAGTAATTATAATAAAATAAAGGATTGGAGAAGATTAGGACTGGCCACGGCCGTGGCATGGCCGGCCGGCCGGTGGGTCCGGTCTCGTGATGCTCTTCCCTATTTTTTATTATTATTTTTCAATTTGTGTGAAGAGATATGGAAAAGCAGGAGTTTTGCTCAAACAAGGGAGTTTTCAAGAGATAAGGAAAAATAATAAATAAGATAAAAAAGAAAAGATGGAGAGGCGTGGGACCGTCCACGGTCCGGGCATGGCCGGCCGGTGGGCCCGACCCCGTGCGTGCGCCTCTTTCAGAACGCGCGATTGGGGGATACTTATATTAATTGGGAGATATATGAAAAAGACAAAAACGGGATTTAAATAGTAAATCAAGGTCACCCCATATCCATGTATTTTAACTAATTCCTAATCTACCCCTCATTAATCAGGTTTAGTGGTTAATAATAATTAGTTATGTTAATTGATTAGTTTTAAAATGATTTATAGAAATCTTTATCATTTTTGAGAGATTAGAAGTATAAATGTTGGGTTCGTAATTTTTGGTTGAGATGAGTGACCATAGTGACCAGAGAGATGTCTCCGAGTCTTCACGTTAGCAATAAATATGTCTTTTATGTTGAATCTTCTCCAAATGTAACTTTGGATTCACCATGGATGCACCTGAAAAACATCCTGCCGGCATTGATATAACTATGAATACCATGCCGGAACAACCTAAACCGGCATGGTATTCATAGTTATATTAATGCCGGCAGGATGTTTTTCAGGTACCGGGGAATATTTAACCAACACAGTGTGCCAGCGTTGTTGTCGGTCGTCCATCCATGCCGACATTTGTTGGAAATTTTCATAAATGTTTGCCGCTATCCGGGGGGCGTAGCCCCTCCCGGCTGTGTTCAACCTATTCCGTTTTGATTTTTTTTCTTCTGGTTTTGAAAAGTCCACTGCCGACACAGTCGGTTAATTCTCGAGCATGCCGGTATTACTAACGACATAGTATGTTGCTTAAATTTCTTTGCCGGCACATGATGTAAAGTATCCAGAAAATAGAATTGTTTTTCACTTGACTACCGGCATTGATAGATTTCTATCGAGCATGCCGGCATTTAGTTACGACATGGTCTTTATCATTTCCGGCATGGTCTTCATCACTTCCGGCGATGTAAAAAAATTAATTTCCGAGATGGTCTTCATCACTACCGGCATGGTCTTCATCTATACCAGCATGGTCTTCATCACTTCCGGCATGTCTTCATCACTTCCGGCATAGTCTTCATCACTTTCGAATGTAAAAAAAAAAAATCGTTTTCAAAGTGAGGAGCCGACAGAGAAGGAGAAGAGAATTTGAAAGGGAGTGAGGAAAATTTATAATTTGAAAGGGAGTGGAGAATATTTAGGTTTCAAAGCCCTAACCCTAAAAGAGATTAATAAGAAGTGAAGATGGAAATGGGGATATGATTTTGTTTTTTGATTTTAAGTTTTTTGATTTTTATTTTGAGGGAAGGGTATTTTAGTATTTTTGCCCCCCAAAAACACCCCTTAGCAGACACTATTGGTTGGGGGAAGTAATTTATATCCCAAAATTAGTTCAAGTATCCCCCAATCGTGCGTTCCTCTTTAATTCTTTTTTTTTTTAATTATTTTCTTCTCCTATTTTGCATAGGTCTCCATACTTCCTCGTTTATGCATATTTGGGTGCTCGTTCGTGCATTATTATTAAGTACACTCGCAACATTTTCCCAGGGCTTACTCTGTGCTGGCCGAAATGCCCGAAAAGTGTATATTCATTACTTATCCATGGAATTTAGCTGAGAAAAGCCATAGAACGAAGTAATGAGAAAATAGATTATTTTCTAGGAATTCAATTGATGAACATTGCGCTAGAATTAAGCAATTAATGACTCTATACTAGCAGGCAATCTGTCTAGGAGAGTTATATTTATTCGAGAATCGAGGTATGAGATGGTAAGAGTATCATACTCATTCTGAATATTTATTATGTATAGTCAGGGAACGTTGCGACATCCCGAAGATGTTGTCGCTCTATATTAGCATGCAGTATGTCTAGGAACCGTCCAATCACTATCGATTCTATACAGACGTGAATACTGAAATTGCTCAGTTGATGAAATATGCTGAAATATCAGTTGAGAGACTTAAGGGACTGCATATTCATGTGTGCTCTGAGAGGTTTGTACGCTTAGTCATAGATCATGACATGAGGTTTGTACGCTCAGTCAGAATCCTAAAATATGAATTTTACATACTTGTCTGAAGCTAGGTCAGAAATATGCAAAATTATGATTTTACGATTTTAGCCTTCGTCAAAAATCCACCATTAACAGCTGAGTTTATTTGTTGTGATCTTGTTAGCAGGGTCTGATCTCTGATTGTCTTTTATTACTATCCCTTTTGGGACCCTTGTCAAATTCCAATTTGACCCTGCCAACATATCCTTACTATTGTTTTCCACAAAGATTTCTTTTCCTTTAATATTCTCATTGAGGTTTTGTGCTCCTTTCCCCCCTATTTCCATTTCATCGTTGATGTTGATTTCCATGGGCTTTGTGCTTCCTTCTCCCCCACTCTTGTATTTGATGTTCTTTCCATCTTGATTTTCTGTATCCTTTTCTGCCTCATTCTCATGCCAGTCAGACATATTTGTATCTTTAATTTGTATAGTTGTCTGTGAGTTTTCATCTCCTTCCATCTTCCTGTTTTTCTCCCACTCATGAAGTGAAAAGTTCTGTTTTTCCTTCTCTCCAGGCATACTACCATCAGTATTGCTTATAGTCTTTGAGCTTGACCCCTCTCTACCATCCGTTTTCTTCTGTATTGCCAGATTGAGTCATTGTCTGTTGCCTTCCCAATGCATCTCACGATGGTCCATGATATTGCATTTTGTACATAGGCTTGGAGGGAGACATTTATATTCGAAGTTGATAATTGTTCTCTCCCCGTCCTCATCAGCCGCTACCATACTATATTTCACCTTTTTCTTAACCTCCACCTTGACTTGGATCATCACCTCTTTTTGAGAATTGCCGCATTTGATTTTGAGGACGAAGGTTTTCGTGACTCAGTGAAATTTCGGCATTTGATTTTGAGAATTTCTTATTACCATCAATGTTTAGGATCTTGATCAGCAGTGGGGGTGTTTGGTCACACTCCAAAATGAGCCTACTACACATGCCACGTGTCTACTAATTTTGACAACCACCATCACGTGTCTTACAGTGATTATAGACGGTATCCACGTATCTCTAACTCTCATACATCATAGTGTTTGTCTATCAGCAGTACCAGCACATCCTGTGAAAATTGGACCCACTTAAAAGATATTCTCATGCTATCGTGTCGGCCACGAAGTAATCAAGCGCACAGAGCGCATATTAGAAAAGCCTCAGGGGATCGAGCGTGAAATTTCTTTCGTTTCGTTTAGTCTCCCTATCTGTGAAGAAAGAAAAGAATAAAACACTCAGAAAAGTAGAATTTCCACTGTTGTTTCAAAACCCTAATTTATCTTAATAAAACCCTTATAAAAATCCATAAAAATGGAAGGGAAATGGATAAATAGAGGAGATTTATGGAAAGATAAAGCACGAGCACTTCAGTTAAGAATTCGAGATCGATTTAGAGTTACTGTTGATAAACATCGTCGTAATATACCTAGATTTTCATCATCATCAGATGGTACTACTATTAATTATTCATCAAATGTGCACCGCTGGATGGTGTCCATTCGTGGTCTTCGGAGAGATTCATTATCTCCCTCTTCTGTATTCTATCGCAAGAGAGGTAATAATCAATATCTAAAATTTTCAATTTATTATTTTTCGTTTTGATAATCTGGGAATGTAATTTTTTGAAAATTCATTGCAGAATTTGAATAATTGTCTTAAAGAAATTGTGATACTACAGAATTTTTTGGGATTGCTTGTTTATAGTGTTCTTAGTGAATTCTAAAGACTCAAATGTTGAACAATTCTGAGAATTGTGTTTTTTTTATTATCTTGGGAAGATAATATTGAGTTGGTTAAATTAGTTATATCAATGATACTAGCGCTAGGTTTCTACTTTTAGATATTGTTGTGACTGACATTCCTAAACCAAGTTTGTTGTGCACTTAGTTGCTCTAGTTATCACATTCTGTTTTTTAGGTGTTGGGTGTAATTTTTTTTATTTGATTGTAAAACGGTGTTATGCTGTGAATGCAGTGGATAAGGATGTTGATGCATTGGAGGACTCTAAGATTATGCAGATGCTTCAATCTGTTGCAGTTCCTGTGATTGGAAATGTTTGTCACTTCTTTATGCATGGGCTCAATCACGTTCAGGTAATTAAAGTTTGGGGGTTGGGGCATTTGGAAGCTGTTTTTGTTGATTCGGTGGAGATTAATATGATCTGTATTGACAGATATATGGTGCAGAGAAATTACAGAAGGCAGTTTTACAAAGACAAGAAGGAAAATCTCTTATTACAGTATGTATTATGAACCACATTGTTGTTCGACTTAATAGTTCGTTTTAAATTCTAATTTTGCTTGCTCTTAAATTTTTCACTGCCTGGTTAACTTTTTGTTTTTTGTTGCTATGATATGTGATGCAGGTAAGCAATCATGTGGCCTCTGTGGACGATCCTTTTGTTATTTCTGCACTCTTACCACCAAGTGTGCTGTTTGATGCAAACGGCTTGAGATGGACCCTTTGTGCTAGTGACCGATGTTTCAAAAATCCAGTGACATCAGCATTCTTCCGAAGTGTCAAAGTATTACCTGTTTCTCGTGGTGAAGGGTTATATCAGAAGGTATCATCTTAAAGTATTTATACTTTGTTATCATGTGAGTTATTATTAGTGAGTAGTGCATGTTAATTTGATCTGTACTCTTGGTAAAAATTAATTTATGCAGGGTATGGACATGGCAATAAAGAAACTTAACAATGGAGGGTGGGTTCATATCTTTCCAGAAGGTAGTCGTTCTCGGGATGGTGGAAAAACCATAGGCTCTGCCAAGAGAGGGGTTGGCAGGTGAGACTAGCTGTGTGTTTGATTTGATTATTTGGTGAAAAGCACAAGGATTTTTATTTAACAATGTGTTGGAGTGTGTTAAGACTTATTCCTTTATTTCTTCGAAATAAGATCATGTGGATTCTAGGTTAGAATGGAAAACCAAAATGTCGTGGTAATATGCATACAACATGTCATGAAAACCTCAGAGAAAAGTATTGTTAGC
>JAJJMB010007708.1:7424596-7459046 GCA_023531105.1 Papaver atlanticum
TTACGTATCTGTGCAAACTGACACACAGCCAACCCTTCATGGTCTACTACTTGCGAAAATCAAAATAAGACCTGAAGTAGTCTGCAACATTTTATAGTTAATAGAGCTTGAGATGGTTTAGAAGCAACTGGTGTTACCTTAAACTCTGTTAGATGTATCTAACCTTGTATAAGATTGTTGGTTTCATGCAATAACAGAAAAAACTATTCAACTCGTATAACTGTTGTTATATATATATATTTTTTTTTTAATTCCTTTCTGCTTCACTAATACATGCATTTTCTGCTTCATAGATAAACTCTGGTGTTTTGTTATTGCAACTTATCTGTTCTCAAGTTCAAGCCAGCTAGTGTCCACTGAAATTGATTTATTTTCTTATCCTCTCTCTTTATGTGTAGGCTGGTTATGGATGCGGACAACACTCCCATAGTTGTACCCTTTGTTCACTCAGGAATGCAAGAAATCATGCCTATAGGAGCCAACTTCCCAAGGGTTGGCAAGACTGTACGCACCCTTTTCATGTTTGGGTTCACCTCTTATATTTGAATTATTGTCATTTCCCACCCCTTTAAAAAGATGACTAGGAAATCAACAGATTAAATAGTTATTGGTGTGTGTACTTTTGAATTCAGCTATTGATTCATAAGGAAAATCAACAAACCAATTCGTTTTTAGTGTGTGTCCTATTTAGTTTAATGGCTGGATTCTACAAAATTGAAAACAGCCGTTGGATTGCAGAAAGGATCAGATACTATATTTGGTGTGTGTACTTTTGAACTCTGCAATTGGATTGCAGATGTGCAATGCACGTGCATCCCACTTGTGTAAATGATAAGAAATATTTGGTGTCTCCCACAAGTCGTATTGTCCAAGTTTCAACATATTTAGGGATACGAAATTGACTAGCAAGTGTCTAGTTTTAGCATTGTAGCTCGTTGGGTTTGGTGGTATGAAGTGAGTTTTCAAGTTGTCCTAGAAGATAAGTTTGGTGCCTATCATAAATACATTTGCTAGGAGGTTGGAGATGGCCCGTCTATAAATATATGGGCTGACCAACGGATACCAGACCTAGATGTTACTCTAGATCAAATCTGTTCCGAAAGGAACAATTCGTTAACACTCGTATCAGATCTGATTAATCTTGATACGAATGAGTGGAACCAAACCTTAATCATTGATTCTGTTCCTCATATTATTGCTTAATCTATACTGAATATAAAGTTGTTTATTGATTCGAATGATACCTTAGATCATGATAAACCTAGATGGAAGTTAACTAGGAATGGTATATTCACTATAAAATCTTCATATGATAGATTAAGTAGAAACTCTTGAGAAATTAGATAGGGAGTGCGGTTTCTCCTCCCGTGTTGCTTGTTTGATGCAACAATTGTAATATCTGTAACTGCTTCATGTTTTTGTATTATGTATATATGTGCAGGTAACAGTAATTATTGGCGATCCAATTAGTTTTGAAGATTTGCTCATTAAAGGTAATAATCAGTATGCATCAAGAGGTGCACTTTATGATGCTATCTCCTCAAGGATTAGTCAGAGGCTGCATGAGCTAAAAGTCCAAGTCGACAAATTAGCCCTTGAACAATCACTACAGCTCCAACTTAACACCCCACGAAACTCTGAGCGTGCTGCTGGGATCTTGCAGCAGTTAGATTGGGAAGCATTTGGAATGCAGAGTTACATAGTTGGGGAAGATAACCCCAATTGTATGACGATGACGGCTCAAAATCAACATGGTGACATCCTTGATCAGACACAGGGACAGGGAGCATCTTCATCAGAGCGAAAACGTAACATGGATTTCTTTTGGGAAGGTGGAATGATGAGTAGGATTCGGGAATTCATGGACACGGACTTGGTGGGATTTGCTGCTAGAGGACTGTTTGAGAATGTTAGGACCAATGTTATTAGGACCAGATTTATGGTAGAACCAAAATTTTGTAAATACGGTGTGTCCAATGTTTGATATGGTCGAGTAGGAATTAGTTATTTCTAATTAATACAATAATGTCTAGGAATTAGTTATATCCCAAAAACCAGCCAATCATGGCTATCCTTGGCCCTGCTAACTAAGTTAACCAAGAAAATGATATTAATTAAAGAGAAACTGTTGGTTAAATTTATGCCTGTATCAAGAAAGGGACAGGGCCCAGTTTCTCTCTCCGCTCTGCGGATCGGGAGAAATGCTGAGTTAACTCTGTAAAACTCTCTTCCATTTCCTTTTGGATCGTCTATTTTCCCCTACTTTTAATCACTTTGATTTACTGGTCTTCATATCAATTACTCTGATTGATAGATATCTCTCTTACTTTCATCCAAGATTAATCCCTTATATTGGTTCTTTCCCCAAGCAGAGGTTCTGTACTACTTGGAGGTTGTTTAGTTTCTTTTTCTTTCGTGGTCGTTTGATTTGAGAGGAACAGTCCAGGCATCATCCAAATCCGGATCAATCCATCTTACTTATTTCTTTAATCGATGAGTTAATAAATCTTAGCAGGATTTCTCGTCTTGAGAATTTTCAGTAGCAAAGGTCAACATCAAATTAAGAACCTTCTTCTCCAGCAAGTATTTGAACCGTCAATCAACTTCCGCAGTATCAAGTGATTTGTTTGTTTTAATCCCTTTCTTCAATTTGATTTTAACTGACTTGGATACTGTTGTTCTTCTTTGTTAATTCAAAGAGTCGGATAACTTAGGTTTAATTCATTCTCCGAGTTCTTCTTGTTCGGTATCAGAAGCTGTGTTTGAAGATCATATCAATAATCTCTTAACATCATTAGTATTCTTCAACCTTCATTCTTCTGTAATTTTAAATCAAATCCATCTAATACTGGTCTGTTTGTTCCAATGGTGGAGAGTATCCTCTGTGATCTTTTTCACTGTTTAAACATTACCGGCATTGATTTTGGAGGAGTCCTTGTTCCGACAACGGATGTGGTAAATCTCTGCCTCTCCTTTGATTGGCTCAAAATTGCCGATGGAGATTTAAACAGTTTCCCGGCTACTGTGGTCCCATGCTCCGATGACCAGACTTCTAAATGGCGCAAAAGAGTGAAACAGAATCAAATTTCGTTGAGTACAATGGAAGGGGCAATATTTATTTGTGGGCCCTAGAAGTCCATAATCTTTTTGAAATCTTATCTTATGAAATAGATACCTTCTTTTGTGGGCATCTTTACGAGAACTATGTTGTGGTCAAGGGAATGTGCTTGACAGGGATATTCTATAGCATTGTTCTTGTTTTTGAGCCATCAAATCCAATGGGATTTCTATCTCTTCACAGATGGAAGCAGTAATATTACTAAAGCTCGGAAGGAGCATGATCGTCTCATAGTAAGGAGGATGATTTCTTATACACCAAAAGGTCTCACAACTCTTAATAGTAGTACTTGCTTGGTTAATACTAGATCAAGTAATAATTGCATTAGCTTATATTTCTGTTCTAATAATAACGGCATAATCCATCCTTTACCAATCATTTTTCTTCTTGAAGAGAATATGGTTTCTTATCTTCTCCTTAGAACTGATTTCGTTCATAGAAATGTCCGACCTGTATATGAATTAACGATGAGTGATTCAGTATGCAGGTTGTTTTCTGGGGTTAACTACCTCACCTTTGTTCGGTCTCCTATCTTGAAGATTGCCCTGATCCCTTTGAGTCGTCGTGGCAGCTCTACTATAACTAGTAGAAGGCTTGGGATCTTTCCTGGGAAAAAGAGTAATCCTTGGATTATTGAGAACGTATTGATATATTTTTTTGAAGTAAAGAAACTTCATCCCCATCGATGTTGGGTGGAAATAATTACATTTTATGTGAATTTAATAAAGATTTCAGATGAGGACGAGAGAAGAATACGTGAAGTTAACGAAAATTGGTCTATGGATGAAGAGGGAGGATCCCCTCACACTCTTATTTTCACACTATCACACACGTTGAGAGACATTTGCTTAACCAAAATCAAACGGTAAGGTATTTGAAGCTAATATTTTGGGAATATGCTCGTCTTACAAAGCTCTACATATCCACAAAAAATGAGCTCATTCCGAAATACTAAACTTCACCATCTACCAATCTTAATTTTAACGGTTGAAAATTAGTCGACTTTCAATGGTCAATTTTCAAAGTAGTAGATGGTGGAGTTATACGTTTCGGAATGAGCTCATTTTATGTGGATATGTAGATCGTTGTAAGACAAACAAATCCCCAAATATTGTTTTCAAAAATACGTTACCGTTTAATTTTGATTAAGAAAAATGTCTCCAAACGTGTGAGATAGTGTGAAAATAACAATGTGAGGAGATCCCTCCTCATGGATGAATATCTCTATGCATTGTAAATTTACTATAGTAGTATCTTATGTGTAAAAGTTGAAAAGAATATATCTTTCAACTTGGTTTATAATCATTTTCTTTGTATTGCTGTGGAGCTTGATACCACCTTTCGGGCACTTCACCATTATGACTGTCTAGTCGACTGGTGTATCTGTTCTTATCTATGATATATATTGATTTGCTTAAAAAACAAAAACTTGGTGGTAGTCTTTTTCATTCCCGTAACATTCCCTTAGATTTTTCTCTTCTAGACCATGCCTTGTGCCGGGTGTTTTTGTAGTTGACATGTTTTTGACGTCGGGTTTGTTTTAATATTGAATATAAACGAACACATGTTCTTTCAATATAATTATGTTTGTTGCAACGGTAAGAAATTATAAAGTGGCCACCACTGCTCACCAATACGCACCATCAGCACAAGTGCACAACCACCACCACTGCCCACCAACACCCACCATTAGCACAACCACCACCCACTATTACTATGCTACTGCTTTCACTATCATTGCAAACCACCATTAACGTCCTTGCCTCACTGCTCACCAACACCATCGCCTGTCTTAACTAGCACTCGTCGACACCATCACGACCATCATGCAAAATCTCGGAGATCATGAGATTGGGTGATTGGAAGGGCAAATAAATTGGTTAAGTAAGTCGTAAATTTGATGAAAGCAGTTCTGTTTCAGCATGGGTTTCCAATAGCCTCAGAAACCAGAACAATATATGGAGCATGAATTCAACACTAAGTTTAAAATCTTTATTTATAAACATGTCTGTATCAAAATAATGACTCCGTGCTTGTCTAAGTTGGATGTCCATATCTTTATTTATAACTGTTAATGATATACCAGGTGTTAGAGCTGCTCGGGTGAACCCATAAGTTTTGCTATCTCAAGCTTGTTGTCAATGTTAGATGATCAAAACTATTTCTTAATTTCTAGTCTACCAAGTCAAATCTCGGACTAGGTTAGAATTTGGTAGTTGAGTATCAGACATCACCCTCGAAGACTGAAGATCGACGAAGACATTTGGAGAACTTCTTTTATCAGGTATGTGAAGACTGAAGCATTCTATGTTTCTCACTATCTTACCATTCTATCTATTGATACTATGTCGTATGACTACTAGTAGATTTACAAAGAAGAAATTTCGAGTCAAGCTTGTCTTGTTAAAAATCTCGAAATTTCGAGTCAAGCTTGTCTTGTTAAAAATCTCGAACAATATTAGTTCGAAACAATTTATTGTCTGAGAATTAATTTGTGGATCAATTGAAAATAGCCCATACAATTGATTTTGTCATTTGGGAATGTTTCAAACATCATAAGAGAGAAATTCATGAACTTATGATATTTATGCTCAAGGTAGGTTGGCAAACCAATTTGAAAATCATAGATATATGATTTCAGAAATACAGAAAAGGTTGGCGAACCACTTCGCAAAACACAAGTTCAGTTGGGAACAGTTCACGAACCGTGGTGAACTGAATTTTTGGTGTTAGTATAAGAGGCTTAAGGTTGGCGAACCAGTTCATGAACTGTTTCCATATGAGTTCATAAACCTAGTACGGTTGGCGAACCAAATTCACGAACAATGTAAATCTGGGTTCTCGAGCCGAGTAGGGTTGTCGAACCCGGTTCACGAAACGTAGCTCCCTGACCCGTGAACTTTAGCTTTACGGTTCACGAACCGTTTCATCAACGGTCCGAATAGAATTTAGCAGATGCTCAAAGACTTATTTTATAAATATGTTTAGCATTGCTATGACTTTCTTAAACACTTCCAAGATCTCATTGGTCACTAAAACACTTATGTGTGAGAGTGTTTAAATGAACATCAACTTGCTTTTAGTTTGAAAGGCATATTTGCCAAATCAGAATGGTCATTATACACGGTTTCGTAACCGGACCACTGTGTATATTCTTCCATTGTATTTTCAAGATTAATTCTAATTGTTACCCTAATTAGAGTTTCATCTAAATAGAGAAAGTGTTTACTTGATTCTCAAGTTATCTTAGCTTGAATTCTAAGCAATCTTCAGTCTTGAAAAACTATAAATAGAGATGCTCTTTCAACTGGGAAATTCAATCCCTAACACTTTGTGTCCTATTTGATAGCTAGAGTCATCCTCTATGAACCTAGGTTAGCTAGTTCGTGTATCCTGATCTTGCTTTTCTGTTATTGAGGTTCTCGTAATCTCTTTCGGGAAAAATAGATATAAATCGCAAAGTTCTCTTCGTCTCAGACTTTGTGATTCCTCAAGATAAATATCTGAAAACCGTTCTTAAGTGATAAGTTGAAGATCGTTCTTGGGAGGTGGTAAAAGATCCATGCTTCCCATCTAAGTGAATGTAAGTGTTCCGTATTGTCATTTAGGTGCATCTTTTCTGATGACTACACCCAAGTAGATCTAACGATTATAAAACTACTAACATTCAAGATTCAAAGATAAATAAGATGTAAAGAACGTGAAAGTAAAGATGAACACAAGTATTTAATGTGGTTCGGCCTTGTAGACCTATATCCACGGAGAAGAAAACTATATCTTTATTATTGAAAGTCTTACCCTTAGATGGATTACAAATATCACTCAGACTTTTCACTATTTCTTTCTCTAAATCTCTCTCTAGAATTCTCTTTAGAAAGACCATTTAAAATTACATGCCCGTCTCCTTCTACATGGACTGGTATTTATAGACAAACTGAACTCATGAAGACATGATGCAGTACTGCTGAGCTGATGTCATCATCGTACATTTCACCATCGCTCGGACTGGACCTTCATTATTCTTCCTCCGAGTATAGCGCATGACCTCTTCTTAGGGTTGCTCCCTTATATATCGTGCTTCCTCTCTTATCGTTTATCTTCCTTCGTACGAGCTTTGAGATACGATGTACTCCTTACAGTTGTATCGCATCTCTTCTTATTTTCATTTAATGCCCTGTTCTCTTTTGAGACTTGACCGTCAGTGTGATTTGACTACTCTTTACATGCGTCCTTCATGTGGCAAAGTAGCAGACGCCTTGGTTATGGTGTAATCACCTTTTAGGGCGTGATTCGGTGTATCCTCCGTATTATCTTATCATGAGATCACCTCCTGTAATGCTTACACATGGCTATTGGTTATTTAGCCCTCACAATTTGCTCATTTTCTTTTCATCTTACCAGGGGTATAATGGGGAGAAAACATATGAATGTCTTTTCACCTTCGTCACGTCCCTAGTTTTTCGCCACATCATCTTCTTTAATGCATTTTTACCTACTGGACTTGAGGCGCCTGTTGATTACCCAAAGGATCTTTGCCTTCTATAAAGCCTTTTTTGGACAGAGAATCACATTTACTTTCTTTTTTCTTTTACAAAGTTCAGAACTTTTGTTCTCTTTCTCCCTTGTCTTTTCCTGTTCTTTCTTAACTTCTTTGATCTTCATAAAGGCCCCATCATGTCTGGAAAAAATTCTCCATATCGACCTCCAAGACGGTAAGAGTTGTTCTTTTCCTTTTTTAAGGTTGTTTTTCTCCATTAATGGCTTTCGCCGATGTCTTTAACTATTATTTTGTTGGTTTGTCGTCGTCGTGTTAGAACTTTATCTTTGAAGTCTTCGTAATCTTCTTTTAGTTTATGTTTCTGATGTTTTTCTTTTTTTGGTGAAACTGTTTCTTCTCCTTCGAATTTTATAGTTCTGATAAGAGGCCAATATTCTCCGTATTATCTTATCATGAGATCACCTCATGTGATGCTTACACGTGGCGTTTGGCTATTTATCCCTCACATGTCAGGTTTACTAGCTTTTTCTATTGCATACACATTTCCAAGTTGTAATCTTTGATCTAAAGGGAAACCAAATAGGCTTATCTGTAAGAGTAAATTGGTATCAAAAGTCATCACTGAGGTTAAAGCAACCCTTAGGATGTAAAGGACGTCAACTAAGGGAATCAATTGCGTAGAACCTTGCGAGGTTCAAGAGACGTAAGTAGCGTGACTAAAATTGTATCGCTTGGATGATGGATTCAGCCTCAACTATATTCTAGTCTGAAGTCTGATATTAGGCTAGTGTCTGTAGCGGCTTAACACAGTTTGGTGTTCAAATATGGACGAGGTCGCAACCCTTAGGATGTAAAGGACGTCAACTAAGAGAATCAATTACGTAGAACCTTGCAAGGTTCAACATACGTAAGCAGCGTGACTATAACTGAATCGCTTGGATGGTGGATTCTGACTCAACTATATTCTAGTCCGAAGTATGATAGTAGGCTAGTGTCTGTAGCGGCTTAATATAGTTTGGTGTTCAAATCTGGACGAGGTCCCAGGGTTCTTCTGCAGTTTCGGTTTTCTCATTAACAAAACTTCTAGTGTCTTTTTTCTTTTTATTTTCCGCATTATATTATTTATCATTATAATATGATCTACGCAAGTAGTACATATTCAATCTTAGTGGATACTCCATCTAATTGTGATCGATTACGAGACTTGTTTCTTGTAGAATTTGTATCTTGAAAGATAAATAATAAGTTTATTACTTGGCATAATTCTGATTAGATTATTTGGATATGACTAGATTGATCTTGGATAATGATTTTTGAGATCTTCCGAGTACTCTTCTTAACAATCAGGATCACGGGCTCCTTAGTCTATATTACTGATAGAGATATAAACTCTCTCTCTCTCTATATATATATATATATATATTGTCAAGGATCATTAAGTTGGTCTACTTGCAATTGTATTGGGTTTTGTCCATATAGGTTGAAGAACGAAAAATATTGATGGTGTATTTGGTACCCCCGTGTTTTCACCAAGTGGTTCTACATGTGTTGTAAACCAAATGAAACCGTTCAGCTTATCTTTTTTAAATATCTCCAGGATATGTGTGCGTGGTTTATTTCGAGATATAATCCTTTTCTAGCACGTACTTATCCAAGCTCTGTTGAGGGGGCTCAATCCAATCAAGTTTATAGCGTCTGTCGATTTATCCATATCCATTATTTAGTTTGAGCCGAAGATCTCGCTGGGATACATCCCTTTCTTTCTTTCTTTTATGCTGGAATCATCTGAATAAGGGGATAAAAGGCTTCGCTAAATGGGTGGTAATCCACCCCGAAAAATTGGATAGTTTAGTGTACAACATAACGTATTATAATTGTAGGTAGCAGGTCTGTGTGTAAGGAGATCCGTAAGCAAAAGCTTCAGAGGTAATCCCTTGTAACTTTTAGAGAGAATGCTCGGTTGAACTTACATATGTTAGTATGTGAAGTTTGTCGCCAAATTTAGATGCCAAAACTATTTGTTGATTTATAGCTTACGATAAACAGTTTCGTTCTAGATTATATTAGGTTGTTGAAGTTTTAGATCATCCAAGTTACTCTCGAAGATTGATGATCACATTAAAATATCGTTTGAAGAACTTCATCAAAGGTTAGTAACGAATATTGATTCTAAAAGTCAAATACTTTAGTAATGAATAATCTGCATAGAAAAATTCGTCACAAATTATCACTATTTCGCTAAGTCGAGTAAAGTTTCAATTTCAAGCTCTTGTTTGTCACAACTCGGAACAACGAACTAGTGAGAAAAACTTAAGTTAGCAAACCTAGTCCAAGATTTTTCTCATGAATTTTTTTCGTTCATTAGGTTAGTAAACCCAATTTTAAGTTCGTGAACCTAACAGAAGTTTTCTTCTCCTGTAGCTTTTAAGGTCACTAGATTTACGAACCAAAGTATTAAGTTCACATACCTAAACATAGTTATTTTCTACCGAGACTTTTGCATGCACTAGGTTCCCTAACCTAAGCGAAATCTAATTTTCTTGAGACTTTTGGAGAACTAGGTTTGTGAACTTAAGTGAAATCTAATTCTCCTATAACTTTTTCCTCACTAGGTTCTCGAACTTAATTATTTGAGTTTGTCAGCCCAACCAAAATTGGCTGACCAAATATGATGCATGTCGTGAGTGCAACAAATTAATTCACTTATTTTCGTACAATTAACTGGAAGCAAGGATCGTTCCCACGAAGAGCATAGAGTTTTTAGTTGTCAAAGGTCACAAATGGGGAGTTTTGTTTATAGGTTGAATATAAAGCAAAGTAAATAATATAGCAATTAAATTAAAATATAATCAAGGATAAGAAGTATGATCGAGGAATCCTTCTTCGTAACTAAATATTTATCAATGTAATATATTTATTCATTCGTCATAAATCATAGACTATCACCAGCCGTAAGGTAACAAGTACGCTTAGCTACCCCGTAGATTTCTAATATCATCGAATAGCAGGTACGCATAGCTATCAGATTCTATCTGTCTGAACCGCCTTGAGGTTGGCTTACAAGATGTAATTTAGTTGAATGCTTTAGGGTTTGTGAATATAGGTTTGATCCTAGCATTTAAACTCAGTACGACCGGTTTACTTACTAGTATTGTTTTTACATGCGATTGCTCCACAAAATCCCTCTGCAAGGTCTCACGTTTTCTACTTGTGTAAGGGTTATTCAACAACTACGGATATCCTAACACATTACTACCAATAGGTCAATCAATAGATCAGTATAGTAGGCCTCATAAATCAATCAATCAATTAATCAATCATACACATTTTTATAGTAGAAATAAACGATAATCATATGAAGAAATCAAAATAGATTCATATATTAAAGCGAATCATGTTTATAATTTAGAATTCATCCTCAATCAAATAGGAATTTAGCTACTCATGGATTTAGTGAAACCCATGATATATATAAGAGATAACCAAAAAGAAATAAATTCGGGGATGGAAGAACCCAAAACCCTAGCTTTCGCGCCTTGTCTTCTTTTCTCCACTTCGGTATCTTAATAAAAAACGTGTGTCGGAACTCTCTTGAAAAGTATTTGGAAGTCTCCTTAAATATCCCTAAGAATATTAGGGTCTAGAAAAACTTCGGAACTAAGAAATCCAATTTTAGCAAGTATTTTCGTCACTTCTTTGAGGTATGGATCGGTCCTACCCTATATCCCGACGTAGGTAAGGATCGGTTCTTACTTGATCCCCAAACTGTTTTGCTCATGACTTTTGCATACGAACTTTGAATGACCTTATTCTTTTTTCGTTCTTTTCATCTATTCATCCTCTACAACATAGAGTTGAATACTCCTGAATTTGGACGAGTTCCTCCTGGTCCCTAATCCACGCTCACGTTTAAGTATGTTTCAACACTCTTTTTTCTCCTTTTGGATGATTCTACCTAAATAGACACACACACACACACACACACACACAAAAAAAAAACTTCTTATCCTTGGTATTGGTTCATTCCTTATTTTCATCCTCATGCGGCAATTTCTTCTATTTGTTTCAGTGTGAGGTAGCCAAAGTGTCTGAGGATTTAAAGTTGTCTAAGTCCGCGGAAGAGTTCAAATTAGTAAAGAATGTGCATGAATATAATTGAAACTAGCTGAGGATGTTCAGGAGGTGAAACAAGCGGACGATGTGCAATATTAGCAGCAATCTGAGAATGCGAAGGATTTTAACCTATAAGAGGATGTGCAGTACATCAACCAAGCTGAGAATGTGAAGGATTTGAACCAAGCGGAGGAAGTGCATGGGTTGAAAATGGCCAAGAATACTCATGAACTGAATCAGATAAGAATGTGCAGGATTTAAAGCAAATCATGGACGTACATTATATTGAAGTTGGATGATGAGTTGAAGGAGTTAAAACCAGCGAAGGATATGTGTTGTAGCAAAAATGTTTCTGCAAAAATCCTCGATATTCGTATATGAAGATGAGGTTTCAACCGTTAGATGACTCAGCAGTATTCTTCGTGATACACTCTTGGTAGATGAAGAAATTCAGCTACTTGTTGAATCGGCTCCTTATCTTCAATAATTGTTGGTAGGTGAAAGTGGGGGGTACCTACAAAAGACACTCCGATGCCTCAATAAGTAAGAACTCTAAGCAGGTTTTATGGAGAGAGAAGGATTAGAAATGTGTACCTCTCTGATTGAAATTCCTCTTCTATTTATAGGTTGTGGAGGAATTGTATCCAGTCCAATTTTCGTCTAGATACATTTTGACTATGTATCTGGACAAAATGCACTCCAGGTTCATCCTGGTCAGAACTAATTTCCTTATTTTTAGGATCTACAACTTCCAGGTTATACCCGGTCTTTCTTTTGTTTCCCCCCCTTTTGTAAGGATTTATAACTTCCAGGGTTTGAATATACCTAATCTTTAACTGATTCCTCTTTTTTTTGGGATCTGTAACCTCCAGGGTTTAAATATACTTGGTCTTTAACTGATTCCTCTTTTTTATGGGGATCAGTAACCTCCAGGGTTTGAATGTATACCTGGTATTTAACTGATTCCTCCTTTTTCTGGGGATCAGTAACTTCCAGGGTTTGAATGTATACCTGGTCTTTAGAAGCTAACAAATCAGGTTAATAGCTTCCAATGGGCTTAGACATCAACCCATGAACCAAATAAATGTCTTATTTAGAACCGACTTTTAGGGACTACTCAAAAATGGAGGGGGACTACTCCTTCATTTTTGGTAGGACATTTGAAGTAGTTTTGGGTTACCCCTTATCCAAAAATTTTTTAATACCAAATTTATCCTTGGTAATGAAATTAGTTAATTTCCTCCTTCTTCTTCTTTCTTCTTCTTCTTCTCCAATATCAACCAAGAAGTCCGATTCGATTAAAATGAAATCCCCAGGTAATTTCCTTCATACCCATTCCTTTGAATCGTTTTTTGTTGAAGAAATCGATTAGAAATCATCAAAAACCATTGAAAATGGTCGTTACAGTAGAGATTTCGGCTAGGAGAAATTTTGAAAACCCTAGATTTTGGTAACCGAACTTTCAATATGAAGAACAGTTCGGCCAATTAGGATTTTTTAGGTAACCGAACTATGTAGTTCGGTAAGCTCGCAAAAAAAAAAAACGTAACCGAACTCCTTATTTATATGAAAAAATTGAGTTCGGTTTAGTCGATAAATTTATATAGGTAACCGAACTTTGATAAAATATAGTTCGGTTACTTCGCAGTTTTTATGTGGTAACCGAACTTTGATCTGTCAACACCAAACTTGTACTTTGGTTTTTAAGATGGTTGATTTCGAAATGAGGGTTTTGGGTACTTACGTATACTTCAAATTTAGTTAATGTTGCTTGAATTGACAAAAACTTTCGAAAAAATGAGAAATTTATAAACTGATTTCGACCATGGAAATGAAGTTCGGCTACGACATTTGAAGAACACGTAGCCGAACTCATCTGCAAGTGTAGTTCGGCTAATGGTTCTGAAGACACAGGTAGCCGAACTCAGCTTTAATGGAGTTTTTGCTTTCAGAGAAAAAGTTCGGCAGGAAAAAGAAAGTTGCGACGTAACCGAACTAAAAGTTCGGCTGGGAATTTTTCTCTCGACGTAACCGAACTAAATATATAGGTTTTCAGAAAAAAGTTCGGTTAGTAGAAAAAAATTGCGACAAAACCGAACTAAAAATTCGGCTAGGAAAAAAACGAAAAAAAGTTGCGATGTAACCGAACTAAAAGGGTAGGTTAGTCATTTTCACACTTTAGGACACCCCTTATAAGTGTAGGGTAGACATTCTTATCACATAATGGTCCCCCACCAAAAATGGGTAGTGCCCAAAATACAGTTCCTTATTTAGGCTGAAGAGTTGTTAAGCCCACTCAATATGAATGGGTTGAAGAGTTGTTTAGCCCACTTAATGTAAATGGTCAAAACATCGCCCCCTCTTAATTCCCAACTTGTTGGTGGATTAAGAAAAGTATCCTAGATTAACAATTTCACCATTATTATCTTGACGCCTACAAGCTATGCTGCAGAAGCTACAGGCGTATCTTCATATAATAATATCGCCCTCCAAGTTGTAAAGTCCATGTAAATTGCGTGAATCGATCGCTCCAAAATTTGACGCTCCACAACCACTTATTTTTATATATATATATATATATATTATTTTTTTCTTTTTTTTGTTGTTGCTCACCAACTAACATTTCAAATAATTCTTATGAGTTGGAACGTTGGCGTCAACATTGTACACGGGTGCTATAAGTCCCATTATTTTGGGTGAGTCTCAGTGCTTTCTTAAGACTAGCTGCAGCTGCTTTATCCAACCAAATATTGTTGATTTGTCTTATCAAAACAGAACTAGATATACTAAAAGAAGACGGATTAGAGCATCTGAGAAAGGTGCAAAAAAATCCTATGTGGTTTTTTTTTTATTTAATCTTTTTATTTATGGGGTCAATATATAGTAAATATAGGACCTCATATCTAAAAATCCATCTCCAACAGTAGAGATTTTTTTAAAGAAACTAGTGAAAAATATGACGTGGAGGTGGAACCGGAGGTGTAGATAACACTTTCTTAAACACCTTCATATTTAGTAATTGGTCCCTCATAATTTGTAGGACGGTACTACTGGAGATAAATTTATGCCAATGTAAAATCCTGTGTCACTAAAAAAACAATTCACCCTCTCTTGGAGATGCTATTATGATTCTTTGCTTTTTCTACTCCATATTTTTCGACCGGCGCAACAACTTTGACCTTCCTTTGTATATAAATAATCGAGGATACTTCCTCTATGTTATTGCTCCTGTAGTCTTGTGCCTTCTTTTGCTTCTTCGTGTTCTTTTTACCTTTTCTCTCAACTGCATTGACACCAACCCAAGGTACAAATAATTAATAGCTTTCACCTATTTTTTTTCAATATCATTATATGAAAAGACACTGATTTCATCTTTTCTTTCTTTGTTTTCTTTCAATACCGTAGGACTTTTGTAGTACTGTCATGGGTTGCATAGACGCGGACACGACACGACACGACGTGAATGCGTACACTACAAAATTCTCAAAAAGTTAGGACGCAGACACATATATACATATTTTATTTATATATTATTTATATGTACAATCATGTATTTATACAGAAAAGTCAAGTGTTTCGATCTTAAAAATTAAAAAATAATGCTACATTTGTATAAATTTCACAAAAAAAGAAAAAAAAGATTGTTTGTTTATACACACCGAAGGCCAAGCAATCAATTACTATTAAACACATAACATAATCAAAATGCATTCTTAGAACAACACATGCCCAACCAAGGGTATACGTGATGTCATTTTCAATTAAAAAACACTAATAAAGACCTAAAATGATTGATCTTAGTGTTTGTCTTTCTTCATTTAGTTAATATAGTAAAAATAAAGGAAGAAGTTTAAATAAAAATGGCAAAAAACGCTTCAAATCCGAGACATCATCGCGTTCAAACCAGACGCGCGCAGGATGCGGACATTGGTGCGTCGGACACGCGTCGTGTCCACATCCCGTGTCTGACGCGAAGTGCAGCGTCCGTGCAAACCCCACATGATATGATGGCGAAGAATCACTCTCTCCATTAGTTTTGTCTTTCCCATAACCTCTTTTTTTGCTTTCTTTAATACTTGAACTCCTTTTGTTGAAAATGGTGAAGACAACTGATTTTGATGTCACTTCTTGGTATACGATTTGTATATTACTCCTTCCGCTTCTTAGTATTATTTTCTTTATCTCTGTTCGCCCTCTCTTGAACATTAATTCATTTCGTCGTACGACCGCCATTGATAATGTGGCAGTGTAATATTTCTTATTTTCGTTATTTTTAACTTATGTACCGTGCCTTCACAGATGACTAAGGAGAACGACGTACTAGCTCTTGAATGTGCCCCTGAGGCTAAACGATGTGAGAAGGTTCTGATAAGGAAACCCAAAATGCCAGCAACGCCTGTGGAATTAATTCCCTCCTTCAGTGAACCCATGAAGCACAAAATTTCAGTGACGCCCGTGGAATTATTTCCCTCCTCCAGTGGACCCATGAAGCACAAAATGCCAGTGATGCCTGTGGAATTATTTCCCTCCTCCAGTGGACCCATCAATGGCACTTCAGCTGGTCCTTCGATGATTCCAGGCTGGCTGTCTTATACTCCCAGCTCGCCGTGCAAGTCCTTGAAAGAAGTCTTCAAAGAGGTGACTCCGTTCGATATGCGCCCAGAGTTCATGGTGATGCCCACAAAGCAGAACGGTGTACCAATCACGGAGGATGAGTCGGCAATCTTTAACTCCGAAGTTGCCAGAAGTTTGGCCTTTGAATTCTTTTTCCAAGGGATCGGGTAGCGTATTCCCATATCTCTGACCCAGAAGAAATGATGGGTATTTTCTTTCAAAACATGTTCCTCTTGCTGGCGTTTGTTGAGCGTGTAAATTAGATACATAAGGCCGCCACCGCTGATCGTGAGAGAGTGATTCGGGCAGCTCTAGCCAATAGGGACCATGAGATTACCTGTCTGAAGTCTACAATAGCTCTGAAAGATTTTGAAATTGAATACCTCCGAGCCAATGTAGAAGAGTATCACTGATGAATTTCTTTTTCGGCTTTTGAAGTAGTATTTGTTTTCCCATTCTTTGCTTATTTTTCGAACATTTGTTAGGCATTGAATAATATATATATATTTATACTCTCGTTACCCTGAGAACGGGGTTCCCTTGTCCATGGAACAAGGTCCTTTCTATTTTTAAGCCTGCGCTAGACCGGTTTAGGTTCAGCTTGCTCGCTATTATGGGTAAGTATTGACTAAGACCGTGCAAGGGATATTTCTTGAATTATACCCTCTAATCAAAGCCAAATTGATTTGGTTCTCATTTCCCTGAGATGGGGTTCCATTTCCCATGGAACAAGGTTCTTGCTATTCTTGAGCCTGCGCTAAACCGGTTTAGCTTGCTCGCAAATTTGCGCAAGTATTGACTAGGACCATGCAAGGGATATTTCTTGAAATATTCCCTTTAATCAAAGTTAAGTTGAGATCGGTGCTAGCTGTGCGAGGGTTAATGTTTAACGCCTCTGGCTAGTATGCCCGACGCTGGTGTTCGATCATAGCTATGCGAGTGTTATTGCTAAACGACTCCCGCTATCGAAGTTTACGTATTATTAAAGTAAAATAATTTATATAATTTTGAGTTAATCGTTTAGGATTACCTTATGAGATATGCATTCCCTAGCTCCTTGAGTACAAGTATCGTGTCATCTTTCTTTGTCACTTGACCTTCTCGTCATGGGTAATCATCCGCATTTGTGTGGATTCGTAAATAAAATCATTTATTATAGGGAAATGATTATTACATTAATGATAGAATTTTTTCAAATTGAAAGAATTCCATGGTTTTGGCTCCATATGGCCGTTGAATTTTTTTTATCCAGTATGCTCCGCCACCAGCAGGCCTATCGATGAGGTAAGGACCCTCCCAATTAGCATTCAACTTTCCACTGTTAGGGTCAAGTGTGCTAGGCATGGTCTTGCATAACACTTGCTCTCCTGGATGGAATATACGTTCTCTGACCTTCCTGTTGTATTGAAACTTCATGGACTGTTGATAAATGGCTAATCTTCTAGATGCTTCTTCCCAAACATCCTATAGAAGTTCCTTATCTCTTGATAGAATCTCTAAGTTTTGGCCTGAACGCTCAGCTAGAGTTTTCGTGGTAGGGACTAGTAATTCCGCTGGAGCCACAGCTTCTACTCCATAAGCTAATGTAAATGGCGCGAATCCTGTTGACCGCCTTGGTGTTGTTTTGTATGGCCATAAGACTCCGGGTAGGAACTCCATCCATCTCCCTTTAGCTTTATCCAGAGTTCATTTAAGGTTGTCCAGGATCACTCGATTGGTTGCTTCAGCTTGTCCATTACTTTGTGCATAATATGGAGTGGAGAAATTGTGCTTGATGTGTAATCCTTCATAGAGGGACTTGATCGTTTCTGAATCGAACTGCTTCCCGTTGTCAGATATGATAGTAGCTGGTACGCCAAACCTGCATATTATGTTTTCCCAAATAAATTTTCGGACATGAACTGCTTCAGTTCGTACCAAAGCTACCGCTTCTACCCATTTGGTAAAATAGTCAGTTGCTACCAATAAATACTTGACGCCCCCAGGTGCAGTAGGAAATGGACCAACAATATCTAGTCCCCACATACTGAAGGGCCAAGGGCTCATGACGGGGTGCAACTCATTTGCTGGCCTTTTTAGAAGGGGGCCATGCAGTTGACATGATACGCATTTCTTAGCGTATTCCTTTGCATCTCTTTGCATGTAAGGCCAAAAGTATCCCTGGGATAGGATTCTGTGTGCTAAGCTTCTTCCACTTGAATGATTTCCGCAATATCTCTCATGTGCTTCGGCTATCAACTGTTTCCCTTCATCTGGAGTCACGCAATGCAAGTATGGTTCCATTGCAATTGGTTTCTTGTAAAGTCCACCTTCGATCAATATGTACCTCCATGCATTTTTTGATATTTTTCCAGCTTGATATTTATCTTCTGGAAGTACTTGAGCTTGTAGGTAGCGAATATATGTCAATCTCCAGTCTCCGGGTTGATTTTCCTCCCCGACATCCATGGGGTTATTTTCTTCTTCATCTCTTGGATCAACTTGCATAGATCCACTGTCTTCATTGGTGCATACGAGATTTGATGTGGAATAACATTCTTGGATGCTAGGAAACTCCTGGTACTCGACGATGATATATCGTGTACCATATAATTCCATAGCCGATGATAGGTTGCAAGTGCGTCTGCATGTGTATTTTCAATTCTCGGTTTTTGCTCGATACTGAAAACGTCAAACTTCCTTGCTAATTCAGTTACACATTCAAGATAAGATGCAATTTTTTCATTCTTCGCCTTATACGAGCCGGTAAACTGATTTGCCAATATCCTTGAGTCGCTTGTCAGTTTCACTTTTCGCACTCCCAGGTATAACGTGGTTCTTAAGCCAGATATCACTGCTTCGTACTGCAACAGGCCTTTAAACCCCTAGGTGTCCCTAGTGGACGAGTTATAGTCTCGTGAGGGATTACGAGAGGTATACCCACAAAACCTACTCCAACTTCAAAGCGTTCCAGCTTCCCAAGCATCCAAAGAGCTATGAGGACATAGAGTTTCTGCATGCTAGTAATAAGAAGTTAGAAATACCAAAGAACATATTCTCATTCTTAAATGTTGAGTGAGAAATAACCACACCATAATGAGAGAACGCGTGTTTGAGAGCGATCAATAAGCATTTCGCCTCGACTTCTGCCTCACTTAAAAGGATTTTATGATAATTGCACTCAATAAGACAGCTTTTCTATGGGTCTCACATGTGTGCAGGTAGGAATGAAGAGAGAATCCTACACACGTTGAATGGTGGGAAGGAAACCTTCTGAAATATTTCTGGAGACCCCACAAGATCGTGGGAAATAAAAGACTTTTTTCTGATGATCTCTAAGAAAGGAAATTAACCATTATAACAAGGATGGGAGTACTTACCACCTTCACATCCAATCGGCAGTGACGAAAGCACCACTCTTACAGCATCCAATAGAAACGTAGTCTTCAGCTCGTCTTCTTCATCTTCTTGGTCTTCGTCTTCGGTCTTCAACTGTTGATGATAAACTCTTGAACTTCGACAATTTGTAACTCTTTCTCTTCAATTCCTTGTTGCTTGAAACTTCTTCATAGATTTTTCTTCTTCCCCATGGCTTTATTAAATGAATACAAAAAGAAATACAAACCAAAATAATACAAAGAATTTCTCTTGTCTTTTTTTTTTTTTTACATTTTTTTTATGACAAGAGAAATTACTACAAACTGAATATAAAATAAACAATGAAATTGTTATGGCCATGGGATAAGTATTTTACCGCTTGATTCTTCACAACTTGTATTGTCTTCGTATCATAAACTTCAATATAATTCTCATCTTTTGATTTTCTTCGCTCTTGTAAATAAGTCTTCAACTTGAATATAGAATTCTGCTCCTTATGTGTAAGTCTTCAACATGTATATAAAAATCTGCTCATTGTATGTTGCTTTACTTGAATTTGAAATTTGCTCTTCCCTATACTGTTGCTTGTAAACCTTAAACATCTTCAACTTTCCTTGTAGATTTTGATGTAGCTCCCTTGTTGATGATGTTTGTGTTTCTATGGACCTGTTGTTGGCGAGAGAGAATGGTGCTACTGCAAATCAAACTACAAGAAGGTGGTTTTCATCTATAGACGTCACCCTCATGATTGACAAAATTAGCACTCAAGAGATCAAAAATAGTTCTTCTATTGGTGGGAGGTTGGGTAGCTCACCATTCTACCCGGAATTAACGTACGGTGACACACACTCAAAAGAAAGCTCTTTAGTCAACTACAAATTTTTTTTTTGGTCTGGTGCCTCTGTTGATGTGAAAATAGGTAGTCTCCACTAATGATTGATCAACAACTCTAATAATGCATTTCTCCCTGCTCCTCATTTGCATCACCGGCATGATTAAATCCATTATTTAACACTCTAACAAGTATGAAATCCGAACGTAGTTCCCCAACACTTCCAAGTTCAGTTATGTCGGTCAGAAATCTCTATGCAAACATACCTAGAAGTATGCTAATGACTCTAAAATCTCTACAAGTTGGAGGTCTTTTTTTTTTTTTAAATGCAAATATATACAAAAGTTTGAAGAATCTAGGCAAAAAGCTAAAAACTCTATATGCAAAATACTCCCCACACTTAAACTTTACATTGTCCTTAATGTGCAAAACTGAAAATTCTGAATTCTGACGTAGGAGCAGATAAAACACGAAAACTGTACAAATTGGTAAGGAATTTGGAAAAACACCATTTCACAAATGTTGTTCACCTACGTCTTTTCTAAAAAGTGTCAAAATGGCACAGTGTTTTGACAAACGGTCTGACAGTTATGGTCTATGGACTGAACTACATGCAGTCTGAATTTTTCTGACGAAAAGGGATTCGTCAATATTTTCTTCAAAATAGATTATGGACTCTACGAAATTAAACATGGGGATGCAAATATGATAAGAAAATAAAAACTGAAAATAAAAGGGATTAAGATACAAAACCTATGGGTTGCCTCCCATTAGCATTTGGTTTAACGTTGTCAGCCCGACTGTAGACTCTTTGGCTACTCTTTAGCCTGCATCTAAGACATTAGCATGAACATACGAATGAACATCGCTAGGATACCGCATTGCTCCAAAAATATTGAAGAAAATCTTTTCATCATCAAATTCCATAGTGAGCGTTCCTTTGTCAACATCAATAACGGTTTTAGCCGTTTTCATGAAAGGCCTCCCCAATAACAGCGGTATAGATGCATCAGACTCGCTATCCATTTCCAACACAAAGAAATCAGATGGAAATACTAGTTGATTCACCTGCACAAGCACATCTTCAATAAAACCTCTAGGATAAACATTGGTACGATCATCTAGTTCAAGAACAATACGGGTTTCTTTCAAAGGACCCAAGTTCAAAGACTCATAAATAGATGCGGGCATAACATGAACCGATGCTCCTAAATCAAGCATGGATTTTCCAAACCTTTTATTACCAATCACAACAGGTATATCGAAACTACCAGGATCTTTGCATTTAGGTGGAAGTTTCTTTTGGAGGATAGCAGAAATGTTTTCCCCCACACTCATCACCTCATTACCGGTTAATCATTTCTTCTTGGTGCATAGGTCTTTCAAAACTCTTGCGTACTTAGGAACTTGCCTAATTGCATCTATCAGCGGGATATTCACATGAATCTTTTTGAATATATCTAAAATTTCCTGTCTTCTTCCACCTTTCTAGCATTATCGAACCTGCGAGGAAAAGGTAAAGGAGGAACATAAGTTGAAACAAGAGGTTTAGAGTTTGTTTTAGGTACCTCATCGGTTTGGGAAGAGTTAGTAATCTCTTTCTCCAAAACCAGCCCCTTGGGGTCTTTGCTTTTCTCAGCATTTTATGGTTGCACAATTCGTATACCACTTCTCAATGTCACAGCATTAACAGTTTTTCTAGGATTAATAGGTTGAGAAGGGAGTTTCCCACTATTCTGCGTCTCCAAAAGGTTCAATCTACCTGCCATGGTGCTCATTTGTATTTGTGTCTGCAACTCCTTGATTGAACCATCAGTCGTTTGATGATTCTTTTGCACCATTGTGGTTAGATTCTTCATCATTGCAAGCATCTCTGATGATTCTGAGTTCTGCGTTGGTTGTGGTTGTTGTTGGAAACCACTAGGGCGATTAAAAATCGACCCTGGAGCTGCTGCTTGCGTATTCACATAGCTGAAATTGGGATGATCTCTCCATCCTGGATTGTAAGTGTTGGAATAGGGATCATACCATTGTCTCTGTTGATTCGGGAATACTGCATTCACTTGTTCAGCTTCTTTTTCATAAGAGGGAATGATTACCGCGGCCATTTGTTGCATCATCTTCTCCATATTACCAATCCTATGTTCTAAGTGTGGTGAAGAAGTAACCTCATTAACCCTTCGACTCATTGACATACCTCTTGTGTTGAATTGCTGCGTGTTTGCAGCCATATTCTCGATCAATTCTGTCGCTTCGTCAATGGTTTTGTTTGTCAAAGCACCACCACTAGATGCATCGATAAGATTTCTCTCGGATTGGAGCAAACCATCGTAAAAATACTGCACTATGAGTTGCTCAGAGATTTGATGATGTGAGAAGCTCGCTAACAACTTATTGTACCGTTCCCAGTAGTCGTAAAGAGTTTCACCAGTAATTTGTTCAATCCCACTAATTGCTTTACGAATAGTTGTTGCTTTAGAGGCGGGAAAGTATTTTTCTAAAAATGCTTTCTGCATCTCATTCCATGTTGTGATACTTCCAGGTGGAAGACAATAAAACCATTCTTCTGCAGAATCAATCAAAGGGAATGGAAAGCTGTTAATAAAGCTCTTCCTTGATCAGTTCCAGTTAGCTTCAAACTTGTCAACCTATGTTGAAACAATAGTAAATGACGATTTGGATCGTCTCCTGGAAGCCCTTTGAACTTCGGTAACCAATGAATCAACTGAGATTTGAGCTCAATTGAATCTTCCAAGTTGACACACAACTTTTGTTTATCAAACGATGGGGATGTCAGATCTTTGAGTGTCCTTTTGGGAGGTGGAGGTTGTGGAGCGCCGTCATTTCCCTGGTTCCCTTGGTTTCCCTGGTTACCAGTGTTTTGGTTGTTCGTTCCGCCAACCATCTTTTCTTGTTGTGATTTTTGAGGTTCTTGTAGTACTGTTCCTCTGCGAGTTGAAATTCCGCACCTTTGGTAATCCCAACGTTTGGATGCCAGAGATCAAGTACCTGAAACAAGATTCTCAAAAACAAAATTAAAAACTAAAAATAAGAAATCAAAAACAAAATAACAATCCGCTATGCCTCCCCGGCAACGGCGCCAAAATTTGGTCGATTGTCAGCCGACGCAAAAATAATATAAGTTCTTTCACTTCACAATTATAAATAATAGTATAGTTATAAGAACAGATTCGTTCCACAGGGAGATATGGGTTGTCAAATTGTTTTGATTACTTATAGAAACTGGGGGGTTTTGTTTGTGATTATAACTAAATAAGAATAAAGCAAATAGAATAATACGAATATCAGAAATAAAAAGTACTGGTTGGAGTTTTCATCTTCCATCTTCCAACATGTTATCAACTGAATCAATCTCAACATTCATTTTCTATCGATATCAATAACCCTAGAGCGTCCTATCACAGGCTTACTCCGGCAAAACTCCCATTATCATCAAAGGCGCAAGAGCCACTCTTTGAATCCTTTCCACTAAATAACTTGGCGCAAGAGCCACTCAAGTTTAACCCAATGAAAGCACTAATATTTATGAGTTGAGGTTATTCTAAGCAATCCGGCGCAAGAGCCACACAGATTTAACCTAGGTTACGCTTCTACATATAATTGTATGGCAACATCCCGTCCTTAACAACTATATTATGCTACTTTTAACAAGGATTATTCGACAATTCCGGATCTCAAACCCTAGTTTAGCAATAGATATGAATGCATGCTCATTTAATTTGCAATTTAAACAAACTAGCAATCAATCATACATGGAGTTATAAACGGTAGAACATAAAGGATACTAACAAATTATGAATGAATAAGAATGAATACTTCAATTGAATAACATGTTTTCCAACTTAGGACTACATCTCTAACCAATAAGAAAGGTTTAGTTACTCATGGATTTCTCAAAACCCATGTAAAATAATAAAGAAGAAAATAAATCAAACCCTAGGTTGTAGAAAATCTCCAACTCCCAAAGCTCTCCTCCTTCTCCTTTTTTGTGTAAAAACGAATGATAAAAATTCCCTAATAATATTGTCAAAATTCTCTTAAATAGGTATCCAAGTATAGCAGTGTCCGTGCATGAAATCCCGGTCGAATATAGTTCGCCACTTGCCAAAAACGTACCAAAATAAGCTCACTTTCATAAACTGCCGTGCAAAGAAACTTAGCCCCAGCTAATGGGCCCACGAACAAGCTGTTAAGGTCCAGCCCGTGACTGTTCTTGGCTTGCACTGTATAACTGTCAGATACAGAGAACCGACAGCACACCCTTTAGTCTCTCGCGGACAGATACCCCACCGTGAGAAATAATTTCCCCTGGATTTTTATTTTCCTCTCGTCAGAATTACGGACAGTAATATCTCCGTGAAATTTCAAAGTCCCGGGATTTTGTGTTTCTTGCCATTCTATTCACGGACATCTCTCCCTCCGTGAGTTTTAAAACTCCCTGGAAAGCTCTGCTCTCGGTTTGTATACTCCTCTGCCATCTTCGATAACAACAGCAGTCCCCTTCTTTCCTTGATCTTCATCCTAAGACAATACCATTCTGTCACCATCTTATATAACAACAACACCATTACGAGCTTCTCTTCTTCACTGCCAAGCTCCAACTCCATACTCGTCACTACTGTCATTTCTTCTTAACTGCCCCCATTCAGTTCATTAAGATCCGAGAACCATTTTCATCTCGTAGTCAAAACTCTCACCACCATTCTTCACCATAACAGCGACCATATTGATGATGATCATCCTCTCATCTGCTCAGCTACCTCTTCTCGTCACCATTATCATTGCCAATTCCATCTTCTCATTCACCGGTGGCAACAACACCATTGATGCATCATCTCCATTCAACCATACCATGTCTACCATCATTCTTACATCGCTGCCAATAACTTCCTTGCTTCTCGAGTTCCTTATCTCTGCCATGCTCGAACTTCCAGCAAACACCTTCTATTCCTCGACTGACTTTGATCTCAGTCGAGCTATCTCTCCAACCTTCTTTATCGCAACCATCGTAATACCCATCACCAATCTTCATTATTGGTTACGTATATCACCATCTGTCTTCTTCAGTGGCAACAACGAGCTTTCCCTGAACTGCAAAGCTCTCTGACTTCATCACTACAGCGCTGCTTCTTCTTCTCATCCTCGATCAACCATCGGCCAACACTCCCTAGTCATCCACAACACCATCAACCTCCCTCCATACTACATTAGCTCCCTGTTTTCTCGAGCAACAAACATTCGACAACGACAGCAGACCATCACAGATCCGAGTTCATCTCCATTACAGGCTCGGTCTCTATTCAATCCACCACAGTCTCGAGCTTTATTTAATACCAACTGTTATGCCCTAAGTCACCATCGTTCACGACAGCAACCTCTCTTCTCCCATACATTCCAGCACCAACGAATCATCAATGGCATCAGCATCTTTCTCTTCTTCCCTTCTCGTCGTTAACTCGAACTCTACTGCGTCAGGCAAACTGGTAACAACTTCACAGATTAACCTCATCTCGAGCTCCATCAATACCATTATATCACATCTGTGAATACAACCATTATGACTCTCTGTGACTTGAATGTATTCTACTGTCAGCCTCGCAGTTCAACTCTATTAACAACCTATGCGGCTGCCCTGAGTAGAAACGCGCCTGCCTTTAACAGTTCTGGGCTTCAATATCTTTTGCAACTTGGACTCGCTTCACACGCCCATAAAATCTTCATACGATGTTGTAACGACACCATTCTTTCGCCGTTGGCTTCGTCTTTTCGTCCTCATCAAGGTTTAGATAGCCTCAAACACCTAACAAACTCAAAAGCAAACAAAATCAAAGCATAATGATACAAAAACTATCAAGAAATCAAAGCATTTGAGTACCTAACTAGTGCAAATATTGCACCTATCACGTACTCGGCTTGATTATTGGAGGATGAGAATCCTAATCGGGTAGCTTTTTCCATCTGCAAACCGTCTGGAGAAACAAATAAACATACAACGCTGGCTCCATTGGTGTTTGTGGACCCGTCAATATATAACTTCCACATTCTATCTTCTTCTTCTGGTAACTCTAATGGGTCCACGAAATTAATCGGTATAAGTCTCTCGCTCGAGAATGTTTTGACTGTTTTTGGGTACTCCCATGGTAAAGGAATGGGGTTCCTCTCTTCTTCTTCATCGTCGATGGTTGACCCCGATAATGGAATATCATCTACAGGAAAATCTGCCATCAGTGATGCTAGTGCATGTCCTTTCTCGGCTGTTCTTGGCTCGTAAGTAATCCCATATGCGCCGAGGTAGGTCGCCCATGTATCCATCCTACTTGAATCATCTGCTTCAACAAGTACTTTCTTTAATGGGTATTCTGTATATACCACGATTTGTCCCCCCCTCCCCCCGAAGTAAGGTTTCAAACATCTTGCCATGTGTATCAGCACTAGGGCTACCTTCTCAATTTTTGAGTACCTTGTCTCTTCCTCTGTTAGGGATTTGCTAACGAAGTAGACAGGTTTTTCATCAGGTTCACGCACGAATAACACCGCACTTACAGCATAATCGCTTGCGGCGAGGTAAATATAAATGGTTTGACCCATTCTTGGACTTGAAAGGACGGGAGGTGGAGTTAAGTACCTTTTGATTTCATTAAAAGCGTTTTGGCAATCTTCATTCCACCCAAATTTTTCCGTTTTGTTTAAGATTTGAAAGAACGGCTTGCATTTATCCGAAGCTCGTGATATGAATCGATTGAGAGCAGCCAATCTCCTGGTAAGCTTTTGCACTTCTTTTTTGTTTTTTGGTGATGGCATATCAAGTATTGCCCTAATCTGTTCTGGTTTTGCTTCAATTCCTCTCTGTGTCGTCATGTAGCCAAGAAACTTCCCGGATGTGAGTCTGAACGAGGACTTGGCCGGGTTCAACTTCATTATGTATTGTCTCAGACGCTCGAATGTTTTCTTGAGATCTAAGAGATGGGACAACTTTTGTTGCGACTTCACTACCATATCATCGATGTACACTTCTACAGTCTTCCCAATCATATATTTGAACATTTCGTTCACAAGACGCTGATAAGTCGCTCCGGCATTCTTCAAACCAAACGGCATGACAACATAATAGTAAACACCTTTATCGATAATGAACGCAGTGTGTTCTTGATCACCTTCATATAATGGTATCTGATTATAACCAGAGTATCTATCCATAAAAGACAACCGTTCATATCCAGATGTGGCATCGACCAAGTCTGGGATTCTGGGTAACGGATATGGATCACTCGGACATGCTTTGTTCAAGTTTGTGAAATCAATACACACTCTGATTTTACCTTTCTTCTTTGGGACCGCAACAATATTCGTCAGCCACTTCAGGTACCGTACTGGTCTGATGATGCCTGCTTCTAGCATTCTTTCAATCTCTTCCGCAACCTTTTCTTTACATTCCGGGGCCATCTTGCATGGTTTCAGCCTCATTGGTTTATAACTTTCTCGGATGTCTATCCGATGACAAGTAATGGTGGGGTTAATTCCGGGCATATCTTTTAAGCTCCAAGCAAATACATCTTTGTTTTCTTTTAAGAGAGAAACTTGATTTTTGCGTTCATCCTCTGGAAGTTCTGCCCCGATGTAGGTGGTATGCCCTTCTTGATCCCCAATCTGTACCTCTATTAGCTTTTCGATCATTGGTGGCCAATTTTTCCCTTTCTCCTGGTAAGTGAGAGGGAAATGCTGTGGTTTCTATAACTTCTTCTCGACTTGGAGTATATCACAACCCTTCACCTATGATTTTTGATATTCCTCCATTGCGCTTTCATGACACTTGTGTGATGCTACTTGATCGCTTCTGACCTTTACTACTCCTGCTGGTGTGATAAATTTTAAACGTTGATGAACTCCGGAAGTTATTACCTCCATTGAATTAATCCAATAACGACCAAGAATATCATTGTAAGGTGCACGACAATCAAGCAGTGAGAAATATTGCATGACCGTTTTTCCTCCTACAGTGGTTGGCAAATTGACCCTTCCAACCGCAGTCACAGTTTCGCCACTGAATCCGACAATTTGATTGTCGTCAGCTTCAAATTGTCCCTCGTTGAGATTCATTGAGGAATATGCTCCAGAAAATATGACGCTTATTGAGCTCCCAATATCAATTAATACGCGTCGTACCTTATACATTCCAATGAGGGCCGGGATGACAATCACATCATTATTTGGACTATAGACTCCGTCGAAGTCGGCATTTGTAAATGATATATCTGTTTTCCCTTCTTCCAGAGTCTCGGTGCCTATCAAATTGACATAATCCACCTTGTTTGAAATTCTCCAATCCTGTATTTGTCGTATTTTCAGGCGCGTAGCATTCTCCTGATCTTTTTTTGAAGAATAATCGATTCTTGCATGGCTCACCAGGATTTCCCGCAGATTTAATGCGTTTATCCGTGATGGGTCTTTCTTCACGTACTGTTGGATTTTTCCTTCATCGACCATTTTTTGGACCTCAGATGCTAGCGTTCGGCAAGTGTTTGTGGTATGTCCATGGTCGTTATGATAAGCGCAATACTTGCTTTTAACTCTCTTGCCTCTAGTATCTTCGAATAGCGGTCTCGGGACAGGGAGTGAATCTTTGATTTTCTTGTGAATTTCTCCTAGTCCAATATTAGGCCTGGAAACTTCATTCCATCTCTCCTTTGCCCTTTTTTAGACTCGGTTGCTTCTTCACTTCGGCCTTTCGAACTCTCACGATTTTTATTCTTGGAGTCGTCATCCGGATGATGTCTCACTTTGGATGGCATTTCTGTTGTCCCCTCCGTCCGTGATAGCTTTGGTCTTTTTTCCTTTTCCGCCCTCGCATAACTATCTGTCCTTGCATATAGTTCTTTGAGGTTTCCTACCGGTTGTACGATTAAGGAATTGAATACCCCAAATTCATCATAAGTCAAAACATTCTTGTATGCTTCAATGATGAGTCCAGCATCAACCGCGCTGACTTCTCCAACTTCTTGACGAAATCGCTGCTTAAAAGCTGCCAGACTTTCATTTGTTTCTTGATGCAATCCAATAAGTGACTGCTCCCTTTTTTGCTTCCTAGATTGATCTTATATTGCTCAAAAAATACAACTGATAGCATCGTAAAGTTCGCAATTGAATTTGCCTCCAACTGTGAGAACCAAGTCAAAGCTTTACCTGTCAGTGTTACAGGAAAAGTTCTGCACAACAACTCATCGCTATATCCCTACAGACTCATTGAAGCTTGGAAATGTTGAACATGTTCCACAGGATTGTCGCTCTTCCAGTCAAATAGTTCGTTGAACCGGGACTGCACAAAGTTTGATGATGGGCGGAACTGCCTTATTTCTTCGGTGAAAGGTGAGTCCATTGACCTTTTCATTGCTAAGACTTGTAGCCTTTCTTCTCTAGATTGTGTTTGAGCTAGTGTTAGAGCATTGCTCGGTCGAACTCGCAAGCGTTGCTATCTCAAGCTTGTTGTCAAGTTTAGTTGCCAAAACTATAAGTCATGATTTTTAGTCTACTTATAGCTAAGTCTCGGACTAGGATAGAAAGTGTAGTTGAGCTCTAGACTCCACGACGTTCATCATGCAAAGACGAAGAACTACTCAATGGTTGAAATAAAGAGTTTAGAACATGTAACCATCTTTGGATATAAGCATATAATGTGTTCGCGCATTAGTGTATACGTCCAAAACCGGGAACCAAATGTATGCATACTTGTGTGTGTACTAAATGGTTGATGGAGACTGTGTAAGTATGCGTACCCGTACGCATACTGGCGGATGTTCATGATTGTGAATTTTTGCTGAGTTTGGAAATCAAAACCAACTCAATCCGGTTACCTAAGTATGCGTACCCGTATGCATACTGGCGGAAAGTTCACGTCCGTGAATTTCTGCTGAGTTTGGAAACAAAAACAAACTCAAATCTGGTTACTTAAGTACGCATACCCGTACGCATACTTAGGTGTGTCACTTTCTAAAATTGGTTTGTTCATGACCTAAAACATTTATATATTAAGGAATGAAATTTGCAAACCGTGGCTATAATGTTCATGAATCGATTCGAGTGAATCAAAACCGATTTTGCTTCGATTGTGTCTTGTATACTTCTATAAGATCTAAGCAATTGAACAACTCTCTAACTAGTTCTTTTGAGTCATTTGAACTAGTTATGGTGAAGATGAATAAGGTTGATATGAAAGTGCTCATATGGCTAACCATTGGTTAACTACTGTTGAACAAACTAGGTGTACACGTTTAGGTACAGTTACTCAAACCTAAATGACGTATATTTCAATTGTGTATAAGAAGCTAAGTTCGATCTAACGGTTGAAAGATATTAGCTTGAATCTAATCAGGTTCTAACAGTTAATATTGAATGCTTTGTTACCAAGGTAACTTAGATTTCAAACCCTAATTTGGATATTATATAAAGGAGAACTCTAGCAACTGGGAAACATGATCCCCACACCTCCTGTGTGATACTAGTTGTATAAGCTAGAGTTGATTCTCCTTTAACCTTAGGTTTCTACCGGGACCCTGTAGGTTAACGACTTGAAGACTTCATTGGGATTGTGAAGCCAGACCCAACTATTTTCTTTGTAGTTGTGTGATCTGATCTTGTTGTTTCTATTGTATTTGAGTACAATCGTAGGATTGTCTTAAGATTAATTTCTCCGATAGGAAAGATAGAAAAGTAGTCACAAACATCTTCGTCTCATCGTTTGTGATTCCACAATATCTTGTTTTGCTAGTCGATTAAGATTATTGTGAGGTGATTGATAATTCTAGGCTGTTCTTCGGGAATATAAGTCCGGGTTATCGATTGTTTACTGTTCACCTTGATTTTTCAAAAGACGGAACAAAACTCGTAGGTATTTCTGTGGGAGACAGATTTATCTATTCTTATAGACTTTTCTGTGTGATACAGATTTATTTATTAAAGTGTTCGACTTTGGGTCGTAGCAACTCTTAGTTGTGGGTGAGATCATCTAAGGGAATCAAGTGCGTAGTAACCTTCTGGGATCAGTGATGTAAGGAGCGCAACTGTACCATAATCAGTGTGAGATTGATTGGGGTTCAACTACAGTCCATGCCGAAGTTAGTTTGTAGTAGGCCAGTGTCTGTAGCGGCTTAATAAAGTGTGGTGTTCAATCTGGACTAGGTCCCGGGGTTTTTCTGCATTTGCGGTTTCCTCGTTAACAAAACTTCTGGTGTCTGTGTTCTTTCTTTTCCGCATTATATTTTGTTATATAATAGAAATATCACAGGTTGTGCATTTGTATCGATCAATTCGTAAATCAAACCTTTGGTTGTTGATTGAAATCTATTTATCCTTGAACATTGATCTTTTGTACCGTTCAAGTTTATTTCTCTTGTATTCAATCAGACTCACAGATTTCTATTTGCTTGAGTTGGGATTGAATCGATAAATTGAGATATAACTATTTGATATACTTTTTATTAAGATTGAGTCTGACTGTCTAGTTGATTCTCTTAAAAGTATATTAGAGTTAGTCCATATAGATTGCTAAATGAAATATTTGGTGAGGTTGTTAGACCCCCGCTTTTTCAGCTAGCACCTGCTCGATCATTTCACTTAGCTTTCTTTTATTGAGTTCCTCAATCTATGACGAATCACCTTCAGTCTCTCGATGGATTCGTTCATTTCTGACTTCTGTCTCGATTTTTCCTTCTCATGTTTATGTTTCTTCGAGCGTCAATTTTCATCATAATACTCCTTCCGCTTTCGCCCTTCGAGGTACTCCTTTCTTCTTCGATCGTTGAGGTATTGCTCCCTTTCGTGCCTGTTGTTCTGCCAATTTCTAGGTCCAAATTGTCGCTCTGCCTCTTCGATGAAGTGATTACTTTCGTAGCGGTGATTTGGCCTACGATCCTCAGTAGTTTTCCTTTCGGATGATCTATGTCTCCTGTCGCGATCATTCCGCTCCCGTCGTGACCGCCAACCCTCATGTGATGGTCGTGCATGCTGGTGCGGAGTGACACTTTCCGAATGTTGGGTACTACCAGTTTGTGGTCTCTTTTCTAGAAATACTTTCAGTAGTATGTTTTCTTTTTCTAACTCTTGCAATCTTTCTCGCAGAGTCAAATCCACGGGTGTTACCCCAGTCCTATCCGCTTGCACAATATGCGAGGCCAAATGAAGGCCCCTATTGGCGAGGGAGTTCGGACGTGAGTTCAGCATATTTGTTTGGTGTTGATTACCACCCCATGGAGATACGTTCAGATTGGCACCATCACTTAAAGGTGGAGTTGCGATACGTACCCATTGATTTCCTCTACTTATCCCGTGGGGATAAGTTCTTGTAGAAGGACACCTTGATGCTGTTATTGTTTGACGTTTCAACTCCTTCCTAAAGTGGGTGATCAAGGTCGCTATGATTCCCCCGGACTCGTGCATCCATATTGTTGTTCCCATCATTTCGATTTTCCTGTGATGCTGCCATGGATCTTGATATATATATTTTTTAGAATCCTTCTCTGCCCCATGGTGGGCACTAAAAGATGTAGCAAAAATGTTTCTGCAACAATCCTCGAGATTCGTATATGAGGATGAGGTTTCATCCGTCAGATGACTCAGCAGTATTCTTCGTGATACACTCTTGGTAGATGGAGAAATTCAGCTACTTGTTGAATCAGCTCCTTATCTTCAATAATTGTTGGTAGGTGAAAGTGGGGGGTACCTGCAAAAGACACTCTGATGCCTCAATGAGTAAGAGCTCTAAGCATGTTTTATGGAGAGAGAAGGATTAAAAATGTGTACCTCTCTGGTTGAAATTCCTCTTCTATTTATAGGTTGTGGAGGAATTGCATCCAGTCCAGTTTTCATCTAGATACATTTTGACTATGTATCTGGAAAAAATGTACTTCAGGTTCATCCTGGTCAAAACTAATTTCCTTATTTTTGGGATCTACAACCTCCAAGTTATACCTGGTTTTCTTCTGTTTCCCCCCTTTTTGTAAGGATTTATAACTTCCAGGGTTTGAATATACCTGGTCTTTAACTGATTCCTCCTTTTTCTGGGGATCAGTTTCCTCCAGGGTTTGAATATACATGGTCTTTAACTGATTCCTCCTTTTTCTGGGGATCAGTAACCTCTAGGGTTTGAATGTATACCTGGTCTTTAACTGATTCCTCCTTTTTCTGGGGATCAGTAACTTTCAGGATTTGAATGTATACCTGGTCTTTAGAAGCTAACAGATCGGGTTAATAGCTTCCAGTGGGCTTAGACATCAACCCATGAACCAAATAAATGTCTTATTTGGGCTAAAGAGTTGTTAAGACCACTCAATATGAATGGGTTGAAGTGTTGTTTATCATACTTAATATAAATGGTCCAAACAATATGCAAGAGTGGAATCTGGTTGATGTTACTCAACATATCAAACTATCCGGTAATGTTCAGGATTTGAAGCTGGCCCAGGAAGTTCAGGACTTGAAACAAATCAAGAATGTAGAAAAGTTGAAATTAGCCAAGGACGTGGAGGAGTTGGGGTTAACTGTAACGAAGTTGGGATCAATGTTAAACAATTTGGAGTCCACGCTAAGTGACGTCGGTTTGTTTATATCTCCTTTTCTTATACCCAGTAACTGCCTGAATTGTTGGAATGCAGTAACATTGTTTATTTCCATTCAAATTATTGGTTTACATGCCAAGTATAATCATTTTAAATTTAGACCAGTTTTGCGGTAGACTGCTGATGTGAATTTTAGTTGTAGTAAAAAGAGGGATTCGATTCTCGAACTTGTGAAGGATAACTTTAGACTTAAATTCAAAACTAAATAGAAAAATCACTAAAAATTATAGCAAACACTGACAAAGTTGATATCAATATTAAAGAACACTGAGGCTAAGATTCCACTATTT
>JAJJMB010007708.1:7459056-7501021 GCA_023531105.1 Papaver atlanticum
TACCAACCTTGTTTACTCCATTCAAGTCCATCCCAACTTAGTTTGGCAATTGAATCTCGATAAAACACTTCCAAAAATTGATCCAAAACTTGCCATGAAGTTACGCAGGTGACTTTTGGTTTTCCCGCCAAAACAAAATTTCAAACGAAGGGGATGACCTCTCCTTATCCAATCCCGGTCTGTGCTTAGCAGCTGCCTGGAAATGGGTTACCCCTTATCCAAAGTGAGAGTCCGAATAGCAAATGTCCTCCCAGGAGCCTTTAACAACTTTTCGAGCCAATTTTGCCGCAAAAGCCTATTTTTCCAAAAACACCTACAAGGGATAAAATACCAAAATTAGTACAAAAATGGGTACTAACACTATACATAAAAGAGATGAAAATAGACACATAAATGCGTCTATCAACTGCATTTTTTGGTTCCTGTAACAGGAAATACACTATTCAGACATCGTATACCTAATAACCATTTTGCTGGCTGAAACTACCAACACAAAGTTAAGAAAATAGACTAGTACAATTAGTGAAGAGAAACTAACTTTACAACACGAAATTTGAGTAAACTTTTCTTTACTGCATCTACTACTTCTTTCAGCTGTTTTCATTTTTTAAAAAGTTGATCTAAGTAATAACACAAACAAATAAACATGTAGTAGAAGGAAACAGTTTAATATTGAAGAACCTGGTTTCTTGGTACTTGTGGCAAAATTTTTGTAGAATCCTCCAAAAGGAGCAAAAACAAAACCTATAAACAAAAGTATAGTAAATTATGCACTTATCATAATACAACCTGGTATTGGTTCATTCCTTCTTCTTTGTTTTTAAGGAAAACTTTTTGCACACTTATTTTGCAATTTTTGGTGTTTTTTTGTGTGGCGAACGTTGTTAGTTCTTTCCAAAAATTGATCTAATTTGCGAACCAAGTTTTGGATCTTGATTTAGGCAGTTGCCACAAAGTATGCACATTGTTTACATATTTTGGGAAGTTTAAAGTTATCTTTCTAAGTAATTTACTTATGGTAATTACTTGATGCTACATTATCTAATATTTCAAACTATGGAAAGAAGCTCAGTGCAAGTCAAGTTCTAACTAAAGAAACAATTACTTTGTATCTAACGAAAGAACTAGTTAGACTTAGCAATTTAATAATTACTTGGCTTGCAAAAGATCATTGGTTACATCTAAAGCAACCTAGCATTGAACGATTACTATATATTTTACAAGTTGTGTATCTTGTTGCAAAGTTTTCCCTCCAATATCGAAGGTTATTCGAGAATTAAAGTGAAACTTTCAAAGAATTTACTTGGGAGTTTATGAAGCATAAGTAAAACTATCTTTTATTTGGTAGCTTCAAAACTTGTATCTCGATTTGCTATGTTGTATAAATCTAGTCTAATCTAAAGGTCATTCTCTTATGTTGTAAGGTCATTCAGGAATTACTGATCAAATCCAGATTCGATAGAACTTCAATCTTGATTACGTAGGGGAGAAAAGTCACTAAATAGGTTGGTCAAATTATGTCGATAACCTAGATATTTTTCCCACCCTAACCGGGGGGAGTAAAACCATTACTAGAAGATGACACAGGTTATACCGAAAAACTAAATGGTTCTCCCATAAAGTCAGAGAGAAGATAAACACCACCAAAAACTTGGAGTAAGCAATGTCAAAAACTCAATCGGTTATTTGGTTGATTTTACCATTTAGATCAAAGAAAGTCAAGTTGTCGCTAGAAATAAGCGTGAAACTATCTGATTTTTGTTTTTCTCACACTAAGAATTTGAAATTGAGGCGTTGGAGACTACTCATGTGTAAAGCATGGAGCTGCAGTAACTATTGAAAATTATTTTACACTTCTTTCAGATTGCCGACATGTAAAGTTGCATCAGCAGGACTAGTTATGCATCTTAGAATGACCAAGTCATTTGCTAAGATACACTTGAAACATGACCAAGTTGCATATAAAGAGGGTAGCTAATTACCTTTATAATATGTAGTGCTTGCGTGAGACTATCATAATATGATACACTTTCTCTAAATTTATACCTCCTTACTAAAGATACGAGGATGATATTGCCCCTGAAGTGGTGCTGGTACCCGTATATTGTGAAACTTTTATTGAGCACGCATGCACTAGAGGAACATGTGAGATCGATTGTCGATTATATATTTACAATAATTGTTATGTACCCCAATGTAGATGATCATCAATATCGTGACTGATTATCTGAACTACATTCTTTTTCTTTAGTATAGGTTTTGTCCCTTTGGGTTTTTATGACAAGGTTTTAACGAGGCATTGATAGTAGTAGTATGGCTTCATCCAAGGGGGAGTGCTGGAAAATAAGTTTATGGTGGATGCTTACCACACTTACACTTCTCTCGTACCACCACCTTTACATCTCCTTTTTTATCCCTCTACTACTTTGTAACCCCTAAAACTAGTGTGATAACTCAGGTTTAATACCTTTAGTGATGAACATGCACTCCATTACTCCTCCAGTGTTAATGTCATTTTTACTATATTTTCTTATGTTATCCTATAAATTGAAGCTCATTCTTTGTACTACACACCAATTTCTAACTAGTGGAAATTAAATCGGAAATTCTCTATTGTTCTTTTTCTATTTCTTTTGTGCACTTGTTTATCTACTAATAATTTAGTTTCTAGCGCATTATTATTTCTTATATGAATAGGGTGATGATTCACATGAACAATGTTTATCGACATAGCCAAAATGCGTGGCTGCTATAAAAAACAACTCTAAGTTCAAATTTACCTCATCAGTTTTTCCTTCCACTTTTTTCAGACAAATCTTCCTTTTACGTTGTATAAAGGTGATTGAGGTCTTTATTCTTCTTCTTTATCTTCGTGTTTGCTAACTGAAGTAGATAAACCACTTCTATAGCGTTCATAGTTTGCCCTTATGAATATTCAAGACATATTTGTTATTACACATACGAAAAAGAACTTAAATACTTTATAAGTTCAAAACATCGCGATTAAAGGATTTCTGGATTAGAACCCGCCCAGGAGAAAGCAATACTCGTCTCTAGCGATCTTGCAAAACATGTCCATTATATGAATGATTCGGGTACAGTAGGGAAATTGAAGCTGATTTTTGAACTGGTACCTACCTACCTTAGCAAAAGCGGTACCCGCCGTTAGCAATCTTGCAAAACATTGCTATAATAAAAGCAAAAAGATGCAAAACATGTCCATTATATAAATGATTCGGGTACAGTAGGGAAATTGAAGCTGATTTTTGAATTGGTACCTACCTACCTTAGCAAAAGTGGTACCCGCAGTTAGCAATCTTGCAAAACATTGCTATAATAAACGAGTCGTGAGTTATAACCCCAAAGGTGTCACTATCCATCCACAAAAAACCCATCAAAACAAAAATAACACAAAACCCCCAAATAACAAAAGTAACACAAAAACCCCAAAGGTGTCACTATCCACCACCAATCACCACTAACCAGTAACACCATTATTAATCAACGGTAACATGACAAACAACATCACTGCCACCATCCTACCATCACCAACCAGCAACACCATCATCGTCGCCACCACTACCATCACCAACCACCACCACCGTATCCACCGTCAATATATACCAGCACCACCATCTCCACTAACCAGCACACCCATCACCATCAACTTCATAACCATCATTGCCACCACTAACTACCACTACTAGCAACCAACACCACATCCACCAACAAATACTAGCACTACCATCATCATAAAAAGCACCACCACCAACCAACACCACCACTAGCCTGAAACAGTACCACCAAAAATTTGGTTTCATCATAGAATTTGATGAAAACAATTTTGTTTAATATGGAGTTTTAATGGATCCCAACATTTGAGCGGAGTTTTTGTACTCCAAATTTGGTCACCTTGGTGTTTTACTACTAGTTCTGTATAAGTATAAGGGGGATTTTGTGTTTCCCCTCCAAAATAAATGGGTATTTTGCATTACCCCCTTTTTTAATTGCTAATTGGTAAAACCCCCTTTAATGTGGATGTGCCGTAAACGGCCAGTTAAATCTTGCATGTGTAGTGCACGTGTGTACTATAATAAAATAATGAAACGAAAAATCAAAAATTAGTTACACGTGTTTGAAGATCAAAGAGAAAAAAAAGAAGAGATATCCGATCTCTTTTTTCTTCATCATCATCTCCGTCGTCTTCTCCGCTACTTCTCTGCAACTGATTTTGTTCAGCAAAAAAAATAAATTAGTCTCCCTTAATTTCTCTTAGTTGCCATCATTTAATTCCCAAATTAGACGACAACATGATAGAACAAAGAAAATCAAGATGAAAAATACCCAAAACTAAGCCCTAATTTGATTTGAGAGATGAGATTCAATCCAACATCACCACCCATAACAGCAACAACAATAAAATTAATGTGGGCATCGAAGCTTACGGGATTGATATTTTTATATATTCTATTTAATTTTCTCATATTTGATTTGCTTAGGGAATCAATTGATAGGGGCAACAACAGCAAAATTGATTTGCTCATCGGATTTACTAATTGATGAACAATTTATTGATGGGATAGTGCATATGATGAATTATCACATGATAGATAAGCTCTTGAATTAGGATTTGCACAGTGCGTAGTTAAGTACAACAACCTTTTGAACTCTCCATTAATGGCGTCACTTATAATCCAGAATAATGCTTTAACTTTGATAAAAATTTGGTGATTGCTTGAATGGTGTTTGAGTATTGTGAAAAATTGGGATTGATTTTTAAGGTTCAGTGATGCAGAATCTGACGGAGTAGAACAACAGGAATGAGTTATAACGGAGAAAGTGAGGCTCAGAATGCCACTTCACGTGTTGGAATTAACTGGCGGTTACGGCACATCCACATTAAAAGGGGTTTTACCAATTACTAATTAAAAAAGAGGATAATGCAAAATACCCATTTATTTGGGTGGGGGAAACGCAAAATCCCCTAAGTATAATAAGGGGAAAAAAAGTCCTACCGGGAGTCGACCCCAGGTTGCAGGATTCAAAGTCCTGAGTGCTAACCACTACACCATAGAACCGCGTTGGCAATTTCTTTCCCCAGTTTAATAATTGTCTAAATGTTTTACTCAGATTTTAATCTCCTTCTTTTCTACTTCACGTGAGATTGGGGTCAGCACTCAGCATCACAGTCCACCACCCCACACCATTGCCAAATCATTTCAAACTCCCCGCCTTCTCTCTCCACGCATAGATCACATAATCAGAAACCCTAATTTCCTTTTCTTAGCAGTAGAATAATCATCAACAATGTCTGACGAAGAATCTGATCAACAACTGAGCGATGATCAGAAGTTAGAGATCGCTAAATGGTTTCTCACTAATTCTCCTGCTGGTGAAATCCAATACATTTCCAAAGGTACATCTCTCTCTTTATACCTAACTTTTTTTCCTCTTCAATTCGGGGATTCTAAATTTGGAATTTTTCTTGTTGGTTTCTGGCAGATATTAGGTCAGTTTTAATGGATGATAATTTATATAACAAGGCTGCTTCTGAAGCATTTCCTATTTACAATAAAAATCATCTCATTTCAATAGAAATGCCCAATCGAAGTGGAGATGTAAGTGTTGATTAAAGTGTTAATTTTGGGTTCAGGGTTATTAATTTGGTCTAATTTCACTTTAATTTGAATGTTCATTTAGGTGTAATTTAGGCTTTTTGAAGGTTTGTTGAGTTGTAATAAGGAAAATGCTATTTTTTTTTTAGAAATCTTAGTTGGGAAGTGGGTCCAACACCTTATTCACCCCTTCTAGGTCATGTGGCATTTACCTTTGGTTGATTCATTGTGTGTGATTTAGGTTGTTGTTACAACATTTGCGGAACTTAGTGATACTGAATATCTGGATCCTCGTACTGCTCAAGTCGTTGTCGTGGACCATGTCAAACAAGTGAGTTTCTACCTCATGCGATGTGATATGTTATTCTTGTTTGGGTGCTAAAAAAAGTGGTTAATGGGTATGTTCACTTGTAATGTTTGTACCTTAAATTGGTGAAGGCGTGTATTGATGTGAGGCCTGCTACTGATGACGAGCTTTGCTCTCCGTATATTGAGGAATTTCGGTACGTTTACATGGACATTTTACAATGTACATCCATTAATCTTTTTTGGTTTTGTTCCTATTTTGCAATATGCATGGAGCACTAGATGCAAAAAAAAGTTTAAACATGCACAGATTACATTAGATATTGTAATATTGGGAAATAGTAAATGCTACACCAGACTCTTTTATTTGCACGATGATATTTAGGGATCTAGCATTTCGTCATCAAGACATCTACTAAAGCATGCTAACTTGACAAAGTTCACAAGTTGGTATGAGACATATACATCTACTTGTGAGAGAATAACATGGGTTATAAACTAGTGTATTGATAGCTAGCTCATTTTAAATTTTTGTTGCTCAATTTTCTGCTGGCAGATGCGATTTGGACGCAGAAATTCTTAAATATGTCGGGGAAGCTTATAAAAAGGGTGTTTGCTCAGTTTACTGTATTAATGGGAAAGATGCGGAAGGACCAGGGCTTGACTTTGAGCTTTCAGTTGTGATTAATGCTGCTAGGTGTAGCCCACAAAATTTTTGGTGAGTGAAATTGACATTTGTAAATTCCGGAACTTAGTAACATTTTGTCATGGGGACAGAGGGTTTTGCCGTTTTGATGTGTTCTCTTTGATATCGGATTACAAGACTTATCTTTTTGGGATTATTATATATCCCGCACTTGGTTATTTGCAAATCTACAAATGAAATAAACCTTTATATTTGAACTGGCATTCAATCAGAATCGTCATAATTAGGGGAATTTTACTAGCTAACATACGTCTGTTCGTTAGCATGCGCTTAGCAGTTAGCTCATCTCTCTTCGCTTTATTTACCTCTTTTTTGTTAGGTATTTCTGTACTCTGGGCTTGATATAGTTTGTTTTAGTTTCTCAAGTGATTTTCTTTTGTCATATCACTAAGCAGAAGTATTAGATATCATGTTGGAATATTTCATTGTGGCTGATGCCAAGAAGTTTGAGTGCCCCATCCCCTTAAAAACATTTCCATTTACATCTATATCTTACTAAAAATAAGCTTCATATAACAGGAGAACATTGGTTTATACTTGAAGATAGTAACTGCTAATACCAGTGTATATCAATGCTTATATGGTTCCTTTTCACCATTGAGTGTGATACAATATGAGCAATATCAATATTTTCAAGATTTTGGTACCTCTCGATCCTATGTCCATTCCCTCCATAGAATTCAATAAATAACATGAGGGCGGATCCCGATTGTAGTAGTCATTCTAAGATCAGGAATTGCAGCTCCATTTCAGTAATTTGCAGGTTTTGCTGAAGTCATACCGAATACAAGAACAGTGGAGCTCACATTAAGTAAATGTTAGGGAAAGGGAAGATGTGGTCAGCCAGTGACTTGCAATGGTCGTGTTTTACTTGCACAGAACACAACAGTTGTCCAGTGTTAGAATCTTGTGCATTTAGCTTGAAGAGTTGATGACCTAGTTACCTACTAAGCAAGATAGAAGTCGAGTTTTTCAGTCAATATTTTTCCTATTCTTACTTTTCTCATCTAATGAATCTAAGTGTGGCCATCAGACATCATATTTTTATTTTTTTATGTAAGGATCCAACTTTTATACCTGGATCACTGTTTTACAGCAATGGCAGTTGGCGTTCAATTTGGAACATAGAGTTTAAGGATGAGTTGCAAGTAGTGGAATTGAGAGGCAAATTGCAGGTATCTCTTTTAAACTGGATCTGGTGTCACACTAGCGTAGTTATGCTTGATGTGATTAATGCGAATGTTGATGGACTAAATTAGTTACCTTAGCTTGTGGTTGTGTGTGCTTGTAAATGGACTAAAAAAGTTTACCAACATTAACTAATTGAAGTTGGTTTCAGGTTGGGGCGCACTACTTTGAAGAAGGAAATGTACAGCTAGATGCTAGCTATGAATGCAAAGACTCAACTATTTTTCAGGTTATCCAAATTCATAATTTTTACATTGGATCCCTGAACTTCTAGCTTTGATCTCATTAGATACTTTTGTCACTTTAGCCAGCAAGTGCCCTTTCTTTTCTTTTTTCTTTTTCTTTTCTTCTTTTGTTTTCCCTATTGTTAAAGAATGAGGTTTCGGGGAAAACACTATAGACATGCCATATTGTAAGGCCAAGTATACGTTCTTCACCTTTATATCGCCTATGTTTTCTTTTCCTCTCCATGAACTCTTAAATATAGATAGCATTCGGAAGAAGGATAACCGTAGTAAATATTTGTTCTTCTTGGTTTTGTGGGTAGCTTCTATGCGACACATGATTTAGTAGTTCCCGTACTGAAATTATTTCTCTTTCAGTCTCCTGAAGATTGTGCCCTCTCAATTACGAACATTATTCGTCACCATGAAACTGAGTATTTGTCTTCTCTCGAGGTGCGTGATACTTCTTTTTGTTCCTATTGGTTGATGAGTTCATTGACTCCTTATCCTCTCGCTTACGGTTCTTTTGCATCTGCAGGGATCCTACTTAAATCTGCCAGATACCACTTTCAAGGTACTGATAAGTTTCCAATAAGCTTATTACTGCTATCTTTCTTTATTTTGAAAACCCCTTTTTTACTTCTAAACTTGTGATTCTACAGGACCTGCGAAGGAAGCTTCCAGTCACTCGTACCCTCTTCCCATGGCATAATACGATGCAGATAAGCCTTACTAGAGACATTACGAAAGAACTTGGGATTAAGTAACAAAACATCTACATTAGGAAAGGGGAAATCTGTTGTTTATGTATACTATCCCATTGCCCGCCATCCTAAAGGAAAAACTTTTTCTATGTAAGAATCCCACCTATAGTCCATCCTTTTGTCTGTCACATGAATTATGCTACCCTGTCACACTTTTGGAGCTTTTATGAAATGCCAAGATGTGGTTTTTTATATAGAGTATGAGTATAATATATATTATTTTTTGAACCAAAAGCGGTTCAAGCGTAATATGTATTGTCATTTGTCATGCAAACGTTCTCACTCTGTTTTTCAGTTTCTCTATACCTGAGAACTGGGTACCACCATACAGCCCATGCCATACAGCGAGTTGCTTTTGGTCATCCTAAACGGGGGCCATGTGGCTCAATATTTGCCCTAATATAATTCAAAGACCTAAACTTTATCACTTGTGCTAAAATGGGCACGTGATTAAATTTTTACCCATGTGGTTCAAACATTACATTGTGAAGATGAATTTTTGGTGACCCAAAACCTGCAATGTAGAGTCCAATTTTATGCACACTCCTTTAAAGAGTGCACAAAACAAATTAATCCTATTGGTGGGTCTAAACCAAAAGTTAAAATAAAACATAAAAACATTATTAATAAATAGTTGACGGTAGTTTTAGGCCGGCCAATAGGATTAATTTGTTTTGTGCACACTCTTTAAAAGAGTGTGCACAAAATTGGACTCCGCATTGTGACGATAAACTTAATTTTAGAATCCAGAGACTAGACTCAAAATCGTAATCCAAATTTGCCACATATTTATGTTTGTTTTAGTAACTCTAAATATGCTTGTGCCAAAATTTGCCTCGTACCCTCAATTAACCTCGAGATGATAAACGGTGATAATTTTTTTCCCTAAAGACACAACTTAAAATGTGCATCATGGCTTTAAATTTATCGTAATCCGAAATGAATTCGTTATTCACACTTTTTCCCCAAGATTGAGAATTTCTTTTATGATTTTCTTTAAATTTTTTTTTTTTTGACAAGAACCTATACGATAACTAGAAATTTGTATCCATAATTAAAATTCGCCTCATGTTCGATGTTTATTAGTGATCCAAAATTTGTCCGTTGATCTAACATTTGTATTGTGACCTAAAATTTATTCCATGACTGAAAATTTGGCATTATGACTCATATCAAGTCACATGACCTATAATGTGCAATATGAACAATATTTACCAATTGTCATGGGATTTTCATGATGACACAAAATATGCCTTGTGATCCAAAATTTGCCCCATGAATGTTTGTTTTGTGAAATCAAGAATTGACAAAGTTCATATCTGTCTTTAGATTTGAAGATAGGCTTGTGATAATCCATTGTTAACAGACTCTGTTTTGTGTATGATCGATCACAAGGGAATCAAGTTATTTGTGCTGGTACATTGAAGAGCGAAGATTTGAAGACAAAAAGATTTTCTTATTGGTACTCTGATCTTTGTGATTATATATCGTGTACACTTGATTGACAGAGATCCAACAATTTTGTCTATCTTTGATAGACTTTCCTAACTTGTTGTATAGATCGATGATCTATCATTTGGTGGTTCTTTTCAGGATCCGAACATGATAGGTTGTAAACTAATATCAATTATCTCGATAGTCTAGATCTTGGTTGATCTAAACCGATACATATGAGTTTATATTATTTAAACGAAAGATCCTTTGTATAACTCAACATACATCTTTGGTTTAGTTCTTTAGATTGATAGATCGGTTACCGAATCCAGATTAGTCCTTTATTGTTTTGGAATACGATCCAAAGGAGTTGCGTGCTAGAAGTCTTCACAGCAGGTGGAGCAACTTAAGACAGTGGACTCTATCTTAGGATTCACGTGCATTGACCAGATTGGTAATAGGCGCATGGATATTGAAGGAACTAAACAACTTGGAGTTAGTTTACTTGTTTACAACTATACGAAGTTGGTAGTATTCTTTGTGTAACGGCTTAATTCCGAGAGTACTTAAAACTGGACTAGGTCCCGAGGTTTTTCTGCATTTGCAGTTTTCTCGTTGACAAAATCCTGTTGTGTTTTTTTACTTTAGTTTACGCATTATAATTATTGTATTACTTATAATAAAGTAATTGCACTGTACATTAGTCAAACACTTGGTTCGATTCCATAGTTGGTTCAGTCCGAACTTATACTATATACCAAGTGGACATTTTGTGGTTGTTATATTTTTGACAGTCTCTGTCTATATTTGATTATGCAAGGTGTATCTTGAATAGGTTGATATCGAAAGGATTGTGTTACCTTCGTCATTTCAAAGGTCCCAAACTAATTTGTTTCGTCTCGACCCACGAGCGTAAATACAACTCAGAGGTCTTGAAATGTTATTAAGAGATTCTAAACTACAATAACTACTTGATGAGATAAAAACAAACTTCACTAGAGTACTTACAATGCAACATAAGATGTTTTATTGTCCACCTTCTCGTTGGGAAACAAACGTCATTAATATGTACATGAATTCATCTATAAACCAGTTTACTTCAAAATCTAGTTCTTATTGTTTATCTTTATTGTTCAATATCATTGTACAACTCGGAACCCAATGGTTTATATGAATAATCTTAACCACCTCTTTAATCGTTTTTTTTTACATATCGTACATAAAGGGTTAGTAGGTCATGTTCTAAAATCAGGAAATTCTGAGTATTTGGATGGTCGCTACACCATGGATGTGACTACCTTGCGCATTTTTTTTCTTGTTTTTTCAGTAGCTCAATTTTTTTCATCTTTGCGAAGGCACAACCCAATTGTACACTTTGATTATTTTTTTCTCAACGCCGATTAGAAACAGAAGAAGAAAATGCCATCTTTGTTACTGATCCAATTTGGTCAACTCTGAATTAAATGCCAAGCAGTCTATTTTTAATTATTATTGAAAAAGCGGGGGTTTAACAACCACACCCAATATTTCGTTTAGGAAATCTGTATGGACTAACTCCAATATAATTCCAAGAGAAGCAACTAGACAGTCAGACTCAATCAAGGAAATATATCCACGAGTTATATCTCTGTTTCTCAATGTAATCAACAAATCAAACATATTGAATCTGTGAGCCTGATTATTATGAGAAACAACTTGAACGGTACCAAAGACCAATATTCAAGTGTCAATAAATTTCAATCAACAACCAAAGGTTGGATTGAACTACGCACAACCTGTGATATTTCAATTATATAGAAAATATAATGCGGAAAAGAAATAACACAGACACCATAAGTTTTGTTAACGAGGAAACCGCAAATGCAGAAAACCCTCAGGACTTAGTCCAGATTTGAACACCACACTGTATTAAGCCGCTACAGACTCTAGCCTACTACGAGTTAACTTTGGACTGGAATGTAGTTTAGCCCTAACCAATCTCACACTGATTAAGGTACAGTCGCGTTCCTTACGTCTCTGAATCCCAACAGGACTCTAGTTTTTGATTCCCTTAGCTGATCTCACCCACAACTAAGAGTTGCTACGACTCAAAGTCGAAGACTTGATAAACAACTCTGTCTCCCACAAAAAAGTCTATTTTAATAAATAAATCTGTCTCCCACAGAAATACCTACGAAGTTTGTTCCGTCTTTTGATAAATCAAGGTGAATAGGAACCAATTGATAATTCGGTCTTATATTCCCGAAGAACAACCTAGAAATATCAATCACCTCACAATGACTTAACTATATGGTAGTAGAACAAGTTATTGCGGAAGCACAAAGAATGAGACGAAGAACTTTGTGATTAATTTTTATATCTTACATATCGGAGATAAATCTCAAGTAAATCTTAGAGAAAATAGTACTCAATACTATAGAACAAGTAAGATCAAAACACGCAACTACAGAGAAAATAGTTGGGTCTGGCTTCAGAATCCCAATGAAGTCTTTAAGTCGTTAACCTATAATGGTTTTAGGAAAAACCTAGGTTAAAGGAGAATCGACTCTAGTCGCAACTAGTATCACACAAGAGGTATGGGGATTAGGTTTCCCAGTTGCTAGAGTTCTCCATTATATAGTCTTCAAATCAGGGTTTGATAACTTTGGAATAAAGCAATCAATATTCACCGTTAGATGAAACCTGATTTAAGATTCAAGCTAATATCTTTCCACCGTTAGATGGTCTTAGCTTGTTACACACAAATGAAATATACCTTCATTTAGATATGGGTAACCATACCTAAATGTGTATATTGAGTTGTCTCAATAACAGTTAACTGAAGTTAGCCATATGAACACTTTTGTATTAACCATGTTCATCTTAACACTTCTAGATCAATTGATAATCAAATGAATCTAATTGTGTTACTCATAGAGTTGTTCAATTGTTTATATTCTCATAGAAGTATACAAGACACAATTGAAGCAAAATCGGATTGATTCAAAAGAATCAGTTCATGAACATTTTAGCCACGGTTTGCAAAGATTGCATTCCTTAATATATAAATGTATTTGTTCATGAGTATGAAATCGTACTTAACCGATTTTAGAACTTGAACCACTTAAGTTTGCAAACTTAAGTTCCGGACATTGGTCACAAGCCGACAGTTTGCAAACGGGTACGCAAACTTTAGCTCCGGACCAAACTCAGTTGAAACCGTTTGCGAACGGGTACACGAACTTAGTTCCCGGACTTCAACAGTTAAATCAGTTTGCGAACGGGTATGCAAACTTAAGTACCCTGACTTAAATAGTTGAATAAGTTTGCGAACGGGTATGCAAACTTAACTTCCGGTCCTGAATTCCATCATTACAATTCGCACACTTAATTAGTACACAACCCGTAATGTATCCAGACATGGGTTTTAGATCTTAACTCCCATTTCAATCATTGAAACATTCTTAGAAGACGATAATAGCTGCCTCATACAAACTATTAGCTTATAAGCAATTTTAAAGTGATTGAATGATCAATACGAAACATTCCGAGTCTACATCAAATTACTGTCTCACACAAATCATGTAAGATGTTACCAGGTGATTTTCATATGATCATCTTTTGACTTTCGTCAAGAATAATGATGAACGTAGTTAAAGAAAAAAACTTTCCAACACATATTTCGAGAAAGATATAAGCGGGTTAAACTCAGCTCGAAATATCAAATGTGTATAATGTAAAGTCTATTTAGCTATACGACTTTGTCTCAATAGGAGATAAAATAGAATAGAATTCTAAGTGATAGATGAGTTCAAGTATCCATATAACTTTTGTTGATGAAGTTCCACAAGCTCCCCTTAGTAGTTCTTAGTCTTCAATCGATGAACGCCGTGAAGTCTAAAGATCAACTACACATTATATCCTAATCCGAGACATAGCTATAAGTAGACTAGAAATCAAGACTTATAGTTTTGACAACTAAACTTGACAAACAAGTTTGAGATAGCAACGCTTGCGAGTTTGACCGAGCAGTGCTCTAACAATCTCCCCCTTTGTCAATTTAGTGACAAAACTATCAATACATATGGATTACAAAATAAATAAACTTTGTAGCTTCTCATCGAAATGCTTGATTTCCTTGGTTCTTCAACATTCCTTGAATTCTTCGTCACTTCAAGTACTCCAGTAATTCTGAACGTGTTCAACTCAGCATCATAGTTGTTGAAGATCCGTAGCCATAACAATAGGAAAACAAATGTTTTCAATTATTGTTATACAGTGTCATAGTATTATCAAACAACATCAAAGTTCAATTGTATCACAACTTTGATAATAATACTACGGTAATATGTATCACTCCCCCTTAGTCAATACTTCATATCACAATGAAAACCACTCCCCCTTACATAATGATCCGTAAACCATAATTATATGTAGTGTGAACTACAAAATAATTCTCCCCCTTTTTGTCAATATTAATTGGCAAAGGTACGAAAACTAGCGGGATCATAATGAAATTCTCAAAGAGATACTTCATGACTAAAAGAGAACATATCAACTTTGTTTCGATGATTTCACATAGTCGAAAACTTAGCATATTCATCAAGGAGTTTATAAAGATACAAGATAACTCCTACAATATTCCACAGCCGCACTCCTCACAAAGAATTAGCAATTAAGCACAAGTTCAATTAAGAACTCTCCCCCATTAAATGTCATTCCCGAAAGAACAACAAGAGCGACCTTACTTTTACAAGAAAAGAAGGATTTCTTTGGACATTAAAAAATCACATGAAACATGAATTTGTATCCAGGAAACTCAATTAAATTAACTACAAAGGAACCTTACGGAGCCATACAGTACTTTCACATAGAAGTGGATCAACCGGTTTAGCAAGGAAACTAAGTTTTTTAGTCAATTTGTTATACTATTAGGGAAAATTGCTTCGGGAAATTGTTTCCTTGATAACATATCAAAACCAAATTACTTGTAGTTTCAGTTTTTGTATTGGTTATCTAAAATGGTATGTGAAACCTTCGTGCTTAACTCTTATAGGTTATACAATTCTTTTAGATTGTAAGATCCTTTCGGTTTTTGGTATTTTCTCGTACCTTTGTCATTTTGTGAAAAAAAGGGGGAGAAATATATGGAGTAAACAAAGTGATTTGTAATCACTTAGGAAAGGACAATTGTGCTTAAACGTTATATCTAACGAAAGAGTAAAGCATTGACTAAGGGGGATAAATATATCATATGTTGATTGTAGTTATTTGGACTACAAAAGAGAAATAACAAAGATGTGCGGATTGAAAATCTACTATCTTACCTTTAGGGGGAGTATTAGCTTTGTTATTATAATGTTTTCAGCGGCATTTATGGATTGAATATATGCAGGGTATTGTGTCGTTAAAACTTGGAATCAAGCGTATGTATAATGAATTTTTGTAATTTGTTTATCCATATGATTGTAAGAGTTTTGTCACTAAAATTGACAAAGGGGGAGATTGTTAGAGCATATCTCGGTTGAACCCACCAAGCGTTGGTTGTCAAGTTTGGTTGTCATATTTTAGTGAATCAAAACTCAATTTAAGATTCGCTTGATTATGTACTAGAGACAACTTCGTATAGTTTAGGATAGAAAGATTAGGATAATGAGACATACAAGTATTACTTGAAGACTTGAAGAATGTGAAGAAGTAAAGAGCTACATCGACGACATCATCCTTCCTCTTGAGGTTAGTAATATTTTGACTTGAACTGTTTCATTCCCAATGTATCTTTCAAGTCGTGCTATATTGAAAACAAAACTGTGAAGCTGTGAATGATTATACTCTAGTAGACATAGTGTTAAGGAATTAGAATACGAAGTATAACACTTTTCTTTTGAACTTCGTATATAAGACATTGACATAATCGTATGAATGCTATTGTGATTATGTGTATGGGTATGGGTGAAGATTTCGTCCTAGGAAACAATGTTTACATTCGTTTAAAGGAAGTACATTCATGAACTTGTTTTATGAATCGAAAGGGAAATCGCTAGGCTTATTGGTATTGTTATTCATTGCATATCTTTGGATTACCAATATGTGTGAGTTAGTAGAACCGATCGTAACTTGTTATGTATCTTGGTAAAACTAGTCACAATGCCTGACTTATGTATTGGTATGACTTTTATTAGTATAACCTATCTTAAGTAATCACCTAAGATGGTATGATCGATAGTTGTAATTGGTATGACCGATCCTAGTAATTGGTGTGACCGATCACAAAAGAGTAGTAATCGATCCTTGTAATTGGTGTAACCGGTCCTGGTAATTGGTGTAACCGATCCTGGTAACTGGTGTGACCGATCACAAGTAATACCATGAGAATATGGTAACCGGTCCTGGTAATTGATGTAACCGATCCTGGTAACTAATGTAACCGGTCCTAGTAACCATATTAAGGTAGAACCGATCCTTGTGTTTGGTAGAACCGTAAACCCATGATTAGTGTATTGATATTTGATCAATCACATAGTTCTTGGAAATCATATGAACAGTTCTAAATTTGTTTGGAAGTGTGGTATAATCGGTTCCAAGATTGTAAATATGAAAAAGGATTTACAAAGAAATAAGATGTCGACATACTTTGAACATGTTCAGTAACTCTTATCTTTTATTGTTCAAAGATATTCCTTAATAGCTAAAGGAGATCCCGGACCGAAATAAGTTGAGAATCTTTTAATTAAGGTTGTTAATTTTAAATTCTTTTAATTACCAGCAATTAAAATGCATATCTCTGGAAAATAAAAATTGGTAATGTGCATTTACTAATTGGAGATTTTCTAGTAGGATTTCGGTTATTTTTGGACAGAGCATTTCTAGGAATTATGAAAACCGATTTGGAAATATATTGCATATCTTAAAAATATTTCAGTTTTGGAAATTCCTCGGTGTCCAAACTTTCTTGGTCTATAAATACCCAAGTTTGCATTTCGAGCAAACTATCCTAAGAGCCAGCAAAATTACCTTGTTGTGTTGTTACTGGTGGAGCCGTCTATTCGGAGAGGAAAGTACCCTAATTAGGCGAAATCTCTTACGACCGCTCGTTTAAAGACTTCTTTGGGATCAAGAAGCTCTACGAGTACCGTTGGTGGGAAACTAGATAATTGCAGTATTATTAGTTTTCGAGTTGATTTGATTGACTAACGGTTGTTGAACTTTGATTGCACCTAGTTTGTTTATTCTTGAGAATCTTCTCTTCTGATATAAGATTCACTCAAACTAGATCAAAGTGTCGACAGGATCTTTAGAACTGTTTGTAGATCTAAAGACATCTTGTGATAATCCATTGTTAACAGACTCCGTTCTGTGCGTGATTGATCACAAGAGATTCAAGTTGTGGTGTGCAGGTGTTTATTGAAGATTTAAGAAGATTTGAAGACGAAGAAGATTTCTTATTGGGTTTCATAATCTTTGGTGTGCACAAAACTTGATCGGATGGGATCTAACTATAATCGGTTTATCTTTGATAGATTTGATTGATTAGTTACGTAGATCGGCATCAGTATTTAGTATCTTGATAGATCCTATTATTTATTGCAAAATCTAATCTCAATTACTTTGGTAGTTGTTAATTAGATTGATCTAAACCCGACAAAGGAGTTTATTGGATTAAACAGAAGAGCCTTTATCTAACTCATATCACTGAGATTGAATAGAGTTATTACCGAACAGATTTGTTGTTCCTTTAGTGTTTGGAATACGAACCAAAGGAATTATTCCAGTGCGTGCACTTATTGAATGTCGGAAGCACAGGGATACTGAATAAACTAGGTGAACTATAGGTTTAGTTGCTTGGTTTCAACTATACGAAGTTGGTGTGATTTTGTATAGCGGCTTAATTCTGAGAGTATTAAATTTTGTACTAGGTCCCGGGGTTTTTCTGCATTTGCGGTTTCCTCGTTAACAAAATCTGTCTATGTCATTTACTTTTGTTTTTCGTAATTATAATTTTTGTTATTATAATTTAAAGTAAATTACACAAACGTTAACTCCGTATTACTTGATAGTGATCCTATAATGTTTGGTTAAGTCCGAACCTATTATCAAGTAATCACACTTTGATTGTTGTATTGTCTCGATCTCGTATCCATAGACGATCACACAAAGTGTGAATACCGATTCGTTGTATTGTCTCGACTCAATCCATAGACAATCACTTTCGGTAAGAGGACTTATAGGTGGAAAAGTTTTAGAATTGGGTATATTTGGGTACCCTCGTCTTTTCACTTAACTTTCGGTCCTGAATTCCATCAATACAGTTCGCACACTTAGTACACAAACCGTAATGTATCCATACATGGGTTTTAGCTCTTGTTAATACCCAAAAATCGCTCATAGGTAAAACAATATACTGTCAAAGTACTTTCTTTAGGTTCGAAAATCAAAATAGTACAAAACGATCCTAAACCAAGGAGTTGGCCGTTCACGTTTTTCTTCGGTTATAAAGAGAGAAGATGGGTTAATCTTAGGGGAGGGAAAGCAAAGAAAGTTGAGGAAATCAGTGGTGATTGAATTGGGTGTGAGGTTATTGAACTATGGAAGAAGAAGAGCTTGAGAATGATAAGCTTGTTCTGTCTTCTGAATAAACAAGGAAGTCTATTTATAATTGTAGGGAACACTCACTGTTTCCTCGTAAGTAGTGGAGGTTGTGGAGAGATGGAGATAGTGGGATAATGGTGTGCTTACGCCCATGATGTTAGGGAAGTTTCTGGAAACCGTAAACCATAATTCCATTACTTAGCCACTTCTTTTAACCGCTCTCAACCATTGCTAGTACTTGTAACTTCCTTATCATGGGATATTGCCATGCCACACGTTGCTGTAAACCACCAGACCAATACCTAAGAATAATTCCCCCATGTAACATGTTTTGATTTCTCATAGGAATTAGTAGAGTCATGGAGTCTTATCCAGGTTGCCACGATATATTTAACTAAGTAATAGCCTAAGCTAGCCAGACTTTGTCAAAGTTGCATAGCTTGAAGAGACAACTCGGCTCCAAGGTTATGTGTGACTAATAATGAGTTTGCCATAAGATGGCATTGTAATCAGCTAGACATAATAATACACGTAGATAACATAGTGCACCCAGTTAATAGCTAGCTAAGTCATGACGTGGGGTGTGACTTAGTCGATAGCCAGCCGATTTGGCATGGACATGGGTGCTAGGCTTGGAGCAACGTAGCTGTGGCCATATGGCTAGGCTAGGCTGAGAGGCAAGGAGGTCGTGACTACTAGCTAGGCCAGGCCAGACTAGGTGGTCGTGGCATGGTTTTGGCTAGGACAAAAGGTGGTCGTGTCTTGGCCATGGTTAGGCGGAGATAAAGAGGCTGTGGTCACTGGCTAGTCCAGGCCGAGAGATAAGGAGGTCGTACTACTAGCTTGGCTAGGCCAAGAGAGTAGGAGGCCATAGCTAGTTAGGCTAGGCACAAGGTAGCCGTGGCCACTGGATAGACTAATCCAGGAGATAGGGAAGCTGTGGCCACTATCTTGGAAAGGCCAAAAGACTAGGAGGCCGTGGCCTGATGGCTATTCTAGGCTAGGCCGGAAGGAAAGGTGACCGTTGCCACTAACAGGCTAGGCCTGAAAACAAGGATGTCGTGGCAGGCTAGATCAGGCCTGAAGACAGGGAGGTCGTGTCCATGGTTAGCCAGGCCTGAAGACAGGGAGGACGTTGTTAGAGCACTGCTCGGTCGAACTCGCAAGCGTTGCTATCTCAAGCTGGTTGTCAAGTTTAGTTGCCAGAACTATAAGTCTTGATTTCTAGTCTACTTATAGCTAAGTCTCGGACTAGGATAAAAAGTGTAGTTGAGCTCTAGACTCCACAGCGTTCATCATACAAAGATGAAGAAATGCTCAAGGAACTGGTGGAACTTCATCGACTAAAAGGTATGTGGAGACTTGAACTTATCTATCACTCAAAAAGTCTATCTACTCTATCTCATATCTTGAGACAAAGGTCGTATTACTATATAGACTTCGATTATACACATTTTCTATTTCAAGTCGAGTTTATCTCGCTCTCGAAATATGTGTTATTAAGCTTTCTCTTTGGCCAAGTTCATCTTTACTCATGACGAAAGTCATGTTGATTATTTCAATATCTTGAAAATTGCTTTGATGAAAAATAGTGTGTGAAAATCCTCTATTCAACATCCTCTAAGAATGTTTCAATGATTGAAATAAAGAATTTAGAATATGTAACCATCTTTGGATATAAGCATATATAGTTTGTTCGCACATTAATGTATAAGTCCAAAACCGGGAACCAAATGTATGCATACTTGTGTGTATACGAAATGGTTGATTGAGACTGGGTAAGTATGCGTACCCGTACGCATACTGGCGGAAGTTCACGTCCGTGAATTTCTGTTGAGTTTGGATTTAAAAACCAACTCAATCTGGTTACCTAAGTACGTGTACCCGTACGCATACTGGCGGAAAGTTCACGTCCGTGAATTTCTGCTGAGTTTGAAAACCAAATCAAACTCAAAACCGGTTACTTAAGTATGCATACCCGTACGCATACTTAAGTGTGTTACTTTCTAAAATTGGTTTATTCGTGAACTTAAATTTATATAAACTAAGGAATGTATATTTGCAAACCGTGGCTATAAAGTTCATGAATCGATTCGAGTGAATCAAAACCAATTTTGTTTCGATTATGTCTTGTATACTTCTATGAGATCTAAGCAATTGAACAACTCTTGAACTAGTTATGGTGAAGATGAATAAGGTTGATATGAAAGTGCTCATATGGCTAACCATTTGGTTAACTACTGTTGAACCAACGACTTGTACACGTTTAGGTACGGTTACACAAACCTAAATGACGTATAGTTCATTTGTGTATAACAGGCTAAGTTCGATCTAACGGTTGAAAGATATTAGCTTGAATCTAAATAGGTTTTCATCTAACGGTGAATATTGAATGCTTTGTTACCAAGGTAACTTAGATTGCAAACCCTGATTTGGAGACTATATAAAGGAGAACTATAGGAACTGGGAAAGGTAATCCCCACACCTCCTGTGTGATACTAGTTGTATAAGCTAGAGTCGATTCTCCTTTAACCTTAGGTTTCTACCGAGACCCTGTAGGTTAACGACTTGAAGACTTCATTGGGATTGTGAAGCCAGACCCAACTATTTTCTTTGTAGTTGCGTGATCTGATCTTGCCCGATTCTATCATATTGAGTACAATTGAAATAATTGACTCTAGATTAATTTCTCCGATAGGCAAAATAAAAGTAATCACAAACATCTTCGTCTCATCGTTTGTGATTCCACAATATCTAGTTTCGCCATCATACGATTTAGATTATTGTGAGGTGATTGATAATTCTAGGCTGTTCTTCGGGAATATAAGTCCGTGTTATCGATTGGTTCCTGTTCACCTTGATTTATCAAAAGACGGAACAAAACTTGTAGGTATTTCTGTGGGAGACAGATTTATCTATTCTTATAGACTTTTCTGTGTGAGACAGATTTGTTTATTAAAGTCTTCGACTTTGGGTCGTAGCAACTCTTAGTTGTGGGTGAGATCAGCTAAGGGAATCAAGTACGTAGTATCCTGCTGGGATCCGAGATGTAAGGAGCGCAGCTATACCTTGAATCAGTGTGAGATTGATTGGGGTTCAACTATAGTCCAGACCGAAGTTAGTTTGTAGTAGGCTAGTGTCTGTAGCTGCTTAATACAGTGTGTGTTCAATCTGGACTAGGTCCCGGGGTTTTTCTGCATTTGCGGTTTCCTCATTAACAAAACTTCTGGTGTTTGTGTTATTTATTTTCTGCATTATAATTTGTTATATAATTCAAATATCACAGGTTGTGCGTTGAATCAATCAATTGGGAAATCCGACCTTTGGTTGTTGATTGAAATTGATTGATACTTGAACATTGGTCTTTGGTACCGTTCAAGTTAATTTCTCTTGTATTCAATTAGACTCGCATATTTCTATTTACTTGAGTAAGGATTGAATCGAGAAATTGAGATATAACTCTTTGATATACTTTTTATTAAGATTGAGTCTGACTGTCTAGTTGATTCTCTTAAAAGTATATTGGAGTTAGTCCATACAGATTGCTAAGCGAATTATTGGGTGAGGTTGTTGTACCCCCACTGTTTCAATTGGTATCAGAGCAGGCAAACACGTGTAAGACCTTATAAGTCTGTGTTTGTAGCGATCTGACTCTATGGACAGTAATCTCTCTGATAACGCAACGTCAAATCAGAGTTCCACTGAGATGCTTCAATATTCTGAAATATATAAAAAACTGCTTGTCCCTGCCTCTGTGTCTAAATCTTCCTTCAACTGGGAAAATTGTCTAGATGAACAGTTGGATGATCTTTCAGATTAGAGTGATTCGGAAGAAGGACAAACTATTGATGAGGAATTCTATCAATATCTCAAGATCTTTGACCATGCTTTGAAAGAAAAGAAGTCAACAACTTGCTTGAGGAAATATTTGGCACCTCTCTGTCGAGAAAACAGAAAGATGAGAAAACTCTTTAAGGGTTATGATTGTGGATATAGACTTTTACAATCTACCGTTAAAGATCGAGAAGAAGATTTACGCTCAAAAAGGTCCGAATGTGATAATCTCCTTCGAAATCTCTTTGTGTTGAAAGAAAGATTTACAGAATCTGAAGCAAGATATGACTCTCAATAAAGATGTTTTAATGACAGAGAACTCAGTCTCCTTGCCATAGAAAAATCCTTGGAGAATGATCTTGCTGCTACCTTTAATAAGGTAAATTCACTGGAAGAGAATCTGAAAAGATTCAATTTTATCTCTACAAAATTATCTTCTATGCTTGGAGCATGTAAAGAACATCGTTATACACGTGGTCTGGACTATAAGGGAATATACGCTCCAAGTACTGGTAAAATAAATTTTGTTCATGTTATTTACAACTCTTCATGTGAAAAAACTTCTCCAACAGTCAACAATCTTAGGAACAAGGATTGTGCTCCTTCAAATTTTACTCGCATGAGAACAGTCAAGAACAATTCCTTTAACTGCTATTATTGCGGAAATAAAGGGCATTTTGAACGAAGATGTCGTTTTCAACTGAGGAATGAGAAACTTCACAACATTCTTGCATGGATGTCCAAAGAAGTAATTAAACCTATTTCTCATATTGCTGGAGTAAAGGGAAATGTCTGCAATCAAGAGAAATGCTGTGATGAGTCATTTCTGGATTATGATTTTAAGACAAAAAAATGCCTACAATTGCAGAAGGAAGAATGTCAGATGGGCAACCGATCCCTTAAATTATTCTGAAAAGAGAAAAAGGCATAGGAGAAAGAAAGAAAAGTCAAACTCCCTGTCTCTCTCTGAAAAGGACTGTAAACCCGAGATGTCTGCTCCAGAATTCATTCATATCAATAATCGAGTCTCAAAGATCAAGATTAGCATAAACAGACTCAAAAGGAGCATCAAAAAGGCAAGGAAAACAGCAGGTCCAGGTATTTCTTGTTCCCTTCTGGTTAAATCTCTTTCAACTAATCCTAGTGATTTTTCTGAAAATCTGCATGAAGAAAAGAGAGAAGAAGTCAATATTCTTGATGAGCAAAATGCTCATCAAAATGCAACATGACTACTCAGTGTAGCATCCTTCATGTAATGTGGAGGGATGCTCATAATTCTCAAGAACCCTTTGTGTGACTTGAAAAAGTAGTTGTTGTTTTATTTTATTTGTCTTACAAAAACGATGATCATAAAACTGTTGAGCCTTGCTCCAGTACTTTTCATGATGTAATGTTTTTTGTTTGATTACTCTTGAGAATAATTCCTTGTTTGATTACCTCGGTTTTCAACAATTCTCCTTATTTCCTTGAACAAAGAATGTTTTCTTTTGTTTAGAATGGGTCCTTGAATTTTTCAAGACTTCGTCTAAATTTAGCTCCATTTTTGTCCTGGTCACGTACCACGGTTATTACCATGAGTGCACATACATCTGACCCACACGGAACATATACAAGTAACCCTAGGGTTTCTTATGACACACTCATATATATATAGAGGGAGGATCCCCTCACACTCTTATTTTCACACTATCACACATGTTGAGAGACATTTTCTTAACCAAAATCAAACGGTAAGGTATTTGAAGCTAATATTTTGGGAATATGCTCGTCTTACAAAGCTCTACATATCCACAAAAAATGAGCTCATTCCGAAATAATAAACTTCACCATCTACCAATCTTAGTTTTAACGGTTGAAAATTAGTCGACTTTCAATGCTCAATTTTCAAAGTAGTAGATAGTGGAGTTATACATTTCGGAATGAGCTCATTTTTTGTGGATATGTAGATCGTTGTAAGACAAACATATCCCCAAAATATTGTTTTCAAATACGTTACCGTTTAATTTTGATTAAGAAAAATGTCTCCAAACGTGTGAGATAGTGTGAAAATAACAATGTGAGGGGATCCCTCCTCATATATATATATGTATCATGCTCTTTTTGATACATATACGTTCCGTTACGTGAAAGAGGTACTTATGTTTGAACAATGGATGGATGTTACAAAGGAGACAATGTTGAGAAAAACAAGACTATCGAGATTCACGAGAACCCCGTTTCATAACCTGCTATCATTCTGTTGATCATGAAAACAAACTACCAGTCCAGATGTCATCACAACTGGTAGGAAATCTTCTTCGAGATTTTGAGGTCGTACGTGAACAACTTGGAATTGCAACAAGGAATCTTGATTTTATGAAAAACGAACTGAAGAAAGCAACTGATGAGCTCGTTCATGTTCAATCTCTGGTTGCTGGGCGTATTTAATGTTTTTCAAATCATGTTCTCTAAGAGTTGTGTATTTTGTCTAGGAAAACTTCTTATGAGAATTTTATTCTTGTGTTTTTAAGAAGAATAACTAGAGTTTGGAATAGTCATTATTGTGATTACACATAGCTATGTCCAACGTTTTCATCTTCAATGTTTTTAGATTTATTTTTTTAAATTCTAAATTATTTTTGTTTGGAAGATGATTTTTGCAGTATTAATCTTTATGGTTTTATATATTGCAATTTGTTATGGGATATGTGTGTTTGCGTCCGCGAACTATGATTGTCCCATACGTTGTCAAAAGTTAAGTCCTTCGTATGTCGATATGCAAGTATTGATAAAAGAATGAATGAACTTTTGACAAAAACAAAAGATAAGCCTTTTATGTCATTATGCAAATATTGATGGAAAAAAGGATGAGCTTTTGTTTACAAAGATTATGTATATTGTATGTCATTGTGCAAATAGTGATGGAAGATAGAATGAATCTTTGTCTATTCTGTAGTATTGATCTTCCCTGATCCATATCTTTTATGTATATACTGTGTGGCTCCGTAAGTCTTCTTATGTTGAGCATTTCCAATTAGATTAATCATGGGTTCTCTCGTGGTTAGTTTAGTTGAGTATTCCGGTTGAATTAATCATGGGTTCTCTTGTGGTTAATTCAATTGAGTATTTTGGATACAATTTCATATTCTTATATGATTTGTTGTTTTCCAAAGAAATCCTTCTTTTCTTGTGAAAGTAAGGTCGCTCTTGTTGTTCTTTCGGGAATGACATTATATGGGGGAGAGTTCTTATTTGAACTTGTGCTTTATTGCCAAATCTTTGTGGGGAGTGCGGCTGTGGAATATTATAGGGGTTATCTTGTATCTTTATAAACTCCTTGATGAATGCATTTATTTCCGGCTATATGATTGCATCTAAAAAGTTGATATGTGCTTTCTTTTGGTCATCAAATGTCTCTATGGAAATTTTCATTAGGATCCCACTAGTTTTCATACCTTTTCCAATTTTATTGACAAAAAGGGGGAGAATTAATGTGTAGTTCACACTACAAATACATATGGTTTTCGGATAATTATGTAAGGGGGAGTGGTTTCCATGTGAGACGGAGTATTGACTAAGGGGGAGTGATACATATCACCATAGTATTGTTGTCAAAGTTGTGATATAATTGAACTTTGATGCTGTGTAATAATACTATGACACTGTGTAACAATGATTGAGAGCTATTGTTTTCTCATTGTTATGGCTACGGATTTTCAACAACGATGATGCTAAACTTACAAACTTTGGAATTATTGGAGTACTTGGAAGTGACGAAGATTTCGAGTAATGTTGAAGAACCAAGGAAATCAAGCATGTGGAAGAGAAGATGCAAAGTTTATTTTTTGTAATCCATCTGTATTGATAGTTTTGTCACTAAAATTGACAAAGGGGGAGATTGTTAGAGCACTGTTCGGTCGAACTCGTAAGCGTTACTATCTCAAGCTTGTTGTCAAGTTTAGTTGCCAAAACTATAAGTCTTGATTTCTAGTCTAGTTATAGCTCAGTCTCGGACTAGGATAGAAAGTGCAGTTGAGCTCTAGACTCCACGGTGTTAATCATTCAAAGACGAAGAACTACTCAAGGAACTGGTGAAACTTCATCGACTAAAAGGTATGTGGAGACTTGAACTTATCTATCACTCAAAAAGTCTATCTACTATATCTCCTATCTTGAAACAAAAGTCGTATTACTATATAGACTTCGTTTATACACATTTGCTATTTCAAAACGAGTTTATCTCTCTCTCAAAATATGTGTTGGTAAGCTTTCGCTTTGGCCAAGTTCATCTTTACTCGTGACGAAAGTCATGTTGATTATTTCAATATCTTGAAAATTGCTTTGATGAAAAATAGTGTGTGAAAAACCTCTATTTAACATCCTCTAAGAATGTTTCAATGATTGAAATAAAGAGTTTAGAATATGTAACCATCTTTGGATATAAGCATATATAGTGTGTTCGCACATTAGTGTATAAGTCCAAAACCGGGAACCAAATGTATGCATACTTGTGTGTATACAAAATGGTTGATGGAGACAGGGTAAGTATGCGTACTCGTACTGGCGGAAGTTCATGTCCGTGAATTTCTGCTTAGTTTGGATTTAAAAACCAACTCAATCTGGTTACCTAAGTACGCGTACTCGTACGCATACTGGCGGAAAGTTCACGTCCGTGAATTTCTGCTGAGTTTGAAAACCAAATCAAACTCAAAACCGGTTACTTAAGTATGCATACCCGTATGCATACTTAAGTGTGTTACTTTATAAAATTGGTTTATTCGTGAACTTAAATTTATATAAACTAAGGAATGCATATTTGCAAACCGTGACTATAAAGTTCATGAATCGATTCGAGTGAATCAAAACCAATTTTGCTTCGATTATGTCTTGTATACTTCTATGAGATCTAAGAAATTGAACAACTCTTGAACTAGTTATGGTGAAGATGAATAAGGTTGATATGAAAGTGTTCATATGGCTAACCATTGGTTAACTATTTTTGAACCAACTAAGTATACACGTTTAGGTACGGTTACCCAAACCTAAATGAAAGTGCATTTCATTTGTGTATAACAAGCTAAGTTTGATATAACAGTTGAAAGATATTAGCTTGAATCTAATCAGGTTTTCATCTAACGATGAATATTGAATGCTTTGTTACCAAGGTAACTTAGATTGTAAACCCTGATTTGGAGACTATATAAAGGAGAACTCTAGTAACTGGGAAACCTAATCCCCATACCTCATGTGTGATACTAGTTGCATAAACTAGAGTCGATTCACCTTTAACCTTAGTTTTTTCACGAAACCCTGTAGGTTAGCGACTTAAAGACTTCATTGGGATTTTGAAGCCAGATCCAACTATTTTCATTGTAGTTGCGTGATCTGATCTTGCTATTTCTATCGTGTTGAGTACAATCGTAATATTGGATTGAGATTGATATCTCCGATAGGCAAGATAGAAAAGTAGTCACAAACATCTTCGTCTCATCGTTTGTGATTCCACAATATCTTGTTTCGTTAATCTATTAAGATTATTGTGAGGTGATTGATAATTCTAGGCTGTTCTTCGGGAATATAAGTCCGGGTTATCGATTGGTTCCTGTTCACCTTGATTTATCAAAAGACGGAACAGAACTCGTAGGTTTATCTGTGGGAGACATATTTATCTATTCAATAGACTTTTCTGTGTGAGACAGATTTGTTTATCAAGTCTTCGACTTTGGGTCGTAGCAACTCTTGGTTGTTGGTGAGATCAGCTAAGGGAATCAAGTACGTAGTATCCTGCTGGGATAAGAGACATAAGGAATGCAGCTGTACCTTGAATCAGTGTGAGATTGATTAGGGTTCAACTACAGTCCAGACCGAAGTTAGCTTTGTAGTAGGCTAGTGTCTATAGCGGCTTAATACAGTGTGGTGTTCAAATCTGGACTAGGTCCAGGGGGTTTTCTGCATTTGCGGTTTCCTCGTTAACAAAACTTCTGGTGTCTTTGTTATTTCTTTTCCGCATTATATTTTTTTTTTTATAATTAAAATATCACAGGTTGTGCGTTGAATCGATCAATTGGTAAATCCAACATTTGGTTGTTGATTGAAATTGATTGATCCTTGAACATTGGTCTTTGGTACCGTTCAAGTTATTTCTCTTGTATTCAATCAGGCTCGCAAATTCCTAATTGTTTGATTGCGGATTGAATCGAGAAATTGAGATATAACTCTTTGATATACTTTTCTTAAGATTGAGTCTAGTTTATTATCTTGAAAGTATATTGGAGTTAGTTCATACAGATTGCTAAGAGAAATATTGGGTGAGGTTGTTGTACCCCCTCTTTTTCAGTCTGGCCACGCATGGCGCCTCCAATGGCATGAAAGAGGAACTTTGGTGTTTTCGGCAAAAGAATTTTGAAATGATCTATGTTGTTCCACCGCTAGTATTACCGAAATGGAAACTGGTTACCGAACCTGAATTGAGGTTAATGACTGAATTAGATCTAAGATCCACCCTTCTTTTTCAAATGGTTGAAGAACTGATTTTTGACCGAGAGGTTGATCTCCGGCTGTGGTCGCCAATTGTAACTACCCAAAAATCGCTCCTAGGTAAAACAATGTACTGTAAAAGTACTTTCTTTAGGTTTGAAAATCAAAATCGTACAAAACGAGCCTAAATCAAAGAGTTGGCCGTTCACGTTTTGCTTCGGTTACAAAGAGAGAAGATGGGTTGATTTTAGGGGAGGGAAAGCAAAGAAAGTTGAGGAAATCAGTGGTGATTGAATTGGGTTTGAGGTTATTGAACTATGGAAGAAGAAGAGATTGAGAATGATAAGCTTGTTCCGTCTTCTGAATAAACAAGGCAGTCTATTTATAGTTGTAGGGAACACTCACTGTTTCCTCGTAAGTAGTGGAGGTTGTGGAGAGATGGAGATAATGGGATAATGGTGTGCTTACGCCATGATGTTAGGGAAGTTTTTTGAAACCGTAAACCATCATTCCATTACTTAGCCACTTCTTTTAACTGCTCTCAACCGTTGCCCCTACTTGTAACTTCCTTATCATGGGATGTTGCCATGCCGCACGTTGCTGTAAACCACCAGACCAATACCCAAGAATAATTCCCCCATGTAAATGTTTTGATTTCTCATAGGAATTAGTAGAGTCATGGACTGTCTCTAGTCTTATCTAGGTTGCCACGATATACTTGACTAAGTAATAGCCTAAGCTAGCCAGACTTTGTTGAAGTGGCATAGCTTGAAGAGACAACTCGGCTCCAAGGTTATGTGTGACTAATAATGAGTTTGCCATAATCAGCTAGCCATAATAATACACGTAGATAGCATAGTGCACCAAGTTAATAGCTAGCTAAGTCATGACGCGGGGGGCGACTTAGTCGATAGCCAGCCGAGTCGGCATGGACATGGGTGCTAGGCTTGGAGCAACGTAGCTGTGGCCATATGGCTAGGCTAGGCCGAGAGGCAAGGAGGTCGTGACTACTAGCTAGGCCAGGCCAGACTAGGTGGCCGTGGCACGGTCGTGGCTAGGACACAAGGTGGCCATGTCTTGGACATGGTTAGGCCGAGACAAGGAGGCCGTGGTCACTGGCTAGGCCAGTTCGAGAGATAGGGATGTCGTACTACTAGCTTGGCTAGGCCAAGAGACTAGGAGGCCGTAGCTAGTTAGGCTAGGGACAAGGTGGCCGTGGCCACTGGATAGACCAGGCCAAGAGATAGGGAGGCCGTGGCCACTAGCTTGGCCAGGCAAAGAGACTAGGAGGCCATGGCCTGATGGCTATTCTAGGCTAGGCCGGAAGGAAATGTGACTGTGGCCACGAACAGGCTAGGCCTGAAAACAAGGAGGTCATGGAAGGCTATGTCAGACATGAAGACAGGGAGGTCGTGGCCATGGTTATCCAGGCCTGAAGACAGGGAGTCCGTGTCCATGGTTAGCCAGACCTGACACTACACCAAATTCCCAAAATAGTAACTAGGCCGTTACGAAATTCCCGTTACAAATTCCCGTTACGAAAAGGTTGTAACAGACCAGAGCCGTTACGAATCTTTTAATAATTCGTAACACGAGCAAGCCATTACAAAAAATTTGGTTAGGCGTGCCATTCACACGCTTGGTCACACTTAGGTCGTAACAGCTGCAGTTTTCGCGTGTGCCAGTCACATGCATGACATTCTTTTTCCACCCCACACTCGTAGAACTAGGGGATATTTCTCCCCTTAGTCTTTTTCTCCCCTTCTCCTCGACTTTTCTTCTCATTTTAATTTTCGTTTCTCTCTCTTTTTCTCCTCCGCCTCTCTTCTCTCTTTTTATGTTCTAAGAATTCATCAGAGGGTTTCGATTTCACTGTATTATCTGATAGGAACCTGCACGTAAACACAAGAACCTAATACTACTAACAGATAACGATTCTTTGATTGGGAATAAACCACCTCAGTTTAGCAAAGCTATTTGTATTGATAATTGAATGAGTGATAAACTCTAGAACAAACTGTTTATATAGAGATAAAAACTCTAGTCCTAAGCTAAAACAAAATAAGGAAAGATATATTCAATTCCTAAAATAGCTAAACTTCCATAAAAATTACTGAACTAAAATTCAAACTAGTGTCGGTATCCCAACATTCCTCCCATATTCAGATAAGGCTTGTCCTCAAGACTCAAAGGTAGGAAAACGAGCAATAAAATCTCCCGCATCTTCCCAAGTAGCTTCTTCAATATGATGATCCTTCCACTTGATCAACCAGCGAGTAACTGCAACATTGTGTTGCTTAAACATTCCACGGTCCAAAATCTTCTCTGGTTCCCATTCAAAATGCTCCCCTGCCGTAGGTAAGTTAGCTTCAGTTCTGTCTTGAGCTCCCAACTTCAACTTTTATGCAGAAACATGGAAAATAGGATGTATGCGGCACTCCGGAGGCATGTCCAGTTTATAGGCAATAGGTCCAATCCTCTCAATAACGCGAAAGGGTCCATAAAATCGCGGGGAGATCTTGGAGTAAGCTTGAGTTTTAGCTGTAGACTGGCGGTATGGTTGTAAACGAAGGAAAACTAAATTTCCTACCACAAAACTTCTTTCTGTCCGGTGAGTATCGACATAAGATTTCATCCGTGCTTGAGCATCCTGGAGATACAACTTAAGTATGTGTAAGGTATGATCTCGCGACCGCAAAGATGTATCTACAACATGGACAGAATTAGTGCCTGGAAGGTACGTCGAGACAGTTGGTGGAAGACGGCTATACACAGCTTCAAATGGTGTCATTTTAATGGATGAATGGTAAGAGGTATTATACCACCATTCAGCCCATGGTAACCATTTAATCCAGGTGTGTTGTTTATCACCTGCAAAACAACGGAGGTAACATTCCAGAGTGCGATTGGTTACCTCAGTTTGGCCGTCCGTTTGTGATGATAGGCAGAACTCCAACATAACTTAGTGTCTTGGGGAGAAAAAAAAGCTTCCCAGAAATTGCTAATGAATATAGGATCTCGATCACTTACAATTGATTTAGGCATACCGTGAAGTCGCACGATATCACGAAAAAGACATCTGCTATAGTAGTGGCAGTATAAAGATGGGAAATCGCACAGAAATGATCATATTTTGAGAGACGATCAACTACCACCATTATAGAGTTCTTATGGACATAAGTAGGTAAACCATCAATAAAGTCCATCGATAAGTCCATCCATACGTCATCTGGGACAGGCAATGGCCGGAGGAGACCTGGAGGAGCAATAGGTTCAGACTTGTTCCGTTGGCATACTTCACACTCGGCAATATAACACTTAACTGACTTCTTCATTCCTTTCCAATAATTTTTTTCCTTAAGACGCTTATAAGTGCGTAGAAATCCATAATGTCCCGCAGCCGGAGTGTTATGAAACTTATATAAGAGCTTAGTGCGCCAGGAAGAAGTAGAAGTAACAACAATACGTCCCTTAAAACGCAATATGTTATCTTCATAAGAGTAGTTCACCTTATAGTTCGGATCTTGGCATAAACCTTGAATAATTGAACTCATCTCAATATCATTCTGACATTCCTGAATTATATCATGTATCCCAGTAAAAATTGGAGACGAAATAGCCATAAGGTGACCATCTCCTACCAGAGACAACGCATCAGCAGCATTGTTTTCGTAGCCCTGCTTGTAAACTATCTCATAGTCATAGCCAAGCAACTTAGTTAACCATTTTTGTTGTTCTATGGATGAGAATCGCTGTTCCAAAAAATACTTAAGGCTCCGATGGTCCGTATATATTTTAAAATGTCGACCGAGCACGTATGGTCTCCATTTTTGGACAGCAGACACAATGGCTAACATTTCTTTATCATACACAGATAAATTCAAATTTTTCCCAGATAAAGACTTTCTATGATAAGCAATGGGATTACCTGATTGCATGAGGACAACTCCCAACCCGTTACCTGAAGCATCACACTCCAAGACGAACTCTTTTGAAAAATATGGAAGAGCGAGTACTGGTGTTGTAGTTAGCGCAGTTTGGAGTTGTTTACAAGCAATTGTAGCATCATTGGACCAATTAAATGCATCTTTTTCAATAATGCAGTTAATGGTGCACTAATCTTTCCATAGTCTTTAACAAACTTGCGGTAATATCCCGTCAATCCTAGGAACCCACGAAGACCTTTGATCGACGACGGAATAGGCCAATTCAGTATGCTTGTAATTTTGTCGTCTTCAACCCAAACTCCTTCACCTGAAATTTTATGCCCCAAATAACCTATTGACGACTGTGCAAACACACACTTAGACTCCTTCACAAAGAGTTTATTTGCCCGTAGAATAGAAAAAACAACCGATAAGTGGTGAACATGGTCACTAAGTGTCTTACTATAAATCAAGATATCGTCAAAGAAAACCAAGACAAATCGACGAAGGTGAGGGAGAAAAATATCATTCATCAAACTTTGGAAAGTCGTAGGTGCATTAGAAAGGCCGAAAGGCATTACCAAAACTCGTAATGGCCGTCGTGTGTTCGGAACGCAGTTTTCTCTATGTCAGGTTCATAGAGCAAAATCTGATGATAACCCGATCGTAAATGAAGTTTCGAAAAAATTATTGCACCGTTCAATTCATCCAATAACTCATCCACCATTGGAATAGGATACCTATCCTTGATAGTAATGTTGTTTAGTGCGCGGTAATCTACACACATACGCCACGAGCCATCTTTTTTGCGAACTAATAAAATTGGCGACAAGTACGGACTAGAGCTTGTACGAATTAATCCTGCCTCTGTTAATTCTGACACAACCTTTCAATTTCTTCTTTTTGAAAATGAGGATACCGGTATGGCCTCACATTAACTGGAGCAGAGTCTGGCACCAAAGGAATGTGATGATCATGGGAACGTTTAGGAGGCAACGATGTAGGCGAACGAAACATATCGGAATACTGTAGCAATAAATTACTAACTTCTGTAGGTACTGCTGACTTAATTGACGTGGATGGATCCAAGCTAGCCTCTAAATGTAGAATATAACCATTTTTTTTCCTGACCAACAACCTGCTGCATAGGCTTAGTGTCTAAAAACATAATAGTTGATGTGTTATTTCCAACCAACACAAATTCTTGGTCCAGTTGCTTGATTTTCATAATTAATTTATTGAAATCCCAAGTGAAAGTGCCTAAAGTGCTCAACCATTAAACCCCAAGCACAGCGTCACACCCACTGATTGGTAATAAGAAAAAATCAGTTTTGAAAACATGATCTTGTAACTTTAGAGCACAACCCAGAAGTCTCCAAAACCCCCCCGTCACCAACTGTGACTTGCATGGGCGATATATCACCCGTTTCAGCCTTGTATCCACATTGTTTTGCAATCTTAGGATGGAGAAAATTGTGAGTACACCCGGAATCAATTAAGACCGTAACTGGTAATCCTTTAATATATCCAGTGATACGCATAGTTTTCGGAAACGGAGAACCCACTAGTGCATGAAACGAAATCTCAGGTGTCGACTCATTATCTTTTGCAAGTTCTGCCAGTGCTTCTTCTGTATTATTTGCACCGCTATCATGATCCATCTCCGTAATAGTAACATCAGGTGCACCCTCCAAGAATAATAATCTTGACTTCTCACAGAGATGACCCGGTGTATATACCTTGTCACAATTAAAGCAAAGACCTCTCTCACGACGGTCTTTTTGTTCCGCCCAAGTTAAACGCTTAGCTCCCATAGGTAGGCTAGTCCTTTGTGAAGGAGACGGAGCTACAGTCGCGAATGGTTTGGATGGCGATGCACTGACAAAAGGTTTAGCAGGATGTAAAGCTTTAAAAACATCTTCTTGACATAAAGCATACTCAAACGTTGCTGAAAGACTTTGTGGACGAAATAATCGGACACTAGCACCAATATCCTTACGAAGACCCGAAATAAATATGCTAATCTGGTGTTCTTCGGACATCCCATGCACAAAATTTAATAATTTTTCAAATTCACTAATAAATTCCTGAACCGTACCTATTTGCAATAATTTGGACAAAGCGCTGCAAGCATCGATATACTTGCGGTTACCGAATCGAGCACGCAAGGCATGAGAGAGTTGTTGCCATGTTAATTCTCCTAACGATTCTCTGATCCATCTATACCAAGAGTTTGCATCCTTTTCCAGATGTGCTGCAGCAATTGGCACCTTTTGAACATCAGCTACGCCATGGACGGAAAAGTATTGCTCAGCTTTCAAAATCCGGATCATCACCATCAAATGAAGAAAATTTCAAAGTAATAAAACCCCCTCTGACGATCGCGCTAGTATTACCTTGATTAATCCGACCATTGGTTTCATTGAGAATATTATGTCCACGTCCCTGGTTAACAAGAGTCTCCAGGAGACGATTTGTAGCAGCAGTACCATTCTGTAATTGAGTGAGTAGTGTAGTATGAGAAGCCTGTAAGGTATCAAACTTGGTAGTTGTAGCCTCACGATCCGCTCGCATCTCCTCAATAATTGTATCCAAGGAAGAGCCCAAAGTGTCAAGACGATCAGCCAAGTTTGCATTAGTTATTGTCATCGTGAACCCTAATAGAAAACTTGAGAACGCAAAAAAAAAAAGGACCTAAAACCCAGGTGATACCAGATGATAGGAACCTGCACGTAAACACCAAGGATGCTAATAGGGGGTACCATATTGCTTGGGGGTGTACCATCCCCTTACCAATATATATTTTGTCCTATATGCATTTTGGTACACCCCCTATTAGCAATCTTGGTAAACACAAGAACACACTACTAACAGATAACGATTCTTTGATTGGGAATCAACCACCTCAGTTTAGCAAAGCTATTTGTATTGATAATTGAATGAATGATAAACTCTAGAACAAACTGTTTATATAGAGATAAAAACTTGAGTCCTAAGCTAAAACAAAATAAGGAAAGATATATTCAATTCCTAAAATAGCTAAACTTCCATAAAAATTACTGAACTAAAGTTCAAACTAGTGTCGCTATCCCAACATTATCTTTAGCAGAAAACTAAAATTTTGTGTAAATCTTTCGCAAATCACTTTCGATTCAGTTTGTTCATCATCTATATATATTAGGATTTTAGGGTTTCAAAAATCGATTTTAGGGTTTCGGTCTGTATTATGATTCACTTTTTCAATTTAGTTTGTTCGTCGGAGTTCGAACTTGGAAGAACAAATATTCACCCTCAGCTAATCGTGAGAAAGTATCTGTTCTACTTTGTTTAATTTAGGTATCTATTTAGGATTTTGATTTATTTTCAGCTAGATTTAGGTATTTGTTTTAGGGTTTCAAAATGATAATTGATTTAGGGTTTCTTGTTCAATCAATTATGAGATTTGGGTTTCTGATCTAGGGCTTTTTATTGAGATTTGTTTTCAGATGCAGATGGGAATGAAATTAATTAGGTGACTGAGAAGTTACAAGGGGTTGGGATTGCTTCTGGTAGTGCTGATGGTGCCGTTCTAACAACTTCTAAAGGTAATTTTGATGTATTGGTTTTTTTTTTTGTTTGGTTTTGTGATTGATTGGAAAGTTAGGGTGTTGATTGGTTTTATTATTGGGGGTGTTTTGCAAAGGGGATTTCAATAGGTAAAGAACAACTAGAAAGGCTTCCTGGTGGAAAGATTAATAAGAAGAAGGTCAATCTGATTAATGCATTAGAGGACATGTTCTGTGATGTGTAATTATGATTGAGCTCCATTCAGGATTTTTTCGATGTCTATGGGATACTGATTTTGTGAATGATTGATGTCTACAGTATTGTAAAATTCATGTTTCCTAGCTGCGTTCATATTTGTAACTAAGAAATCTTGAATCTGGATATGTGCAGCGAGGGAGACCTTTGGAGGTTCCAAGAAAAAGTATGCTAAAACCGAAGATGATGTGAAGTCCCTTCAGAACTGTTGGAAGATAATATGAGAAGTTCAGCTACCTCTTGACAATGAATGTTGTAAGTTTCTTTACGTTTTAATTGTTACCATGGTGTGTTTGGGAATCTGTGTGGAGCTACATTTTTTTGTTGGATTATGCTATTTGGGATGATTGTCAGTCCCCCCATCAATTGAGGGGAGTTTGTGAGACTCGGCAAAGTAATAAGATGATAATAATGTTATGCTTCATTGATAGTTAAAAGCAAGTAGCGGGCGAGATGCGTTGTTGGTTTCCACAGTAAAGTAGATAAGAAAAAGCTGACAGCAAGTATGAGGGTGGTGCTTGATAAGACAAGAAAAACTCTCACAACCATGCGTGCCCTTCCACGTGAAGTAAGTTATGGTTCTGTATTTGTTAGAATATTAAATGCTTGATCTTTTCTCGCCGAGACAAAAATGTAATAATCTATTCAATGTGGGTGCTAGTGGATTGTTTATCTGATCTGGTGATAGTTTTGGTCTTAGGTTGATCCAGGTGTTTATAACATGCTCCATGAAGATCCTGGTAACATTAGCTACTCATCTGTTGGTGGATTGTCGGATCAGATTCATGAACTAAGAGAATCTACTAAGCTGCCACTTATGAACCTCGAACTCTTCTGTAGGGTTGGTATCAAGCCCCCCCTCGACCAAAATCTCATGTCGATCAGGTGAGTATAGGTACCCAAATCAGCTGTGTTACAGAGACTTTAGGTACAAAATTTTGCTAAAACGTGAATAGGTTGGATACCTCTAGATTAAAAGTTTGTTGCATGAAATTACATGAATTTTTGATATGATAAACCCATTTACTTGATTATGCTACTGTAAAATTTTCAAAGGAACATGAGTTTGGGATGTACCCCAATTAGGCAAAGTTTTCCAGTTGCGCCTGTACGTTTTCTGTCTGAACTGTGCATATGTCATAACTTGACATCTAACTGTCACTTGTACTTGAAATTCGTATGAAATGTCCCTGATATAGTATTGAAAGTGTGGTAAAAAATTCAGCATGTTCCTACTAGTTTAACATATTATTTTGACAGGGACAATAGACTGTCTTCGCAGGACTTATTCCTGAATTGCTTTTGTATATGGTTGGATCTTGGGTTCGTATATGAATGTGTTGTTCAGTTTGAATGATTAATGTTATGATAAGTTTGAATGATTTATACAGTTCATGTTATATTTTGATGCCTGTAGTTAACTGGTGACATTCTTAGGTTAATCTATTGGGATGAAGTGTTGCAGTATTTGTGAGTACATTACTACATTCCTTCCTTAGAATAATCTTGTTCGATATATCAAATTTTCAGTGGGTTATAACTTTGTTGTGTTCTTATCATGTGAGTCTGATTTGTTGCAGAGGCCTGAGAGGGAATTCTCTAACTGGTACTCATATCTCCTGATATGTGTAATTGACCGGTCTCTGGTAATTGTAAGTATACCGGTCTCTGGTATTTGTAAGTATCCCAAATTTAAGGTACATAGATTGTATAGTTGTCTAAGTTTAGGTATTGTGCATATTATATGGCTGATCTAGTTGCCTCTTTTCTCTTGGTAATATATGGTTTCCTCTTTGTCTCTTGTATAGACTAGAAGGTTTTGCCCATAAAGTCCTGCAATGGTACTTATGTAGAATGGAAGCATGGTTCGCTGCAGATGCAGACAAGATATCAATGAAAAACTGGGACCAGGTAGTTACATATTCAGACTGTTAGTGGAAAAGTTCCTTATTATGTCGCTAACAAGTATTAGTTGGTTTCAGTGATTGAATTAGACTTATCGACAATGTGTTGCTCTTGATTGAATTAGATCATTGTATAGTTATTCCAACTTTAGACTCTTTAATATCTTTGCATATCCTGTTTGATATCTTCGATTCTGTTCACTGCCTTTTCTTCAATGGTTTTTTTCCTTCCATTATGCACGTTTACACTTCTTTGAATACTTTCTAATGTAAGTTATCGCTGTTTGCAGGAGGAAGTTAGGTGTGGAAGTGTTATGTCGCGAAGTTATAGTTGCCATTAGGTATACAATTCCTTAGTTAAGATTATTTTCATAATCTTTGTACTACACATAGTTTGTATTCCCTTAGGACATTGGAATTCATCTAGTCCTTCAAATAAGTTGACTTAGGAAAATACGTAAGATTTCCATTTTCCTTAACATAATGTATAAGATTTTATTATGTTGAATGTGTAATTGAATCTTGGGTTGAATGAAAGAGGTAATTAAATTCCGGCATAATTCCAGTAATTGTTTTTGAATTCCGGGTTAGTTCAGGCTGAGAATGAACTGTGAGTTAATATTGACCCAGTCAAAATTGGTCAGTGTCGACTAATTTATTTTGACCAGGTCAATGTTGACTCGCAGTAATATTTTGGATGTTACAAAAAAATCGTCACGGTTAAAAACTGTTCAATTTGACACGTAGTAACGGCTTTGCTTGTTACAAATATGACACGTAGTAACGGCCTTCCCCTGTTACGACTCTCTAGTTACAAAAATATCGTAACGGCTGTCGCCTGTTACGACTCGCCACGTAGTAAAGGCTTAACTCTGTTACAAACACCGTTACAAATCGAAAATCTTAATTGCAACGTTTCCGTTACAAAAAATTTGTTATACCTCTTTTTGCAACAGGTAATCCGTTACAACCCCTTTTTGTAACGGCTCATTTCTGTTACTAATCCTGAAATTTGGGAGGCAAGGAGGCCGTAACCTTATTAGATAGTTGGCTAGCTAGGAAGACAAGGAGGTCGTGGCCTATTAGCTAGTTGGCTAGCTAGGAAGTTGGTGGCCACGGCCTGGCTAGCTAGTTGGATAGCTAGGAAGTTGGTGGCCACGGCCTGGCTAGCTAGTTGGATAACTAGGAAATTGGTGGCCACGACCTGGCTAGCTAATTGGATAGCTAGGAAATTGGTAGCCGTGGCTAGGTTATGAGACCCAACCAGATTGGCCTGGCTATGGAGTGCGGCCATGTTGGCGTTGGCACTTTGTTTGTAGCATACGGAACACATTTGAGGAATTCAGCCGTGGAAGTTCTGCGACTCGAAGTAATATTCCAAATATTATGATTCTGGTAATTCTGAATAGCGTAGTAGCTTATTCTGGATATTTATAATTGCAGCATTAGTGAAGACTGATTAATGCATGACAATTCATATGGTCGTGAATAAAATAATGAGAGTTCAGCTGGGTGAAGCTCTAAAATCTTGCAGGCATATTTAAGGCCAGTATGGCCATTAGCAGGATACGGATTCTCAATTCTCTTGCGGAATATGATGTAGAAGTACGAATCTATAATTCTGATGCCGGGTCAGGAATTTATACATATTTATAGACATATATATATATAATACCGAGAGTTCAGCTGGGTGAAGCTCTAGTACATATATAGATATGTCTCTGGTATAGGCTCAAAGGTGATTTTTACAAGTTTTTCCCTTGTCAAAAAACCACCATCTACAGCTCTTAACTCCAATTTCAATCATTGAAACATTCTTAGAAGAAGACAATAGTTGTCTCACAAAAACTATTAGCTTATAAGCAATTTTCAAGTGATCGAATGATCAATACGAAACATTTCGAGTCTAATCAAATGACTGTCTCACACAAATCATGTAAGATGTTACCAGGTGATCTTCACACATCTTTTGACTTTTGTCAAGAATAATGATGAATGTAGTTAAAGAAAAAAGCTTTCCAACACATATTTCGAGAAAGATATAAGCGAGTTAAACTCATCTCGAAATATCAAATGTGTATAATGTAAAGTCTATATAGCTATACGACTTTGTATCAATAGGAGATAAAATAGAATAAACTTCTGAGTGATAGATGAGTTCAAGTCTCCACATACTTTTTGTTGATGAAGTTCCACAAGCTCCCCTTAGTAGTTATTCGTCTTCAATCGATGAACACCGTGAAGTCTAAAGCCCAACTACACATTCTATCCTAATCCGAGACATAGCTATAAGTAGACTAGAAATCAAGACTTATAGTTTTGACAATTAAACTTGACAAACAAGCTTGAGATAGCAACTCTTGCGAGTTCGACCGAGCAATGCTCTAACAGTTATCAAGTTAATAGTTAAAAAACTGTTCCTAATGGACCGACTTCAATAAAAAATAACTTTGAGACCGAGTATCATTCCAGCCATAAAATCATGAGAGAGTAACATATTAAAAAAAAATGAGAAGTTATTTTGTTTGATATCTTTCTCAAATCGATATGTTACATTTCAGTTGGGTTATTCTAGCAAATCTTTTAAAACATCGAAGGCATGAAACTCATCATGGTCATGTAATATTATAATAATGGGTTACGGTGCTATAATAAAAATAAGTGCGTACACAAACAGTGTATGAAAACGTCAATTTTTTTGTTTGGCCTTGTACATACACGGGGTGATGGATAGTAAACCTAATATGTTATCGAGGTCTTATTATGTGGAATGGCACATGCTTGACTTGACTACTGGCAAAACAATAACGAAAGCTTAATACTTAAATATACAATCTCTAACCATACTTACAATTCAAAAAATGTATGAGCATCCACTTGAAGTTTCCCGTGTGAATGCTCATACATTATCATTAAATAAGAACACGGGTAACTCAAGAACACCGATTGAAGGTGGAACAAGCGTTGGGTCTCTGGAATTCCCCCCTCTTAATGAATCTTTTGGTGTTAATGGAGCTAATTTGGTAAAACCCTAGAAACGAGGTTTCATCTTAATTAGGTGAAGATGGTGCTGATAGTGGGAAAAATCATATCAACCCAAAGATTATTGTTCATGATGGATTCGAAAACAACACTATTTTTGAGAAAAAATCATTCTCTTATCATAATTGAGCAATTGGGGTGAATAATAACCCTATCTTTAATGGTGTAGATCAATCTGGAACTGAAGGTAAAAACAA